>OY755215.1:5768815-6408815 GCA_963576765.1 Draba incana | reverse complement strand
TGTATTTTATTCATAGTTCTGTGGATTCTATATGGGGAAGCTAGACTTTAGAGACTACTTTAGAGTTCAATGTGATTCTCTTAAACACAAAAAGAAAACAAAAATTGTAAGTAAATTTTATAACATGGCACTGTCACAACCGAAACATATGTACTGCCGATGAATGATTGTTGAAAGGAAATTTACACTTTTCAATAAGGCAATTTCATTGGCAAAGCAGATGACTAATTCATAATTTTGGTATCGAAAATGACATATTTTCTGGTATTTCGTTAAATTAATAAAATATGACGACTTTGGTAGCATGCGGCAATTCGGTCGTATGGATAATTTAACACCCGCCACTAAAAACCATACAAATCAGTTTAAAAGTTTAAAAAACAATTTCGAAAAAACAAAAACAAAAAACAAAAAGAAGATGGCTTTGCAACTCTACTCCTTCTCTTCTCCGCCTTCAATTTTCTATCAAACAAGGAGCTTCTCTTCTTCGCTTAACCCAATCGGATCAAAACCCACATTGAGATCATCTCCATTTTCCGGATTCCGGTGGAAAATCGGAGTTTCTCTAAGCAGAACATGGAAATTGGGCGTAGCAGCGGAGAGTCCGCCGGCGACAATAGCGACGGAGGATTGGGGGAAAGTATCGGCGGTGCTATTCGATATGGACGGCGTTCTTTGCAACAGCGAGGATCTTTCCAGACGCGCCGCCGTCGATCTCTTTACAGAGATGGGAGTTGAAGTTACTGCGGAGGATTTCGTTCCTTTCATGGGAACAGGTCAAGCTTCTTAAGAACAAGATGATTCTTAATTTTGCTTCATGAATTGATGATTGATTTCAATAATGAAGTTTGTTTCTAGTCAATAATTGGTTACTTTGAGCTTAAATCAGTAAACAATGGAGGAATGATGGTTAATTAGTGATATGATTTAGGATGATGGTTATAATGGAGATATGAGGTGCTTGATTTCATTAGTTTGGCAATTTTACAGGTGAAGCCAAGTTCTTAGGAGGTGTAGCTTCTGTGAAAGGAGTACAAGGATTCGATCCGGATGCAGCGAAAAAGAGGTTCTTTGAAATTTATCTCGATAAGGTAATGCGCTATCGCTATAGCTTCTTGATTAGAATTCGTTGGGAAGGAAATCAAATTTACGTTAGGGATTGATTATTGTTTTCTTCTACCAACTATAGTATGCAAAGCCAGAGTCTGGGATCGGATTTCCAGGAGCACTTGAGCTTGTTACTGAGGTAAGGATAAATAAACGTGTTGGAACACTTTTTGTTTTGGACCTTTGGTAATTGGTACTGGTGATGATGATTTGGTCTTGAAACAGTGTAAGAAGAGAGGTCTCAAAGTTGCTGTTGCATCTAGCGCTGACCGTATCAAAGTTGATGCTAACCTCACAGCTGCTGGCTTGTCTTTGGACATGTAAGACTAAAACAGCCTATCATCTCTTGAGTAATTGTTTTTAACTTTCGTTTGCCATTCATTCACATTAATTTTGGCCTTTGATATGTTTCTGTAAATAAATGTTGGTAATGTTAATTTTCAGGTTTGATGCCATTGTTTCAGCAGACGCCTTTGAGAATTTGAAACCATCTCCAGATATATTCTTGGCTGCTTCTAAGATCCTGGGTGTGCCAACAAGCGAGGTGATAGTCAAAACTATATATAATATCTTACTGAAACGATCCTCTAGTAAAAGTGACCTTTTGTGAAACCGTAGACATAGCAGAAAAAAATCGAGGGCAAACCCTTATGATTCAGATTCATTCTCGTAAATCCACTTGTAGTCTCTACGAATTATTGTTGGAATACATGAACAAATCATGCCTTACTGAATAAACTGGATATATTAAGATACTTGTTATTGCGCCAACAACATAATTAGCTCTATACTTGCGCAATATAGATGCTGAAAGTCAAGAAAGTAAAAGTTTACTTGATCTACTTCCTTTACAAATCTTAATTTCTTGTATGTCGGTAAATGTACTTCATAAGTGATTTATTTTATACAATTTGTAGTGTGTTGTTATTGAAGACGCACTTGCTGGAGTCCAGGCTGCCCAAGCAGCAAACATGAGGTGATTTACTTATGTGTGGCAGAATGAGTCAAAACTATTCTAGAAGTCAATATATGGCATGCCAAAATGATCCAAATTTCAGTTTGAATACAAACTACTTGATTTGATACAAGTTAAGTAGATTCAAGATGGCAGTAAGTCTGTAGAATTTCTAGATAAGCGTTTATGTCAAATCCATCCCTTTGCTTTATTCATATTATAGTATATAAAAAAAATCATCTGTAGAGTTCAAAGTGCTTGAAAAACGTAGAAATAAGTTCTACCTTCGTCATTGTCATATCCATCTATTCGCTTTCTTGGCTCTGGATTTAGATCATTTTATTCATTTTCTAAATTTGCAGATGCATAGCAGTAAAAACTACTTTATCTGAAGCAATTCTTAAGGACGCTGGTCCGTCAATGATCCGAGACAATATTGGAAACATTTCAATCAATGACATTCTCACTGGTGGCTCGGATTCTACCAGTATGTAGTCTCAAAGAAATTCGCTGCAAAACATAGTTCGTTTCTTGTGTATCCATATCTTTTTTCGAATAAACGCTCTCTCTTTGTAATGAGATTACATTTGAAGTATTGAATTTAAAATTTAAAACATTTTTTCTGAACTGTACTTATCTCTAGGCTATAGATTTGTTCACTAAATCCATGAATTTTATTCATCAAGTTCATAGTAGCTTATACAGTTTCAACCGTTTCTGTTTACATGCTTGAGTACTTACGCAGGAAATTCCGCAGAAATACTTAGAGAAAACACTGCCAGCAGCAAAACAAATGACAACGGGTAAGAAAGGTTCCTTAATCCAAATTAATCTTTATGATGTAAGTAGTTTGGAGTTGAGCATTAAGTTTAAGGTCTATAGTATGCAAACAATCTCTTAGAGCCACCCATGGAGAGATACATTTATGATTAACGATCACATTTTAGATGCATCTCATGGACTTCATGAAAAAATTGATGACAATAAAATTTTGAAGAAAACCAGGACTTTTTACTCATTCGAGAATGAACCAAATGATGCGGCATGTGGAAAATTTCATATACTTGAGATTGCAGATGCAATTTTCCAACAGGTTTCAGGGTTCTCGTCGGGATATACTGAGGTACGCGAGTCTTGGCATTGCTCTTTCTTGTGTCTACTTCACTGCCACCAACTGGAAGGTAAGCCTGAAAACATACATTCAAGAATATTGTTGTTGTCAAAGCTTTTTTTTATCTTATCGACTACCTGTTTTATGTGTAGGCAATGCAATATGCATCTCCGAAAGCTTTGTGGAATGCATTGGTTGGAGTAAAAAGCCCTTCTTTTAATCAGAACCAAGGTTTGGCCTTTTTTCAAAATTTTCACAACACATTTTGGTTTTGTTTTTATGTTAGCATATAAGATAGCGTTCTGGGTTGGTTAGTAATCGACAGAAATGGTTTCATATCATATGGTAAAACTGTAGGAAAGGTGGAATATTGTGTCATAAATGTACACTATGTTTTAATTGATGATATGTATTGTAAAGGAAGTTTATTTACAGCCGGCGTATATCCAATCTCAGTTTGCTTCAGTAATAACTTGACCTTTACAGACTTGCCTAAATCTGTTCAGTAGCTAGCTTTATAGTTACCACATTAAGATTAACTAATCAATATGTCTGTCACATCTATGATAGTCTAAAAGTTCACTGTGATCATTTTGTCATAAAGCAAGTATGGCTAAAACATGAAAACTTTGAATCAAAAAATCATTTTCATACTAGAGAAGTAGTCTAAAAGAACATTCTATTTAGTTTCGTTGTTACTTAATCCGGATGTAAAGGAAGCTACTCCTTGTTTTCTTTGTCTTACCGTCCAGGTGAAAGGGATTCCAACAGAGTCCAACAGTTTGTGGATTACATTGCTGATCTGGAGAGCAAGTAAGGATAACTATTGGATAATTTTTCAGTCTAATATAAATGGCAAAGCAAGAGTTCAATTATCCGGAAATTCTCTTATCAAAAGGAGATTATCATATATTACTATACTAGTAGTACAGATTACAATAATGAGAAATTATCACAAGTTGAAATGTAAAAATTGTGGATGATCTTCTGTTTTGACTTGTGTGGGTGCTCTGTTTTTCTAATTTTATTTATAGGCAAACAGCTACAGTTGTGCCAGAATTCCCTTCTAAACTCGACTGGCTAAACACTGCCCCTCTCCAGTTTCGCCGGGTAAATTCTTATTTAAAGTTATGTGAAGAGTTGATTACATAGATTTTTTTATTATTGAAGAGTGTTGAGGATTAGTTTGCCGTGAGTTAAGAGGCTTGGTATCAATACTCAGAAGGAATTAGATATTTTGTTTCTTTGCATTGACATATACCAAATTCTCCAGTTTGTTTTTTACCATGTCGACTCTTGAGGAACAAAGGGGGCATAATATGCTTCTTACTAACTTGTGACAATTTGTGAGCAGGATTTGAAAGGGAAAGTGGTTGTACTTGATTTTTGGACCTACTGTTGCATAAACTGTATGCACGTATTACTGGATTTAGAGTTTCTTGAGAAGAAGTACAAGGACATGCCAGTGAGTCTTTTATTATTCGATGCACTCTTATAAGCTATTAAGGATCGCCAGAAATGTATAACTCGTCAACAATTTTCCATTTGTTTGTTTTTTCTTTTCTTTTGCAGTTCACTGTTGTGGGTGTACACTCGGCTAAATTCGACAATGAGAAGGATCTAGAAGCCATACGAAATGCAGTTCTACGCTATGAAATCACCCATCCGGTAATTTCTGGTCATTTTAAGTTTTCCTAATTTTGGGTGAAGCTGGCTACTTATGACAATTCCTTGACTTTCTTTTGTTTGTGCACCTACTGTTCTGGAAACGTAGTGATGGGATCACAATCCCTATTTCAAAGACTTTTAGCTTATCAGAATTTCAAGTAATTTTTCCACTTTTCGATGCAACCAGTGTAATTCATATGCTGAATCGGTTTTTCTTTGGAGAATCAATTCTTTGTGAATTAGATGGTTTAACTTTTACTATTTCCCTTTTGTTAATTTGTCTTTTACATTTCTCCTTAAGTGTCCCCTCTTTGGAAAAATCGTCGCCTTTTCAATTTCTGTTATAGTTATTTTTCAGAAACTATCAGCCTAACTATTCTTACACTTCAAAGGTTGTAAATGATGGAGACATGTATATGTGGAGAGAGCTCGGCATCAACTCGTGGCCAACATTTGCTGTTGTCTCACCAAACGGTAAACTCATAGCACAAATCGCCGGAGAAGGTCACCGCAAAGTAACATCTTTATCCCTTTCCTTTTCTTTTTTTTTTCTCATCCTTATGTTTAAAATAAAACTAACCTATATATAACCTTATAGCAAACCAAGAATCTCAGATTGCCTTTTTTTTGTTTTCAATTTGGAGTGCTTAAGAGTGAAATATATAATCAAATTCATTTTCCACCAAAGTATTCATTATCTATTCATTGGTTCTTTACTTTAAGGATCTCGATGACTTGGTGGCAGCAGCTCTTATGTATTATGGTGGGAAGAATATATTAGACAGTACTCCGCTTCCTACACGTTTAGAGAAAGATAACGATCCACGCTTGGCCGCATCTCCTTTGAAATTCCCAGGGAAGTTGGCGATTGATACTCTTAACAACCGGCTATTTATCTCAGACAGTAACCATAACCGTATTGTATGTCCTTGACTCTTTATGTTACTCTGTTATCTTTTCTTGTTCTCTAACGTCAACATTCTGTGGTGAGTTCAGATCGTAACCGATCTTGACGGGAATTTCATCGTTCAAATCGGCAGTACCGGAGAAGAAGGTTTCCGTGATGGCTCCTTCGAAGATGCTGCGTTCAATCGTCCTCAGGTATATAATATCAGTTACTCCTCAATCGGTTCCAAACCAAAGTTTTGTTGTTACCTACATGATTGTGATTTTGATCAGGGTCTCGCTTATAATTCAAAGAAGAATTTTCTTTATGTAGCCGACACCGAGAATCATGCTTTAAGGTATGTATGTCCGTTATACGAACTTCTTAGCAAATAAGAATCTCATATTTTTGGGTTTTAACAACTTATATTAGAGTTTCGTTGAGTGAAGTAAACATGTTATTCTAATGATTCTTCCTCACTCATTAGTTGATACCGATTGTTCTTCTTAGGGAGATTGATTTTGTCAACGAGACTGTGCGGACTCTGGCTGGCAACGGAACTAAAGGCTCAGACTATCAAGGTGGAAGAAAAGGAACCTCACAGGCAAGAAACTTGTTTCGGATCATCAATTTATCTTAACATTAGTAAACGTCTTTCTCTGAGAGGTTAAATATCAAGAACAGCGTTTTGGACTTTGAACTTCAGCTTTTGAACTCTCCTTGGGATGTATGCTTTGAGCCCGTTAATGAGAAGGTCTATGTTGCAATGGCGGGTCAGCACCAGATCTGGGAATACAATGTGCTTGATGGTGTTACTAGAGTTTTCAGTGGAAACGGCTATGAAAGAAACCTCAACGGTTCTACGTATGTTATATATTCACTGTTGAATTATGTAGCCTATGTTTGCTTTTCTTTATGCTATTTTTTGTTGATACAGCCCTCAGACGACGTCATTTGCACAGCCTTCGGGAATCTCGTTAGGCCCTGGTAACTACTATAAATTTCAAACCTGTCACTTTTCATTGTTACAAAGCTATCAAAAATGAATTCTATGGGTAATGTTGTGACTGATAGATTTAAAGGAAGCATATATTGCTGATAGCGAGAGCAGTTCTATTCGTGCCCTTGATCTTCAAACTGGAGGATCAAGATTGTTAGCTGGTGGTGATCCTTATTTCTCTGAGAATCTTTTCAAGGTAAGTATTTGATTCGTTTTACCATAATATCTTTTGTATTCCAAGGGTTGTAGTGGCATCCATCTTTAACTCCTCCTTGGCATTTTTAGTGAAGTTACAAGTTGGAATGTTTCATCTCTAGCTATATCAGTTTCTAACACGAGCTACGACTTCAACAGTTTGGAGACAATGACGGAATGGGAGCAGAAGTGCTCCTGCAACATCCATTAGGTGTATTATGTGCTAAGGACGGCCAAATATATATAGCTGATAGCTATAACCACAAGGTAAATTGTTTTGGCAAATCTAAGAAAACATGTGTCAATATGAATATCCGGAATTTATATTGGATGGATCTCACTGAATAGCAGGAACATAATTTTGCACAACTCTATTATGATAAGATAAGAAAGATTCTCAACTTAAACAAGATCTTAGTTCAGTGCTCTTTGATGTGTAGATCAAGAAGCTGGACCCAGTGACCAAACGCGTTGTTACCATTGCTGGAACGGGAAAAGCCGGTTTCAAGGATGGAAAGGTCATGGTTGCTCAGGTTCGATTTAGGTTACTACAATCTTCTACACTAAACAACTGGATGGTGATAGTTTTTTAGTTAAATACATTCTTTTCGACCGTCTGTTTCAGCTTTCAGAGCCTGCAGGACTTGCTCTAACTGAAAAAGGCAATTTTCTAGTCCCTCTAACAAAGTTATTAACAAAGGAACAATCGAGTGCTAATTTTCTTGCCTATATCTTTTTCAGGGAGGCTTTTCGTGGCGGATACAAACAATAGCCTTATCCGATACATAGATTTGAACAAGGAAGAAAATGCAGAGATTCTTACATTGGAGTTAAAAGGTGTTCAACCGCCAATACCAAAGACGAAATCCTTGAAACGTTTGAGAAAACGTGCCTCCGCTGATACAAAGATTGTGACAGTAGATGCTATTACATCTCGCGAAGGCGATCTGAATCTCAAATTCTCATTACCAGATGGCTACCATTTCTCCAACGTCGATTTCTTCTTCCTATTCTATTTATATATATTTTCCGTCTCTCTTAATCTTATATACACATCGTTCGTTGTTCACAGGAAGCACGGAGTAAGTTTGTGGTTGATGTAGAGCCTGAAAACTCTATAACGATTGAGCCAATGGAAGGAAATCTCGGCCGTGATGGTTCAGCAATGCTTCATTATAGACAATCTTCAACTTCGCCTTCTGTCGGGAAAATTAGTTGCAAGGTTTGCTTCAATATCTTTGATTAAGGCTTCAATTGTTTTTTGCATTTGCATATACATTATGTGTATTTCGAACAATGGTTCCATTGTAATTGTCTATTCGCCTTTACGATTTGCAAAATTATTTTATGGGGAACTGAAAAATGTAATTGCAGGTGTACTATTGCAAAGAAGACGAGGTTTGCTTGTACCAGTCTGTACAGTTTGAGGTACCTTTCAAAGTGGAATCAGAATCTTCCGCTTCTCCGGTGATTGCATTTACCGTTAAACCCAGATCATCCAATACCGGTTTGTTACAGCTTCAAGCTAGATGATCATGATATGATTAAAGAACACATAAACATATGTTTGTGTTATTTAGAGGATTGATCAAACAAACACAAACTCAGAAAGCTGAACTAAATGTAAAGTCTTATAGTATGTTTAAATTTTCTGTACATGTAAACAAAACCAACAACGAGAAACCTGTATGTGATTGCAATTATAGTACGTTACAATTTTGTGTCTTGGTTTTGGCAAATATATGATTGCTGCTTGCTAAAATGGAAGTGACGATCAGTTTATAGCATTCTAAATGTATAAACTTTTTTTTTTATATGATAAGTAGGAAAAAGGTTAAATTTTTAACCTTTTTACTAGATTAAGGGAGTAAATGGTTACTGCGGAATCTAGCGAAATTGCAGAATTTGGCAGAATTTTTGGTAATTTTTTGCGGAATCTGGCGGAATAATTTTGAATTCAAATGGCAACAGTTGAATCTGGCAGAATGTAGCGGAATTGTTAGAAAGAAATAAATAAATTAAAATTATAAAAAAATTAATTTAAATTTTTATAGAAATTAAATAATTATGTTTACAAATATATTAAATTTATAGTATTAATAAAAATTGTGTTTGAAAAAGTTAAAATACTAAAAATTATTTTTGGGGCCAAAATTTACCCTATACTAATTAGTCTATTCTGATTACTTGAACTCGTAACTTAAAATACTCTTTATTTTTGAATAGCCGCCTTTTGGACGACTAGCTATATCACTAATTATGTTACCCTTATAGTTTGACGTTTGTTGATGACTGATTAATTTATGCAACCTGTAAAGTGTTTGCCAAATTGTCAATCAAAATGTTAAAAATTGGTAAACTAGGCAATATATTACTTACAAAACATGCAACATTTTCTATTTCATTCTTTCTACGAATAGATTCTGTACGTGCATGATTTTATTATGAAAAACTAAAACACTTCTAGAAATCAAACAATTTGGTTCTTGAAAACATGTCAATGAGGCAGCAAAGGGAAACCAAAAAAATTGAGATGAAAATGGTTAAAGCCTACGGAGATAGAATGATAACGTTCTCAAAACGTAAATCCGGAATATACAAAAAGATTAACGAGATCATTACTTTGTGCGACGTCGAAACGGTTTTATTTTGTTTTCTCTCAAGCCCGAAAGCCTTACTCATTCAAAAATCCGTATATAGAGGATGTGGCTGGCCAGTTAAAAACCCTTCAAAGGCTGAACCGTCTACAAAAGAGGATAATAACAATGTTGGACCACTAGTCAAAGCTTTCAAGAAGCAAAGAAACCTAACGAAAAAATACATGGAGCTCCAAACTTGACATAGAGAAGAAGAATGTGAGATTCTTGAAGGACTTGAGAAACAAAAAGAAAATAAACCAAATGTGGTGGAAATTTTTTCCATCGAAATTTTTTCCACATTTGGCTTACTTCCTTTTCGTTTCTCGATTCTTTGTATAATTTCACCTTCTCCTTCTCTATATCAAGTTTTTCGAGGAGCTCCATTTTTTTTTCATTAGGTTGTCGATATATTGCTTCTTGTAAGCTTGACTAGTGGTCCGACATTGTTATTATCGTCTTTTGCAGATGGTTTAGGCTTTGTGAAGGGTTTCTTAACCAGCTAGCCACATTCTCCATAGATGGATTTGCTAACGAGTATGACTTTTGGGTTTGAGATAAAACAAAAAAATCCGCTTCGCAGAGTAACAATCTTGTTCATCTTATTATAAATATTGGATTTACGTTTTGAGAACATTATCATTCTATCTTCGTATGCTTTAACCTTTTTCATCTTGATTTTTTGCTTTTCCATTGCTTCTTCTTTGACATGTTTTCAAGAACCAAATTGTTTGATTTATAGTGGTGTTTTAGTTTTGTGTCATAACAAAATCATGCACGTACAACATTTATTTGTAAAAAATAATGAAATAAAAACATGTTGCGTTTTGGTAGGTATTTAAAATGAATTTCATGAAGATAATGTGTTGCCTAATTTACAACTTTTAAACATTTTGACTTACAATTTGGCAACCACTTTACACGTTGCAAAAATTTGTTGGTCATAATTTAATTGGTGAAATAGCCAGTCGTCGAAAAAGTGTAATGGCCAATCAAAAGTAAATAGTAATTTAAGAATGAGTTCAAGTAATTGGGAAAACGGCTTATTCGTACCTATACTTTAGATAATTTTCTACCTACTCTTTGAGAAAATGCCTAAACATACCACAACTCTATGTAATTTAAATTTTCATACTTGAACTAATGAAAATAGGCTTATAAATAGCTAACAGATTACGGAGTTAGTTTTGCAGTTAACGGTGCTGACTAAGCATCCTAGCACAACAGGTTCGAGTCCTCCTCGATTTTTTTATTTTAATAAAGTATTGATTATTTATGCTGATAGGATACTTAGTCAGCACTGTTAACTACAACACTAACTTCGTAATCCGTCATGTATTTATAAGCCTATTTTAATTAGTTCAGGTAGGAAAATTTAAATTATATAAAGTTGGGGTATTTTAGACACTTTCTCAAAGAGTAGGTAAAAAAATTTGCAGTTGCCCAAAATGCATGTACTAATAAGGCATTTTTCCAATAAATGTGGGATGAATTTTGGCCCCAAAAATTGGATTTAGGGTCTGAAACGTTTTGGTTAACAAACAAGAGGGCCAAAAGTCATAGACGTAGAGTCTGAATTTTTTTAATTAAGAACCAAAAAATATAATGTATAAAAAGAAGAATATATATGAAATAATTTATTCTTACTCTCTTAAATAAACTCATATCGAGAAACTGATACGGTTAATGGATTAATTAAGATTTTTGGGTATCTTTCTTTTTGGATTAGGTTTAAGATTAAATTGTTGTGACTTATGTAAATGTCATTATTGATTAGTAAAAAATGAACTTCTAAGAATAATATTAATTTCAAGAGAGACCAGGATTGAGAGGAAGCTTTGTCTAAATCTCTTCTTTTCTTTCAAGTCTTAACATTGGCTCTTTTTACAAGATCGAAAGCTCGTATAAATTTGGTATCAGAGCCAAACTTTCCGATGGGAGATGACAATCGTGTGTTGACACCAATTCGCTCTCTTGATGGAGAAGATCTACAACCTAGGAGAAGACGTAGAATCCCTTAAGAAAACAGTAGTAGAACACGGGGCCACTCTAGAATAACTCACAAAAAATATAGCAAAACACATTGCCACTCTTGAAAAACTTGCCTCCACACACGGGGTTGAACGTATACACAAAATGGCAAACTGTAAGGGTTCTTCCAAAACATGGAGCGCCGAACAAACTGTCGACTTATGAACTTTACGAAGGAGAGATGTTAAGTGATATCAAAGGAAGAAAAGGGATGACACAACAAACAGTGTTCTAAGCAACCGTCGCAGCATAAGAGGAGGCATGAGACCAAACCAAGGATGATGTAGCAAAACTTCGCGAGGAGCAAGAAAAGTTACAAATTAAGAGGAAATCAAACAGCAAAAGAAGTCGCAATCATCGTATACCCATAGAGCTTTCTATTGCAAAGGAGGAAATTAAGGCCTTTGGGATCAAAGTAATGTTCTCAATTCTCAAGGGACATAGTCCACCACCATTTGTTAGGGAAGCTTACTATTGGTGGTGTTGGAATGAGTAATGGTGATAAGAATTTGCTTATTTTTGGGAACGTGGACAGTGCGATTAATATGCAAAAATTGAGGTCACCGTCAGATGGATGGAAGAGGTGATTGGCACGTGAGACCAATTGGAGCACTAACCAACGAATGTCAGCCAAACTATTCGAGATGATGTTCGGGAGCAAGAAAGAGGAATGAAGACAATAACTTAGACATGTATGTGGTACCACCGTTGAAGATGTTGAAAACCCGTAAAAGGAAGACTTGGTGGGAGCATGCGGACCGTGAGAGGACGCAAAGAAGCAATAAAAGGTATACATGGAGTTGGAACTTGAGGACAAACTCCTAGTCGAGGAAAGTAGTAATGATACGTTCACTGGATTCTTTATTTTCTTTTATCAACAACATAATAAAAATCATTTACCACCATTTGAAAACCCAATCTGGCAGTGACGAGCTCACAAAAGATGCATCATAATTAATTATGCGTGCCCGATTCGCTAGCCCTGTCGGCTTTGGAATTAAGTGCGATGTGGAAAAATATTTTGGAATTAATGGGGTTTATTAAGAATTTTGGGTATTTTCTTTCTTGAGTTAGGTTTAAGAATAAATTATTGTGACCTATATAAAATTCCTTATTTATTAATAAGCAAAAAAAAAAAAAAAAAACTTCCAAAATTTAACGTTAATCTCACGAAAAACAGCGAGGAGGAGGAGGATGAAACATATTCAGTTGCGAGTGAAAAAGAGTAAGACAAAATATAAGTGTTAGATATGTGGTAAAGTCTTCTGTTCTTGTTAGGCATTGGGAGGTGATCGAACGAGCCACCACAAGAACAAACGACCCACCTTTTGCTAAAGTTTTGATGTACCCTCTTTGCTAGTTTTTAATCCTACAATAACAAAAATGTTTGGTTCCAGTTTATGTTTTTGTGTTCATGAAATTGTTTATTCAGAGTGTACTTTGAAAGGAAAGTACACTCTGAATAAACAATTTCATGAACACAAAAACATAAAATGGAACCAAACATTTTTGTTATTATATATATAGGAATAAAAACTAGCAAAGAGGGTACAGCAAAACTTTAGCAAAAGGTGGGTCGTTCGTTCTTGTGGTGGCTCGTTCGATCACCTCCCAATGCCTAACAAGAACATAAGACTTTACTACATATCTAACACTTATATTCTGTTTTACTCTTTTTGTCACTCGCAACTGAATATGTTTCAACCTCCTCCTCATCATCATCGTCCTCGTAGCTGTCTTCCAAGATTTTTTCCGGTCAAATCCGGATTTTTAAATCTCCGGATTTTTATAGTTATCCGGACCGACTTAGTGTCCCGATCGCGGTTCAACCGGTCCGGTCCGGGTTTCAAAGCATTGTTGATTAAAAATCCTTATTTATTAATAATAAAAAAAAGCTTCCAAAATTTAACCTTTATCTCACGAAAAACTAGGGTTGAGAGTAAGCTTCACCTAAATCCAAGGTTTTCAAAACTGGACAGGACCGGCCGGTTGGACCGGTCCGACTGGGACTCCTTCTAGCCGATTCCGGGTTGGTCTAAAACCCGGATTTGAGTTGGACCGGTAAAACCGGTCGAAATCCGGTAAAACTGGTGACCCGGTTCTATGTCAAAACCCGGTTAACAAAAATTAATACTAAATTTTGAGTTTTTTCGTCAAAAATTCAAATTATGATTTATAGTCGCTATTTATTTACTTTTAAAATTATTTTTGTTTTTTACTTTAAACAGGAAAAACTAAACTTTTATACAAAATAGATTAAAATCTTGTTATGTAGATGTGTTTATGACAATTACTACATGATCAAACTACATTCCATATTATTATTTCTACATTTAAATGATATATCATCTTATTTTGGTGTAATTTATTTTGTTAAAAGATAAAATAATATAAAAAAATAAAGTTTAAGTATGTTTTGTCTTTTCTTTAAATACTTACATAATCTATTGTTCTTACTCTTATATATATAATTGAAAATATAGATATTTAAAAACCTGGTTAAACCGGTTGGACCGGTCAGACCAGCCATCCAACAACGTTGCCGAGTCGATGTCCGGTCCGGTTTTCAAAACATTGCCTAAATCTCTTCTTCTCTTTAAGTCTTAACAAAAGCTCGATCCTTTTACAAGATCAAAAGCTAGTATCAGAAACTTGCAACAGACAAATTCTTAATCTAAATATGCTGTATAGATAACAAAAACTTGTCAAAAAGCTCGAAAACATATGAAATCTCCATCTAAATAAAAAAAAAGTCTGATAGATCCATTTTTTTACTTCTCAAATATTGTTGTAAAATCGGATCTTAAAATCACAATTTTCAAAACACTCAAATGGTGGATCTATTCATACTCTATCCATAAAAAAAACTGGATCTTGTAAATGAAACGAGATTTACCAATTTCTACCTCCATTATAACACTTAGATAGATATCAATGTTAACCTCTCTACCAAAAAAAAAAATGTTAACCAACTCAGCTCCGAAATTTTAATTTTATATCAGTGTTATATATCAATATTGGCTTTTCAGTTTTGCACTCCTTGGTTACATTGTGCTTTGAACTTGCAGTGTAGAAGCTAAGTTTCCGAGATTCTGAAAACTAATTTTATAAGTTTTTTTTTTTAAAACTTTAATTTTATAGGTACCCCCAAAATCACAATCGCAGTAAGGTAATACGAGAAACCACTTAGACTTCTTCAACCTTTAGAATCCAGAGAGAATATAACATTCTCATTCATTCAAAAGCCGAACTGAAAACATATGTCAAAACAATATGAAGCTAAGAATCAAGTACCTTAATCAGATATGTCAATAAAGATAGGAAGCGAAGAGCCTGAGCGCCTTAATCGGATGTATGACTTCAGATTTTTCCTTACGGTTTCCAGAGGAAGAGTGTTTAAAAACCCAAAATGCATTTTCTAAAGTTGTGGTCAATTATTTTTTTTTAGTGGTCAATTAATAAGATAAACTTGAAATTAATTCACGCTTGCAAAATAAATTAGAAAAAATCCATTCAAGATTTGTTTCCACAAATACATATATCTATCTATATTTTGTTTTGACTATTTATAATTTGTTAGTGAAATTCATGCAAAGGAGATTTCTTTTCTAATTTGGTGTTTCCTTTTTAAGTCTTTTCCTTTTCGTTAGGGTTTCCTATTACAAGCTTTCGTTTGGGCGACTACGGTTGACGAAGACCAAGAATCTGCAAGGTTGTTTGGCGAAATTGAACCTTCACTGTAAAAACTTGTAAATACATTCATTGTTTTGCATTAAAAATTAGGTAATTTACAGTAATTTTTATACAAAAAAATATTAAAGATTTTGGTTTTCAACGAATAGTATTTTGGTTATTATTTTTAAAATGGTCAATAAAATAGACATAAATCATTGCCCAATATTTTATTTCAAATATGGGTCACAACAATCTTCGTAAATACATAATAATAAATTTCTCTTACTACTGATCCAATATGTAATCATAGATTGTTGCTTACTCCTGAATCCTTTCTCAGAATCGATTTCAATGGTTGCATTGAGATAACCTCATGGTCGAATGAACTAAAACTTCCTTTTGATGTCTTCTTCTTGATTCTCCTCGAATCTATTCGTATCTCATCAACTTCTTCTTTTATGCTCACAAATTTTTTTGGAGCCTTTCCTCTTGGTAAACGTGACTTTACTTGTTCTCCATCAACTGATGATAGTTCATTGGTGTCCATGTTTTGTCCAACATTACATATGATATTAGAGCCAATATCAGAATTTTGCTCCTTTGATTCGATTGTACCTCGTGGTAACGGGTGGCCAAGCACTACATTTTTCAAAGCCTGTGTGGCTAGTAACTTCCCCAAGAAATCGTAGAATCGTTCACATATATTGAGAGGGATTTGATGTTCTTGCTCTTTGCTTTCCATTTTCTTGTGCAGTAAAAAGAAAAGCATGTTTGGTTTTGGGAGATTAGGTTTGGCTCAAAATTAATGTAAGGAGCACAAAAAAAAGGAAGCAATAATCCATCGTCAATGATCAAGATCTGGTTAACTTGTTAGAGTGGGCGACTTTGAGAAAGATAAGAAGATCAAGAATCAGCGAAAGAAACAAGTTTGGGATAAAAAATTAGTAATTTGATTCTTAGCTTTTACACGAAGACATCATTTTATTTGAACGTACAAACGAAGTCTTGACAATATAACTTCAACCATTTTTATGTTGCACATATACAGAAACGGTAGAATAACTCTACGATTTTGTAGGCTTACCAATTAAATATTTTTCAAGCGTAAGTTCAAAGCCTGTGTGGCCAAGCACTACATTTTTCAAAGCCTTTGTGGCTCGATAAGCATCTCTACAATGATATATATTTACTTAGCATAAGAAAAAGAAATATTTTATCTTATCTAGCGTAAGTTCACTTCACAGTCTAGTCTGCTCTTGTTCCTCATTCCTTTGGATTCAACCCCTACTTACCGTTATTTTTTCCTTATAGTTGGAACATCTCTAGTTATGATATGGCTTATAAATTTAAGCTTGTCACTTTTCAAGGCATTGATCCTCACTTTGAAGTAAAAGATTGAAGCTTTGTGCGCATCAAATTTTAACGCCGTTTCAAGGAAAGAAGTAGCCATTTATACTTTAATTTGCTTAAGATTAGGTTTTAGTTTCATTTTAGTCTTAATCTCTTCTAAAAAAATAAAAATTCTTCAAAACCCCAAAAAAAATAAAATAGTTTGTTATTATCTTGTGAGCCCATTATTCATTTATGTTGCTTGTGTTGCTTTCTTGTTTTGCACATCTGCTCCACATCAATCAAACTGACAAAATCACTGTTCACTAACCTCTATACAATAATGAATATATTTTCTGCATGTGGACCTGCATAATTCATAAATAATCAAGTTTGTTCTTTGGCTAATGTGGAGGCTCTATACAAGTATAAGTGGCATACTCAAAAGAGCGAATGATGGGTTAACACTACCTCTTTTTGGTTTTTCATTGATTTATTTAGAAACAAAGTACATGAAGCAAATCCTATATACTAATTGATGAAAAATTCTTAAAAAGTCATGTCGTTCAAAGAGGGAAATAGATGTCACATTTTTTAAATTTAACCAGTCAAAATTAGATTATATATGTCAAGGTGGGAAATCGCTCCATATTCTCATTAATTTTACAACACAAGCTCATTAATTCATGTTTTATAAAATCACTAATAAAAATGTTTCATATGTTTATTCACTTATCAATCAAAGGATCGTATGAAAGGGGTAAGTAAATAAGTACCAAACAGGGTAGACACAGAGAAGATAAAGAAAAATGGTGCAAGTGATTTTGTCCTTCTGGGTGAATGAGTTTTTGTAACCACCACAAGCCTTAGTGTGTTTAGAAAGAAGGTAACCACCTATCCAAATGCACAAAGTTGGTGGATTTTTAAATACTTCCATGACGGGATTCGGCGCAGTCACAATAAGAAGAAACGTTGCACCCGGAATCTCTAGAGACTCTGCAAGTTTTTTTAACATATAGTTAAGCAAGTGCACAAAAATGATATTAAACACTTAATACACTGATTGTTTATATCTCAAGTTGCTCTTTAACCTTACAATACTAGATGATGACTCTTCCTATAGTCGGAAACAATTGATTATTAAGTAAACTGATGAAATTTTGCTAAATATTATTGTTTACCAGGAAAATGGTTTCCAAGGAAAAGCTTAAGAACAACTGCGTGGAGAGCAATCCATTTCCCAAAATCTCCCCTACATATACAATCTAAATATTAATCAAATCATCCTTACATTAACAATCTTTTTCTTTTTTTTTGTATTGATTGTTACCTCAAGAACTCGAAAACAACCAGAGGGAAGCTAATGAAGAGATAAGGAGCTAATAATAAAGTCCACATGTTGGTTGACTTCCATTTTGTTCCATCCAATATCATCAGAAGACTTTACCCAAAAGCAAAAAAGGTAATAGATTATTGAAAGATCATATCAAACAAGCAAAAGACCTATATATAAATCAGAATGTTTAGACAAGAAAAGATGAATAACATTGCAGCGAAAGACGCTGCCCATTTTAGGAACAACGTGACCATATCTATGATTCCATAGCTGTGGAATAGCTTCTCTGCAGCAATTTGGAGCTCATTCAAATACTCAAGCTTTTCCATATATTTCCAAAAAATGCAAAATACAAAACAGAACTCGAAAGTATAAAAATGAGAGACAGAACAAGAAGACCCAAAAAGAAAAGTCTTGGTCTCTAAAATTAAAAGATGAGTGTCTTTATGATTGTCAATGTCACGGACTCATGGGTGGCTAATATTATTTCATTTCTGATTAATAAGCAATCCATACTTGAATAGTCTTGAGAAGAAAATCTTAAAACTACAATCCAAATGCTTAGAACTTCAAAGCAGACCAAAGCTACCAGCCTGGATAAATCCAGGGGCGGCTCTAAAATGCGCAATTGGTATTGAGACCCGGTGCAGTTTGTCGAAAATTGGCCATTTTATTCGTATAAAAAAAATTTTGGGCACTCGAAAAAGTAATTTTACCTCTAAAAAATTTGGGCCCTGTGCAGAATGCGAGTTTTAAGATTACCTCTAAAAAGTAATCTAAGACTTTTCCTATACGAACACGAAAGCGGAATGCGAGTTTTAAGATCTTATTAAGCTTTGAGAAATTGACTGATTCCTTGAGTAAGTTAAGCGTTTTCTCTATTAATACACTAGAAAATGCATCGTATGGGATTCAAACCTCAAACTTAATATAGAAGCTTCTCAAACCCTTAGCCACTAGGCCAAAGAACTTCCACTAAGCTTCTCAGAAATCGAACTTGTGTTTCCCAAAATCGGATTGTTGTCTCCGGTCAATCCGACTCATGTAAAAAAAATTTGAGTCATTATCAATAGATTCGATCAGACAAAATGATTAGTATTGGCTTGATAAACCTAAACCATGTTTATATTAGTGAGGCCAAAATATAACCATGTGAGGGTAAAGAAAGGTAAATTCCTACGAGAGTGTTTCCCAAGGAATAAAAATGATCCACAATTCCCAGTAAGGCAGTAACCTAAAACCCCAATCATTTCTTTCGATTCAATATTTATCATTTCCATATTTTGCTCCTTTTTTTCCATACCTTCTTCCCAATTCTTCTTGACCCAGATTCTTCTTCTATTCGCTCATTCTTCTGATTCCAGATTTTTTCTGCTCTTCCAAATCTCCGTCTCTAACAATGAGCGGAATCCATCTCCTCCGCAAAATCTCCACAAAACCTCCTCGGTTTCACAGAAGCCTCTTGATTTCCAGTTTTTCCATCGATTCATCACCCGATTTAGCCCGAAAAGCCCTAATTCGTCCCTTCTCAAGCTCTACTTCGAAGCATCGCACCGGATTCAACAGACTCCACAAATGGTGTTTTGGCCAATCGAATTGGGTTTCCGATCAAACGACAAGTATCGGCGTCTCCGTAAGAGGATTTTCCACAACCGTGGAAACCAATACCAGTGACAAAACTTTCGAGAAAATCCATGGTCTCAATTCGAATCCATTAGTCATCGAAAGGATACACAAAGACGAAGGAATCGAATCAGTTTCCAAAGTTGAGATTGAGAAATCTGAAACTAAAATTGTTGAAACTGTTGGTGGGAAAGTGAGAGAAGAGAGTGAAGCTGAGAAAGAAGCGTGGAAGATTTTGGAAGACGCCGTGGTTAAGTATTGCGGTTCGCCGGTTGGTACGGTGGCGGCGAATGATCCCGGAGATAAGTTGCCTTTGAATTATGATCAAGTGTTTATAAGAGACTTTGTTCCTTCTGCTTTGGCTTTTTTACTTAAAGGAGAAGGAGAAATCGTTAGGAACTTTCTCCTGCATACATTACAGCTTCAGGTATATGTAGAAATGTATTGTGATTATGGAATTTAAGTAGATTGTAAGTGTTGATTATTGAAAGTTGTATGTTTTGTGAAAGAGCTGGGAGAAAACTGTAGACTGTTATAGTCCAGGACAGGGCTTGATGCCTGCAAGTTTCAAAGTAAGAACCGTTGCACTTGACGAGAACACTACCGAAGAGGTTCTCGATCCAGATTTTGGCGAATCGGCTATTGGTCGTGTCGCTCCTGTGGATTCCGGTCAGTAGAGAAATGTGTGGATTGTATTCTTCATTGGGGTTTGTTGCTGATTGTTTTCTGTATCATTGATAGGTTTGTGGTGGATTATTCTGTTAAGGGCGTATGGAAAGTTGACGGGAGATTTCTCGTTGCAAGAGAGGATAGATGTACAAACAGGCATTAAGCTAATCATGAACTTGTGTTTAGCAGATGGATTCGATATGTTTCCGACACTTTTAGTCACTGATGGATCTTGTATGATCGATCGTCGAATGGGTATCCATGGCCACCCCCTCGAAATCCAAGTACGAGTTCTTTCCCTGTTTATCTTATTACAGCTTACGATATAATTGTGGGACTTATACATGATTTTTCTCTCTGGATATGTTGCAGTCGTTATTCTACTCCGCACTGAGATGCTCGCGTGAGATGCTTTCTGTTAATGACAGCTCGAAGAATCTTGTAAGAGCAATTAACAACAGATTAAGTGCTTTATCATTTCATATCAGAGAATACTACTGGGTGGATATAAAAAAGATCAATGAGATATACCGTTACCAGACGGAAGAGTATTCAACAGATGCTACTAACAAATTCAACATCTATCCTGAACAAATTCCTCCGTGGCTAATGGATTGGATTCCCGAACAAGGCGGGTATCTCCTTGGGAACCTACAACCTGCGCACATGGATTTCAGATTCTTCACTCTCGGCAACTTTTGGTCTGTTGTTTCTTCCTTGAGTACACCAAAGCAGAATGAAGCTATATTGAACTTAATTGAAGCTAAATGGGATGATATTATTGGGAGTATGCCTCTTAAGATCTGTTATCCTGCATTAGAGTATGATGATTGGCGTATAATCACCGGAAGCGACCCAAAGAACACGTGAGTTTCCCTTACTCTTTACTCGTATATTTCCTTTAACTCTTTGCGTGAACCAACCTTAATAACAGTTGATAAACTTTGCAGGCCTTGGTCGTATCACAACAGCGGATCCTGGCCAACGCTTCTTTGGCAGGTATGCAGTTATTTGTACCGAATTCATATAGAGGAATAATACATCCTTAAACATGCGTGTTTGATTTTCGTAACAGTTCACATTAGCATGTATGAAGATGGGTAGACCAGAGCTAGCTGAGAAAGCTCTTGCATTAGCTGAGAAGAGACTTATGGCAGATCGTTGGCCAGAGTATTACGACACCCGATCTGGGAAATTCATTGGAAAACAGTCCCGGCTTTACCAGACATGGACTGTCGCCGGATTCTTGACTTCTAAACTCCTCCTGGCAAACCCGGAGATGGCTTCGCTGTTATTCTGGGAAGAAGATTACGAACTTCTCGATATTTGTGTTTGCGGTCTCAGCAAAACTGGCCGGAAAAAATGCTCCCGAGTCGCTGCCAAGACTCAAATTCTTATTCGATGAGCGCAAAACTGTCCAATGTTATGTGCTTCTTCGAATATTTCAATCGCAATAAGCTTTTTAGGCTTAAGATCTTACAGGAATTGAAAATTTACAGAAACATTACTGTCACAGATAATATTGATCTATGTTTGTAGATATTATACATAAAATTGTAGAAAAAATGTTGCTTAAGCCAGATTTTATGGGGAAAGTGAAACACTTGAAAAATTGTTAATCTCTTCTTTAGCTTTATGATCAAACAAACCATTGTAAAATTACTACAGAACCCAGAAGTCTCTAACAAACTGTGTTCAGACAATGAGCGTCACGAAACTTGTACGCTCTAATGGGTTTAAACAGATCCCAAACTTTGTCCGAAGTTCTCTACGTAACGCTTGCGTCGAGTCGAATCAAAGCAAGGACTCTCCTTATAGACCAAAGAAGCATCACATTTTAGCTACAAATCTCATTGTTTCATATTTCGAAAAAGGTTTAGTTGATGATGCACGCTCACTGTTCGACGAAATGCCTGAGAGAGACGTTGTGGCTTGGACCGCAATGATCACTGGTTACGCTTCGTCCGAGTACAACGCTCAAGCTTGGGAGTGTTTCCGCGAGATGCTTAGGCAAGGAACAAGCCCAAATGAGTTCACGCTCTCGAGCGTCCTCAAGTCTTGTAGAAACATGAAGGTTTTAGCTTATGGTGGTTCGGTTCATGGGATTGTCGTTAAACTCGGTATGGATGGTTCTTTATATGTTGATAATGCGTTAATGAATATGTACGCTACTTGTTCGACAACAATGGACGATGCTTGCTTGATTTTTCGGGATATCAAGGTGAAAAACGACGTCACTTGGACTACTTTGATCACCGGGTTTACGCATTTAGGTGATGGCATTGGCGGTTTAAAGATGTATAAGCAAATGTTGCTGGTAATTACTACATTTCTCGCGTTTTCGGATTTCTTATGTTTTGATTTCGAGGTCTTTAACATTTGGTTATGTTTTTTGTGTTTAGGAGAATGCAGACGTGACGCCTTACTGTATAACGATAGCTGTTAGAGCTTCCGCTTCAATTGATTCTGTTACAACCGGAAAGCAGATTCATGGATCGGTTATTAAACGCGGGTTTCAGTCTAACCTTCCGGTGATGAACTCTATATTGGACTTGTATTGCAGGTGTGGTGGGTATTTATCAGAGGCGAAACGATATTTCCTTGAAATGGAAGATAGCGATTTGATTACATGGAACACTCTAATCTCCGAGCTCGAACGATCAGACAGCAACGAAGCTTTGTTAATGTTTCAAAGGTTTGAATCACAAGGCTTTGTGCCAAATTGTTACACTTTCACTAGCTTAGTCGCTGCGTGCGCGAATATAGTGGCGTTGAACTGTGGTCAGCAACTTCATGGAAGGATTTATAGAAGAGGGTTTAACAAGAACGTTGAGTTAGCCAATGCTTTGATCGATATGTATGCTAAATGTGGCAACATACCAGACTCGGAAAGAGTATTTAGCGAAATCGTAGAGAGGAGGAATTTAGTATCTTGGACTTCGATGATGATTGGGTACGGATCACACGGTTATGGAACAGAAGCTGTTGAGCTTTTTGATAAAATGGTTAGTTCAGGTATAAGACCTGACCGGATTGTTTTCATGGCGGTTTTAAGCGCGTGTCGCCATGCCGGTCTAGTGGAAAAAGGATTGAAGTATTTTAAAGTGATGGGAAACGAGTACGGGATTAAACCGGATCCAGATATTTACAATTGTGTGGTGGATTTGCTTGGAAGAGCTGGGAAAATAGACGAGGCTTACGAATTGGTTGAGATGATGCCATTTAAGCCGGATGAATCCACGTGGGGAGCAATTTTGGGGGCTTGTAAAGCGTATAAACACACGGGATTGATAAGCTTGTTAGCTGCGAGAAGAGTTATGGAGTTAAAACCGAGAATGGTAGGAACTTATGTGATGCTTTCGTACATCTACGCAGCAGAAGGGAAGTGGGGGGATTTCGCTAGAGTTAGGAAGATGATGAGGATGATGGGGAACAAAAAAGAAGCCGGTATGAGCTGGATTCAGGTGGATAATCAGGTTTTTAGCTTCGCTGTGAACGATAAAATGTGTCCTAACGCGGACTCCGTGTATTCGGTCTTGGAGTTACTGATAGAGGAGACTAAAGAAGCTGGCTATGTTCCTGACTTAGACTCCCTAGATCATGAGCAAGAAACTGGAACTTGAACATGAAACACAAAGACGAAAACTTGGTTTCTGGATTTCGTGACCGAGTTAACTGGAGAAGGTTTTGTTGTATAGATACAGTAATGGAGAGTGGTCCAAGTTATTAAAGAGCAAAAATCGCCATACCTCGTTATAGATCAGGTATGGCTAAGTTTTGGTGTCAGGACAATCTTTACCTTCCTCAATAGATCAAATGTTGTTGGCTTATTTATAGTATAACTTCTTCTTTTTTTGTATTGATGTCATGAATTTGTGATATCTTGCAAGAAACATGAAGATATTATATATGGTTGTCTGTGAAGTAACCTCTAAGTTTCCTTTATTAAAGCAGAAGACTTGGTTTTCTGTTGAAATGTTAACATCAGAAATCAGATCTAGACAATTAGAACAGGATATTACGGTTTAGTCTGGAAAATAGGATCTGGAATCTTATTAATGTAGAAAATTAAGCAGCAAGCAGAAGAAAGTAATACATGATTTAGATTAAGAAAGTGATTTTCATAATATTCTAAGCATCAGTGACTGCAACAGCTTCTTTGACCTCAGTGGTTCCATTGGTCTTCTCAATTGCAGGCTTCTCAACCTCAGGAACAACAAAAGCAGACACTGGGAAAGTCCTGGAGAGTCCGGTCGGTGTCCTGAAATTGATCTTACCGGAACTTATTGGCTGTTCCAAGGCAAGTTCATTGAGAGTGACCCAAATAAGAAGCTCCTTGGCCTTAACGCCGGTCAGCTTCTTGATCTTTCCGACTTCCACAACCGCGGTGACCTCGGTGCCGTAAGAGACAAGTTTCCCAATGGCTTCAAACTTGTGAGTGATGCTCTTCTTCTGTTTGAGCCACACAACACCTGATTCTCTGTCGTAACCAACCTCTTCAATGTCCTTCAATGGTAATAAACCATTAGGCATATTGACTTCCTTGAGGAACACCTTCGTCTTCTCTCGGCAAATCTCGTCTCCGGTGTATTTCTCTGCCCTAGCTCTGATTTCTTCTGTAACCACACCCATCTCTCTCTGTTTATTTTTCTTTGTTTTTGTTTTTGAGATATTTGTTGTGTTTTGGGTTTCTTTGGTGTGATTTGCCTTTTCAGTTATAGGTGGTGTGGTATGGATTCGCCCTTGGATTCTGTTTTTAATTACGAGAAATGCCACTCTGTGATAATAATGACATGTCACATGTGGCAAGGTAGGACGATAAAATGCTAACACTACTAAAACGGTTGTAAAGTCAAAAGATTAAAGACCTTGGGATGTGAAAAAACTACACAAATTGAGCAAGAAAGTAGTTAAACCAATGCCTTAACTTCATGTGTTTAGTGTTTTAACTTACATCTACAAAAGTTGAAACAGCCGTTTTCTCAATTGTTAACGTAATTTTTTTTTTTTTGTCTCCTTTGGGTTTAACTGTTTTAGATTTTTTTAATTGTAAAAAAAATCCTTATTTTTATTATTTTGTCAACCAAAAGAAATGTTATATATATATATATATTAAATGTATTTTCACAATATTCCCAAGAAAATGTCTATTTTGTAAAAAAATCTTAATTCAAATGGCTACCCATTGAAATCATTTGAACCTACCCACGATTAAGTTAAAGATATCATACAGTGCACAATATTATCATATTGTAAATTTTGATATAATGCGTGAACTATTGTTAGGTGAAAAATGATGTATTAAAATTGGTATTGAAATGGAAAAGAAAAATTTGGGTAATAATGTGATGCAATGTATATATAGGATAATATATATATATATATATATATATATATTAAATGTATTTTCACAATATTCCCAAGAAAATGTCTATTTTGTAAAAAAATCTTAATTCAAATGGCTACCCATTGAAATCATTTGAACCTACCCACGATTAAGTTAAAGATATCATACAGTGCACAATATTATCATATTGTAAATTTTGATATAATGCGTGAACTATTGTTAGGTGAAAAATGATGTATTAAAATTGGTATTGAAATGGAAAAGAAAAATTTGGGTAATAATGTGATGTAATGTATATATAGGATAATATATATATATATATATATATATATATTAAATGTATTTTCACAATATTCCCAAGAAAATGTCTATTTTGTAAAAAAATCTTACTTCAAATGGCTACCCATTTAAATCACTAGAGATTGACCCACGCGATGCGTGGGTTTATTTACTATTTGTATTTTTGTAAGTTATGTAATGTGGTTCCTGTTTCGTAATTAATCAATTTGGAATATGTTC
Organism: Draba incana; assembly: GCA_963576765.1. Classification (NCBI taxonomy): domain Eukaryota; kingdom Viridiplantae; phylum Streptophyta; class Magnoliopsida; order Brassicales; family Brassicaceae; genus Draba; species Draba incana. Next base: position 6,382,728 of record OY755215.1, on the reverse strand, counting down.
TTGTATAATTAAATAAATTACATATGTAGTAGTTTTATCAAATATAATTAGTGTTAAATATTACGACACTTTAAAACATTACTTATACATGTAGATAATATATTAACATTGGGTTTTAATAATATTGTGATTGTACAAATCAATTTCTTGATATTAGTGGGTACATATAGTTGTTATACATTTTGGATTACTCTAAACACCATAATATGTATTTATAATTTGTAATAGATCAATAGAAAAAAGCTATGTTGGTTTAATACTTTAGTTGCACCAAAAACTATTTATGTCATATACCTATGATTTTACGAAGAGCATCCAACACCTTACAGTCCCAATACTTCATATCACGTATTCAGTTTTTTGGGTTTATTGTTAAAAAGTTTTAGCTAACACTTTTATTTTGTTTGTAATTATTATGGAGCCTTTTTAATGTTAGCTCCTTTTAGCTGATTTAATTTTAGAGTTAATTAAGTAGAAAACCCCAGATACTTCATATATTAGGTAATAGGGAACGATAATCGGAAACTACCCCAAAGTCATTTATTTTTCCCAAAGTCGGACTGTTTTGACCCGCGTTGTAAGATCACGCGCTAGGTAGCCTACGGCATTAGGTGTAGCGACTCTTCAAGTGGTTGTAGGTCATTGAGCAGCTATCATAGGATAGGGTAGCAGGTGGCGTTTTTTCGTCCAAACAATCTCTAACGATTCGGCCGCATTAAATGCCTAGATATGGTAGATTTTTTTAGTAAATACATACATAATATGTATAATGAATGTATATACGACAAACTATGTTGTTGTTTTCCTATGTACTCTTATCAAATATCAGTAACGACAAATAATAACCGGCTACAAGGAATCATAACCAACCCTAAAAATCACATTAACTATTACTATACACTAATTGGGTTCATTAACCCAAACGTAGAAGTGTAAAGAATAAATATTAGCTAAACCCTAAACCCCAACCCCCACCTCCTCCCCCAAATCTATACCCTAAAAGTGTTACAAACTAATACTATACGCTAATTGGGTTCATTAGCCAAAATTTAGAAGTGTAAAGAATAAATATTAGCTAAACCCTAAACCCTAAACCCCACCCCTCCCCCTAAATCTATACCCTAAAAGTGTAATCATTAATCCAAATGGTTCATAAACTTCAGTACAAATGGTTTTTGAATTTGACTTGGTTATTCACCAGTAAACTCATCTAAACTTTTGAAACTAATATTATACGCTAATTGGGTTCATTGACCCAAATTTAGAAGTGTAAAGAATAAATATTAGCTAAACCCTAACCCTAAACCCCAACCCCCACCCCCTCCCCCCAAATCTATACCCTAAAAGTGTAATCATTAACCCAAATGGTTCATAAACTTAAGTAAAATGGTTTTTGAATTTGACTTGGTTATTCACCACTAAAATTGTAACAATAGCATTTAGACATACACAAGTTAAATTGGATAGCCAATTTAATAGTTATCGATGCAAAAAATCCTTAATATACACTTTTACAAATCAGAACCGGCTAATTAAAACAATAACCAACTATAAATCCACATATAACTTTGAATAAATATGGTCATCGGAGACATGCTAACTCTAAAGAAAACGGTTACAAGTTAAATTGGATAGCCAATTTAATAGTTATCGATGCCAAAATTCATTAATATCCACTTTTACAAATCATAACCGGCTAATTAAAACAATAACCAACCATAAATCCGCATATAACTTTGAAGGAAACGGTTATCTTTAAAAAATTCCGATAATCGCCAGTTACAAAAGCAAAATGTCAATTCTAAAGAAAAATATCTCTTTGCATGTGATAGAGCTTCCAATCTCAAATTGATGTCGGTTGTAGGACCATGTGACGTTACTCTCAGCCCAACAAGTTCATGACCTCCAGCAAACACCATTTCCAACAACTCCATTGGTGAGTTAGAGCTTTGCAGGTTGGATCTGAAAGAAATAAACATGGATTTGAAAAGTTTGATTAAGTTGGCCGCAACAGTGTCAAATAATCTTTTAACTTACCAGAATCTGGCTAACTTTGAAAGAAACGGATATCTTTCGGAAATTCCGGCAACTTCATTGGTGAGGAAAAGCTCTGCATGTTGGATTTGAGAACAATAAACAACATTGATCAGAAAACTTGGATAGATTTGGCCGAAACAATGATAAAAAGATTTTTAACTTACCGGAATCTGGCTAACTGCAAAGGAAACAAATATCTATCGGAAATTCCGGTAGTCGCCGGAACAAATAACTTCCCAGAAAGTTGGTCGGAACAGTTAATAGAACACGCTTAACTCACCGGAATAGGGCTAAAGCGGAAGAGTACGTATATTTTTCAGAAATTCCGGTAGTCGCCAGTTAGAAAAACAAGGCCGAAGTTATAAATTCAACCGGAAATTTTTCTCTCTCTTGAAAGTTAGAAGAGGAGATAACCACTTTCTCTCTCTCAATGCCTTTAATAAAGAAATCGATATATACAAACACAGTTACACACACATACGCAACTACACACGCAACAACACACACTAGAGAAATATGTTATAGGAATAGGGGTACAGTCGTATTAAAAAAATATGAACAGTACAAATGCCACTTACCTAAATACCAAGTTATATGTTCCCTACCGATGCAAATACTCTAAACTATTTAGAGTTAATTAAATGAAAAACCCCAAATAAGTGGGAAATTAGGTAACAGGGAACAAAAACACGAAACTCCACCCGAGTGCCAATTGTTTCCCAAATCTGGACGATATTAACCTTCGTCTGAGGTACACGCGCTTAGTTAGCCTCTAGGCGAAATCTGTAGCTTCTAGGCAAAATCTATAGTTTCTAGGCGAAATCTGTAGACTGTAAACGAAATCTTATTAGAACATCAGTCAATACAAATCATAACCGGCTACAAGAAACAATAAACAAATATAAATTAACCTTTAATTTTTAAACTATACTATAATTGTGTAATCATTAAACCCTAAACCCTAAAATCCCCTCAACCCCTAATTGTGCAATTATTAACCCAAATTCAAAATTTTAACCCTAAACCCTAAAATCCCCTCCCCTCCACCCCCACCTCTCTAAAACTATACCCTAATTATGCAATTATTAACCCAAATTCAAAATTTTAAAGTATAATTGTTTGTTAACCCCCCCCCCCCCCTTCTAAAACTATACCCTAATTATGCAATTATTAACCCAAATTCAAAATTTTAAAGTATAATTGTTTGTTAACCCCCCCCCCCTCTAAACTATACCCTAATTGTGCAATTATTAACCCAAATTCAAAATTTTAACCCTAAACCCTAAAATCCCTTCCCCTCCACCCCCACCCCCTTTAAAACTATACCCTAATTGTGCAATTATTAACCCAAATTCAAAATTTCAAAGTATAACTGTTTGTTAATCAATTTTTTGATTACAATTACTGAGAAATTACAATTTTGGTGGCTTCCACATTATACTGTATTTAGTGATATATTTGGAAAAATACCAAATATGAGAATACTAAATATGAACTGAATAGCGGCTAACAATGCGTTTAGAAGGATACCAGAACATTTCGTAGCTATAGGATAAAAAATACACACACACGCAACAACACATGCTACTAGAAAATTTTGTAGCTATAGGGTTAAAAACGGATTTCGAAAAAGTGAACAGTAGAAGTGCCATCTAGCTAAATATCAACTTATTCGTTCCTCCCCGGTGCAAATACTCTTAATTTTAAGCTTATTTTACGATTATGCTTACTTTAGTGTTTCAATTATAGAGTTTTCAATTCTTTTCTTATGGTTTCTATGATTTCATCAAGCGATCTTGAAGCTAAGTTTTGTAGTGAATTGCGTCTTAGATAAAATTTGTTCTTTGTTCGATCATCTTAAAATTTGATTACCATGATCTATAATCTATGTCATATATTTTATGAAATTTCAATGAATGAAATCTAAAAGATTTTATGTTAGTCTTATGAACTAATGTTTTCTATGGTTTAGTCAAATTCTCTTTGTACACTTTTTCACTAATATTGTTTTCGTCATGTTTCAACCTAATTTCGTTTTTCTCCGTACATCTACGTTTGTTTCTTCTTCCTATAAAATTTCATATTTTGTATATACTGTTATTATTTTTGTTTTAATTTAACTCCAATCTCGAATAATTATAAGTAGTAATAAATATAGATAAACATGAATTCATGAATTTTTACTATAAATTTTATTCTACCATTTTTTTTTATGATGAGGATACTCCATATGGAGTGAGAATGCATATATTGGGACTCTGAATTTTGTTTTTCATGTTCATATAAATTTATCACATTTTATTATTCTTCTATCTATTATTAGCCACTTGAGGTTTTTTTAAAAATAAAATAAAAATGACTTCACTTTATATCTAATTTATCCATTAACAAAATTTCTATTTTATAAATTATGATATTGTTTTTCATCAAATACGTATATATTGTCTTCTAGATCTACCATATATTTGTTCATCATAGGAAAATACTTAAGATTTTAGAATATTATTTTGTAAACGTTGTTCTTTCTAGTAGGGTCATAAATCAAGGAGTTAAGTTAATTTATAAGTATAATGTGTAGTTGAAAAAAATGTAAGATGGATTTAATGTGAGACTTTGTTTTTAATTGAGGTGAAAACCTTTTAATATGAAATAAACTTTTCATATTTTATGTTTTGTTTTAAATATTAAAATCAATTTAATTTTTTTTGTTTTGTTTTATTTTCTTTTAATATGGTCATCTCATTTTATTTTTTACTGTATCACTTAATTCATAAGCATATTTTTTTTTAGTATGTGTAATATATATTTTATCGTAAGAAATAAATTCATATAATTATTACTTATAAAATCTTGAATATTCTTATATATATAAAATTTTATTTTCATTTTCATTCATTTTACTTAGTAATTCACGTTTTTAATTGAATTTAATTATTTATTAGTTAGAAAAAATAATTAATATGATTTAGCATGTATTTAATGAACATAACATAAAAATTAAATAGTTTTAAAAATAGTTTTGCCTATGTGGATACTCTAGATGGAGAGAGAACTCCCTAATTATATATAAGATTTGAACCTACCCACGATTAAGTTAAAGATATCATACAGTGCACAATATTATCATATTGTAAATTTTGATATAATGCGTGGACTTTGTTAGGTTAAAAATGATGTATTAAAATTGGTATTGAAATGGAAAAGAAAAATTTGGGTAATAATGTGATGCAATGTATATATAGGATAATATATATATATATATATATATATATATATATATATTAAATGTATTTTCACAATATTCCCAAGAAAATGTCTATTTTGTAAAAAATCTTACTTCAAATGGCTACCCATTTAAATCATTTGAACCTACCCACGATTAAGTTAAAGATATCATACAGTGCATAATATTATCATATTGTAAATTTTGATATAATGCGTGGACTTTGTTAGGTGAAAAATGATGTATTAAAATTGGTATTGAAATGGAAAAGAAAAATTTGGGTAATAATGTGATGCAATGTATATATAGGATAATATATATATATATATATATATATATTAAATGTATTTTCACAATATTCCCAAGAAAATGTCTATTTTGTAAAAAATCTTACTTCAAATGGCTACCCATTTAAATCATTTGAACCTACCCACGATTAAGTTAAAGATATCATACAGTGCACAATATTATCATATTGTAAATTTTGATATAATGCGTGGACTTTGTTAGGTGAAAAATGATGTGTTAAAATTGGTATTGAAATGGAAAAGAAAAATTTGGGTAATAATGTGATGCATTGTATAATAGGTCTTTAATGGTTACCGTTGGGCAGAGATTTATGGCCTAAATTAAAGTGGCTGGTGAGGAGACAAATGTTACAATATAGTCCCAATAATGTATCGACACGTGTCGACCGCATTTTTTTCATTTGTAGGTAGGACGGTCACCTTATTTAATCGCATATGAGAGAAACATTAAAAACAAACAAAAAGTACACAGGTCAATAGCCTCGTATGCAAAAGATATTCTCTCAATAACGTTTTAGGTTTATTTATCTAAATTTATACCAAGCTGGAAAGTGAAACACATAGAGATAGGGTAGATATGAAGTTAAGTATGTAGGAATGTTTAAAAAAAAAAAGTTTAAATGATGATACACATTATTTAGTGAAAGATTAATTGTTGATACATGTTGTAGTTTAAAATCTAGTCGATACATGTTGAAGTTTAAAATCCAGATTTTACTCCCATCTATTCATTCTTTCTTTTGTTCAACCCATCAGATATATTTCTATTTATTCAATTTTTAGTAAAAAAAACCATTATGAATTAAAACTTCGTTCATGCTTTTATAAATTGATGAAATAACCATACTCCAAGTCTAAATAGAAGTTTTTTTTTCTTGGTGCAAAATAGAAGTATATATTGTAGAACCATACTCCTCAGATATGTTTCTATGTACACAATTATTAATAATAATGAAAAAAAAAAACTATTATGAATCTAAGTTAGGTTCATGCTTTTATAAATTGATGAAATAAACATTACCGTAAAGAAATAATTGTTTCTTGGAATAATATTGCAGTCAAATAATTAGTTTTACTGTAAACTTTCAAAACTAAAAGATTGTAATTCGCCGTATTTAGTTCTAAATATATGGAGTATCAAATCTGCTAAAACTTCAATACTAAATATAACAACTTTTTTTTGGTTATAAACAACTGTTTATTTTTTAGAAAAAAAAACTTTTACATCTTTTATATTTGTTATGTCGGATTTAAAATATGAAGAGTAACACAATAACAATATTAACAATAGTTTTGTTAGCTTGTCTAGATGTTTTTTTAAAATCATTTTGGACCGTCTTAGTTGTTATTGCATTATTTCTAGAATTTTGGTTAAGAAAATTGATACCCATCCCTATCGTGGTCATTATGACGAAGATGGATGATGCACGGGGTTAACGTTAACCATACAGAGCTTTCAACTTTGAATAGGTGAAAAGTTGTGTATTTAACTATTCTTATATCTTCTTTTCTTCTATCTTTGATATGTAAATAGACTCGTCTGTGTTCAGAATTGATTTTGTGGAGGGGCTAATTAAATAATAGACCAACCATAAATTAAAATCACAACTCACTAACTAATACCTATATATGAGTATATTGAAGTTTAATAAATGTGTTGTTTATCTCCATTCAAATTATGCAAGGTTAGTCATCCTTCACCATTTATTCCATTATACCATTTCAACCCGTGAAACTGTGATCAAGTTTATGTGATCAAGTTCGTATCTAAGAAGGTAAGTCTAGATTTAGACAAATAATTATTTCATTCGCAATCACTAGAGAATTTTTCCATCTTGAAAAAATTACATCAACGCAATTTCAGCTAAAATTTTTGAGCTGTATAATGATCATATGTTTGACTTCGAGTTTGAACAATCTTGGTGACCGTATCAATTTTGGAGCATAACAAGTAGACAAGAAATAAATTTGGTGACCGTATCAATTTTGGAGATCGCAACAATTTACAATTAGGAGAGTAAAGGTTATGAGATTGGAAATTCTATAGTGGAACAAGAAGAAATGCTAAGCACTACAAAGAAAAAGCACAAGTGACCAAAATCATGGCGATTCAGGTTCAAAGATGATCAATCCCTTGAGGAACACATTATTAAATATGATGGATCATCAGAGGAACAAGATAAGAGGAAGGGCCATATTTACAAACGTACTATAGTGAATAGGTTAATGCAAATGTTTTCGTGTATGTGATGGACCTATGAAAAAAATGAATTAGGACGAGAACCGCATCAACGAAAGACATGGCTATGAATGTGCTCATGTTAGTATAAGACTATGCAGTTGTTGATCTGTTATTATAGTTTTAGGGTGAAACTGATAAAACTCTTTTCAAGTTACATAAAATTACTTGTTGGATCAAAAATGGTAACATGTGTTGGTACTAATTTGGTAGAAACTATAGATCAATTTTTTTTCATATCATAACTTAAATCACAAAAATCATTGCATGATCAAATTTTTCCGTTTAAACAAAGAAAAAAATTGGTTCGAACAATTAGCATGACCCCAAAAGTCTCAAGAGTTTGACTGAAAAAGCAACCGTACCAGAACATTACAATCTGACGTCAAACTCTCCCGCGCGAGTCTGAGCACGAAAGCCTTTGTACAAACGAGGAAGGAGAGTTTTAAGATCAAGTTTCTCGATTCTTAGGCCAGATAGAGCAACGCCCATTATCTTAAAACCGAGTTGGAATGTCGGATAGACATGAAGCCTTTCTAAACCCGTTTCCAGCGTTAGTGTCCCCGACAAACACGGAGTCTTGTCCGTTGGTATTCGCCCGATTGTCCATGTACATGTCTGCAAACATAGTCCCCAATCAAAAATGGAAAGTTTCCAAATCAGGAAACTAAACTCAAAGTTTATATTACCTTGTTAGAGAGGATTGTTACAGTTCCATGATTTGACGAGAGATCTGCCGATGAAACACAATGAGGAAGCTTGAAACTCAAGGATATCGACTCGATCGTCTTTCCCGGGTCCGTTCTTATCCCTACTAAAACGCTAATTCGACATGTACCCGAATCTGATGTTATTTGAGGCTTTACATACACAGGTGTGTTCTTCAGCTTCTTCACCCTGTAACTCATGAGCTTGAATTGTCCATCAGGAGGAACAAAAGAGAGAACTTGATGAGATTCCCAAGGTCTGAAGCGGACACACGGGTGAAACCTCATGTCTTCTAAGATCGAAGGATTCGCAAACGACAATGTCAAATCTGGAAAACCAGTGAGCTGGGAATTGATATCAACTTCTCCATACACCTCGCATTTCACCAACTCTCCATCCCTGAATTAGTGTTTTCGAGTGAGACGAGTCTTGACAGTTATTTTTTGAAATCTTGTTCAAGTACGCACAAACCTGTTTATGATTGCATCCATTTCTTCAACGAGTTCGACATAGACTTCGTTGCTAGAGTACTTTGGATCAGTCGCACGCCAAGGAACACAAGAGGAAGTTCCACTCGGTAGCGTGTCACTAACATTGGAAGCATTTCCCGTTACAACACTCAACATTTTGCTGACTAGATTCGGCGGAGCTATCATTTCCCTTAGGATGCTCGGTTCTGTCGTGAGAGGGAAACCATTATCGATCATCTCATCCAATAGCTACAACAACAAGTCACACATTTCTAACTTTTCAGTTTAAGTTCATCTAAGAAACGGTAAGGCCATACAAATGGGTAAGTCAAGGATATACCTCATAGACGATAATGAAATTATCTTTAACAAGATCTTCGTTTAGCCCACCGAGGTAATCGGACAAAACATCGGCGACTCTGCAAAGAAACTAAAACTTCAAAGGATTATCAAAGATTCATTCAACAATACAGTAAAGATTGCAAAGGAGATAAGATTTCACCTCGATAGCCATCAATGGAGGCATTTCAACTTGACTACAAGCTAAGAAAATGATACCATCACGAACGATTTGAAAAAGGTAATGTGTTGGTGAAGCAATTACTGGAAATGACTAATCAAGAGCAAAATAATATGACCCAGAAGTTAAAGGCTTGAAATTTTTGGATCAATCTAAGTTAAAAGTCTATAAGATACCTTAAAGGAATTGCCTTGAGAAAGAGATTGATCCCAGAACCAAGAACAGATGGAGCGATCGACGCGGTGACCCGTAAGCTGCTTCTCAAGCATTACCTCTCTACGAACGCAAATCGAACAACGAAAAGTCAATTTCAGATTCGATCTGGGATTTTGAGAAAAATGGAAGAAGATCGCTTACCCGGAATCGGAGAGGAGGAATATACACTGAAGCATCTCTGTCTCCGATGAGCGAATCTCTGGTTGCTCGCTCGTCTCGGTTTTCAGATTTCAGATTTTCGGTGGTGATTAGAATACTCTGGCTGAGTCAGAGAGTTTCAAAATGCTTTTTTTTTTCTTCCTAATTTTTCTTGGAAAATAAAATAGGTAATTAGGTGTATAATAGTTTGGGAAGCTTTAATTAGGTATATAACATGTTGTAAATAGAATTTAGGTAAGTAACAACCAGTTAAAACAAATTGACCAAAATACCCTTAATGATCTGATTAAGTATAGATAGTTGGCTATCGGCTCACATTATAATAGTTGACTATGTAACACACTGGTTATTTAAATGAGTATTTGCTATTCTTAGTTGTAATATAGTTCACTCTATGACCTATTTATTATGATTATAGTTGACTATTTATTCATGCATAGTCAACTATTCAGTTTTTTTTAAAAAATATTTAAGTGCGAATAGCCAACTATCATATCAAAACATAGTTGACTATGTAAAACATTGTCTGTCTAAAAGAGTGTTTGATATTCTAGTTATATAGTTCATTTTGTGATTAATTCACTATGATTATAGTCGACGACTTATAAATACATAGTCAACTATTCATCTTTTTCTTTAATATTTATCTGCGAATAGTGGATTATTTGCGAATAGTGGATTATTTGCGAATAGTCAGCTATGAGATCAAAATATAGTGGACTATTTATCATGTAATTGAATAAAGTTAAAATAGTCATTCTAGATATGTTACATGTTATTTACGTAACTATAATTTAGGTCATGTTAGGCAATAAGTATTATCTATGCTAATTTTCCAATAAAATACTGGTGACGAACTTTTCTGAGTGTAAATAGACCATTGGATTAGAATAAAAAGAAAATGACATAATGTTAAAGTGCAGATTTTTTTTTGAGAAGCAAATAGTGAGTAAGGTTTAGATAGTTATAACGATTGTGAGATATATTAATCGAGTTAAACGGGGAAAACCTCGGACTCGTTATGAGACAAATAGGTCAGACTAATAATTATTCTCTGCAGAAGATAAAGTTATCACTATATTTGAAATGCATTTTCGACTATTCATGTTTTTTTCAAACCATCACATTTGTGCTCCAAACTTATCATAGTTGTCTTCCCCTGACGCCGAGTTTGTGGAAAGTATTAATAAGCCCACATGGTCCAAGATTACAAACTTATGATATTAATCATTGTAATCAGGTTGTACCAAGTATTCATATAAATATGTGTGGTAAAGATAATCGTAAGTAATTATTTAGAGTTTTTTAAAAAAAACTCTTCTACTTGTATGTTTATGATGTTGATCTAAATCTTTTGATTCTGGTATTTGCTGGTATCGAGTTTAGCACCTGTTACCATGACCCAATCTAAGATCGAACCGACCCGAATATTCATCCAAAGACGACAAAATGGGCCGCACGAAGCTTTTTTAGGCCCATTAAAAGGGTTATAGGTCGAAACCAACTTAGCCCGCCGACCTGAAGATATTTAGAGAATAAATCGAGAATATATATAAGGATATTGAAAAAAAGGGAAAAGCTCTCAGGCACAACGCTCGAGGTGCGACGATGAAATCTCTCCGCCGTGTTATCTCCGATCAACCACCGATCTAAGCTCGTGTGTAATTACCTCCTCCGGAATTCCCCTAGACTATCAATCTCTCTAGGCCTCCACCAGTGACCATAGAGCTCTCCTCCTCTTTCAAATGATAAGATCTCTTTCGAATCAAGTCGTCATGTCTTCAAGGGAGCTGCTGCATGTCTCTCTGAGATCCGGTGCTCCCTCTCGTGTAAAGAGTTCGGTCTTGAATAACCTGGTACGACCGCCGGAGCCACCGGATCCGCCAGATCCGCCGCCGTCTCTATGGATTCCGAGCATCGATGTGATTCTCTGGGTCGCGTTGAGATCCCATGTCGCCTAAACCTTTGTAGTTGAGATCCTCCTCACCGGACAACAGGTTTGCCCCGGTACGAGATCCAACTCTACAACTTCTCCACCGTTCTCACTTTCAACCTTACAGCCGGTGAACCCCCACCGCCGCTGACCCTTCTACTCTCCTCTCCGACAAAGATAGTCGGCGTTGAAACCCTAATTCCTCTAGCTGGGCTTCACAGCCTAATGGGCTTGGCCCATTATGTTTTGGAAAGTTTACAAGCTGCAGGCCCATATCTGAATCTCTCTGATTCAATGGCTTCTGCTCCGGGTTTGGTCTCTGAATCTAATAGATTCGTCACCGGTTCTCTTGGTGATGACATCTCCGACGGCCACCCGACCATCTTCAATGTTGTTACCCTTGATGATACATCAGAACTTCAAAGAAATTATCAACTACTGAGTTCAAGTTTTCTTGGTTCTCAAACCCTGTATTTTCAACGAATTGGCACAGGTCTGAATTCCTTTCTTTTACTGCCTTTTCTCGAACCATACGCTTATGTTGTGTCGTTGCTTTAGATTTAGACTTTAGAGCTAGTCTTGAGGCGACTTGGCTAGTGTGGTTTCAGTCTCAAAGGATTAGTTTTCTTTTGAGCACATCGTTTCCGGCATCAAAACCGGAATTCCTCTCTTCCTTTATGGAGAGAGTGCTATTAAGCTCTACGCTTTTGGCCTTTGCCAAGCGAGCTATGAATGACCTTGAGAAGGTCTTGCGTTTAAAGAAAGTGGAATCTATGTATGTCTCTTATCGATTTTCAGCTTGTCATTATCTCGTGGACTGGGATTTGACTCTTGATAAATTGGAGACGAGTTATGCATTGTATGAAGCTTCGGACAAAGTCTCTAGAGGATCGAACATGGTTTCAGATGCTCCTGATTTTGTCTCCCTATCTACCGCAAAAGAGAGTACTATCAAGAGGTGTATCTCTTTTGCTTCTATCAGTTTGCTTTCCTACTTATGTTGTAATGTATTGGCGCCTTATGTAATGTTTGTATCATCCGTTTTCGGATTCGAAAAACTTCTCCATTTGGAGTGTAACCGCTTAGTATGAAATCAATCCAATTGTTGTTCAAAAAAAAATATATATAAGGATATTGTGTAAATGTTCTTAGTTAGAATACTTTCCGTGCATTTCTAGAGTTTATTCGATTGACTCTAAAAAGTATAAATATGTCACTTATTTCACTCGGAAAGAGATCCGCAACTCTCTTGAATACGCATACTCTATTGGAAACATTTCTTCTTGTGGTTATCTATTGTTTTCGCATTAAAGAAAGATTTAACAAAATAGTATCCATCTTTTCATCTTTGTATAATCTATCGTAATTAAACTCTAGGAGCTTGAATTCATTTTGGTTTGGATACTCCTACGAAGTAAGCATTACCGGTTTTGGCAATTTTATCAAAAAGTAGAAATCGTCTTATTTGTTTTCAAAGATTCCGTCGAATATTCTATACTAAAGGATTAGTCAAAAGTAATTGAAGTGACCTTATTACTCCATATAAACTAACGTAATCCTATTCTCCTGATTTTGTCCTCCTTATCGTAGGCAAGGTCGGCCCACTCAGAAATTCACAGCAACAACACTCATCAATTTTTACATTACTTATTCATCCGAAGGTATCATATCTCTACCAAACCAAAAAAAACGATTAGGTCATGAATGTTTATAAGTTTTAGAATAGTTTTCGAATTTAGTTTTTGGATAATTGTAAAAATAATGTGAATGAAAAACAAAATTTTGTTGAAATAAAAAAGATTTTTTTAGGAGAAACTTAAATACTATGGTGTTTGGCTTTATTGAAAATGGATGAATTTTTTTTATAAATCAAGTTTTCTACATTTATAGAAAAACTAATTCTTAAAAATCGTAAAAGTCTAAAATCTGAAGTTTTCGAAAACTAATTCTTGTTATAAATCATAGTGGATTGTCATAACTAGTTCTGGTCCGTTTACGGCTCATTAACACTTAGTCTTTAGGCCGGTTTAATGAATCCTAGTTGAATTAGGATTTTCCTTTTATGTACTTTCCTTTTCCCATTAGGAAAAGGAATTTTCCTTTTCTCTCTTGTAATAATCCTATATAAAGGATCTTATGATTAATGAATAAACACAATCTTCCCCATTCGTTCTCTTGATTCACAACACGTTATCAGCACGAGTTGCTCCCTAAACCCTAAAAACACAAAAAACGCGATTACTGTTCATCGTTACTATTCATCGTACTGTTCATCGCGTACTGTTCATCGCGCACTATTCATCGCGCACTGTTCATCGACGATTACTGTTCATCCGGCGTTACTGTTCAAATCATAGTTCATACAGCCTTTAAGGTTACGGCGAACTAGAAGAAAGTTCATACAGCCTATCAACGGTTACGGCGAACTAGAAGACTCACGGAGGTTAAGGTAAACAATAAGAAACCCTAATCTAAAGAACCTAGATTCATGATAATCTTAGAAACCCTAATCTAAATCATGCTTGTTATTGTTATTGCTTGCTTGATTGTGTTTATTGATTCATGATTCGTAATCACTTGAAACCCTAACTTGAAACCCTAACCTAATTCAATTAAAATCCAAACCGATTGCATGATCTGTACCCGTGTCGATCGACACTAGTTTTATGTCGATCGACACGTAAACTTCTGCCTGAATTTGTTGTTTGAATTAAACTGTGTCGATCGACACAAATCACCCGTCGATCGACAGTAAACACTCTGTCCAAATTTGGTTGCATATTTATTTGAACTCGTTTGTTTGTTTGCTTGTTTGGATTGATTCGTTGATTGATAAACATGAAACTGAAACTGATTGCATCATATAGACATAACATGCTTGATTAAAATCCGGTCATATCATCATACGGTTTAGAATTTGAATACTAGGCTTGCATCATGAGCATATAAAAACATTATGTTAGGTTGTTAAACATAAAAATCTGGTTTCATAAGCTTCATGCATCCGTACCCGTTTATATAAGCACCCATGACCTATTTTGCATCATATGCATAAACTTTAAAATCTTATAGTTCTTAGAGAATAGGATGAATGTTTTCAGATGTCGAAAATCAACAATTTGGATTATGCTGCCCTCAATCTCTCTGGAGACAATTACTTACAGTGGGCGTTGGATACTAAGATAAATCTAAAGTCTAAAGAACTTGGCGAATGTATCATTGAGGATAATAATGAGAATGAAAGGAATCGATACAGAACGATATCGATCATTCGTCATCATCTTGTTGAGGGTCTCAAGGATCAATACCTAACCATTGAGAACCCTTTGGACCTTTGGAAAGAATTAAAGATAAGATATGACCACCATAGAACGGTGTTGTTACCAAAGGCCAATTATGATTGGAGGAATCTCAGGTTCCAGGACTTCAAGTCCGTGGAAGAATATAACTCGGCTATGTTCAGAATAGTTTCTCAATTGAGACTATGTGGTGAGAAGGTAACTGAGAAAGACATGTTGGAAAAGACCTTCTCCACCTTTCACACTAATAACGTGTTGCTTCAACAGCAATACCGTGAAAGAGGTTTTGAGACATACTCAAAGCTTATAGCATGTCTATTACTAGCCGAGGAGAATAATACACTGCTAATGAGAAACAGTGAGATGAGACCTCCTGGATCAGCCCCACTTCCTGAAGCGAATGTGGCCATAGATGAAAAGAAAGAAATTAACCACGTCCAAAGTGATTATAGACATCGTGGTCGTGGACGTGGGGGTAGATGGCAAGGACGTGGCCGTGGCCATTTTAATCCATACGGCCGAGGTCAGGGCCGAGGCCACGGATTCCATAACGATCATTCTAACCGCGGGCGAGGACGAGGACGCGGATACCGAGCTGACTATGATCGTAATAACCGTGGTATTACTTCTCAACCACGAGAATCAAACCCAAAATCAGTTTGCCATCGATGTGGAATGAGTAATCATTGGGCTAAGACATGTAGGACTCCCAAGCATCTGGTTGAACTCTATCAAGAGAGCCTTAAAGGGAAGAATCCAGAAACTCATATGATCCAGCATGATAATGAAGGAGATTTCGATCATGAGCAAGATGACTTGATGAATTTTGAAACCTCAGATATACTTAAGTGATTGATTTTGATTTTCTGTTTTGGTGTTTTGTGTTTTGCTTGTTTTACGTTTTACACTTTATACTTTGGTTTTGTGTTATTGCTTTCTATTAAACTTTATGGAATGAAAGAGTGTTATTTAAAAGTATCTATTGTTATCTCTTTTGAAGTATGAACGATATGGATGTGTTCATTGTGGATAGTGGATCAAGCCACTCGATATTAAGAGATAAGAGATACTTCATTGATCTTACACTTAAAAAAGGCAAATGTAACCACAATTGCGGGTATAGCAAATTTAATTGAAGGCCACGGTCAAGCCCATATTTTATTACCTAAGGGCACGCATCTAGAAATTTCTAATGCGTTATATTCACCTAGTTCAAAGAGAAGTCTATTGAGCTTTAAAGACATTCGAATGAATGGTCTTCATGTTGAAACTAAGGACGAGAATAACAAAGAATTCCTTCAAATCTTTGAAACCGTCCATGGCTATAAGAAAGTCCTAGAGACTATACCTGCCATTTCTGTGGGCCTTTATTGTGCTAAGATCGGAATGATAGAAGCAAATGCTATGGTAAACAAAGAGTTTACTGAGAATTTCACTTTTTGGCATAACCGGCTTGGCCATCCCGGTGCTAACATGATGCGAAAGATATTAGCAAGTACTAATGGGCACACCTTGAAAGAAAGGAGAGTTATCCCAAAGAATCTCACGTGTGAAGCATGTTCACTAGGGAAACTCATTACTAGGCCATCACCAATCAAAGTAACTAAGGAAACGATAAATTTTCTGGAAAGAATTCAAGGAGACATATGCGGACCAATACACCCACCTTGTGGGACGTTTAGATATTTTATGGTCCTTATTGATGCATCCACGAGATGGTCACATGTCTGCCTATTATTAACTAGAAATGTGGCATTTGCAAGATTGCTTGCCCAGCTCATACGTTTAAGAGCACACTTTCCAGATTTTCCTTTAAAGACTATACGTCTTGACAATGCTGGTGAATTTACGTCCCAAGCGTTTAACGATTATTGTATGTCCATGGGGGTAAGTGTTGAATATTCTGTGGCACATGTACATACACAAAACGGTTTGCCTGAATCGTTTATTAAACGCATACAGTTGATTGCTAGACCGTTGCTAATGAGATCAAAACTCCCGGTCTCAGCTTGGGGACATGCAGTTTTACATGCAGCAGAGCTAATTCGTATCAGGCCATCTAGTGAACATAAATATTCCCCATCACAGTTAATAACGGGTCAAGAGCCAGACATATCCCATCTTAAAACATTCGGATGTTCCGTTTATGTGCCTATTGCACCACCACAGAGAACAAAGATGGGACCTCAAAGGAGGATGGGGATATATGTTGGATATGATTCTCCTACTATCATTAAGTACCTTGAGCCAACCACGGGTGATTTGTTTAAGGCCAGGTACGCAGATTGTCATTTTGACGAATCTGTCTATCCAACATTAGGAGAAGATAACAGACTGGTAAAGGAAATTATATGGAATCAAACGTCCTTAAAATGGCAAGATCCTCGGACTCAAGAATGTGAATTAGAAGTCCAAAAGATTATACATTTACAAAAGCTAGCTAATCAATTGCCAGATTCCTTTGCTGACCCGAAAAGAGTAACTAAGTCTTACATACCAGCTGTTAATGCACCGATTAGAATTGATGTTCAAGAGGGACACAATCAAGTTGCTACAGAATCTAAACCACACTCAAAACGTGGCCGGCCAATAGGTTCCAAAGATAAGAATCCTCGGAAAAGAAAGAAAGGTGCTGAAATCGTGGTTGAGGAATCTGATGGAACCCCAGACATAACTGAACCGATAGTTCCAAGCAATGAGACTCGGGACGCCGAGTTTCATGGTTCTGACGTTCCTGAAAATAATGAGATCTCAATGAATTATGTTATGTCTGGAATACAATGGAATAGAAAGTGTGTGGAAATCGATGATATATTTGCTTTTAAGGTAGCACTTGAACTTATGGAGGATCTAGAACCCACGTCGATATATGAGTGTACTCAGAGTGAAAATTGGACTAAATGGAAAGAAGCTATAAACGTGGAGTTGAATTCTTTAAGGAAAAGGGATGTCTTTGGTCCAATAATTCGGACACCCTATGAGATTAAACCAGTTGGACATAAATGGGTCTTTGTGAGGAAAAGAAATGAACATGGTGAAATCGTGAGATATAAAGCACGGCTTGTTGCACAAGGATTCTCACAGAGACCAGGAATAGATTATGAGGAGACATACTCCCCTGTGGTGGATGCTACAACTTTTAGATTTTTGATAAGTCTGGCTATAAGAGAAAAGTTGGATATGCGGTTAATGGACGTTGTAACTGCATACTTATATGGTCCACTGGATAATGAGATTTATATGAGATTACCAGAGGGTATTGAGCTCAAAGATAAGAAAGGTTCTCGAGAACAACACTGCATAAGGCTGAACAAATCCCTTTATGGACTGAAGCAAAGTGGGCGTATGTGGTACAATAGATTGAGTGAGTACTTAGTCAAAGAAGGCTATAAGAATGATCCCATCAGTCCATGTATTTTTATAAAAAAGTTTGCAAACAAAGGGTTTGTTATCATAGCAGTTTACGTAGATGATTTGAACATCCTTGGAACCCCTGGTGAAATCGTCCAAACAGTTGAATGCCTCAAGAAAGAATTTGAGATGAAAGACCTAGGCAAAACTAAGTTCTGTTTGGGATTGCAACTTGAGTACATAAATGATGGAATCCTTGTGCATCAAATGGCATATACTGAAAAGGTACTCAAGCGTTTTAATATGGATCAATGTCACCCATTGTCCAGCCCAATGGTGGTGAGATCTCTTGATCTAGAAAAGGATCCGTTTGGTCCTAAGAGAGACTCTGAAGAAGTCCTTGGTCCCGAAGTGCCATATCTCAGTGCCATAGGAGCTTTAATGTATCTGGCAAGCCACACTAGGCCAGATATATGTTTTGCCGTGAATTTATTATCAAGATTTAGCTCATGTCCGACCCAAAGGCACTGGGACGGGATAAAACATATTCTTCGTTACCTACAAGGAACGAAAGACTTGGGTCTATTTTATACTAACCAATCTAAGGACGGTTTAGTTGGTTTTGCTGATGCAGGTTATCTTTCAGATCCTCATAATGCACGGTCCCAGACAGGTTATGTGTTTACTCATGGAGGAACTGCAATATCTTGGCGGTCAATGAAGCAGGCCATTGCAGCTACATCTTCTAATCATTCAGAGATATTGGCAATTCATGAGGCTAGTCGTGAGTGTGTTTGGTTAAGGCTGATGACCCAGCACATAAGAGTGGATTGTGGAATGGCCGAAGGTAAGCAGGAATCGACGGTCTTGTTCGAGGACAATGCAGCGTGTATAGCTCAACTTAAGGATGGATACATCAAAGGTGATAGGACGAAGCACATTCTGCCAAAATTCTTCTTCACATCCGATCTACAGAAAGATGGAGAAATTCAAGTGCAGCAAGTACGATCAAGTGAGAATTCAGCAGACCTATTCACCAAGTCACTTCCAACCTCAACGTTCAAGAAACTTACTTATCAGATTGGAATGCGTCGTTTGAAAGACTTGCAGTGAGGTTCAGAACAGGGGGAGTAATACGTGTTGTACTCTTTTTCCTTCACCACGGTTTTGTCCCAAAATGGGTTTTACTTGGTAAGGTTTTAATGAGGCAACATCCAAAGCGTATTACAAGCCCATTAGAGTTATGACATCCAAGGGGGAGTGTTATAAATCATAGTGGATTGTCATAACTAGTTCTGGTCCGTTTACGGCTCATTAACACTTAGTCTTTAGGCCGGTTTAATGAATCCTAGTTGAATTAGGATTTTCCTTTTATGTACTTTCCTTTTCCCATTAGGAAAAGGAATTTTCCTTTTCTCTCTTGTAATAATCGTATATAAAGGATCTTATGATTAATGAATAAACACAATCTTCCCCATTCGTTCTCTTGATTCACAACAATTCTGAAATTGTCGAGTATTATAATTGTGTAGGTTACACAGAGCCATATTATCTATGTATAAAAATGGAGAAGTATACCAACTTTGGATTACATTTAACAGATAGCGAACTAAAATGATTAAAAATAATATCAATACGAACAACGAAAGTTAACCTTCTGTTGCCGACTAAAAAAGAAGAAGTTAACCTTCGGTTGAGTCATAAAAGTTTAACTTAAGATTAATGGCGAAAATAGACGGTCGGTCATAGTTCGGACAAGCTACCGAAGAAATTTAAGAAATGGTAAAAAGAAAAGTAGACCAACGGTGAATTGATCCCACACGATCCATCATAGACTTTTCTCTAGACACGTGGCACCATCACCGTCCAGTAAGTTTTACGTGGACACGTGAAATACCCAAAAACCAATAAGAAAATCCCACACGATAACAGTATTCAAGACCTCGGTCTACCACTCAACGACGTCGTAGTATCTGAAGTGGAATCCACTAAACAAGTGACCGATCAACCACCACGTGTCCATTAAAACTTTGACGAGTCGAACAGTGAATGTACGGACACGTGTCAATACGAGATGCCGTGGCAGCACCTAGATAAACGCGGGACCCTCTGTCTATCCAAAATAAGATTAGTTAATTTCAAAGGAAGCTTCGCGGTTAAATTCCAAAACCGTTAGATATCACTATCTTGCTTATTAACCGTTAGATCAAAATCTTTCTCTGGAAACGTATAATAGTCGGTCCTATTATATTATTCGAAGTAATTAGTAATTAATCTTTATTTAAATAACCAAACTCACTGACGAAAATCCTATATAATGCACACCATTTCTTCCCACTCAGCCATCACTCAAAACACAATTTGTACTAGTCATAAAAACAAACACAAAGTTTCCCAAAATTTTAGTTACAAAACCAAACACAAAAGTTTTTCAAATTTTAGTTCCAAAATACAAGATGGCGCCTGAGATCAACACCAAACTCACCGGACCCGTCGTTTCAGCCACCGGAGAAAAGAGGGCTTACGTGACTTTCCTCGCCGGAAACAAAGACTACGTGAAAGGAGTGGTGGGTCTTGCTAAAGGGTTGAGGAAAGCTAGGAGCATGTATCCACTTGTCGTGGCCGTGTTACCAGACGTTCCGGAGGATCACCGGATACAGCTGGTGGAGCAAGGCTGTGTCGTTAAAGAGATCCAGCCGGTTTATCCACCGGAGAATCAAACCGATTTCGCTATGGCATACTACGTTATCAACTACTCTAAGCTTCGTATCTGGAAGGTATGCATATTATTTTTCTTTGAAAACTACGCCTAGCAGGAAATTTGTTTATTTTATTTTTCACGTCAGCAATTTTTTTTTAATTTAAATTAGTAATATTATACTGTTTCTATTCTTATTTTTGTTGATCATCCTCTATTATCTGTCAACCAAATTGATATATTAATCTAGTACTACTACGAGCCCTTATTGATCAAATACATGCATATTTCCGCAACTTTTCATTTTATTTATAATAACAAAAATCTACTATCAACTGATAAATCCAAAAGATTTTTTATGATTTTTATTTTTATTTTCCTTTTTTTGTCCTTTTAGTTTCCTCTATTTTGATATGCATGAAAAAAAACTATAATAAAGATGTATGGATGCAGTTTGTGGAATATAGCAAGATGATATACTTGGACGGAGACATACAAGTATTCGACAACATAGATCACTTGTTTGATCTCCCGGACGGTCAATTCTACGCAGTCATGGACTGTTTCTGCGAGAAGACATGGAGCCACTCACCACAGTACAAGATCGGTTATTGCCAACAGTGTCCAGACAAGGTGACGTGGCCAGAGGCAGAGCTTGGTCCTAAGCCACCTTTGTACTTCAACGCCGGTATGTTCGTCTACGAGCCTAACCTCTCCACTTACCATAACCTCTTGGAGACTCTCAAAGTCGTACCTCCCACTTCTTTTGCTGAACAGGTAAATCCAAGAAATGATTATTTAGTCCGTTATTTGTTTTTGGTAAAATAATTAGTCCGTTATTATATATATACAACTCAAAACATATTGTATTATTTCCATTTTTACAGGATTTCTTGAATATGTACTTCAAGGATATATACAAGCCAATTCCATTAGTTTATAACTTGGTCTTGGCAATGCTTTGGAGGCATCCAGAGAATGTAGAGCTTGACCAAGTCAAAGTTGTTCATTATTGTGCTGCTGGGGCTAAACCTTGGAGGTAATACTATTTCAAGTTCAATATTTATATATTTTCATTTTCAGGTTAAAATATTTTTATGTAACCTTTTTTTGAAAAATAGGATGACGGGATTTATTGTATGAGTTTGAAAATCTTTTTTCCTCTAATGATCTTTACTTTGGTAGTAATATGAATATGATCTATCGCAATTTCGGTTTGTTGTTATGAATTTTCTGAAAATTGTTTGTTGAATTTGTACTAGATTCACTGGAGAAGAAGAGAATATGGAGAGAGAAGACATTAAGATGCTGGTGAAGAAATGGTGGGACATTTACAACGACGAGTCTCTTGATTACAAGAACGTTATTGGCGAAATAGGAGGAGACGATTACAAGAAGCAACAGACTTTTCAACAGTTTCTCGAGGCTTTGTCCGATGCCGGTGTGCTTCAGTCCGTCAAAGCTCCATCTGCAGCTTAGACACCATATTATGGATGATCCTATGGTGCAAAAAAATATTGCTTTTGTTGCTTAATTACGACTATATTGCTTTTGTTTGAAACTAGTTTGTTTATAGTTTGTATTATAGGAGATTGTGTTATACTATTTTATTTTCAATGGATTTGGAGGAGTTTTAAAGTCTCCATATCCACTTTTAGTTACGGAACCAGCTTGCCAAGAAGGACTCATGGTTCCTGCTATATTGTAAAGTATACACTGCTTATACATGAGAATACAATATTTAGTGTTTAATATTGTTCTTATCTTCTCCAACTGTTAAATTTCAATATTATTAGGCACAAATTTGTTGGAATGGGAAGCTGCCTTGTGAGCTTTGGAAAAACAGAGCATAACCCTTTCTTCATTTATGTGCCAAATACGAAAATATCTCAAAGATATATTTGTTGTCAATGATATTTATCTTCCATTTTAAATTTGCCCCCAATCCAAATTTTGTTTACCTTATTAAGTAAGCATTTTCTAAGCATGCAACCCTTACGGCCTTACCTGATTTTATTTCTTTCAGAATACACCACCAAGAAATCATAACGATTTTTTATTTTGATAATCATTCAGCCATACAATAACCGTGACCTTTCGTAGAAATTTTCCATAATACATATTAGTGAGCAAGAAGCAAACTAGTGGCTATTATAGAGATATTGATCCTACACCTAACCCACCAATTTTTTTGCACCATAGGATCGAAATCTGTCTTACACTTGTCGAGCAAACCAAGCATATTTGATTGATATCTTCTTATCTCCCGATAATCATTTCGAAGCAACGCCCTGTAAGCACCTTCTGTAAGTTTGTCTAAGTCTTGATACGTCGCAAGGCAAGCCTGAAGTTGGGCCTTGGGTAGAGGATTATCTACCTTGTGAAGAAATTCATCTCTTATTAGGGCAGTTGTTGTTTCCGAGATGTTCAATGCGTTCAACGCTGCAATTTTCGCTATGGTCTTGATATCGGCGTGGGGTGTTTTGAGTTTAGCGACGATCAATCGATCGCAGTAGTAGATGTTCTCGGTAAGGAGGCATATGCTCCCGATTATCATCCTTGTTGATTCGTCTGGTGTAATCAATGCGGTTGTGGTTGATGGGATTGTGTAGAGAATCAACAAATATGTGATCATGATGGTGATTTGTTGAAAAGAAGCCATGTTTTTAATTTTTTGCTTGTGTAAATATCTATGACATTATATAGTTGTAAAAAGAGAAGAAGACGCAGTTATATAATATTTGTAATTGCTTTTAATTTGTTTGTCGTGTTTGATGTGATTTTCCAAAAAATAGAATGTATGAGTCGTGCATTTGGCCGAAATTTGACTTAGCTTGTTTGGCAATTTTGTTATATTTATCACTTTAGTGACGCAGTACTTTTCTTTTGATTAGAATTTGATCTCCCTTGTAAAAGCTACGTATTTGTATATTTCTTGTTTCTTGCACAAAAAGTTACGATGGAAATCCTAGGCAAAATGAGATAAAAATACTTGCGTTTGTTTTTGAAGTTCTTGTTATGTCTGAAATGGCCGATAAAGATAAACCAGTCTCACGTATTTAAAGAGACCACTTAATCGTCATTTTAGAGTCAGCTTAAACAAAAAGAACTTTTGTTTTTTTGGTTTCTTGCAAGTTCATAAATACTTTGTGAAGACACTAACGAAAAGACTGAATCCTTTAGCTTTCTTGATTCAATATTCCATTGAGTTTTTGTACCTCAAATTACAATAATGCTGTTAATCTTAAAATCTAAATATTAAGTATGAATATTTTACATTTGGATGCTAATCGTTTTAGTAAATTTGATCATATTTCGATATATACGAATATTTATATCAAATGTTAAGTGACTATAACAATTTGTTATGTCTATATTGTTAACAAATAAATGATATTATTCGTTTTCAATAACAGATTTTCATTTTATGATTATGCTCCATTGGAATTTATTCAAGTGATAAACGATTTGTTATGTTGATATAATCATTCATCCCTACAATAATCGTGACTTGAGTTACTGAAATTACAGAAAAAAAAAAAAAATTCCAAATATATATTAGAGCCTACGAGCTGCTAATATAGAGATATTAATCATTAGCCTCGCCCACCAATTTTTACGCACCATAGGATCAAAATTAGCCTTACAATTATCAAGCAAACCAAGCACGTATGATTGATATCTTCTCATTTCTAAATAATCATTTCGAATAACTGCTTGATAAGCACCATCGAGATATTTCTCCACGCCATTGTACGTTGCAAGGCAAGTACGAAGCTTGGCCTTGGTCAGAGGATTAGCTGCCTTTGAAATAAAATCGTCTCTGATTAGAGAAATTGTTATTTTGGAGTTGTACAATGCGTTGAACGCTGCTATTTTCGCAATGGTCGTGATTTCGGCATGGGGTTTGTCGAGTTTAGTGATGATTGAACGTTCGCAGTAGTATGCGTTCACAGTGTCGAGGCATATTCTGTCGATTAGAATCATTGTAGGTGCGTCTGGTGAGATCGATGTGGTTAATGGGATTGTGTAGAGAATGATCAACGATATGATCATCATGGAGATTCGTTGGATAAAAGCCATTTCTCTTAAAAATATTCTGATGGATTGATTTTTGTTTCCTCTTGAGAAAAGAAAGGAAGAAACACTTATAGATAAGATTATGCTTCCGTTGTCGTGTTAGAAAAAATTATATAGAAGAGAAATTATCTCTGAGTCATGCATTTACAGATTTTTTTTGTTGGGGTCAAATACGACTCTCCAGATAAGTTCTGTTTTTGTTAAGAATTGCCAGATAAGTTAATCTAATTTTTAATAGTTTGACTAGATCGGACGTTGGTAATAAATTCTGGTACATTTATCACTTTGGTTACGCAGTTTCCTTATTACTAGAGTATGGTCTCACTTTTGATTTTCTGTAAGGTCAAGTATATTTCGTGTTTCTTGCATAAGAAAACATAAATTAAATCGTGGGTGGTATTCATATGAGTCGGTCTTACGTATTAAAGAGACCAATATGGTCGTCATTATTTTTGGACAAATCAGACTCAAAAAGGCTTTTGGTTTATTGCAAGTTCACGAAAGATTTGGGAAGACATTAACGAGGAGACTGAACCCTTAAGCTTGTTTAATTCATTTTCCCTGGATATCTAAATATAAAATGTGGGATGTTATGAGCAAGAGATAATAGGAGAATTGTGACTTGTTATTCATTATCTCATAATTACAAGATATATCTATATATAGGAATACAACATTAAAGTTCTCCTAGAAGACAATGGATCTAACTAGTTTATAATGTGCATCCATATATTATTAATAATACTCTCTCTTGGATGTCCATTATCATAAAATACTCCCTAAATTGCACAAGTTGTTGTCTCATTACAGAACATATAGTGTGATGAGTATTATTAGCAGAAAAACCGCTAACAATACCCACATTTTCTGTAAGAAACTAAAGATTTTAATGTCAATATTAGTATATGTATGAAGAACAGGCCTATAGGGTTGCTAGCTCAAATGGTTTGAAGGAAAAGAGGTAAAGAAAAGGAAAACCATAATGGTTATCTCATCATCCTACTCTGGCCAAGAAGAGAAAAAATGATAAATAAAGTGTTATGCATAATACATGGAAGCAAAGAGCAATGCAAGTTTAAAAACATGGGGTCAAGTTAAAACTGTTTCCAACAACCACAAGGACCACCTCAGTCTTGTAGTTGATGTTTCTATTCTCTCTAGTACGAAAAACAACTCATCTAATCCACCAAGAAAAAACTAATTAATTTATAAATCACTTTATAAACTGTGATGAAGAGAGAAATGAGCATGTATTGAGTGATAGAAAGAGCATCTTCCTTTTTTTGGAATCAGAGCAGACCATGTACAATGGTAGGTTCCAAAGTAGTATCTAAACATTAAACAAACGAAAAAAATAAAAAAGCGGAGGGATGGTGGGTTCTAAAGTAGTATCTAAACATTAAACAAAGGAAAAAAATAAAAAAGCGGAGGAAAGAGACTAGAATCGTTTCTCATTTCAGAAACTTTAGAAACCCTTTTAGAAACTCTTCTGCCACATGTGTCTTTTTTATTGGTTCAATCATGTTATTTCATTATATAAGTTAATTGTTTTAAATAAATTAAAATAATATTAATATTATATATGTTAGATACCTATTTTATAGACCCAACGATGTGGATGCCCATTGTAGCTTTAACAACCAGGAATAAACTAGTGTGGAAAAGCCTCATGATGGTATTGGTGAGCACAAAAAGTTTAAAAGACAAATTAGGATTGTAAAGATGATAAAAAGGTGAATTTCGTTAATATCCAAACTAGGATTATTAATAAGAAATATAAGCAAAAGTACATTATGTGGACCAATCGTAGCCATTAAATCTTAGTCAAGTGGTTAGTTATTGAGTTTATTATTTATGCTAATTTCTCCAAAAAATAGTTTCTAAGATTATTTTGAAAAAAGGTATATAATTTTTAAAAATTCAAAAGATATCTCAAATATTATTAATTGAATTATATATAGAAAGGATAAATTAATAATGTAAAGATTTGGATTCTATATAGAAAAGATAAACATAATTTGTATAATGATTTTTTTGTCTTTTTTTTGATAAAATTGATATTGTAAAGATTTTAAACAATTTTCCTTTGTTTGATGAGAAAATTACAACCCATACCACTTTTACAAAATTTCTTGTACAATCTACCATAATTCAAAATGCTTTATGAAATCTACCCCATCTTCACATAATTTTTTTTTTTTTTTTTTTTTTATCAAACCAAGATTTTCATTATAAAAAGAAACAGAGTACATCAAGGGGCCATAATAAGAGCAAAAGCATCTTTGGCAAGTCTATCCGCTATTACATTTTCTTTGCGGGGAACATAACGAAATACGATAGATACCGAATAGGAGATCATCAAGCACCTAATGTCATAGATGATACTATTCAGCTCATTAATCACTTCACCGGAGTTAAGAAGATTGATCAATGTTTGGGAGTCCGAGAAGAGACAAATGTCTCTGAGCTCCGCGGTCCTAGCTGCGTATAAAGCGGCTTTAAGAGCCAAAGCTTCACCTACTAAAGCTGAGTACACAGATTGATAGGAGGTAGAGTTGTAGCTTGCCAAGCAGCATCAACGAAACAGAGGACGGTGTTCTGGGTAAGAGTAGGGTGGTGGTTCAGGAGAGGAGGTACCTTGGGGGAGGCAGATGGTGATAGTCTCTATTGAGTTGCCTCTTGCCAAGCCCGAGTGTCAAACAGGACTTTTGAAAGGACCTCCAGTTCAGAGTATCCTCTGCTATCAAACAACAAGAGGTTTCTTGTCTTCCATAGGTGCCACATCAACCAAGTGTGGAGAGGAGCGAAAGAACGTGAGAATAGTTTCATAGCACCAAATGCTAACGAACATAACATGCAAACTGCAGTACAAAATCATACCAAGGCAAGGGATTTTTCAAAGAGAGAAACTAGGTAATACCTAGTAAAATCTTCAATACGAGGTAAATTCGGAACATTCCGAATGAGGTAAGCAAGAGTCACAATCAACAACTTAGGCGTAAAGACCATCATAGGGTCAGTCCAATCAAGAACATGACTAAGACTTGCTAGTAAGACTCTGTTAGTCGAGAAATGAGGCAGGATTTTACTCATAAAACTCCACCAAAAAGAGAGGATTGATTTCAACAATTAGCCTTTGAGAATCTGGAAGATGGAACTTACCAATCCAATTATCAAGCTTGCCTAAAGCTTCCTCTTTTGCAGATGTGAACGCATCATTTATCTCTGTACGGGTGCAAGCAAGGAAAACACCCCAAATCGTTGGGTAATGGACTAACGACGAGCTACATAATTCTCCATATTGGGAAAGAGGAGCCAGAGATCGAAAAGACAAGTTGAGTGGAGCGTCTGGCGGATCTGGCGGCTCCCGTGGCTCCGGCGATTGTGAAGACTCACTCGGCTTCGAAGTAAGCAGATCCGGTGGCTTTGGAAGAGGTGCGGTCGCGGCTGGATTCCTCATCGCCATGTGGAGGTCGAAATCAATGTCGTTAGATGAGAGATATTTCACCGGAGGCAAGGATCCGAACGGTGGAGGGAGGAATCCATCCGAGAGACGAGGCTTTCGAGACTTCACGAGAACACCACCCACTGGTATGTGTGAAAAACCAGGCGGGATCCCGAGAGTGAGAAGCATGGCTTCTCTAACGACAAGCTCGGTGGAGGAGAACGGTGGTGTAACCATGGAGTTCGGGGGTTGACGAAGACGGCGCCTTGAACACTGGGCCAGAGAGAAAAGACTCTAGGGCGAACTCTACTCCTTGCTTCATAAATTTTTTATTTTATCTTCCATATTTCATATTTGTCTTTCTCTCATCCCTCACCATCCTCTCTCTCTCTAAGCTGATGGTGGTAGAGACAAAAAGGACCACTATGGATGTGATGGTGGTGCAGCGGTGGAGATAAACTAAGACGGAGGTGGTAGACAAAAAAGACGACGGAGGCGGTAAACATAGACAGAGATAGTGATGAATGATAAATATAAAAAACGGTGGACATAGACGGTGGTGGAGACGATGGTGAACGGTGGCTAATGGTTGTGGACATAGACGATGGATAGAGACGACATAGATGGTGATGGAAACGACTGTGAATGGTTGTGGACAAAAATGGAGACGGTGGACAGAGATGACAACAAAGATAGTGGACAAAGACAACAACGAAGACGGTGGAAATCAACGATGGAGACAATAGATATAGACGACGAAAATGGTGAACAGTGATCGTTGACAAAAATGTAATGGTGGTGGTGACGGTGGTTATACACAATGACGGCGACGGTGAATGGCGGTTGACAAAAATAGAACTCGTAGACGGTGGTTGCAAACAAAAATAGTGGTGGACAAAGATAGAAGTTGTGGACGAAACGCTAGTGGAAATGATTTACCACAATATTTAGTCAAACTAACCCAAAGACAATAATATCATTTATTATGTTTACAGTACCAAATGTGAAAGATTTTATAAAATATTTTAAAATGTGATAGATTTTAGATTTTATAAGATTTTTCACAAAAGTGGACCGAGACGATGGATAGAGACTTTTCCCTTCTTTGAATGAAAGCGTGTTGTTGATAAAAAAAAAATGGAATAAAAAAGCGTATAAAGAAAGAATAAAGAAATATCTCAGTAGGACCGGTGGGGGTAAAAGTATTGTAACGAAGAAAGACAGAGACGTGGCACCAACTCATAGATTCAGCGTCACGTCCGTGTGACTCGTTGCGAGAGGAGGTCACAATCTAATATATATATATATATAACCCAAACTCATCTCAGATCATATTTAGATCGTCTTTTTCCAGTCCAATCTATAACTTGGAAAAATCTGAGGTACATGAGTATTTTCATTACTTATTTCTTTTTGATCTATGTCCCAATTTCTTGATGAACCTGAGATTTTGGTTCCTTCTGATTTACAACAGTCCTTTTGCTTGGTAGACTTTTTGGTATATCTCTTTCTGTGTGCAGAATAAATCTGAATCTTGAACTGGTTTTGTCTTAGCTTCTTTGTTTCTTTAGATTGTTTATTGGTTGAATCAATCCTAGGCTCCCTCGGTGTCATTGATTGAAATTCTGAATATATTCTTGATCATTTTTTCTTCATTTTCAACGAATGATCTTGCTTCCTAGTATTGTGTATACAGAAATAGTCAACAAGATGAAATCTTAAGTTAGTTATTATTATCAGGCTTTGTCAGGGACAGAAAGTTTGTACTATATATGTTTCCTTAATTATGCTTACATTGATTCACTGCGATGTTTCTAGAATATATGCTATGTTTGTTTTGCTGTCACTGGCAAAAATGATCTGGCGACACGAATTCGTTGTTCATTTTATAGTCGTTGGATCAATTACACATTTCCGAGACTAGTGACCAAAATTTTGAAATAAACATATTTGTACATTTTAAATATTTTGGACTAGCCAAGTCATGGTTTGGTTTCTTTTTGGGCTCGTTGGCTATCAGCGACCAAAAGCGTGTTTGACATTGAAAATGTTTCTTTTGTCTACTAGGGAATTATGTCATCGAGTGTAGAAAATGTCAAGAAGGAGAAACTTCATGTAAAAATGAAAACGCAAGAATCGGATCAAGACGAGAAGGGAGAGAATATTGAGTTGGAGATGGAAGTGAAGGCGAAGTCAATAGAGAAGGTTAAAACAAAGAAGGAGGAAGAGAGTGGAGGGAAATCAAACAAGGAAAAGGAAAAAGAAAAGATAAAGGGCAATAATGATCACTCGGAGGTAGAGGAAGACAAACATGACAAGAAGAAAGATGAAAAAAAGAGTTCTAAGAAAGAGAAGCATGAAGAAGGCCATGGAGATATGGATGTAAAAGTGGAAGAACAAGAGAAGGAACACAAGAAGAAAAATAAGGATAAAGAAAAGAAACAAGAGGAAATATCACAACTAAAGGAGAAATCCGAAGAAGAAGAAAAAGAAGAAGGTAAAAAGAAAGAGAAGGATGAATCAGGTGCAAAGGACAAAAAGAAGAAAAAGGATAAAGAGAAGAAACCGAAAGAAGAATCAAAGAGTAAAGAAGATAAGAAGACGAAAAAGGGAGAGAAGGATGACTTAGAGGTAGAAGAAGATAAAGGAAAGAAAAAGGAGAAGAAAGAAGAAGATCAAGAGGATCATAAGGAGGGAAAGAAAGAGGAGGACAAAGAGAAGAAACACGAAGATGTATCTCAGCCAAAAGAGTTAGACGAAGAAGATGGTAACAAGAAGAAGAATAAAGAGAAGGATGAATCAGGTGGGGAGGAAAAAAAGAAGAAAAAAGATAAAAAGAAGAAACCGAAAGAAGAATCCGAGAGTAAGGAAGACAAGAAGATGAAAAAGGGAGAGAAGGATGATCCTAAGGAAGAAGACAAGGGAAAGAAGAAAAAAGAGAAGAAAGAAGATGATGCAACTGATCAAGAGAACAAAGAAGATGATCATAAGGAGGGAAAGAAAAAGAAGAACAAAGATAAGTCGAAGAAGACGGAAACAAATGAGAAGGAAGCCGAGGGTGATGATAAAGGAGAAAAGAAACAGAAAAAGAAAAAAGACCAGAAGAAAGAGAAGGATGAAAAAGATAACAAAGAAGACAAGAAGGAGAAAAACCTTGAAACTGAAGTGTTGTCTAGAGACATTAAATTGGAAGTACCAGAAGCTGAGGGAGAGGAAGACAAGGCGAAAGACAAGAAGAACAAGAACAAAAAAGACGAGGAAGAAGATGATAACGAAGAAAAGAAGAAATCTAAAGGAGATGACAAAGAGGATGATCAAGAAGGGAAAACAAAAAAGAAGAAAGATAAAAAGAAGAACAAGAAGAAAAAATCAAAGGAAACGAAAAAGACAGAGGATGAAGAAGACAAGAAATCTCACACTGAAGTGGAAGCGAAAGACGTCAAAATGGAAGGATCAAAGGCTGAAAATGGTGATGAAGAAAAGGGGATAAAATCAAAGACCAAAGAAGAAAAGAAAGACAAAGATGTGAAGAAGGTAAGTGAAACCAAGAAAAAGGGTAATGACATTGGTAAGTTGGAAATGAAGCTGGAAAAGATCAATGAAAAAATAGCAGCCTTAATGGAGGAAAAGGCAGAAATTGTGAATCAGATTAAAGATGCAGAGGGAGAGCAATGAGTGGGAATAATCCGAACTTGTAACATCCACAGAGAAGGTGAGGCTACATGTTTCTTGGTACAGTTGCACTGGAGTTTAATCTTTTTTTTGTTTTTTCTTTATGTTGAGCTGTGTACATTAAAATGGTTCTTGTACCATTTTATGTTAATGTTGTACTTGTGATTTTTTTTCTATATTTACTATTTAAAATCTTGCTTCAGGGTTAGGATGAATTTGTGCTGAAGAGGATAAAAGAATGTCAAAATGTCTCAAATTCCAATGAAGTACATTTTAACATTCTAATAGAGAAAAAGACAATAATTTTTTTGTTAGGAGCAAAATACATGTGAAAACAAAATGTCACCTACTAGCCCTATATTTTCATGGGTGTCACATAGCTCTCAAAAGTGAACTGCGACGCACAAAGTACACCTTGATCCAATAATCAAACAAGTTTGAACCTATAACTAACCTTATTGATTTAAATAGGTCCAAGTTTGGTTCTTTAAATCAAATCCATTTGGGTTCCCCACTTGGAGAAACACCAACAATGCATTGTCACATTAAGAATTAGCAAAAGAGACATG
Organism: Draba incana; assembly: GCA_963576765.1. NCBI lineage: Eukaryota > Viridiplantae > Streptophyta > Magnoliopsida > Brassicales > Brassicaceae > Draba > Draba incana. The sequence continues at coordinate 6,349,801 of OY755215.1, read as the reverse complement.
AGCATTGTGATCTCCAAGGAGGAAGCCTATTTCACGTTAGCATTCCGTTTCTTGCGGTCAATGCATATTAATTTCACAACATATTTGGTATTTTTTCTTTTTCCTTTAACAACATTTTGTTGACGTAAAGATTATATAATTCAGTCATAAAAGATTCTCATCCTATATACAACCACAATAGAAAATGGAGTAGTAACAAAATTGTCAGAGATAGTTCATTTGTACAAATCTTCATCAAGTCACCACTGTTATACATAATTTGGTATAAAATAGAAATATTACATTTCCTTGGACCACAACAACTTATACTCCATCTTTATTACAATTTTTCATTTTTATTGAATACTCTGTGACCAATAATATTTTGTAGTTTTTTTAGGTTTGATTAAATTATATTTATTATGTATATTAAATAATATTTTTTATAAGAAAAAGTAGTTTTTTAAACACCGTGCTTTTAGCCAAAACTACTTACATATTGGAACGGAGGGAGTATAATATAAAGGTTCAAGAGCTAATAAGCGATCTATTAAGCTCTCTACAATGGCCACTCACTTGATCATTGTGTCAGTGGTTATTCTTAGTCTCCAGCATCCCTTTGCGGCGGCGAGTTGTCAATCTCCGCCGGTGATTTTTAACTTTGGAGATTCTAATTCGGACACAGGCGGACTCGTCGCTGGACTCGGTCACCCCATCGGCTTACCCAATGGGCGCTTATTTTTCCGGCGGTCCACCGGCCGTTTGTCCGACGGACGTCTACTCATCGATTTTCTCTGTAAGTAAAAACCGAAAGAAACTCTGTTTTGCTGCTGATTGTGTCCGATCCACCGTCCGTTCAATTATCTAGTGTACGGCTCAGATCACGGTAAGACGTTAATGACGGTGATTTGCAGGTGTAATCCATAATAACAAATTCGGTCATTCAAATGTAGTAGGACCAAGTGGGTCACATGTACAACATGTTTAGACAGTTCGAGTGAATGTTTTGACGTAGATTTACTTTTCGTCTTTCTTATTATTGTTTTGTTTTTTTTTTAGTTAAACATTAATTTGGTTTGGTTTTGGTTCAAAATGGTTGGTTTGGTTATGTAACTTAAAAGGCAACGAAATTTTAATAATTGAATATGGTTTGGTTATGTTTTGTGTAGCCTTAGTATGTAGCTTCACGTTTTGGTAGATATTTAGCATCCATTTTATTTTGGTAAATGGATTTAATAAGGAGTTAATGTCAAATTGCAAATTCGGCAGGCCAAAGTTTGAATACGAGTCTCTTGAGGCCATACTTAGATTCATTGGGTGGCTCAAGGTTCCAAAACGGTGCTAATTTCGCAATTGTTGGATCCTCTACTCTCCCTAAAAACGTCCCTTTTTCCCTCAACATTCAGCTCACGCAATTCCTCCAGTTCAAATCTCGATCATTCGAGCTCGCTTCTACTTCAAGTAAACCTACCGCATCCCAAATCAGTGTTGCATCTCCTCTGTTCTTTAGTTAATGGTCTTGACTATATTTAGCATTGTGTGTTTTGTAGATACAATAAAAGGGATGTTTATAAGCGAGGATGGATTCAGAAACGCATTGTACATGATCGATATAGGACAGAACGACATCGCCCATTCCCTTTCTAAAGGCAGCTCGTATTCTCAAACCGTCAAGCTAATCCCACAAATAGTTTACGAGATAAAAAGCGGCATAAAGGTGATATTATTTTGGATTATTTTGCTAATAATAACTAAAACAATTAATGATTAAGAAAGTAATCAAATTTGCCATATGTTGTAAAATCATAGCCATTAGATATAGGGGAATTGGTTAGCTTTTTAGTTTTTTTTTGGTTGGTTATACAAAAACAACACAATTTCCCTATTTTTGTGGCTTCAATAGTACTTTGGTATGTCATGTACCATGTAACCTTTTTTTTTTTGCTAAACAAATGTACCATGTAACCTTTTAAAACCGGTTTTGTGGTATACAGAGATTGTATGATTCAGGAGGAAGGAGATTTTGGATTCACAACACTGGTCCATTGGGTTGTCTTCCTCAAAAACTTTCAATGGCTCAGAGAAAAGATCTTGACCAGCACGGTTGCTTAGCTAGCTACAACTCGGCCGCAAAAATATTCAACCAAAGATTAGGTGATATGTGCGAGGAGCTGAGGACCGAATTGAGAGACGCCACCATAGTCTATATCGACATATACACAATCAAATACAGCCTCATTGCAAACTCCAACAAATACGGTAAATCATAGTATGTACTCATCTAGTGATCGAATGGGATGGTTATATCTTTAACTTTAGTCACATCAATGTAGATTTTGAGAGACCGTTAATGGCGTGTTGCGGATACGGTGGGAGTCCTTACAACTACAATATGAAGATAACATGTGGGCATAGAGGCTCTAATGTATGTGACAAACGGTCACGTTTCATAAGCTGGGATGGGATACATTACACCGAGACCGCTAATGCTATTGTAGCCATGAGAGTGCTTTCCATGCATTACTCCAACCCACCAACTCCCTTCAATTTCTTCTGCCGTCGATGAGACCTAACTTGTGTTTTTAAACTTGTGTCAGGTTTTTCTAATTGAATCCAAATCGAAACAAAGCCTAAAGGTCGGTAGTTCGAATGACACTCGGGACGAAACTAATATTACATGCTATGGTTTCGACTTTGGGGGATTAGGGGTTTCCGTCCATAATCTCCTAAAATTGAATCAGACAAGTGTTTGGTAGTAATAGTTTCTCAAAATTTTGTAGCGATTATGTACCATGGTAAGAAATTAAACTACGTTGCTTCTAAAATACACACATTATTACTGGTTAACAAAAACCGTTTTTTATGTCAAATTCAAATCGCACCCAAAATGTATATAAACACACGGAACAAATCAGAACTCTAGTGAACACATTCTGACTAGAAAGTAATTTGGGTTTTATTCTCTGTTCCAAGTCAAGTATTTGAAACTCTAAAACCCTTACTGTCCAAAATTGTGAATGAAGAGGGTTCACTTCCTCCTACACAGAGCATATTCCACAACCACAACAGTCAATTCCAGTTTTGAGATCTCTCGTCTCTCAAAGGTCGGCCAAATCAATGAAGCTCGGAAGTTCTTTGATTCGTTACGGTTTAAAGCAACCAGTTCATGGAATTCAATTGTCTCTGGGTACTTTGCAAACGGCAAGCCAAAAGAGGCACGCTTTCTGTTCGATGAAATGCCTGAGAGAAATATTGTTTCTTGGAACGGGTTGGTTTCAGGGTATATTAAGAACGGGATGATTGAGGAAGCAAGAAAAGCTTTTGAGATGATGCCGGAGCGTAATGTTGTCTCATGGACCGCAATGGTGAAAGGTTATGTGCAAGAAGGTATGGTTGCTGAAGCTGAGTCGTTGTTTTGGAAAATGCCGGAGAAGAATGAGGTTTCTTGGACTGTAATGTTTGGTGGTTTGATTGACGATGGGCGTATAGATGATGCACGTAAGCTGTATGATATAATGCCTGTGAAAGATGTTGTAGCGAGTACTAACATGATTGGTGGGTTGTGTAAAGAAGGAAGAGTGGATGATGCAAGAACGATTTTTGACGAGATGCGAGATAGAAATGTGATTACTTGGACCACGATGATTACAGGGTACGGGCAGAATAACCGAGTGGACGTTGCTAGGAAGCTTTTTGAAGTGATGCCGGAGAAAACTGAAGTTTCGTGGACTTCCATGCTTTTGGGATATACCTTGAATGGAAGAATCAAGGACGCTGAGAAGTTCTTTGAGGCAATGCCAATGAAGCCGGTAATCGCGTGTAATGCTATGATTGTTGGGTTTGGAGAGCAAGGAGAGTTAGCAAAAGCGAGGAGGGTTTTCGATGAAGTGAAAGATAGAGATAATTCGACTTGGCGAGGAATGATCAAAGCTTATGAAAGAAAAGGTTTTGAATTAGAGGCAATTGATTTGTTTGCTGAAATGCAGAGACAAGGAGTAAGACCGAGTTTCCCGTCTTTGATCAGTATTCTTTCGGTATGTGCCACGTTAGCAAGCCTACAATACGGTAAACAAGTCCATGCTCACTTGGTGAGATGTCAGTTTGATGTTGATGTGTATGTTGCCTCTGTTTTGATGACCATGTATGTCAAATGTGGTGAGCTTGTGAAAGCAAAGCTAGTATTCGACCGGTTTCCCTCGAAAGACATTATCATGTGGAATTCAATCATTTCTGGTTATGCGTCGCATGGTTTAGGAGAGGAAGCTCTTAACATTTTCCATGAAATGCCTTCTTCTGGTACCATGCCAAACAAAGTTACCATAATTGCAATTCTAACAGCATGTAGCTACGCGGGAAAAATCGAGGAAGGGCTTGAGATATTTAAGTCAATGGAATCAAGGTTTTGCGTGAATCCAACGGTTGAGCATTATTCTTGCACGGTGGATATGCTTGGGCGTGCAGGACGGATAGACGAGGCAATGGAATTGATCGAAAATATGACCGTTAAGCCAGATGCTACAGTTTGGGGATCGTTATTAGGAGCGTGTCGAACTCACTCACGGCTTGATTTAGCGGAAGTTGCTGCAAAGAAACTTTTTGAGATTGAACCGGAAAACGCTGGTCCATACGTTTTGCTATCAAGCATAAACGCATCACAAGCTAAATGGGGAAACGTTGCAGAACTGAGGAGAAACATGAGGACAAGGAATGTAAGTAAATTCCCGGGGTGTAGTTGGATTGAAGTAGAGAAGAAAGTGCACATGTTCACTCGCGGAGGTATCAGAAACCATCCCGAGAAGACGATGATTATGATGATGTTGGAGAAAACAGATGGTTTATTAAGAGAAGCTGGATATATTCCTGATTGTAGCCATGTGTTGCATGATGTAGACGAGGAAGAGAAAGTCGATAACCTGAGATGTCACAGCGAAAGACTAGCAGTGGCTTATGGACTCTTGAAATTACCCGAAGGAGTACCGATACGGGTTATGAAAAACCTTAGAGTTTGCGGAGATTGTCATGCCGCGATTAAACTGATATCTAAAGTGACTGAGAGAGAGATCATTCTAAGAGATGCAAACAGATTCCATCATTTCAAGAATGGAGAATGCTCTTGTAGAGACTATTGGTGACACACCGGTCAGTTTCGGTTTAATTCGGTTCTGCATTTCTAATCATTGATATACTAGAACTAGAAGTCTATAGAATGTTGCAGGTAATGGTTACGCATATCAATGCAGTTTACAGGCATAACTACTCAATTATCATCTTGCAATAATTGATCTCTATTCTAGTTTGTTGTTATTATTTCTTTTGGTTATATAAAGAAGTATTAAACATATGTGTATGTATGCAAGTCTCTTGTCTTGTTCTATGATTTTATCAAATTGTCTGTCCATAGTGGAAAGTGATTGAAGTTAGGTTCCAATTGATTGGATAAGGACAAAGACTGGTTGTTGAGTCGCATTCCCTGTCGTCTCTATCTCTCTATTCCTCAGATTTTTACAAGCAATCGATTCCACTTCAAGAACACACAACTTTTTCTCATTGTGTTCCTCGTCTCAGGTTTCGATTTTTGTTTTTCTGAGGTAAAAAGTTACGATCTTTATGTTTCTGATCATCTATTTCCGCCTTTTGTGAAGTGGGTTTGATCCAGTTTTCATTTTCCTGAATTGGGTATTTTGAAAAATTGCGATTAGGTATTCCAATCAGAATTCTGAAAGTTTTGATCTTTTCATCGTCTGAATCAGTTGTGTTCATGTTCTACGAAAGGAAACTTTATTCTTGTTTTTGTTGAAGCAAGTTTAAACTTGTTAAGATCTAACTGATTGTTCCAAATCTGATTGGTGTCTAACGGTTTTTGTGTGTTTCAGTTGTATTGATGGGTTCAGAAGGACCAACGGCTGTGACAATTAACATCACAGGGTTCAAAAAGTTCCATGGAGTTGCTGAAAACCCAACAGAGAAAATGGTAACAAACCTGAGAGACTATTTGGCGAAGAATAGTGTGTCGAAAGACGTGGTTCTTGGGAGCTGTACTGTGCTTGAGACCGCTGGTCAAGGCGCTCTCTCTTCGCTATATCAGTTGCTACAATCCTCGGTCAACACGATAGAATCCGAATCAGTGACATGTGGAAAAACCATTTGGGTTAGTTAAGAAAAAGTGATTTGAGTTCCCGGTCTGATTCTTAATACTGAAGAAAATGATTCTGATGTTTCTTTAGGTTCACTTTGGAGTTAATAGCGGCGCTACAAAATTTGCAATCGAGCAACAAGCTGTGAATGAAGCGACTTTTCGTTGCCCCGATGAATTGGGTTGGAAGCCTCAGGTTTTTGTTTCACTCTCCTTTGGCTTTTCTTGTTTGGTTACTTGTTTAGGTTTATGAAACATTCTTGTGGTATGCAGAATTTGCCAATTGTTCTCTCTGACGGTCCAATCTCAAATGTAAGAAAGACTACTCTTCCTGTTGAAGAGATAACAAAGGCGTTGGAGAAGAAGGGCTTCGAGGTGATACAATCAGATGATGCAGGTCGGTTTGTGTGCAACTATGTCTATTACCATTCTCTGAGATTTGCAGAACAGAATAAGACCAATTCACTCTTTGTTCACGTTCCTCTTTTCGTTGCTGTGGACGAGGAGACTCAGATGAGATTCACGGTTTCTCTTCTGGAGGTACTCGCTTCTATTTGCAAGTAATGTTATCCCAAATGCGGCTAATTCTTGTTCATGAAAATGTGCCTCATGGACCGATTTGTCTCCTCACGCAAAAAATCGTCCATCAATAAATGGAATATAAGTTCAGTTCTTTACTATCTCCCTATACGTATATCGGTATATTCTCTTTATGAATGGCATTTGCGGCCTTAATCTGTTTTACGTTCACAATAACTCTTCTTATGTGCAAAATATCTTTTGTTATATATGATGCAAACTAGATTCGACTTTGTTTACGCTTATCACAACTGAATTTAAGTGTGTATTCTAAAAAGTTGCCGACTTTTAGGACAATGGCTAATCTTGAGACTAATTTCTTCGATACTCTCTACTGAAATCGAATCTACCTTTACATTTGTGTGTTCTGTATCTGATTCCGAGTTAGTGAACAGCTATGAACTCATCTTCTCCTGTTAGGAGCCTGGAAATTCCTCAAGCAGGCAATAAACAGGTGGGATGGTAATTGTCTTCATACTTCCATATGCGTTCCAGCAGAACGGATTTTTGAAAAACTGGCCTTTGGAAGGAAAAAGGTCAATAACCTCTAGTCTCAGGTTAGTACATGGGACAGAGTCGCTACAACCAAAATGAATCGGTGGGCTTCTTAGGTCGTAAGTCCCTTTGGTATTTGCATACAGAACATCGCTGATGATGACTGCGCTTGTTTGGTTAGCACAGTTCTTGGTTTGGCAGTAGTATTGGTCTATCATTATAGGGTTACGAACGTTCACCATCCGAATGTGGAACATGATTCTTGCCTGATGCAAAGCAAATACTTAAATTTTGGTGGAAATATCTCTTAGCAGTATTGAACAGATCAAACGATTTTTTTTTTTTTTGGGGGGGGGGGGGGTTGAAAATAGATCAAAAGAATGTTGACCCCAAAAAAAGCAAGAGAATTAAGAACACAAGATAGGAAATACAAAGTTCAAACGATTCATACAAGAAAGTGATTTAACGAGTCCAATACGGTTTAACACAATACCGAGAGCAAAATATATCAACTCTAAGTCGTCCAAAAACATCTCTAATTTGAAAGTATACTTTGCTCTGACAACGCTTTTTACAAACCACGCAAATGGGTCGAGACATATGATTGTTGCGCCGAATATATAGCCATCTACCGGCGTGGATATGCGTTGAACCGTGCTTCATGTAAAACTCCTCTGTAAACATGCATTCAACGTGTAGAGTGGTACAACAATACTCATCACACACATAAAACCGCTTCTCGTACAACGGATTTAATTCTTTCTCGCATATTTCACACCAATACGTCCCATCATTTATATCCTTCGCATAAGAAAGAGTGAGCATATGTTTATCATGCTTATACCTAACCTTTTGAGGTAAAGCAGCACATCCAAAACACAAAGCATAATCGCACTCAATGCAATTGAATGTTTCTGTTTTGTACGAAGATTCTGAATCTTTGCAAACCTCACATTTTCTTCGCTCTCCTGGTTTGGATGTTAGGAATAGTGGATGCAAATGACTCCCATGGACTAATGGCTCCGAAATTGCAGCACACTCCACGTGTAGAAAAAAGTAACATTTTTCACTGCACCTATAGAAGAAACCCGTGCAGAGCCTATGACAAGCTGAACAACTAGCCCACATTTCATCGCTTTCATCTGTCACGAGAGTGAGCCGATGTGCATGTATTGGGTGATGCATTTTGCGAGAAAGATTGGCACATGCTTCGTGGAGAATGAACTCACATTGCATGCATGAGTAGAAATTGCCAAAATAGATTGGCGTGATGCAAGCTTGACACTCCTTATTCGCATCGTAATCTCTGTTTGTGTTCTCGTCAAGTCTCAGATGATGATGTTGATGACTGAAATGTTGTATGATTCCATCGCTTATCCTCACAAACGGCTCAAGTACTTCTTCTTCGATTTCTTCGGGTTCTCCTTCAAGGTCTTTACCATCCCACACATTTCTTTGTGTTGCACATTTTGAATGAGCTGCATAAGCACAACCTTCTTTGATGCAAGAATACCCCCCATAATCATTGTCGACTTTTTTGCGACAAATACCACATGACCAGTCTCCTCGCCCGAAAGAGTTGGTGAAGAAGATACGGTGGAGATGGCGAGATATCTTGATGACACGAGGTAAGCTCATACAATTCCTATGGACCACAAAATCACATGGGGGACACATGTAGAAAGGACAACTAATTGAATCCGCCAAAGCACAGACGTTGCAAGTTAAGGATGTCTGTCTTGGAAAGAGAGCAAGTGTATGCTCATGCCACTTAGAAGGATCTATAGCTAGGACTGGTGGTTTCTCCAAGCAAGCTATATTCATCGCATAACCGCAAGTCACGCAACAATAAAATATCTCTAGGAGTTCTTCATGATAACAATAACACATTCTGATTTCAGCCTGAAGATCATAATAAAGCTGAAGAGAGTGTTTTGGATGAAGACGGTGTTTGACCTCAAGTGGAGCCCTTTCGTATTCTTTGTGGAAAAAGCCATTGCAACCTGTGCAGCGAAAATGAGTGGTGTCTTCTCCTCTTAACTTGAAGAAATCCCGATTATTAGGGTTGCATTGCCATTTTCCTCGGCTGAATCTATGGACGTTTCTCACCACTTGAAACTTTCCTTCCTCAAATGTTACTTCTACTCGAGGGCATAAGGAAATAAGATGCTTGAGCTCCGTATTTGATTTAGAGTCCTTAGAGTAAAAACATTGAACAGTTGAGTGGTGAGAGATAAGAGCTTCAACTCTGGCTCACGCACCAGATCCGACTGCGGCTCCTGCTCCTGCTCCTGCTCCCAATTTAAAGTGTTGACGAGAGAGAGTATTTGAGAAATGCGTGAATTGAGCTCCCGCTGTTGGATGCAATTGTTGACCAGAGGTTTTATTTGAGTGACGAGTAATTTGAGCTTCGGCTCCGCATCCGAATCCGAATCCATAGAACTCACGAGAGAGACTACTTGAATAATGAGTTGCTTGAGCTCTGACTCCGAATCCATAGAGTTGACAAAAGATATTGTTTGAGTAATGAGTGATCTGAGTTCCGACTCTGTATCCATGGAGCTGACAAGAGAAATGATTTGAGTTATGAGTGATATCAGCTCCATCTCTGGATCCGCCTTTGAATCTGAATCCATGGATTTGATGAAAAATATGATTTTGAGTAATGAATGAGAGATTTTGAGTAATGATTATATGTAAACTTAAGTGTCTGTATGTATATTATATATATCAGTTTCTCTTCAGTATAACCTCTCGCTTGCTGTATCTATGAGAATAATTAAAACATAAAATGACTAGACAATCTCAAACTTACAGGCTGTTCGAAATATAAAGTCAACGTCAAGCTTGCACTCGAGTTTGTAAACTAATAGTAAAAATTTGCTTCAGATTTGTATAGGGGGGGAGTGGGTGGTAGTTGGTGGGGGAAAACGGCTATTTCAGCGTGTGGACTATTTGCAAAGTGCCAATTGATACATGACTTTTAGACGTCGGTTAATTTAATCCCAAACTGAATTAAAATTCAAATTTCAAACCTCATCTAACACATTGGTGTCAATTTATATCTGGAAATGTTGACCGTGAGTCAACGTGAACAGAACGGTGACATGGCCGACATGTCGACAAACGGCGATTGTTGCGTGGACGGGAAAACGGTTTTTTTAGATTTGGACTATTTGAAAAGTGCCGATTTATACCCTAAAATGTTGACCACGAGTCAACGTCAACAAAATAACGACATTTTAACCATTTCAACTCTTAATTCATCAATTTAATTTCAGATTTTTTCTCATATTTAAAAAAATAAAATTACTTTTTTCATTTAAATTATGAAAATTCAATTTTAAGTAAATACAATTATTTTGAAAATTTAAATTTCCTTATTATGTTTTCTCACGCATTTTTCTACGTTTGTTTTCTATATTAGCCCCTCCACTACATATTTACAAAAAAATAGACGACTAACAATGCCTAGAAACGTCTTTTAAATCGTCGCTAAAGAGCTGTCCGTATACAAAAGTGAACAATTAAATGAGAGATTAGCAAATAGTATCTGAACTAATCTACAAAAAAAAAAATATATATATATATATATTTTTTAAAAGGTGGTTGGTGGCTGGGGACAAGGCCAGTCTATGCAACTTTGACATTTTGATTCAGCTTTGAATTTGGATGGCCTAATTAAAAACTTCCATGATATTTGATCCGTTAATTGCGACAAAATTGTAATATTTCTCGTAAATATGTTACATAATTTATATGTACCAAATTCTGTGATTGAATTTTGTTTTTGTAGTTATATCGTAAATGATTGTAGTATAAGTCTGTTCTTCATTTTTTTCTTTCCTGAAAATCAGGTTTTATAGTGAACTTATTAGTGCTCTCCATATATTGTTCACGCATTTTTCTATATGACTTAGAGATTTAAAGAGTAGAATATTACAATTTGACAATTGATTAGCGTCATAAACATTAAACTTAGTGCTCTTCACATTGGTGTGTTTTATTAGGTTTTCTCACGCATTTTTCTACGTTTGTTTTCTATCGTGGGTGGTAGTTGGTGGGAGAAAACGGCCATTTCAGCCTAGACTATTTGTAAAGTATCAATTGATACATGATCTTTAGACGTCGGTTAATTTAATCCCAAACTAAACTAAAATTCAAATTTTAAATCTGATCTAACACATTGGTGTCAATTTACATCTGGAAATGTTGACCGTGAGTCAACGTGAACAGAACGGTGACATGGCCGACATGTCGACAAACGGCGATTGTTGCGTGGACGGGAAAACGGCCTTTTTAGACTTGGACTATTTGGAAAGTGCCGATTTATACCCTAAAATGTTGACCACGAGTCAACGTCAACAAAATAACGACATTTTAACTATTTCAACTCTTAATTCATCAATTTAATTTCAGATTTTTTCTCATATTTTAAAAAATAAAATTACTTTTTTTCATTTAAATTATGAAAATTCAATTTTAAATAAATACAATTATTTTGAAAATTTAAATTTCCTTATTATGTTTTCTCATGCATTTTCTACGTTTGTTTTCTATATTAGCCCCTCCACTACAAAAAAATAGACGACTAACAATGCCTAGAAACGTCTTTTAAATCGTCGTTAAAGAGCTGTCCGTATACAAAAGTGAACAATTAAATGAGAGATTAGCAAATAGTATCTGAACTAATCTACAATATATATATATATATATATATATATATTTTTTTTTTTTTTAAAAGGTGGTTGGTGGTTGGGGACAAGGCCAGTCTATGCAACTTTGACATTTTGATTCAGCTTTGAATTTGGATGGCCTAATTAAAAACTTCCATGATATTTGATCCGTTAATTGCGACAAAATTGTAATATTTCTCGTAAATATGTTACATAATTTATATGTACCAAATTCTGTGATTGAATTTTGTTTTTGTAGTTATATCGTAAATGATTGTAGTATAAGTCTGTTCTTCATTTTTTTCTTTCCTGAAAATCAGGTTTTATAGTGAACTTATTAGTGCTCTCCATATATTGTTCACGCATTTTTCTATATGACTTAGAGATTTAAAGAGTAGAATATTACAATTTGACAATTGATTAGCGTCATAAACATTAAACTTAGTGCTCTTCACATTGGTGTGTTTTATTAGGTTTTCTCACGTATTTTTCTACGTTTGTTTTCTATATTAGCCCTTCCACTACAAAAAAACAGACAACTAACAACGCCTAGAAACGTCTTTTAAGTCGTCGCTAAAGAGCTGTCGTATACAAAAGTGAACAATTAAATGAGAGATTAGCAAATAGTATCTGAACTAATCTACAATATATATATATATATATATATATATATATATATATATATATTTTTTTAAAAAGGTTTCTATTAAAAAACTAGTGCATTGTGAATTTGATACAGTGTGGAAAATTAACACATAAGAGAGACAATTAATATAGTAAATACAACAAGAAAAGGATACTAAAGGCATATATGCTGACCATGACTAATCCCAACAGTAAGCTACTCAAATCGAATCTACCCTTACATTTGTGTGTTCTGTATCTGATTCCGAGTTAGTGAACAGCTATGAACTCATCTTCTCCTGTTAGGAGCCTGGAAATTCCTCAAGCAGGCAATAAACAGGTGGGATGGTAATCGTCTTCATACTTCCATATGCGTTCCAGCAGAACGGATTTTTGAAAAACTGGCCTTTGGAAGGAAAAAGGTCAATGTCCTCTAGTCTCAGGTTAGTACATGGGACAGAGTCGCTACAACCAAAATGAATCGGTGGGCTTCTTAGGTCGTAAGTCCCTTTGATATTTGCATACAGAACATCGCTGATGATGACTGCGCTTGTTTGGTTAGCACAGTTCTTGGTTTGGCAGTAGTATTGGTCTATCATTATAGGGTTACGAACGTTCACCATCCGAATGTTACGGAATACGATTCTTGAAACCGAGCCTGACCCTCCTTGCCATGTTTTGATCCGAACACCGTTGTTTGAATTCCATATGGTTGAATTTGTCACTGTTATGTTCGAGACATATGCACTCGAGTTATGGACTCCAAGGCTGCCTATGCTACAACATTATTACTAGTGTATTTTATAAGAGGCACATAGAGTTTGGCAGAGGTAAAGAAGATGTGAACATTTAATGGGTACCTAATCCCATGGCTTGGACCGCATGTAACATTTGTAATATCTACATTAAAGCACCCGGCTCCAATTGAAATACAATCATCTCCTGTTGTAACCGAATCAAAATAAACATAAAAAACAATTCAGAATCAACGAATTTACATATTAGGCAACTGCAAAGGAAAGTTACCGTTGGAAATCTCGGAATCGCGGATCTGAACGTTATGTGTGTTCTCAATGTGGATTCCATCAGTGTTCGGACTAGAAGCTGGTGATGTGATAGTCACGGAATCTAAAAGCACGTCGCTGCAATTGTCAAACCTTACATGGAATTGAGCACTGTTCTGGATGCTAAGCCCTATGATTCTGACTTTTGAGCTCTGAAATATCCTCATAGCCTGATCTCAAATCAAAAATGACATTTTGACTTATTTTTTCACTAAATCTGACGTATAATGTATAGAAAAATGTGATTGTTAAACAATGACTAACCACAGGACTGTCACAAGGACCGGCTTGAGTCGTTCCGTTAGGACCCTTGTGAGGTTTGCAAGGAAGGTTCCACCACTTTTGGCCACGACCATTGATAACACCAGAGCCTTGAATTGATAGTCCATTCACTCTGTAAAACATTATCCACTGCCTCTTGTAGTTCCATGACCACGACCTCGGTCCATCAGGCGACACAATGATCCCATCGATCTATAAAGAAGACCCAAAAAAAAAAAAAACCCGTACATGCAACTATTAAACACACAAAAATGATTGTCAAATTAAAAAGTCGAGTTCAACCAATTATGAAAAATCGAGATGTATGTGGCTGAACCAAGTGTCAGTAGCTCATTTGGTAAAATATTTCAACCAAAGCTTAGAAGTCGTTGGTTCGAGTGACACTTGGGAGGACCATAAAAAATGTCATGGACCCCGATTTCAGGGGATGTACGGGTTTACGCCCATTACCTCTTAGTATTGAAAAGAAAAAATTGATGTTTGTTTTCTCTTGGCCACTAAAAATGTTTTAAATAGTAGAATTATCCGGATTTATACAAATCTCGAGATTAGTCTTAAGTTTCGGCGCATGATCTACCCAATTACCAAAAGAAAATTATGGTTGGTCTATGAAATTAGCTCACTTGTAATATAAGGTTGGTTCCGCAAGGACCATTGAAGCTAGTTGGCTTCACCAAGAAACAAAAGGTGCAAGGGACAAGAATCATGGCTGAGTCAACATCTGTGCTCATACATGCTGCGTCCCAAGCCATCTTGAATGCTGACGTGTCGTCCGCTGTGCAATCCCCGATGGCTCCAAATGAAGTCACGTCAAAGATGGTATTATCGCTAACATCATAATAAGCCGGATTTGGAGCTGGTGATGGGCTTAGATTCATGTTGTGAGCAACTCGAGACGATAAGAGTAAGATCAAGAAGATTGCATAGAAGAGTGAAGGGAATGTCATTTTTGTGTGTGTGAATGTGTTAGGAGATGAAGAATGATGAGCAATATACATGTTATATATTTACACATTTGTAAAGGTATACAAAGAGAATAAAATTTATAAGGAGTAATGGACTTCATTATCTTATGTATGTAGGTGGTCGACTATAGCATAGGGTTTAAATAGGTTTAGCCAAATTGTATCTTCGGACTTCTAATTAGGGTATGTCTTCAGGCTACCATGTAGCGTAGGTTTGACTTTGAGATACATTCTTACTAAGAGCATATACAATGGTGGTTTTAGTAAAGTTTTTTATGCTTAAAAAAATGAAGAAAAAATGAAATTGGAAAAGAGAGGGTAAAAAAAGTTTCTTGTTTAAGAAACAAAGAACTAGTATTAGAAACTTTTCTTACACATGTTTTGTTTTCATTGGTTCATTCCTTTTTATTTAAAAAAATAATTTAGTTAATTGGATAGATACTTTGTAAAGAGTTTGTACATGGACTTGTAATTCATGCTTGTTGATTATGTAATTAATAAATGAAACTTTAGCTTAATTATTTGACTAATCAAGTGATTAGTGCCATGAAAATAGATTGATCTTGTTTGATTATTTCAAGTCATCCTAGCATTGAGTTTTGTGAAGGTCTTAGCCGTTATGATCCAATTCTTAAATCATTTGTCAATTATATTGCCTTACTCATGATACATTGTATCCAATCTTTTTAACTGTTTTGTTTATTTTGTTCTTATTTGCCTTGCTTATTTACTTGCTTTGATTTTCTTAATGGTTTTTGTCTGATTTGTGCTTATATATCTTAGTAACAAAAACTACAACTCCATTATCAATTTAGCTTAACTATATCAATATAATGGTGCACTTGCGTGGTGTTTACTTATTAAAACTTGTACACATCACTAATCCTGACTTTGAATTAATTATTTGATGTAATTATTAGTGTCTTGGCTAATTACTCTCTTAACATCTAAGGTTTTCAAAATCGGACCGGACCGGCCGGTTAGACCGGTCCGATCGGGACTCATAGCCGATTCCGGGTTGGTTTAAAACCCGGATTTGAGTTGGCTCGGTAAAACCGGCGACCCGGTTCCATGTCAAAACCCGGTTCACAAAAATTAAGTAAATTTTGAATTTTTTCGACAAAAATTCAATTTATGATTTATAGTCACTATTTATTTACTTTTCAATTTATTTTTGTTTTTTACTTTAAACAAAAAAAACTAAACTTTTATACAAAATAGATTAAAATCTTGTTATGTAGGTGTGTTTATGACAATTACTACATGATCAAACCATATTCCATATTATTATTTTTACATTTAAATGATATATTATCTTATTTTGTTGTTGTAATTTATTTTGTTAAAAGATAAAATGATGTAAGAAAAATAAAATTTAAGTATGTTTTGGCTAATTACTCTCTTAACATGCTAGAAATATTCATTTTGATCTCTTATTTCCGATGAGAAAAGGGATGATGATAGATAATTTCAACATAAAAGAGACCTAAAAAAACAAAGCTAAACCTTAAATGGTCCCGGCGGGGCTCGAACCCGCGACCTTCGGCTCATAAGACCAACGCTCTAACCAACTGAGCTACGGGACCAGATGTTTGAACCTCGATATTTGTAGCTAATTGTAGACTTCAGGAAAGAGAATCTCCGTCTAATAGTGACTCTAGAGTACTTTTTTTCTTTGAATTGTTGCTATGTGACTTTTGTGTTGTATGGTAGATCAGAGAGCTGGTTCAATTACAATACTGTACACACCATTCTATTATTTTTTATGTAGGAGTTCTAAATACAAAGCCAATTCCATGTACAAGCAATCATCTATTGTCTACTCATCCCAATACAAAACCAAATAATAACAAGAGAAAATGCAAAAGAACAAGCTCAAATAATAGCAGGGGGCGTTTAAAGCTTATGGGGATTGATAAATTACTCTGATTACTGTCTCTTGCTCTGTGATCTTGAAACTGGTGTACTCATGTCAATGTCTGAGTCCATACTCCCCTCTCGTGTTCTAGGACGTCTTCGATCCTAACAAAAACATAATTCAAGTTACTCTCAACTCATATCCTTCTTGTTATGTATGGATTAATCATTATGTTATAACACTAACCTCTCTTGGAATGGGATATTCTTCAGACTCAAGCATACGAACAACTTGGCTCATTTTAGGCCTTTTGTCGGAATCCGGATCAACACATCTCAATGCAGTCAGAAGGGCTCGTTTCAATGATCTCGTAGGCGGCCTTACCTCTATGTTTGGATCCACTACTTCTTCTGATCGCCTTGTTCCTACCATCATCTTTAACCAGTCCACTAGATTCACCTACAATGACTCCGTGTTAATTTTCATGGGCTTTCAATTCAAAATCAAATGAAAAAGAGTTTATTACTTCATGAGCGGGGCGGCCATAATCCACAGGATCTCTTCCTGTGATTGCTTCTAGGAGCACAACACCGAAGCTATAAACATCACTCTTTTCATTTAACAGCCCTGTATTTGCATATTCTGGAGCAACATACCTACAAAACATTAACAAATAGGATTGAGCTTTGATACTAAACCCTTGTTGCTTTCAATTTTATAGACTCTCACCCAAATGTTCCCATCACTCGAGTTGTGACATGGCTTTTGCCGGCGCCAAGTAACTTGGCGAGGCCAAAATCTGAAACCTTTGCATTGAATTCGTCGTTGATTAGTATGTTGCTTGACTTGATGTCTCTATGCACTACTTTTGGTTCAATTGCTTCATGCAGATATGCAAGACTACACAAGAGATGATCAAATATGTTAGAAGAAGAAATGAGAAGGGTTTGCTATATATAAAAAAAAAAAGAATCGTCTTGCTTACGCTTTTGATGTACCGATCAGAACCTTCATCCTAGCTTCCCACGTTAGATATCCGTGCTGTCTCATTGCTCCATGAAGCCATTGTTCTAAGTTTCCATTGTTCACATACTCGTAAACCAATATCCTAATAGCAATTTCCGTTAGTCTAAGTAACTAACTCACAAATTTGATTTCTTTTATCAGTTTGACAAATACTCACCTATGTGTGCCTTCAATGCAGTATCCAAGAAGACGGACCAAGTTCTTGTGACGCATATGACCGATAGCATCAACCTCGGCTCTAAACTCTTTCTCAGCTTGTCCCCTACAAAAATTAATCAAACAAAAACTCAGCTTTTGAACCAAAAACTAAACAAAGGTAAACAAGAAATTCAAATTCTTGTAACTAAAAACTCACAATTGGTTAAGAATCTTTTTAACTGCAACAGGAGTTCCATTAATCAACTCTCCTCTGTATACAACGCCATAACCGCCTTCACCGATAACATTCTCTTTTGAGAATCTTTTAGTTGCTATTTCAAGATCTCTCAACGTAAACCAGTGTCCCCAACCAAGATGTGACTCGGGTAGAGCAGATAATGGCGATGGCGTTGCGATGTTATACAATGATGATGAAGAAGGTTGGTTTACAGAAACATCTTCACCGGATTCAGAATGTTTATCGATAATCTCTAGATGGTGAAACGAGCCTGACCGGCTATAACTACTTCCACCGTTCTTTCGTTTTTTTCCCATATCCAAATGAACTTGGACTTTTTCGGAATCTTTGTTGTTTTTGTCTTGGATTGTGAGAAGAATGCCTTCACGAGGAGCAAAGTTAGTAGCTGAGACATGCTCAACTCTGACTTCTTTGATCTCTTTGGATACTGGAGGGATTTGGATAACGGGAAGACCGGTTTGAGCTGTTCTTGATTTCTTTTTCGATGTAAGACAAAACGAAAGAACCGAGAGAAAGGCTATGATGAGTAATGCAACAGCTATTCCAATTACTTCCCAAACCTTAAGTCCAAAGATATGACTCTCTCTAGATAACTGGCTTTTCAGATCACTGCCCATTTTCCTCTGAAATTAACATGAACCAGGAAAAAAAACAGACTTATGAAACATGAAATATATATATGGGAATAATAAGAATCTCCAAGTTTATTTTTATTTTTGTGGTCCCAAGTTTATCCATAGATAAATTTATTCACAGAGAGACAATTATTTCCCAGGAAAACACAAAAAGACAAGAGAAGGAGCTAAAATCAAGGACATATAAAGAACAGCATTTATCAATGCAAATTAGTAGCCCAACTCGAAGATGCAAAAACACAAGCAATAATGATTGTGTTAAATATGTAAACAGACAATACAAAACAGAGTAAGTACCAAAGGAGATGAGAATTTAATGATGATTATTACCTCTTGAAAATTTTAAGATCTTTCAAGACTTCACACCCATTTACCAATCTTGGGAACAAAGAATTCCAGATCCTAGACCGAGAAAAAATTTGAGAAACAGTTAGAAAAACTCGAGGAAAATATGGTGAAGAAGCAAATCTCAGATTCAAGAATCAAGAAATTGAACAGCTAAGAAAAAGAGACTAGACCTTTCTTTGGCCCCCTTCTTAAGGCAAAGTGTCAATGTACAATGAGGAGCAGGAAAGGACTGTGGGATCTAAGCTTGTAAAGAGCTGTCATGAAACCACAACAACTACAGTCAATAGTAAAAAAACAAATGCAACAAAACAAAAATGTTTAAACAAAAGAATTTTTTTTTTGTAAAGGTAATTTTTTCTAAGTTTGGGCTATAATATGAAGAAAAATAGAAAAATTTGAACTGTGGGAAGTGAGATCTGGTGGAGGGTAATAAGAGTAGAAGAGGAGATGGAGGTGTCAAGTGGTAGGTAATGAAAAATTTTAGTGATTTTTTTTTGTTTTCTTTGATTTTTGGTAGTGAGAGAGACAAATTCCTTACATTACAACAATATTACATTGCACAAAACATACATAAAGTAGAGTCACAGCTGTAAGTTATGTTAATTTAAGAGAAGCCATAGGAATGCGTAAGGTCCACATGCGAGGATGATGAACAATGATGATGATGTTTTTAGTTACCAGAAGTAACTGTCAGGTTTATTGCATTTACTTGGTCAAAAACGCATAACAACGGAAGAAAGTGTAGTGAATAGTCAGTACGAGGCACTAACTAGTAGGCCTGGGCGCGGATCGGATATCCGGAAAAATTATAGTATTTGTGATTCGATTTGTTATTCACGGATATTAAATTTTCCGATTTGCTTTGCTTTGAAAATTTTAGATATTTGGAGTTACGGATATCCGGATTTTTTTCCGGATATTTGCGGATATTCGGATATTTGCGGATATTTGTTTTAACTGAAAAAAACGAAAGAAAAATATTTTATTTTTTCAAAAAGTTATTTTTTCAGTATAAATTTTAAACTAATTAGTGAAAAAATAATATAAGTTAGATAATTTTATTTGATATAACTAAAAATAAAATGAAAAGTGAAAGAAAAAATGGTGGACTACGAAACATTTATTATTATTTTTAGATAAAAATATGAGACAACTGATTTACAAAATTAGTAACTACGTAAATTTACTATAACTATATCCGTTCAATGTATTGAAAAGGTTAAAAAATGCAAATATATGTTGTAGGTATATCATATTATATGTACATATATGTAATTTACGGATCGGATCGGATATTCGGATTTTTAAAATTAGTATTTATGATTTGCTTTGCTTTAGACGGATCGTAGATTTTACTATTTGCTTTGCTTTGATTTATAACGGATATTCGAATTTTTCGGATCGGATCAAAACGGATCACGGATCGGAGCAAATCTAACGGATAATTTGCCCAGCCCTACTAACTAGGATTTAGGAATCCTCAATATATAAATTGACAAGGTAAATTAGAAACTAACCTTTATTGAGAAGCTAATTTGCAAGATAATTTACAAATTTAAATAGCTGTGCTGTTGCCTGTTGCATGGTACAAACAAAAATATGAAATAGTACATAATTATTGCATGGTAAATACAAAAAAATAAAATAAAATATATATATATATAAATCTGAAGGATTTCTTTCATATATACACACTTTTGAAAAAGTATTTATTAATATAGACACTTTTTACTATTAATACACTTTTTCATTAAAAGTATTTTTTATATTATGTAGACTTTAAAATTAAAAATGGCAGACGGATATGTTGTTAACAGTACCTACTTAGAGCATGTGCAATAGAGACTCTCCACGGGGTCTCCATTGCACATGGTCTTAGAGTTTGTACGAGTTCAACTTAGTTTTGTTACGTCTAATGTCAAAGCGATACAAAATCTTTTGAGGGATAAAAATTCCGACCTACCACATTCAAACCAATGACCTAAGGATTTTCTACTTCAACTACGGTCCTCTGCTATACCAATTGAGCTAGGGTCAGATTTGAACTACACTTCATGCATGCGTACGTACGAGAGAGAATCCATAAACAAAACTTTTGATTATAAACTTGTGACTCTTTTGTTGCACTAAAAAACTTTACATGAGTTAACACAAAATCCATGATAAAATTCTTGTCGCCAAATCTCTGGACATGACAAACTCATGTAACAAAATGAATGAAGAAAAAGCAAACGGCGGAACTGAAAACGACCGAAAAACCTCAAATTTTATTTTGATTGTCGAAAACACTATAAATAACGATCTTCTTTTTTAGAAATCATTAAGATATTGATGTCTGTTTACATTACGATGGATCAAGATTTTTGACTTCTGAAGAGAATACGACGAGTTTAAGCAATCTCCTCTAATATTCATAATCTAGCTTCATCCATCAAGTTTCAAATAAACATTTCTGATATACGTACAAAACTGTAAATCTTGTTTCCAAAACGTGAACCCTAACTTCTATCCAAAACGTCACTACAAAAAAATTAGGCATATTGTATCATTTATTTTGTAGATTTGCATCAATTATAATTGATGCAAACAAAATTAACATCACTTATACAAGCGACTCTGATCGGTTGTGATAACTGAAGTTAATATGTGTCAGTTGTAAAAAAATGACGTAAATTTATTACATCAATTATATAAATGATGTTAACATTTGTGCCACTTATAACAATTGATGTTATATAATTATATCAATTTTAATAATTGATATTATATATATTTGTATCGTTTGTGATTTAATTGATACTAATATTATTAGTTTTCGTATGTCACTTTGATTAATTGTAATAAGTGGTTGCAACTATTTTATTAATTAAGCCAACATGCATGGACACTAAAAATAACTATGTGTCGAAGGGCCTTAGTTTGATTAAAATATAATTAGGTTTAATCTAAAATGATGAGTTTAATTTATAGAGTAATAAATTTCTTCTCACATGTCCTGTTAACGATGTGGGACAAACAACGTTTGTAAAAATAAAACATTGGATATTAATTTTTTAATTGAAAATTTGTTAGCATCACTTTTTCATTGATACAAATTTTTGCATTGTTTTATTTAATTGATGCTAAAATAACTAATATACACATCAATTAAGTAATTGATGTAAAATCTTATTTTGTATCGGTTTCTTTTAAAGTGACACAATTTTAGATTGATTAGTATCATTCTTATTTAATTGATCCCAACTATGAAAATAATGACATCAATTATGATAACTGATGTTAAACTATAAAATTTGTATCAGTTGTAAATAAATAATTCTAATTAGTATCACTTATTTTTCTGATACATTTTACTTGATGCTATCCACTCCTTTTTTTTGTAGTGCGTGGGTCACTTCTATCTACTCCTACAGATTTTTAGCGTATAGCGTTTTGGATAGAAATTTTATGTGCGTAATACCCTGTCCAGGACAATTGAAACGGAAATATAAAAAATTGTCTAAGCCAATAAATTCGGACCTACCGGATTCGAACCAATGACCTAAGGATTTTTCTGCTTCAACTATAGTCCTCCGCTCTACCAACTGAGCTAAGGTCGGGTTTTTATTATAACACTTCACACACCTACCAAGATGACTAAAACAAAACCCATTTCATTGAATTCTTTAATTATGTACACAAAGAGCCATATTCACAATGTTAGTTGATCAGTCGTATGCTTCTTCTTTCAAAGGTTTTCACGTTTGGTATAAAACCAATACAATTTACAAAAAAAAAAAAAAAAAAAATTGCACTCAAAACAATCTTAAAAGAAATGCTTTTGAAACTACTTGATTTTTCTAAAACAATTTAACCAAAACGTGAACGGCAGGATTCAAACCTACGCGGGCAAAGCCCACATGATTTCTAGTCATGCCCGATAACCACTCCGGCACGTCCACTTTTCCTTTATTTGAATCACATTTTAGCTTAGGTGTACATTGAACTATTATAATCGGGTAGATCTTTAAAGAGAATTAGACGAGTCTAAGTAAGCTTTTATACAATTTACTAACTATATGAAAACGTATGAAACCATATTTCCATTTTTCGAAAAATCATCAACAAGTGCCTATATTCGAACTCGCTAAATTTTTAAGCAATCCCTTTGTGTTTGTGTGGAAGATAACGAGATTTATTGAAAAAGGTTACAAAAAACCAGTATTTGATTTAATATAGTAAACATAGCTATATTTATACACATATGTGTATAATATTGAGGCCGTCAATGATTGTTTACATTACTTAAAAATGAATACAAGCAAGAAAATGGCAAATAACTTCCACTAGTCTTCAAAGAACGTTGACAATTTGTTTCGCTAAAAAATTGATTACGTACTTATAAAAGTGTGGCTCTTTTGTTTCGCTAAAAAATTTACATGAGTTAATAAGAAACACATGGTAAGATTCATATTGCCAAATCTCTACACATGACTTTGTCAAGTAATTTTCAGCGTATAGCGTTTTAGATATAAGTTTTACATGCGTAACACTTCAATTGAAATGGAAATATAAAAAATTGCTTGACCAAATAAATTCCCACCTACCGGATTCGAACCAGTGACCTAAGGATTTTTCTGCTTCAACTACAGTCCTCCGCTCTACCAACTGAGCTAAGGTCGGGTTTTTATTATAACACTTCACACACCTAGCTAGATGACTAAAACAAAACACATTTCATTGAATTCTTTAACTATGTACACAAAGAGCCATATTCACAATGATAGTAGATCAATCGTATGCTTCTTCTTTCAAAGGTTGTCACGTTTGGTTTAAAACCACTACATTTTACAAAAAAAAAAAAAAAAATTGCACTCAAAACAATCTTAAAAGAAATGCTTTTGAAACTACTTGATTTTTCTAAAACAATTTAACCAAAACGTGAACGGCAGGATTCGAACCTCCGGCACGTCCACTTTTCCTTTATATGAATCACAATGTAGCTTATGTGTACATTGAACTATTATAATCGGGTAGATCTTTAAAGACAATTAGACGAGTCTAAGTAAGCTTTTATACAATTTACTAACTATATGAGAACGTATGAAACCATATTTCCATTTTTCGAAAAATCATCAACAAGTGCCTATATTCGAACTCGCTAAATTTTTAAGCAATCCCTTTGTGTTTGTGTGGACGATAACGAGATTTATTGAAAAGGGTTACAAAAAACCAGTATTTTATTTTATATAGTAAACATAGCTATATTTATATACACGTATGTGTATAATATTGAGGCCGGCAATGATTGTTTACATTACTTAAAAATGACATGCAAGAATATGGCAAAGAACTTCCACTAGTCTTCACAGAACGTTGACAATTTACTTATAAGCAGATCCAAACATCCTTTAGACTAAATGAGTTTTACTCTCCTATTGATTTATCATTTGACCAAAGATAATTACTCTAATTCTTATGATATTTTTCTTTTGGTTTACCGTTTCTTGTACCACCAACATTTGATGATCAAGACAATCCAAAATATGAAAGAATGGCAGCAGGATAAGTAGTAAATAGAACTTCGAGTGTGTAAGATTTCAACTTAGTTTCTTTTTCGTCTAATGTCAAATCCATACAAAATCTTTTGATGGATCAAAATTCCGACCTACCAGATTCGAACCAGTGACCTAAGGATATTCTGCTTCGACTACAGTCCTCCGCTCTACCAACTGAGCTAAGGTCGGATATGAACTATACTGCATGCATGCCTACATGCGTATAAACGATAGAGAATCCGTAAAACAAAAAAAATTGATTACGTACTTATAAAAGTGTGGCTCTTTTGTTTCGCTAAAAAAATTTACATGAGTTAATACGAAACGCATGGTATGATTCTTGTTGCCAAATCTCTACACATGACTTTGTCAAGTAATTTTCAGCGTACAGCGTTTTAGATATAAGTTTTACATGCGTAACACTTCAATTGAAATGGAAATATACAAAATTGCTTGAACAAATAAATTCCGACCTACCGGATTCGAACCAGTGACCTAAGGATTTTTCTGCTTCAACTACAGTCCTCCGCTCTACCAACTGAGCTAAGGTCGGGTTTTTAATATAACACTTTACACACCTAGCTAGATGACTAAAACAAAACACATTTCATTGAATTCTTTAATTATGTACACAAAGAGCCATATTCACAATGTTAGTTGATCAGTCGTTTGCTTCTTCTTTCAAATGTTGTCACGTTTGGTTTAAAACCAATACATTTTACAAAAAAAAAAAAAAAAAAAAAAAAATTGCACTCAAAACAATCTTAAAAGAAATGCTTTTTAAACTACTTGATTTTTCTAAAACGATTTAACCAAAACGTGATCGGCAGGATTCGAACCTGCGCGGGCAAAGCCCACATGATTTCTAGTCATGCCCGATAACCACTCCGGCACGTCCACTTTTCCTTTATTTGAATCACATTTTTGCTTAGGTGTACATTGAACTATTATAATCGGGTAGATCTTTAAAGAGAATTAGACGAGTCTAAGTAAGCTTTTATACAATTTACTAACTAAATGAGAACGTATGAAACCATATTTCCATTTTTCGAAAAATCATCAACAAGTGCCTATATTCGAACTCGCTAAATTTTTAAGCAATCCCTTTGTGTTTGTGTGGAAGATAACGAGATTTGTTGAAAAAGGTTACAAAAAACCAGTATTTGATTTTATATAGTAAACATAGCTATATTTATATACACATATGTGTATAATATTGAGGCCGGCAATGATTGTTTACATTACTTAAAAATGAAATACATGCAAGAAAATGGCAAAGAACTTCCACTAGTCTTCAAAAAACGTTGACAATTTACTTATAAGCAGATCCAAACATCCTTTAGACTAAATGAGTTTTACTCTCCTATTGATTTATCATTTGACCGAAGATAATTACTCTAATTCTTAAGATATTTTTCTTTTGGTTTACCGTTTCTTGTACCACCAACATTTGATGATCAAGACAATCCAAAATATGAAAGAATGGCAGCAGGATATGTAGTAAATAGAACTTCGAGTGTGTAAGATTTCAACTTAGTTTCTTTTACGTCTAATGTCAAATCCATACAAAATCTTTTGATGGATCAAAATTCTTACCTACCGGATTCGAAACAAGTGACCTAAAGATATTCTGCTTCGACTACAGTCCTCCGCTCTACCAACTGAGCTAAGGTCGGATATGAACTATACTGCACGCATACCTACATGCGTACAGACGATAGAGAATCCGTAAAGCAAAAAAATTGATTACGTACTTATAAAAGTGTGGCTCTTTTGTTTCGCTAAAAAAATTTACATGAGTTAATACGAAACGCATGGTATGATTCTTGTTGCCAAATCTCTACACATGACTTTGTCAAGTAATTTTCAGCGTATTGCGTTTTAGATATAAGTTTTACATGCGTAACACTTCAATTGAAATGGAAATATAAAAAATTGCTTGGGCAAATAAATTCCGACCTACCGGATTCGATCCAGTGACCTAAGGATTTTTCTGCTTCAACTACAGTCCTCCGCTCTACCAACTGAGCTAAGGTCGGGTTTTTAATATAACACCTAGCTAGATGACTAAAACAAAACACATTTCATTGAATTCTTTAATTATGTACACAAAGAGCAATATTCACAATGTTAGTTGATCAGTCGTATGCTTCTTCTTTCAAAGGTTTTTACGTTTGGTTTAAAACCAATACATTTTACAAAAAAAAAAAAAAAAAATTGCACTCAAAACAATCTTAAAATATATGCTTTTGAAACTACTTGATTTTTCTAAAACGATTTAACCAAAACGTGAACGGCAGGATTCGAACCTGCGCGGGCAAAGCCCACATGATTTCTAGTCATGCCCGATAACCACTCCGGCACGTCCACTTTTCCTTTATTTGAATCTTTTAGCTTAGGTGTACATGTATAATTTGAACTATTATAATCGGGTAGATCTTTATAGAGAATTAGACGAGTCTAAGTAAGCTTTTATACAATTTACTAACTATATGAAAACGTATGAAACCATTTTTCCATTTTTCGAAAAATCATCAACAAGTGCCTATATTCGAACTCGCTAAATTTTTAAGCAATCCCTTTGTGTTTGTGTGGAAGATAACGAGATTTATTGAAAAAGGTTACAAAAAACCAGTATTTGATTTTTTATAGTAAACATGGCTATATTTATATACACATATGTGTATAATATTGAGACCGGCAATGATTGTTTACATTACCTTTCTGAGCCTTGATTCTTGTAAAAGCATCAGCCTTCCTGCTTGATATGAGCAATTGGCAAATGAGGATTTTGTTTCGTCATCTCTCCATTGTTCTTGAGCTGACCCAAACTGGTAATCGCCTTAGAGCTCTCTATCTCTCTCACTGCACCATTAATCGTGTTGTTCTCAGCCATCCCACTCAGTTTTGGTTTCAAATCAGGTGGTGCAAGATCCTGAGACCTCAATTGATGCTTATTATAGGCATGGAATCACCGACAAGCCTTCTTTGAGGACATGCTCAATGACCTCGCACGCTCACTTTCTTTACAAGACTTCCTCTCAGGATCTCTATACAGCATCACCCCCTGGCAGCGGTGACGGCTTTGGTCATGAAAGCAGCGGAAATTTTAAGTGAGAAGAAGAAACCAAAAGGACAATGAGCGACCTTCAATGGACACTTCTAACGCTTTTACTATAGAACTATAGTTTAATCTCAACACTACATCAACCTAAACACAATCTAAGATAACATATACATTCATGGAACAAAACGTGACAGAATTTCATAGAATTATTAAATAGGTCACTCGGTACGCATATAGTAAACAATATTCCATAAATAAAGCCAGAAACTGCTGGTTTAAGGGAGTGAAGCATGGGTGCTTTTGGGGTGGTCATATGCAGCAATATTTTGGGGTTCACATTCAGGGCTGAAGAGACGGACAAGGGTTGCAGTTGATGCACTCATGGACAGAGCTCCACAACCAGCCCATCGTAGACTCCTTGGTACTGTGATCCTCGGACCTGCACATTCCCCCAACCCAACATCCATGAATCGAACGGGTCAACGATTTCTTATATTGTCTCTTAACTATTTTATGATCCTTTGAATCTTAAACCCCCAAAAACAAAACCATCCCCAATAATCATTTACACGGCGATAAGAATCACGGGGAACGTGTAAAGGTCCAATCATTCATCACAACAATCTATTTATTCAACATAGAATGAACAATGTTCGAATACGCCTTTTGAATTCATTTTCAGCATCAATAATAGATAATCTAAGGTAAACGAAACAATCTTCGCCATCGACATAAGTTCACCACATATTAGACTGAAATATTCATCTATTTCTAACAAGTAATTACGCAGAACAAAGTTCTATAAAGCTATTCAGATAGTTTTGATCAATTGGTGGAAAAAGCCAAGTAATTACAATAACAAGAGAACGATTGGTACCATAGTGAAGTCTGCAGAGAACCCAGAAACCTAAAGCTCCACCAACAGTGAAAATGGCAGCAGTTTGTCTCATTAATCTCGAACATGGTTTAGCATCTGATCTCATCAGATCTCCTTCGGACCATCCTAACTTCTGCCTCATCGCCATTTCTCTCACAAATAACTACAGTATTAGAAAAACGAACAATTTCCGTTTCACTGAGACATTTCATCGAGCAGCTTAAGGGCAACTTTCTAAACTAGATAAAAGAGTAAACTTTCCGGGTTTGGATCTAAAAAAGCTAAAAATATCCCAAATTTGGGAGAATTTTTGTACATACATGACCAGAAGCAGCGCGATCTCTGTAAGTTTCCCGGTGATGCGTGGTGTCGCGTTAGAGCCTCAAGGAAGAAGATGTGCAGATTCTCGGAGAGACCTGAACAGTGACTAAAGTGTCTAATTACTAATTAGGCCAATATTAAAAGCCCAATAAGTGTAAACTATATTAATGGGCCAAAAACAATCTATCGGCCACAATATTTTAACTGAAAATGTTACGAGATGTGTTCATCATATAATGATAGTCTAAATTACCAAAAAAAAAATATAATGATAGTCTATTTTATGTTTTTTTTTTTTATAACTGTGGGGATCCTAAAGACTATCTATTTTATGTTGTTATATGTTTTAGTACATCCTCAAAACCGGAGTAGGCTGTGCAGAGATGAGAACAACCGACCGACCGGTCCTCTTTGGCTCTTTGGTAAGCCGAGATGGTTTCAACATACACTACAAGAAAACAGGTCATTTGCCACTCCCAGAAGCGTCACAAATTCGTCACAAATGACCCCTTTGCGACTACTTTGCGACGCCAACTCGGCGTCACAAAACGCTCGTCGCTAATTTTTGGTGTCGCAAATCCGTCGCAAATTAGCGACGCTTGTGTGACTTTATATTTTCGTCGCTAATTTGCTACGGATTTGCGACGCCAAACTTTAGTCGCAAATAAGCGACGAATTTGTGACTCATACTGGTGGTCACTAATTAGCAACTGATTTGAGACTGTCTAAGGTGTGGCAAATAAGCGACTAATTAGCGATTTCGGATTTTGCGACGAATTTGTGACTAACTTTGTTCGTCGTAAATTAGCTACTAATTAGAGACTACATTGTTGTTGTTACAACTTTGGGTTAGTCACATTTTGGTCACTAATTTGCCATTGATTTGCGACGCCTTTGTTTTACAAATGACCGAATTGAATCTCTTTCCAGTCACTTTTCAGTCACTTAAATGCTACTAATTGTTGTTTGTTTGTTTTGTTTTCAATTACCAAATGCTGTGAATAATAAAAAAAAACTTGAAATGCAAAATTATATTACAAACAAGCATATAGCTTGTCAAAATTAGTACCAATGTACAAAAGGCTTGCTAGTGTACTAAAAAATATTACAGCCATTGTATCAAAGGGTAATAGTATATAATTTCAGGAGCAAAACAACAATCAACCATATAAACCTACCGCGGTCCATTGACTGAAAGAGGCATGATCGGCAGAATGTATGCCCGCATGGAGTTGTAATTGGTTCATACAACAGTTTTAGGCAAACAGTGCAATCAAACTCATCAGACCGCTCAGCCTTTCCATGGGTCTTTCTCATCGAAGTAGGCAGAACCTTCTCCAATTCTTGAAGATTGGATCGGAGAGGATCGCTTCATGCCATCAGAAAGAAACCCCAAACTTTTAAAACGACACATTCGGTTAGGCATCAATACGAAATCAAGAATGGTACACATCATCTACCGTACCTAAACAGATCAGATGAGGAAGCGGATAAGCAATAGCCTAAGAAAATAACTGGAACTTCAAAAAGTTTATACAAATTTAGAACCAAATCATTTCAGAACCAGAGGAAGTTAATAATAATGTACGAACCTGTACAGTTCTTCCGAGGTAGTCCCCCCTCCTTTCCTTGTCAATGACTGCCTGCAGAACACATGACCAAAATTTAGCACCTTGTTCTAAATATGAGACTATAATAACTCAAGTAGGACACAGTACCTGGTAAATCTTTCCAGTTGTTAAATTGTTTTTCACGAGTCAATGTAGTGTCTAGAAATCGTTCATAGTTTCCAAGGTCCAAATCCACCTAAACATGCAACTAGTTAGACACGCCAATGCAATCAATTAGAGAAAAAGTAATTACACAATATGACATTACCTCTTCACCATCATCTAACACAAATACTTCACCATGCTCAAACGGAGACATTGTTCCAGCATCAGTATTAAGATAAGGATCTGCATAGAGAAAGGATCAAGTTCATTCAAAATTGACAAGTTCTAACACAAGAAAATGGTGCCTTTCTTGGTTGCATATGAATGATACATGTAATAATCCAGAGTGAGAAGACACACAGGACAATAAATAAACTCACCAATCTTAATAGAAGTAACACGAAGACCACATGCTTGAAGAAGAAGACCAATGCTACTTGCAGTGACTCATTTCCCAAGTCCACTCACAACTCCTCCTGTCACCAAAACGTACTTCATTTTGTCTCTTTACGTCTTCTTCTTCTTCACCTAATCATCAAAACACACAGAATACGGTAAGAATCAATAAGATAGACGAAACCCTTTTCAAAGACGAGTAATCTCTTCCTAAGAAAGAGCAAATGGTTGGGTTTGAGTCAAAAAACAAGAAAGTGAGAAGACGAAATTGCTGCAGAATTGTACCTTGGTTGAGCAAAACTGGACTTGTGGATGATTACAAGAACATACCAAGCAAGAGCTGCAAAATAATGGTGAAAGTCATCTCATTGTCTTCTTCTTCTTCTCTATTTCACACTCAACAGCTCTTTCTCTCTCTTTGTCTGCAATTATATTCTTTCAGATTTGGAAGTCTTTGTGCGACAAGAATGATTTGACCCATCACTGGGAAAAAATACAGAAGATCAAAGAAAGAAGATGCCTTTTAGCAAAACCTCCCCATGTAAACAACCAAACCATCTTTATTACTTGTTCCCATTAAGAGAATATACATGTTTCTCATCATCATTAACATATTGGTACACATAAGAAGGAGACATTTTCACTTCATTTTAGCTGCTACTATCAATACACATGTCCTTAAACTCAAGCTTAACCATGTTAACATTCTCTATGCATCCCACCAAAACTCAAACCTCTCACTAGGAGAAAATCTAATCAATTACACATATAAGGCTATAATATGATATACTTCCAGAAATCATAAGACCGAATTTTCACCAAATCAACTTTATACTAACTAAGCTTTACTCCAAATTATTGCAAACAAACAAACCAAAAAAGCCCTAAGACCTGACAAAAATCAAATATAAATTGTTACAGGAATCGATTCATGAGCTAATACTCATCCAAATCACCAGAAAACACCTTCGAAACCACAAATAGCTACAAATATCCGAATTCAATCGGAAAGAGCAAAACGGGAACTCACTCGGCGAGATCGCCTAACTGACGAAGGATTCCGACGAGTCCAGCGGTGGATCTTGCACCAACACCACCACCACCACCACCACCACCGATGGTGGATTTTCCACCAACACCACCACCAGACTGCGATTTTCCACCACCACCACCACTAGAGTCACCGCCAGTCGTGGATTTTCCACCAACATCACCACCAGGGGTGTATTTTCCACCACCACGACCACCTGTACATCGTACACTGCCTCCTCGTGCAGTAACTTTCTTTCCACCAACCATTTTGATTAGGGTTTTCAATCGACAGCGAGAGAAAAAGAATTAGGGTTTTCAATCGAGAGCGAGAGAAGGAGAGACAGATGAAGGATTGAGAGTGAGAAGAAGAAAAAGATGAAAAGATTTAGATTTAGGGTTTGCGAAAGAAGAAGATGAAAAGTTTAGAGTTTCTGGGTTTCGAATTCGAAGAATCGGATTGATTTCTTCGATTATAGGTTCGATTTATATGAAGAAATGAAGATTTAGAGGTTTGAATCAAGTTGATTTTAGCAAAAATGCCTCGGAATAGCCTCTGAATCGAGAGAGAAGAGAAAGTGAAAATTTTTAAGGGTTTCGATAAATGACTCTTGGGCTCTGATAAATGAAATTTATTTACTTATTGTGCGCTAATGCGAGGCAAATTAGTCACAAATATTTTGGTTTGGGGGAAAATTAGCCCGCCCAAATATTTTAGCAACAAGCCTATATATTCGTCACTAAAACGTCACTAAGTAGTCTTTAATTTATGACATATTTGTGACGCTTTAGAGGGAGTCACAAATGAAATCTCCAAACCCTAAACAATTAGACCCCAACCTATGATCCTCTTGCCATTCCTTATACCCTATACCCTAAATCTACCGATATATTAACTAAAAACGTCATAACAAGGCTAATTTAGTTTCAACATCAAATTTACCAAATATGGGATGAAAGTTATGTAAGTTTATAAACTTCTAACATTTATAGTTGTAGTGAAAATTTCAAAATTCATATTGTTTTAATTTATCCACTACTAACACATTTTCATACTTTGCCTTTAAAGTTTACCATAATCTAATTACAAATATGAATCATAGATACCTCAATGTGTATTATTGTAAAATGGAGTGGCAAAGTAGTCACTAATCAGTCGCAAATTTACTTATGCGTCGCAAATGCGTCGCAAAATAGTGGTATATTTGTGACTATTTTGTGACGTTAGTATAGGTTTGAGAATCCAAAACCCTAAACCCTATATAGTCACTAAAGAGTCACAAATCCGTCACTATTATTTTTTTTTTTAAATTGTTATTTTGAAACCCTAAATCCTATATGGTCACTAAAGAGTCACAAATTCGTCACTACCAATTTTTGTGACGCTTTTGTTATGCTCTTATGGTAGTCACTAATCTGTGACTGCTTTGATAGTCACAAAGTAGTCGCATATTTGCGACCCCATAAAGTAGTCGTAAAAGAGTCGCTAATTAGTGACTGATATGTGACTAGCCTAAAACCTCCAAATAAGTGTCGCAAATTAGTCACTTATTTGCGACTCTCTTACGACCAGGTTTTGGCGTCGCAAATTAGCGATAATTTTGCGACGCTTATTTATAGCGTTGCAAAGTAGTCGCAAATTCGTCGCAATAGCGTCGCAAATATTAGTGACTACTTTTGCAGTCACTAACCGCAGTCACTTCTGGACTGTTTTCTTGTAGTGATATTTTACCAGTGGCAAATGTAGCATGAAGTCTATGTGGCACGTGCACCCAGTATATTTTGTATATATCAGTTTTATTACATACAATACTTAAATATTTTTGGTAGGTTAGTTGGTTAGTCTCTTTTTAGTGCACCCGTAATTTGGGTTCGAGTACCAAATTAGTCATTTCGTTTGTTTTCTTACCAATTGTGCACCCATAACAAAAACCGTTTGAATCCGCTCATGTGTCCACCGGTTTTCTATAGTTATAAGCGTAAGTACATTGTGGTTGTCAGTGATGTAATGTCTCTATTGATACAAGTGTAGTCAAAACATTTGATCATACCATCCATCTTCGGATGCCTAAAGGCAATTAATTTGTTTATCGTTTCAAACCTAATGTTGCGCATACAAGATGGAGAACAAGAATCATAACGTTTTGGGGAATTGCTGAAAATTTACATATCTAATATAGCAAAAGTATGTTACATTACAAAGAGATCAAAGATTACAACCAAGTCCATAACACAACACAAAAGAAAATGAAAAACATTGTTCAAAAGCAACGAAAATTCGGAAAAAAAAAAGTTAAATACACGGATTAGCGTTTTGGTTTGGTTGTTCCTATTTGGTGAGAACCCAACAGCATATACCATTCCAGGGACATAACCCAAGAACGTTAAGAGCAAAGAGAGCCAAAACTCCAACTGCAAAAAAAATATACAAAAAAAAAAAAATGAAAAAGATAAGAGATTTGAATGAATCTTAATTAACCATTAATATCAAATTAACATTATATTTATGAAAACACATACCCCGCAGCCAAATCTGAGGAATACCCCAACAGGAGGTATGAGAATTGCACAAAGAATTTCAATGAAATTGCCCATTCTTCTTCTTCTATAACTTTTTTTTTTTGGCCTTCTTACGATTGTTTTGTTGATATAATAAACTAGAAAATAGGAAAATATTGGATCCGTTTAATAAGGGCAAAAAACTGAGTTTGATTGTGTAACGTCTTCTGTTTATTCCTATAAAGAAGGAGCTATGATTCAACGACCCTACTCTATTTGCGTTTTCTACGCGACCAACCGTTGCTCACTGGTCCAAGGAACGAGATGGACAAATAAAATTTTGAATAGCGTAAAAAATGTTATCAATTGTGATTTTTAATAGAAAGGATGAAAATTAAGTAGTAGTATTGGATTTATTTGAGTAGTTTTTTTTTTTTTTTTTTAATAACTAAGAGGTTCCGGATCTAGTCCCGTACATCCCCTCAGGCCTGGACCAAAGCATGTTATATGGTCCTGTTCCAAGAGCCACTCGAACCAGCGCCCTCTAGACTTTGCTTAGAGATCTTTACCAGTTGAGCTATTAGCTCTTGATTGTTTGAGTAGTCTTAAAATAGAAAAGATTTAATTTCATTGTTCTATATTCGCCTAGCTCTTCCTCTTGATCAAATTTCCAAAATTATGATTATGTTGTTGCATTATGTCACAGATATTACAAAGGCAAATCAAATTTCCAGGACAAAATATAGCAAAAGGCAAAGTCATTACCAGATTACTAGTGATTTTTCAAAAGAATGATCATATAGGGAGAAGATATCAAATGAATTTATTTTCTTTCATTAATAATTGGACAAATTAACACTTTTTATAAAAAAAAAAAAATAGCAATTTGGGAAAAAAAACTTAGTCATCCTCTAAAGACCAAATTGTGGCAAGTTTTGTCACAAGGATAAGCACAGTCTATGAGCTTTGCTCCTCCTCTTTCGAAATACCAATCTCCCACAGCTACTGCAATCCCCTGTTTTTGTAGATATATACAAACATGCATAATATTTGATCAAAAAAAATATATATACAAACATCGATGATAAGATGGGAATTAGTCACAAATAACAAAATTATCACAAGTATCACCAAGTAAACAATACAATTGAATCGACCATGCATAATATTTGTATTATATAAACAAATATCCTTGTCTCTAAATATTTGTAGTTATTAAGTCTAAATCAATTTTTGTAAAGTAGTTACAATTAATAGTTTTGAGTTAAACAAGAATTCAAACAACAATGGTAGGTAAAGTGTTATTTTGGATATTTTCCAGAATTTTTGTACCATTTCAACGGGTTATACATCAAAAGAAGAAAACGAAAAAGTTGTTTTTTGTTGTCTATTATGGCATGTGTCTAAGGTGAAAATGCATAGGATCAAAATTCAAAACTTTAACAAAATGATTTCATATTTTTAGGATATACCTAAATAAAATTAAATATAAATATTTTTGCTATACAATATGAAATTGCGGATAAAATTAGAGCTTATTTTAACAGCTTTAACATGGTGAATTGTAATATTTGAGTCTAATTAGACCCTAACTAGTAACTACCCAAATTCATCTTTAACGTGTTGTCACTCCAATTAGTTCATTATCATCTACAGTATAATTTTTTCATGCGAGTTTTTGACAACTATCATCATGTTTTCCAATAAGATGAATTTTACATGATATCACACCTTGGTTTTCAAATTACCTTGTTTTTAACCGCAGGAGAGTTTTTGGAGTACCATGTATCATACCTCTCTGTTTGGCAATGAGCAAAACAAGAGTTAAGAAACACTCCATTCTTACTTGGCGTCGCAAAACCCTTTACCATATTCACCATACGAGTCCTGAAACCTGTAACATAAATTTCAGAACAAAGACAAAAATAAATATATAAACAAAATTGGCTCAGTTGGTTATTCAAAATCAAGAACACATGCATAAGCTCATGTTTTCACCTTGCAAGAACTGGATCTGAGATGCACTGCATTTGGCGTAGTTAAGTCTACAATCATTCCAACTTCCACTTGGATCTGCCGGTTTGGGAGCTAAGCTCTCTTGGATCTAACACAAATAAAATATTTCACATACTCATTTCTCAACACATATATGAAGAAAGCTTAGGATAAAGAAGAGAACATATACTCACCTGCCACGAATCGTATGCAGCATTTAGAATAAACAATGGAGTCTTGATTTGGTTGATTAAGTTTTGTGGGAAAAAACACTACAAATATTGAAACATGGTGTACACTTTTTAGAAGATCTAGTTCACTTGGTTCTATCAAAAAGATAGCTTTGAAGATGTGAGATAAGAATGAATACCGAAGTTGGATTAAGACGGTTTACACAGTTTCTAGGGAGCATTGTTTCCAGATTCTGTATAAACATTACACAGTTTGCCATCAGTATTCTCGCGAGAAAAAAAAAATGTAACACATTGCAAATTCCTGGTGTTCTAACCTGTAATTTTACCACACCCGCGTATAAACGCCTAAGAGATCGACCTCCAGAAACATCGATTCTTCAGTTACACAAATTGCAAAATCAGTCAATATATATATACCAAAATCATGACTTATTGTTACTGAAGGAAACTAGCAAAACACTCACGCATCGAGGAAAAAGCCAGCATCACTCAGGCATTTCACCCTAGTGGAAGGAGAAAACATATTCCCGAAATCATCACAGCGTAAAATCGTGGCAAGACCTCCAGCAGAACATCCAGAGAGCAGAGCCTAATGTACATTGATTATTTACATTTGAACCGAATTCGAGCCAAATAAATACTAAAACAATTACCTGCTTGGCTTGACGCATTCCTTTTGCCATCAAATCTTCCATAGCAGCTAAAAATATCCGCTTACCTCTAAACTGAAGTTGTGCAGCCTAATATGTACCAGAATTTCCATATAACAATCATGAGTTTAACAACATTTATTAGACTAATTTTATGTTTTAAGCTATGTTAACCTTGTTTTCACTGTCCCCGCTAAAGGATCCACCATCACAGTACCTCACTTTTACTCTATTCCAGTTATAAAAGTCTGCAACCAAACATTTGTTTAAGCAACAAAAACATATACTCCTTGCATTTCATTTTACTTGATGTTTAAGAGAACATTTTGTTTGAGTTCAAGTGATGTTTGAGGTTTCTATGCTAAATTAATTGTGTTTTTTTGTTTTTTTTATTGTTTGAATTCTGCAAATTGTTCTTTTATTGGTGTTTTAATATGAAAAAAATATAAAACTAAATGATTTCTTAAATTTGTGCAAAAACCTTAAACATCAAGTAATATGAAACAAATGAGTAATAAACATCACATAGATTGACTAATAGTTATAAGAGGAAAACCTGGATTTTCCGCGGCTTTATCACTTAGAATTCCAGTAAAAGGTATCTTTTTCTCCATGTATGTTGATGATCCACGACGACTTTGTTTACGGTACACGCAATTTCTAATGGTATCACACCATCCACCTCCCTGTCAAAACATAAAAACGATCATGTAAGACTAATACTGTTAATATCTATGAGCATATACTATTTTTTATGATGCAGAAACCTCAAGTTGAACAAGCCAATTGTTTGCTCCTGAACCAGAACCGCGATGCAAATGATATCCGGGAAGACTTCCATCCAGACACACTGCAAGAAACCAAAGATTAATATGGAATTCTGTTATGAAAACATTGCGTAACAAGAAACATATCGAAGAAAGTTTTACCGGCTCCTTTAGCAGCAGCGGATTGAATGAGAGTGAGTCCTACCATTGGAAACTTAGCTTCAGAATAAACATCATTTCCAGTCTGAAACACCTTTGTTCCATTGAAATCAGTGAACCACTCCATTTCATCAAACTCCATAATCCCATTTACAAAGAGAATGAGCACAAACAGAGTCAAACTCCACAGAAGCTTCTTCATTTCTATGGTGACACAAGGTGTTTCAGGCATGGTCAAAAACTTTGGTTTATATTGGTAAGTATATGAGAATGAGAGTGTCTTGAGAAGAAAGAGAGAAAGAGAGCATTAATTAGCAAACATTTTTTTAATGATTATAGATAACATTTTTTTACAAGACTATGGAAATTTAGAAGGATAGTTAGTTGCATTTGACAAAAGATTCCAGATCAAGATCTTGCCGAATTAAAATATAATTGTGGTTACAACAGATCGCAGAATGTTGCAGACAGATTGCTATTATTTCCGAGCTGACCAAAACTCTATTCCTTTCACACACAATTTTGTAGCCTTTTTAATGAAACCATTGTTTAGATATATTTTTAGATAATTTAGTTTTGGATTCTTAGGAAGCTGCCACATTTTTTGTCTTTACTGGTAATTATGTTATTTGGAGACTTGTGCAAATTATTAGCGTGTATCTTCCAATGACAGTCATATTCTATGTTCATCACCGTCACTATCACCACTTGATACAATTCCCATTACGTCTAAGAGACTGATTTATCTATTTAGAGCCACATAATTAAAAAGCAGAGGTGTGTCTTAATCATCCATTGTTTTGTCTCAACATGTTATTGTTGGGTTGTGAAGGGACAATGGTCTTCTTCAATGGTCTCAATCAGCTTCTCATTCATCAAAGCCGGTAATATGTCAACTCTTGATAATACATCGATAAAATGCACAACCCGGCTGGGCTAATCAGTTAGGCCAATGGTACTGCATGCACGCCAGAGGATTCGAGCTCAAACTAGTTTGGTGTATCATACCCATGATAGTAATGCAGGGATTTTCATTCATTTACTAGGTACCTTTCACAGAATTCAATGTCGTTTCATCAATTGTAAGTGCTCTGTGAATGTATCAAAAATGCCTTTGAAAAAATTGATTTCATTTTTTATCTTTCAGCATTGACAAACACGGTTTACTCTGACCAAAATTTGATTTTAAAATAATGAAATTACTTGAGTATATATGAGGAGGCTACAACTCTTTTCCTTGGCTACTTTGGGCTATGTACGCCACTTCTCAAGTCCTGGATGTGGAACATCAGCTGCAAAATAATGAAGAAAACTTGAGAGCATTCAAACAACATTTTAAGATCTAGGAGAAGGGAAACTAACTTCTTAGTGAAATAGATGATCGAATGCACTATTTACCTTTGTACCCACGTAAAAGCTAAAGAACACGCCCCCCAGGACAGGTACGCCTAAGATGATAAATAGATTAAATTGGAGCATATCACAAAGAACATAAACGAAGATCGGCAAAGAGTTGGGCTTTTTAGATACCTTCTCTCTTAAGAAAGCTGGAGACCAACCAGTTTATACCTGATGGTCCAATGACATAGCCAGCAAGATTTGCAATCTGCATTTGATAACATCAGTCTTATCTATTAGCATCGATGTATGCCTTCGCATGAAGGCAACTACACCACAATGGGAGAACGAATACTCGCAAAAGCTATTTACCATGAGGCATGTGATTGTGGCGGCACCAGCCAGTGCCTTGAGTTCACGAAGTAGGAATTCTCCAAAGGCACTCTTAACCTGAAACAGTACTAAATATGTTAACTACATTTTCCATGGACAAGAAACCTAAGAGAGTTGATGAGTCCAAAACATATCAAGTGCCAGTCAGGAACATTGCTCAGTCTCTACCATCATAACAAAGTGCGATAATATATGTCAAAGACTTTGAATGTTAGCATGGTAAAGACTTGGAACTTTTGAGGCTTCAGCTAATTGGAGTGGATAAAACAATCATTGTTCAACCAACCTTAAACCCATTGGATGCTGATTTCAGTAACATTTCTGGCATGAAGAATAAACATGTTAACCATGCCCATGAAAGAAGCTTCCTGATAGCAAACGAAACAATCAACCACATGAGAAGTTGGATTAATTAGTTCATACAACCCAAAGGAATCTTAAGAGCCGACGGAATACCATTCTAAATCGTGCCACACGGCAACAAATGTAAATACAACCCACACATTCACAACCTTTCTTCGTGATCCACCCAGAGGAATGTACATATACCTAAAGGAAGTTAACTTATTCTTTACGAGCTGACATTAAAAGAAAATGATGTAGCAACGATTTTAGTTGAAACCATGAGTTTAGATATAACCATTTTCACCTGATAAGCCACCTATTAAACGAGGCATGCCAGGTTTTCCAGAATGTTTCCAGGCTGTAGCAATTATTAATGCAATTTGGCATGTTCTCAACAGTTTCAATGCCATTCACCTAAAAGAAAATGTTTCATTGTTTTACGTCAAGACCGTATATTGGTCCCAAAAACCACAAATAAATCGTTCCCTATTAATGTTACTTTTTTATCCTGCGATGCTATATGGAATTCCTGACTATTGGCCATGAAACTAGCAACAGTTTGAAAATTTCCTGTTATCGAAAACTTATAGAGCAAAACGTCATCAGTTCAAAGGACAATGTTTAACCTAGGACTACTGAACATTCATTCCACCAAAAATATTAGAATCCCAATAAATGATCTCTAGACCGAGTGTGCCTTTAGACTTTTACAAAGGGCGTACCAGAGACCAGAAGCGGAAATATCTCCATAAAAGAAGGAACTTAAGCCACATGAAGTTTAGCACCTGTAGCATCACAAATAGCTCTATGGATCAGTACGGTATCCTGGTTATCTACAATATAAAGTTACAGCAAATAGCAAAACTTTCCAAGAGCCTCTTGAGTTGATATTAGATGGCTTAGTAAAAAAGTAATTTGTTCTGCTGAACAAAATCTTTCCAATAAAGATATCAATAACTTACTCCGTATCCGACAATAAATATTTCCACAGGAGATAATTCTCTCCACAGACCACTGGTCACATATGCAAAGAAGTTAGCATCTTGTAAAACTAGAACACAAGGGGGATAATAACAATAATAATAAGCTCAAGTTATCTCTCTAGTTCTGAAAGAATTTTCACCTGACCACAAAGGCATTGTAATAGAAGAACTGTGTCATAAGTTCCATTAGCAACAAGCTGAATAACCAACGCACTCCGTACCGAACAACATCTTTGACTGAATGAGTATTCTGTGGCATATCTAGCTGTAAAAAATACCCAAATATAGTGAGATCTCATGAAGACAAGACCAAGTCTGATAAAACAGCGCATATTCTTCATCAACTCAAACTATAAAAATGAAATTATCAAGAGAACCACAAACCTGAGAAGCAAATGCATTGAAGCTTATGACTGGCCCCGCAAGGTACAAGGGTGCATACACCAAATAACAAAGGTATAGAGAAAAACTGCAGCTGTCACTTGCTAAACCTCTCTCCTAGTAAATTATACCCCATTAGAGACAGTAATGCAATAACAACAGATAGTTAATGATCGAAGTAAAAGAGTGTTGTTGTGCAGTCAACCTGACGAACTACGTAGCATGTCTTCCCCAACTTACATAAGGAACAGCATCTTATGTGTTTCTGCAGTAACAAAATAGCAAACAAGAGATTGGCTACACCAGAAGCTTTTAATCGTTAACCAAAGAAGCAATACAGACACACTGGGAAAAGATTAGCAGACCTAAAAATTAGAGAATTTGATTAGAATATCAGCAGGTCTTGTCTATCTATGAGAACTTAATTAGCAAATAAGAACACCTATTCCGAAATTATTGAGAGACATGTCTTCCTATCTAACATTCTCTGTTCTCTTCGCTTATTTTGTTCAATATTGCGTAAAAAAAAGCCGCATCATGAAAGGCAACCCACCTCCTGATCAAAATGAGAATCCAGTTCACCCCAGTGATAATCATATCCAAAACTAATCATGCGCAGAACAACTGCAAAAAATTATAAATGAGCAATGGAGTGAAATTGTGTTTTTCAAGATACCATTGTATGACTTGATATAAAGAAATTAGCAGTCAAGGGTAATGGGATATAATATATACCAAAGTTAAAGCATATATGCCATCTGAATGTGCCCCGAAAGTTGTCCAGAAATTCAAACTGCCGCCTTGTAGAAAGAGAAGAATAATCAAACTATTAAGCTTTACCACATATATGTCAAATATGAAATGCACAATACTCACCCAAAAATGGAGAACGAATATCCTTCATAAATGCGATTGCACAAGAGAAAAAATATGTTGAACGCCCAAAGGATGAAAGGAAAGAACTTCGTCCGTGCAAAAACCTGCATTGACGTAAATCTAGTCTATTACAATCAACTCACAAAATATCTAACTGAGAAGTAGGCATAACGAGTATATCTCACAAGAAGCTCATAGACCCTAACAAACATTCTATACAGTCTTACATTCCAAACTACAGATTAATGTCAAGAACATACCTTAACAAGAAGGTAATTAGCCGTTGCAATCGAGAGAATATATATGACGCTGAAAGAGAATACAGAAATAAGTCAAATTCGACACAGAACAATCAAGAAACAATGTGATTCTATGAAGAAAAGGAGATGCAATTAGCATACCAAGCTCCATGTAAGTAAGTCAAGTATATAAGTGACAAAGAAAGCCACAAGTTCGCCATTCCTTTGGCTTTGAAATGGAAAAATGACCTAAACCCATTTGCAATCACAGT
Source organism: Draba incana (assembly GCA_963576765.1). Taxonomy (NCBI): domain Eukaryota; kingdom Viridiplantae; phylum Streptophyta; class Magnoliopsida; order Brassicales; family Brassicaceae; genus Draba; species Draba incana. The sequence continues at coordinate 6,306,707 of OY755215.1, read as the reverse complement.
GAAAACCGCAAAAACAAAGCTGAGAATTGGCAAATTCCCACGGAAGTTCCTCCATTGAGCATCAGAGACATCCTAAAGCCAAACACATACACAAATTAAAGCTTCAAAGTAATAAAACCCCATTGAATAATTCGGAATCAGAGCAATTACGTTGCGGCGATTAGAAATTAGCCAGCCAGGAGCTAAATTGTAGAGCTTGAAGTAATGATCTAAAGTCACCAAAACCAAATCAGATGACTGAGATTTTAGATTCAGGAATCATTTGTACGAAAATTGAAGTTACCGTGGGAGAGACGAAGCGATTTCCAAATGGCATAGGCGTAGAAGGCGATTGCGTAGAGGAGTATGAGAAGGAGCTCTCTCTGTTTCCATTTGTTGTAGAGATTTGGAGGAGTTTCTGGGTTCATGATTGATCTTTGATGATTTTGAGTATAAAACCTAGAAACGAACCATCAAACGCAGTTCATACACCTTGACCAATTGTAATCGAAATTCTGCTTCTGTTAATGAAAGAGGGTTTTGATCGAATTAATCTCAGATGTTGCTTAAAACATATTTTAGTTTTTAATTATTTTCATATTTTAGTTTTTAATTTAAAATAATTAAACCTCCCAGAAAAATTCTTTCAAGAGATAACTTAGCTTATTATTATTGTTATTTTCCCCCTTGTGTTCTAGTTTTACAAGATGCTAACTTCTTTGCATATGCTAACAAGATGCTAACTTCTTTACAAGACTATATAGAATGTTTGTTAGAATCAAATTTTCTGATTCTACCAACCAACCACAAAATAAAATAAAATAAAGATCTAAAAAGATAAGTCAAGCAAGAGCCACTGCATTATTTGAAAGAGAGAGGAAAAAACACAAAATCATGCAGCATTTCATTAGACACTAATCAGAGACACCATTAGACACCAAACATCATTAGATTTCTCAACACCGAACATAAAAACAGAGAATCAAACCCAGATCTAAGATTGAATAAATTAAAAATACTGTCAGATCTATTATTGATAAATCCATTGAAATGGTAGAGACTAGAGAGATTAGAAAGGGAGAAGAGAAAACACAGACCAGGAATTTCTGTTTCCATTTGTTGTAGAGATTTGGAGGCTATAAATACCTCCTTCCATTTTTAATTAAACTTAGTTTTTAATTATTTTCTGGGAGGTTTAATTATTTTAAATTATGTACTTTGAAAACTAATCCATTTTTAAAAGTAAAAAGACAATAATTCAACTGTATGTATTGTTGAAAACTAAACTTAATTTTGGATCAAGTATAAATATTAGGCTAATAATCTAATGGTGAGCCAAACCCAAGATCCATGTTCTAGAAGTGTTCTCTAGAAAAATCTAAAATTTTCACCTCCTTGAAATGTTATAGATAAGTTTAAAAAATAAAAATCTAGAGATTTCTATGAAATTATCTAGATAATTGTTGTAAAATAATGTTAAGAATTCTCTAGATTTAGAATTAAATTATTTTAGATATTTTGTATTTTGGAGGCTATAAATACCTCCTTCCACCCTCATTTGTAATCAAGTTCTTCCAAGAAAAAACACTAAGTAATAAAATCTTCTACTTCCTTAAAAAATTCTATTCTCTCCAAAATTTCTCAAATACATTCTCCATCTCCTTAAAGTTTTTATTTCCAACAAAGTGGTAGCAGAGCGAGGTTCCTAAAGATGGCGAGTAACGGCATTCCCTTCCAAGTCCCGATGCATACAAAAAGCAACTACGACAATTGGAGTCTAAGAATGACGGCGATTCTAGGAGCACATGACGTGTGGGAGATAGTCGTTAAAGGCTACGTTGAACCGGCAAAACGAAGCTAGTGTATCTCAAACTCAAAAGGATAGTTTGAAAGACTCAAGGAAGAGAGACAAGAAAGCTCTATGTCTAATCTATCAAGGATTAGATGAAGACACGTTCGAGAAGGTCGCGGGAGCAAAATCGGCTAAAGAAGCGTGGGAGAAGCTTCGAACCTCTTACAAGGGAGCGGAGCAAGTTAAGAAGGTACGTCTTCAAACTCTAAGAGGAGAATTTGAAGCGTTGCAAATGAAGGAAGGTGAACTCGTCTCCGATTATTTCTCAAGAATCTTAACAGTTACTAATAACCTTAAAACAAATGGAGAGAAGTTAGACAAAGTAAGAATCATGGAGAAGGTTCTTAGATCATTGGATCCAAAATTTGAGCATATAGTCACCGTGATTGAAGAAACAAAGGATTTGGAGGATATGACAATGGAGCAACTTCTTGGATCCCTACAAGCATATGAAGAAAAGAAAAAGAAAAAGGAAGATATCGTCGACCAAGTACTCAAGATGCGGATTGATGAAACTAAAGAAGAAAGCAGTCGAAGCCAACAAAGACGTGGTGGTGGCCAATTCCGAGGACGAGGTCGCGGATATGGAAATGGACGAGGTTGGAGACCATATGAAGACAACACCTACCAAAGAGGAGAAAGCTCGTCAAGAGGTCGTGGAAGAGGAAATCCAAAACCAAGGTACGAGAAGTCAAATGTTAAATGCTATAATTATGGGAAGTTTGGTCATTATGCTTCCGAATGTAAAACTCCTCACAACAAAAGAGTTGAAGAGAAGGCGAACTATGTTGAAGAAAGAAGCGGCGAAGGAGATATGTTGTTGATGGCGTGCAAGAATGATGGAAAGGAAGACAACACAAGTGGTTCCTCGATAGTGGTGCAAGCAATCACATGTGCGGCTGAAGAAGCATGTTCGTGGAGCTTGATGAATCGGTGAAAGGAAACGTGGCCTTAGGAGATGAATCGAAGATGGAGGTGAAAGGTAAAGGAAATATTCTCATCCGATTGAAGAATGGAGATCACCAATTTATATCCAACGTCTACTATATTCCAAGCATGAAGACCAACATCTTGAGCCTTGGACAACTCTTAGAGAAAGGTTATGATATTCGCTTAAAAGATAATCACCTTTCTATAAGAGACCAAGGAAGCAATCTCATTACTAAGATACCAATGTCAAGAAACCGAATGTTTGTTCTTAACATTCAAAGTGACATCACGCAATGCCTCAAGATGTGCTACAAAGAGGATTCATGGCTTTGGCATCTTCGATTCGGGCATCTCAACTTTGGAGGATTAGAGCTACTTTCGAAGAAAGAAATGGTGAGAGGTTTGCCTTGCATCAACCATCCAAATCAAGTGTGTAAAGGGTGTTTACTTGGAAAACAATTTAAAATGGGTTTTCCAAAGGAGTCAAGTACAAGAGCTCGGAAGCTGCTGGAACTCATACACACGGACGTGTGTGGTCCGATCAAGCCAAGATCACTCAGTAAAAATAACTACTTCCTTCTCTTTATTGATGACTTTTCAAGAAAAATATAGGTTTACTTTTTAAAGGAGAAATCAGAAGTTTTTGAAAAACTTTAAAAAGTTTAAAGCCCATGTTGAGAAGGAAAGTGACCTTGTGATCAAAGCCATGAGATCTGACCGTGGAGGAAAATTCACGTCCAAAGAATTTTTGAAGTATTGTGAAGATAATGGCATTCGAAGACAATTAACGGTGTCGAGATCCCCTCAACAAAACAGAGTAGCGGAAAGGAAGAATAGAACAATCTTTGAAATGGCGAGAAGCATGCTCAAAAGTAAGAAATTACCAAAGGAGTTTTGGGCAGAAGCAGTTGCATGTACGGTTTATCTTTCAAACCGATCTTCAACAAAGAGTGTTTTGGGAAAAACACCACAAGAAGCGTGGAGTGGAAGGAAGCCCGGGGTCTCGCATCTAAAAGTTTTTGGAAGCATTGCTCATGCTCATGTGCCGGACGAGAAGCGGAGTAAACTAGATGATAAAATCAAGAAGTACATCTTCATTGGTTATGACGCCAACTCTAAAGACTATAAGCTATACGATCCTAACACAAAGAAGACAACCACAAGAAGAAATATCATCTTTGATGAAGAAGGAGAATGGGATTGGAGATCAAATGGTGAAGATTACAACTTCTTTCCACATTTTGAAGAAGAAGACTTGGAGCAACCAAGAGAGGAGCCCGTTACACCACCAACTTCACCAACACCTAGTTCCCAAGGAAATGAAAGCTCTAGTGAAAGGAGTCCACGTTTTAGGAGTATACAAGAGCTTTATGAGGTAACCGAAAACCAAGACAGTCTTATCTTATTTTGTCTATTTGCGGATTGTGAGCCCATGAGCTTCCAAGAAGCTATGGAAGAGAAGACATGGCGAAATGCGATGGATGAAGAAATCAAGGCGATACAAAAGAATAATACTTGGGAGTTTGCATCACTTCCAAATGAGCACAACACGATCAGTGTGAAGTGGGTGTACAAAGCAAAGAAAAACTCTAAAGGACAAGTTGAAAGGCACAAGGCAAGATTGGTGGCAAAAGGCTATAGTCAAAGAGCTGGAATTGACTATGATGAGGTATTCGCCCCTGTGGCTCGCTTAGAAATTGTTCGACTAATCATTTCATTGGCGGCTCAAAACAATTGGAAGATACATCAAATGGATGTCAAATCAGCCTTCCTAAATGGAGATCTTGAAGAAGAAGTTTACATTGAGCAACCACAATGCTACATAGTCAAGGGAGAAGAAGACAAGGTCCTAAGGTTGAAGAAAGCGCTCTATGGCTTAAAACAAGCCCCAAGAGCTTGGAACACTCGAATTGATAAGTATTTCAAGGAGAAAAACTTCATCAAGTGTCCATATGAGCATGCACTCTATATCAAAACTCAAAACAAAGATATATTGATTGCATGCTTGTATGTAGATGACTTGATATTCACCGGTAACAATCCAAGCATGTTCGAGGAGTTTAAGATGGAAATGACAAAGGAGTTCGAGATGACTGACATTGGATTGATGTCTTACTACCTTGGGATTGAAGTTAAGCAAGAAGACAATGGAATCTTCATTACTCAAGAAGGTTATGCTAAAGAGGTACTTAAGAAGTTCAAGATGGATGATTCAAACCCGGTTAGTACACCAATGGAATGTGAAGCCAAGTTATCAAAGCATGAAGAGGGACAAAAGGTAGATCCAACACTCTTTAAGAGTTTGGCAGGAAGTCTACGCTACTTGACGTGTACAAGGCCTGACATCTTATATACGGTCGGAGTTGTTAGTCGCTACATGGAGTATCCAACAACAACTCATTTCAAGGCAGCTAAGAGGATCCTTCGCTATATCAAAGGTACTATAGACTTTGGCTTGTATTACTCTAGCTCTAACGATTACAAACTTGTTGGATATAGCGATAGCGATTGGGGTGGCGACGTTGATGATCGAAAAAGCACAAGTGGCTTCGTGTTCTATATTGGAGATACGGCGCACATGGATGTCGAAGAAGCAGCCGATTGTGACTCTTTCTACTTGCGAAGTGGAGTACGTAGCAGCCACTTCCTGTGTTTGTCATGCCATTTGATTGTGACTCTTAAATTTTTTATTTCCAACATGTATAAGCTTTGACTCTCTATGTTCTTATTACTCTCTCTCTCACTCTAAAATTCTCTATGCCATCTCTCTAGAAAAAAGAAGAAAAGAGTAAATGTTTGCCCGACGATCGGTTTTCGTGCCTACGTCGTGGCCTTATATATGTATATTATGTTTTGTATCTTTATGTTTGTTCGGTGCTATGTCTCTTCCAATGGTAGGATTTTGTTTTTTCCGTTAAGCAGATCTAAGTTCCGGCTAGACCGATTTTGTGTTTCTTCTCTTTTCTAGGATCGGTTTTCTCTTCCCATGACGTTGTTGTGGTTGTGAAACCAAGTCCCAGTGGTGGCAATTTAGCATCTCTTCCCCTTCTTTTGGATCTCGTCTTTCAAGGTCGGGAGTTGAATCTCCCCAAAATTCCTCCTATTAAAAGCTTTAAGCGAAGGTACCGGTGGGTGATTGGCCATGTGGAGTGGCGGTCGGCACTGTTTCATGGTGGTAAAAGGATTCTAAATGGGCCATGCTAGAATTCTTCCTATAAGGAGATTTCAGGTTAATCAGTGGTACACGACAGACGATTATTGAAGTTAAGTAGTGGTGGGACTTCGCCGGAAGTGAATTCAGAGAGAGATGATAAGGCCACCGGAAATGGAGAATCCAGCGTGCTTGCCACGTAGCAAAACTTCCTTATTTAGTCTACACGTGTTCTTGATAAGTATTTGATAATTTGATTGTATGGCTTTATATGGTCGTTTCTCGTGTACAATTGGCTTAGCCTATTGGGCTTTCTTAATATTAAGCCTTTGGACATAAAAAAAAAAAACAATAATTCTTTTATACAATTTGAGAATTTATAATTATACAAATTTGGATAAAACCACTACTATTCTAAATGACGGAAAACAGTGTATTTCTCCTTCGAAATTTCTAAATACCATTATATAGACACATAGTTTAGATCTCGTAATATTTTTCCACCATTTGAAGTTTTTCCTGGAGGAAAGAGTGAAACATATTTCCCCTCAAATGACATAACCAGAATGTAAATCAGTTAAATTCGTGAGTTGAGCAAATTAGAAATCCGAGTGTAATTAAAACCCAACCCGTGTAAACTGAAACCCTATAATTCATTTTTTTTTCATGGTCGCTAAAGAAATCCACAACTCGACGACCGTAAATAAACATTTTTCTGAACTCAAGTTTCTCAAAATAGTGTTAGTCCGTAAATGAGGGCATATAGTAGTGAATAGTGATATTCTTCATTTGACTAGTATATAGAGGCCGATATAAAACATAAAAGGTTTAGGAGTGTTGATTTTGATATCAAAGTCGTGGTAATGGGTTGAATTTTTTGTAACTTCTGAATCCGATTGTGTTAGTATGAGATTTGTTTTTAGAGTTTCGAGCAAAAAATCAACTAGCCGACAAAAACAAAGAAAAAGACTCGATAGTGTGCCCAAAAAATGTTGGTGTGGAGATGAAATTGTGGCTAAGATATCCAAATCCGAGACAACTCCATACAAAAGATACTAGTGCATTTGTCGCAACACGTTAAGCAATGTTAGTGTGTTTATTTGATTATCAATGTTAGTTGTTAACTATCCCCAATCGTTTTATGGCCATGTTCATGTACTATAATTCCCCTATCTTACATTTTCTTGTTTTTGTTTGCCAAATTTTATAACTTGTGCTATATATACTCCCTCCGTTTCATAATGTAAGATGTTTTAGATATTTTTTTTTTCAAAATATAAGATGTTTTGACAATCCTAGATACTTTTTTAACTTTATTGAATATCGTGCAACCAATAATATTATATAGTTTTTCTTTTTGTTGGTTAAAATGTTTTATATATATTTTTTAAATATTACTTTTAAAAGTAAAAATAGTTTTTTACTATTTGTATTTTTTGCTAAAGTATATGAAAAGGAGGGAGTATTATTTTGTATACTAGAACTCGCATGTTTGTTAGTCATTGATGAGGTGGTGGAGTATCACAAAGGCCAAAGACCGTTGTGACTTTTCGAGTGGACACGATCATTGTCTCAAATACTCCGGTTCGTCGAACCAAAATCTCAAAGGCTCCGGTTAATGTTTTTTTTTTTTTTTTTTGTTTTTTAAACGCAGAAATGGTGAAATGACCAAAAAACCATCCTCATTTTCACCTCTTTTAATCCTTTTACGGATCTAGGAAATGTAAAATCACCAAAATTGATCTCAAACCCTAAAATTGGAAGCGTTTTTGAAAATCTCTCCGCGAGGGAACATTCGAATCGTCAGTGAAGTGAGGAATCCGAATCGTGAGCAATGGCAACGACTAGCCAGGGCAAGCCGCCGGGGAGGAAGACGAGAGGGAAGAAGAAGAAGGAGACGGATCCTCCGTTGGACTCAGTTCCGGAGGTTGTGGAAGAAGAAGCGACGGAGACTGAGGAGAAGGATCCTCCGCCTGACCCAGTTCCGGCGGGGAGGAAGACGAGAGGGAAGAAGAAGGAGAAGGATCCTCCGTCGGACCCAGCGGAGGTTGTCGAAGAACATGCAACAGAGAGTGAGGAGAAGGATCCTCCGGAATCGTCTGACCCAGTTCCGCTGGGGAGGAAGACGAGAGGGAAGAAGAAGAAGGAGTCGGACCCAGTTCCGGAGGTTGTCGAAGAACAAGCAACGGAGACTGAGGAGGAGGATCCTCCGTCTGAGCCGGTTCCTGCGGCTGTCGAAGAACGAGCAATGGAGGAATCGAATCGGGAAGAATCGGGGAATGTAGAAGAAAGGGAAGAAGAAAAGGGTGAAGATGGTGAAGACGTCGACGAAGAAGAGAATGATGGTGACAATGTGGAGGAAGAAGAAGGTGGTGAAGATGAGGAGGGAAAAGAAGATGGTGAAGATGTGGAGGAAGATGGTGAAGATGTTGAGGAAGAAGACAATGATGCGAATGAATTGGATGAGGAAGATGGTGAAGATGTCGAGGAAGAAGACAATGATGAAGATGAGAAGGACCAAGAAGAAGATGGCGATGATGACAATGAAGAAGAGGAAGAAGAAGAAGAAGATGCGCAATTGAATCTTGCGCAATCAATTGATGCCATGGTAAGTACATTTAGAATTAATGAATTTTGAGAAAACAATTTGAGTGTCAACTTGTTAGTAAAACTCGGTTATACTGTACTTTGGGTTCTAGGTTAGCGATGACGAAAGCGAACCAATGCAACCAGAGGAGATGTATTTCCGTGAGACTGAGTATGGGAAGGCAATAAAATTTGGAACTAAGTGCTATGTTGAGAAGGCGGTGAAGAAATTAGGTGAGAAACTTGAACCCGAGGAGTTGGAATGGTTCACCCAACACCCGCAGTTTCGTCACTTCTTCCATATGGGCAAGGAAACAAACCACAAATCGATGGGAATGTGGATGCTCTTTCTCCACATGGCGAAGACAAAAAAGAAGAAGGAAGCTTGGTTTGTGGTGAATGGGGTTCCAATAGTATATTCTTTGAGGGAACACATTCTTTTGTCTGGATTGGATGGCCACATGTATCCACAGAACTACAAGAGCTTTGGTGATCTGAAACTAGTTAGGAAACATTTCAAGAAGGAAAAGGTAACCTATGAAGCCCTTGAGAAGAAGTTTGACTCGATGAGACATGGTCCCGAGAGATTGAATATTGCGGTTTTGTACTTCCTATCAAGTTGCATTAAAGGAAATGCAAAGGCAGGAGAAAATGCACCGGAGGTAGAAGAGCTATTTATGAGGGCTGTGTCGGATCTGGAGTGGTGCAAAACTTTCCCGTGGGGTCGTTTTTCTTTCGATGACGCTATGGATGAGATCGACCATATGATGTTAAAATTAGATGGCCAACCAAAAGTTTCATGGTGCTTTCCAAGTTTTATCATTCCTTTGGAGGTAATGATAAGAGTTTATATGATTTATGATGTGATTATGTGATGCTAGTTTGTATTTACCTTGATGTTATTATGCGCAGATTCTAGCATTTGAGTCAATTCCTGTTCTGAAAAAGAAATTCAGACTGGAGGATAAAACAGCTCTTGTTGACTGCCCTAGGATGTGCAAGAGCAGTTTCAAAGGAAGTATGATGAAAGGTTTTGGACTCTCTGAAATTAATAGTGCACTTGGGAGTACGAAGGTTAGAAAGAATCTACTTATTCGTAGTATACTTTTAGGTTATTTTTATGATTAGTTAGATATATGATTGGTTTTTTTGAATTATAGGATATTCAAAGTATCCTTGAACCAACGGTGGATGAGTTGCCTCTTATGTTGAGAATGATGGAGACGGGTGAGGAGGATGACTTGTTTGATGAAGTTGTTGACTGTTGGAGGAGGAGATTAGTCGTGTTGAAGAAGAAAATTTGGTTTGAAGAAATGTTGAAGAAGGATGTTGAGGGCCGTAAGAAAGAAACAAGGGCTATTGCTAAGTCTAAGAGGAAGGGGAAGGATAAGGAAGAGGATGTGGAAGTGAAGGAATTGATTTTGGCTGGATTCAAAGAACTCGGTGAGAAGATGACAAGCTTAGAAGAAAAGGTATGCTCTAGATTGGATGAGTTGGATGGAAGAATGAATGATGTGGAAAAAGCTTTGGACAATGGTGACAATGGTTCTGATGGGAAGGACATGGCTATGGAAGTGGCAGTGGCTACGCCGAAGCCTAAGAGCAAGAGTAAGGCATCCGGATCGAAGAAGAAGAAGAAGATGAACAAGAAAAGGAGTTACTCAAAACTGACCGAAGAGCCGTATGAGCGACCTCTAACACGTCGCCGGACCCAAGCCTGAGGGCATTTTATGTATTTTCTGTTTATGGTAAAACTCTTATGCGGTTTAGGATGGATATGGACTTGTTTTATGATCCTTTTGTGCTTCAGTAATACTGATAATATTCGGTAATACTGATGTTTATGAACCTTTTGTGTTTATGAACGTTTTGTTTTGTTTTTTTAGATTGTAGATACTTAAAATATTCGGTAATACTAGTGTTTATGAACCTTTTGTTTATTTTAGATTGGTAATACTTATAATATTCAGTAATACTGATACTTTAGATTGGTAATACTTATAATATTCAGTAATACTGATACATTTCAAAGGTAATACTTAGAATATTCAGTAATACTGAAACTGCACAAACTTATTTCAAAGTGCGAAGAACTAATTTCTGGTCGTGTGCGTTACCAAACAAGAGGTACACAATGACAATGACCATCAAACAAAGGCACATAAAACACAATTTTAAAAGGAGCTTGAAATTCTTGATTTCCGTTTTGCTCGACATCACAACTTCCTTCAATTCTTCGACTGTAGCTTCTAAGTCTTGAACCCGGGTCATTGCATTGGTAATTTCAGCTTCGAAGTGTCCTACTTTCGGTAAAGCATCTACAACTTCCTCGAAGACACTATCCTCCACCCATTTAAACAAATGGTCCTAAGGCAAAAACAGTTTAGAATGTGACAGCTAACCCACATTCATGTAAAAGAACTTAAATACACCACATCTTACCTCTTTTCTAGTTACGCAACGGAAGAAAGGTCTCCCCGGATTCTCTTTTGTCTTCGAAGTGTAGATTGTAACATCTAATCCACATTCACATTTCGAAGGAATTCCACGGTTGTCGTTTGAGTTCACCAAAGGAGTAGAATAAGAAGAAGAAGAGGAAGACATCGGAGAAGACGAGGAGAAAGGTTTCGAGATGAGGAGAGAAAAAAAGGATGGTAAAAAACGAGGAAGAAGATTAAGTGAATTTGGGGATTTATTAGGGTTTGACATAAACAGAAAACCTAAATATTGACCTTCTTCTTCCCATATTTCTGATAAAGATGATAACACTAGTTAAGTAAGAGAAAATCCCCAAATTCTTAAAATCTGTAACCCTAAATCCCCAAATCTGAGCTTTTTGAATCTGAAATCCCTAAATCCCCAAATCTGAAATCCCTAAATCCCCAAATCCGAATATATGACGTACGTTTCTTCTTCAACCTTGTTTCTTCAATTTCTGAGCGAAACACGATTTTTGTGTTCTTCAAGCTTCGATTGTTCGAATCCAGACGAAAAAGAAGAAGAAGAAATAAGGAGGAGAAACAAGAATTAAATAAATGGTTTTCTCATTATAAACAAAAAGTAATTTTGTCTCTTTATGTTTTTTTTTTTGTTTTATGTGACCGCCGTTTTCTCGTTTCCGCCAAAATTTCATTTATTTCGAACATAAATTTGTTCATAGTTTGTCCTGGTTGTTGGTTGTACAAAAATTGTGTTTAGTTGTACTTTTCCAGAAATCAATATATTTGTAGTTTTACCAAGAATATTTAAATAACTCGTAGTTGAACACAAAACATATAGCCATTATTTCATTGCCCCAAGATTTTCACATACGAAAATTTTTAGAAACACAAAGTAGACATCTTTCACATGAGAAGATGATTAGTACCACATAAGTGACTATAAAAGTGTAAGGTGTTGTTTGTCAAATGTATATGAAAATAATGTTTGACATTATAATTTTCTGTGTTAATGTCACACTAAAACTTCTTGTTTGAATCATAATAAGTACACTATAATCAGAAATTCATAGAAAATGTCGAACCAAATATAGTACAACCAATACAACTAGTATCACAGTCACCCATTTAAATAGAAAATGTTAATTGTTTCCGGTGTTAAAGGGACATTAAAACTTATTATGTCACACTAAAACTTCATATTTCAATCAAAATAAACACACCATAATCAGAAATTGATAGAAAAAGTCGAACCAAATATAGTACAACCAATACAACTAGTATCACAGTCACCCATTTAAATAGAAAATGTTAATTGTTTCCGGTGTTAAAGGGACATTAAAACTTATTATGTCACACTAAAACTTCATATTTCAATCAAAATAAACACACCATAATCAGAAATTGATAGAAAAAGTCGAACCAAATATAGTACAACCAATACAACTAGTATCACAGTCACCCATTTAAATAGAAAATGTTAATTGTTTCCGGTGTTAAAGGGACATTAAAACTTATTATGTCACACTAAAACTTCATATTTCAATCAAAATAAACACACCATAATCAGAAATTGATAGAAAAAGTCGAACCAAACATAGTACAACCAATACAACCATCAGAAATTCATAGAAAATGTCGTACCAAACATAGAAATTGTCGAACCAGTACTCACACACTTACAAACAGAAATAAGCAGTTGGTAAAATTTATTCTCCTCTAGGGATTCCAATCCATTCAGCCAAGCTTCTTCCCGGCACACACTTGTTAGTTGTCTTTCGCTTCTTCGAAGCTCGTTCACCAGGCGCCATGAACCTGTTTTCTTGAAATCTCCCTGCCCTTTTCGGGTAATCCGGAGGTAATGGAGCATTTGGTAGTACACACCCCTCAATTTGCCAATGAGTCTCATGAGGGACTGAATAAACTGTCCTCACATACGCCGCCGACCAATTCTCCAACCTATAATATTTTGAACACAAATCATATACATTAATGTCGCGTGTTCTATCCTCCATTTTCCCATACACAATAACAGCGGCTACGGCATGAACACAAGGGTACTGGTCTATATCAATCCCCTTGCAAGTACAACTTTTATTATTCAAGTCCACGTTGTAGGTTTTCCCATCCTCTCCAATGACCGTGAACTCAAGCTCAATGGAATTCAACACACGCACCTTCAATTTGCTCCCTGTCTTACATCTAGGGTGCAATGCATTCTCCACATAAGGGACCATTCTGTGAGTCTTCGGTGCTTTAGCCGCGGTCTTCCTATGTTTGTTGAACCACTCAGAAATTTTTGCCACAATAACATCAATCATTGGTAGTAAAGCGTACATCCTTGCTTTCTTGAAAACATTGTTCATCGATTCTGAACTGTTTGTGGTTTCAATGTTGTACCTTGCTCCTTTAAAATAACTTCTTGCCCATTTCTCAACTGCTACACTCTTATCTAAATAAACTGCTACTTTAGGAAACATGCTCCTAAATTCAGCAAACTCCTTATCGAATTCAACCTTCGTATAAATTCCAGCGAGTTCCCTGAATTTTTTCCCCACATATTCTTTATGTCCACTAGGAGCTTTTTGTCTCACATTCTGTGACAAATGATACACACAAAACCCATGGGTAGACTCCTTGTAGATCTCTGCAATTGCCTTTTTCAGGCTTGAGTTCCTGTCCGAGACAAAAACCAACTCTTTCTCATCTGGTACAACTTTGATCAACTCATTGAAAAACCATTTCCAACTAGCATCTTTCTCGCCATCTACAACACCAAACGCAATAGGATAATGGTGATGATTAGGATCCTGAGCCATGGCAAAAATTAGCACACCCCCATACTTGAGAAACGTTGCATCCACAGTTATAACTTTCCTCATCACACCGAACCCTTCGATGCAAGCTCCCAAAGCGACAAATAGGTACTTAAATCTACCTTCTTTATCTACCAACACACTTGTTTTTGTACCCGGATTCATCTTCTCTAACATGTACAAATAACCAGGCAACTTCTTGTAACTATCCTCTGGACTACCACGTACAACTGACGCAGCAAGGTTTTTCCCTCTTAAAGCCGTAGGATAAGACAATTGCACTCCCGCTTTTGACAAAACCAGGTCCATCAGAAGTTTAGGAACTGGTGTTTCCAAAACACCTGGAAATTCTTCATGAATCACATCTGCAACCAATTGCGGCGTCCCTCTCCTTTTATTTGTAGTTGAACTAGAACTTGCACGAGAGCATGAATGCATCTTCACGTATTTAGTAACCGACCAAAGATCATTCGTTGCATATTGCGGCCTTGACAGTCTTAAATACCACTTACACCCATCCGCACGACATCGAACCCGGTATCTCCAACTATCCGTGTTTAATATGTCGAATTCATAACATTCCTTAAGCGAAGCTCTCAACAATAAATTTTGCACTTGTTCTTTTGCCACAAATTGCTGCCCTAATTCCAAACCCGTACCATCTCCCCATTCCTCTACAAACTGTTGTTCTTCATCATGATCACAAGGAAGGTCAATATATTCCTCCCTAACAACAATCCGACCCACATTTTCTCCATCTCCGACATCAATATCTTCCATCAGCCCCTCATTTCCATCTTCTTCTTCGTCCCCAACAGGTGAACCATTATTTACTCTCCCATTTGAATCCTCCATATTTCCGTAATTGAAGCCAACTGAACTTTCTCCCTCAAACCCTAAACTCTGCCCCTTTCCTAAAACTTCCTCCACATCTACATGCAACAAGCTTCTGCAATGCTTTTTATCCACAGTCGCTACATAACCATCAACATCATCATCATCCAAAATCTCCAAAACTTTAGGAGGTTTCAATACAATTGGAATATAACTCAGTTTCAACTTTGACTTAGCTTCATCTATCCCAAACTTCTTGCATATCTTTTCCACTAACATCGAATAGGATATCTCCTCCTTAAAAGTAAATACGTTCACCTTTGCATCTTTTGACTCCCTTCGAATCTTGTCTCCTTTTCCAATGTATTTCCCTCCAACTTCAACATGTAAGACTGTTTTATTCATTCTATCCTGCAAATACAGTTATAAACACGTTATACCACATCTGTTAGTTAAACTATAATTCCTAGTTATACTGCTCAATTGCAAAAAAATGGATTCACAATCAAATAGCATTGCTACCACTTATACTACTCAAGTGCAAGAAATCAGATTCACAAGCAACCAATGCAGAGGATATCCTTATGCAGATACATTATCCTCACTAAACGGATCCTCACTAAACTAAATTACAAAAAATCGGATTCACCACCAACAAAATCGGATTCACAATCAACTAATCTACAAATCCACAAAATCGGATTCACAATCATCTAACATGACGAATATAAAGAAATCCATAGCTAGAAGAGAACGAACTCACCTCTTCACCGAGCTTCAACCTTCTTTCTCGAGTTCCGCCGCGACTTCAACCGGAAGGAGGATGAGTTCAACCAGATAGCTAACCGCTGTGAAGGAGGTTCAACGGATCTAAAACCCGATCTGTGCATCTGAGTTTTCCAACTCTCGGGTCAAAGCTCGATCTCCGGTGAAAACGAGACAATGGCGAAACCGCGAGCTCGATCTGGTGAAAACGAGAGCTCTCGCTCAATCATTGGTCAACATTTTCTTTTTTTTTAAATGTAAAATCAGTTCATTAAGGGTATAATCGGAATTTTCTATTTCCCTCAACAAAAGAGTGTTTTGGAACAAAATGGAGTACTGCAGAAGATAGTATTACCAGAAGGAGTGTCTGAGAACTTGATCCCTTTCAATTCGTAATTGAATATTCATTGATCCATGTGTGGGACATTAAAAATGCCCCCACACACACACTTCTGTATCTTCAATCTTTTTGGTACCATTTTACCCTCAATGGCTTAAACCTTTCAAACAAGGATTCCAAAGCGAAAAGAAGAGAAAACTAGTTGTTGATTTCTTGATTGTACACTATCATGAGCCAACAGAATCTTAAGCCATTAAAATAGTTATAATTATCAGAGGTTTTAGATAACAGTAGCTCAAGATTATCAAATAAAAATCCCCAAGACTACTTAGCAAAGACAAACTTCCTCTTCCATTCTTTGGATCTTTTTAAACACCAAAGAATCAAATTTTGGTTAAGTATAAAAAACTCAGAAAGTAAAAATGGTTAGAAACCAGAAGAAACTGATGAAGAATCAATAATCTCTGCGGCTCTGCAAAGAATCCTCCAAATCAAGATCAACCCCAACACGATTCCTAATCGATGCATTCGCGTGGCACGAATGAGACGACGAAGAAGAAGAAGAAGAAGAACACGACGTAATCCTCCAATTCTTCTCAAGTTCCTTAAACCTCTCAATATCAAACTTACGAGTCTTAAGCAATTTCCTCTGCCTAGAAAGAAACAACCTCTTCATGAAATCGTGATAAGTTGGGTCTCTTGAAGTAAGTAAGAAATAAGCATAACCAACAATAATCCCAGTAGCTGTAGTGAAAAACGTAATTGGTTCCATTACATCCCATGAAAACTCCCAAAACGTTAGTCTAATAAACAATCCGATTTGAACCACTGAATAACCAAGACCACACCATAGAATCTTCCTCACTTGCTTATGAGCTTGTACATCAATCTCTTCCTTTAAACACCTAAGCTTATCAAATTCCTCTCTAATTAAATCATCCTCTAGAGTAAGACCTAAAGGCACTGCTTTCCTAACCAAATCCACCACCTACAACAACAAACAAAAAAACCAAAAATCAGAGAAATTAGGGTTTTTTTTCAAAAAGAGGGGTTTTTCAAAAAAAATTCTTCAAACCTTATCTGGATGAAGATAGACTTTATCTCGGAAAATCAAAACCACACCAGCGTCATCGAGAACACGAGCGAAAGCGTGAGCTTCATCGAGAGATCTAGCGATTCCTAAACCTTGAGATGCTTCAACGAGTTTAGTGTAAGGGACAACTTCTTTATCAGCCATACCCATAAGCTTCTTCTTCATATCATCAACATTCACTAATCTCATTAGCTTTTTCGCTTCCGCCATAGAAATCTCTTTATTCTCATCATCCACCACTTTCGCCGACGATTCACCCGGCGATTCGACGGTGAGACACCTGCAACCACCGAGTAATGTCCTTACCGGAGAAGGTTTAGACATCGCCGTACGTCTCACCAAACCACCCATCACCGACCACATCTTTTTCCTTACGATGGACCCACGAAGCTAATCAGATCTGGATTTTGTGAAAGCGAAATCAAAGGTGGGATTAGAAAGCTTAAGAGAAAAAAGGAGAAGAAAAAGGGAAATAGTGAGATTCGATTCTAACGCACTGTGTAACGCGCTAGACCAAGAACGTGGAGAGGTCAAAAATAGTAATGCATTGACAATAAGTAAGAGAGGAAGGAGGAATTAAGGAAAGTTTTGGTCGACGTTTTTGACTAGCCATGGCTTTTCGAAATCTCTAATTCCATTTTTCCTTTAATTTTTCCTTTTTCTTTAAATGCAAATAAGGAGAGGTTCGAGGAATTTAGGGACGGGAGAAAATTCCAGAAAAGAAAAAAAGGAGATTTGGTTCGGGTTTAGCTAAACCGGAGTAATTGTCAGAATCGAGCTTGGTTTTGCATTTTTGAGTATTATTAATTCCTTTTTGTTGTTTTACGTTTGTCGTGTCGTACAAAGAGAAGAGGGAAATGGTAATTTCATTAAATTGTCAAGATACGCTCGTTTTGAAAGAAATTAAGAAAAGGCAAGAAAGTTAAGTGGTGAATATATTCGAAATCTCCACAAATTTAAGGAAAGCAAAGAGGTGAATCTGCTCAAAGGTTATGTCATTGCCGACATAAATTGTGGGGTGAGAGATTTGCTAGTGTTCGGATTAACAGCTGCTAGGAGACAAGGAATACACATGCAGATTGGGTGGTCAAATGTAGTTTTGTTAATGTTTAGTTTTTTCTTCTTGATGAAATGTTTCTCATTTATCAACAAAAAATAACTTACATGGTTAATAGAATTATATAGGTCTTGGCATAAAAACCGGATTCGGAATCCAAACCGACTCAAAAACAGAATTTGCTTCGGATTTTATTCTGCCATAATACCCTAACGGTGTTTAGATGATGAATATATCGAATTTGGGTATAGTTCAAGTAAAACTCGAAACATAAATGGTTTTGGGGATGCCTTCGGCTCAGCCCACAATTTATTGATTCGATACAAGATGTTCGACTAGGTCCAATTCTTAATTTAGTTGTTATAACTATTGATTTCAGTGTGGTGAAATATGATCTCAACAGTTAACCATTCGTCTGCTTGTCAGACTCATGGATGAATGAACGAGATCAACACACCAATTGAAAACTATTTTACAATGTATCAATCCATTTTGTGGCCTTCGAGTAATTTAACTAAAAGCACAAGTTAAAATGTAACAAACTGTCATTTATTTGAATAGAATTGTATCTCTTTCGATTGACATAAATATTAATTTTCTTGTAAATTCTACTACGAAGCGACATAACTATGAAAATTGTGTTATTTTACGAACTTCGCATCTGTGTTTGACTTTTGTTAAACCGGTAAATTTTTTTCTTTATTTTTTTGTGAAGAGTTTAGTCGATTTTGGAATGATGCACTGAAAACAAATCTCGTTGGTAAAAAAAGCAACAAAAGAGATCTGACTAGAGCGAGATCCCACGAAATATAATCGGAAAAACTTTCCGACGAAGAAGAAGAAGAAGAAGATGAAGCAGCGTGGCTTCCCGACGGCGCTCTTACTTCCGACTCTCTTCTTCTTTCTAGTCGTCTCTGACGCTTTGTGGCTCAACATACCACCGACGGGAACGAAGTGCGTCTCCGAGGAAATCCTGAGCAACGTCGTCGTTTTGGCCGATTACCTCGTCATCTCCGACGAACATTCCGTCTTCCCTTTGGTCTCCGTCAAGGTAAATAATACTTTACTGTTTCTTCTGAACTCGAATCATTTTGTTTCTCTTCGTCGCTTGAATCTGGACTTCGACCCGTTGCTATATTAGGAAATTTCATGTCCAATTGTCACAATTTCGCATTGAATTGGTAACGCATTAATTCAATTGATGTTCGATTCAAGTTTCCTTATTGAGATTGTTAGGGTAGTTGCTACTTAGAGAGGGCAATTTAAGCGAAGTACATAAATTGTAGTATGTGATATGAGATTGTTATGTGGATGTTATTTACTCAGTTCAGGATCTTAAGCATTTGTATGTGATTAGATGGGGTAGAGAAGTTTGTGAGCATTTTACGCCAAAATTTGTTCTCGAGTTATAAAAATCTCACACTCCTATGTTTCATTAGCTTGATGGATTATAGTAGAAAGTTTAATCACGTGTTACGAAATTATATGTTGCAAAGTAGATGCGTAAATGTTTCATATGGATTTACGTTTTGTGAGAGGGAGGGATGTCAAGGAAAGTGACCAGATATTATATGTTGTATTTCAGGTTACATCACCGCATAGCAACGTTTTGCACCACGTAGAAAATACGACGCATGGTCAGTTTGCATTTACGACACAAGAATCAGGAACTTACTTAGCATGTTTTAACGCTGAAGGACATAGTCATGGTAACAAAGATATTAGCATCAACCTTGACTGGAAAACTGGAATCGCAGCCAAGGATTGGGGTTCCATTGCTAAAAAAGAGAAGATTGAGGTCAGCTCTCCATTTTTCATTTTACGACTTAAGTTATTTTAAAAAATTTCGACACACATCAATCTAAGAACACCGGATTATGTCTCCGATGGTAGGGTGTGGAGCTGGAGCTAAAGAAACTTGAAAATGATGTTCAAACCATCCATGAAAATCTACTTCACCTCAGAAGCAGGTACAACTTAACGAACCGTTGCATTCTTTGAAAATCTTGATAAGAAACCGAAAAACACTTTTCTCTTGTACCACTTGCAGAGAAGCAGAGATGAGGATTGTGAACGAAAAAACAAACTCGCGAATCGCGTGGTACAGTATAACGTCGCTAGGCATCTGCGTTGTGGTCTCTGGTTTACAGATTTTGTACTTGAAGCAATACTTTGCAAGGAAGAAGCTTATTTAGACAAGAGTGATGATCCATGGATTACTAGGAGCAAACACTTTCCTCTGCTTGCTTTCTTCTTTTGATTCTGGTAGTGTAAAATTTTGTTCACTTGTTTAATTTGTAATTTGTTTCCGATTAGATGAATTATACAGCTAGACTACAACAATCCGAATTTGAACTAAAATTCACATGTTGAAATGAAATGGTTTTTTCTTTGGACTCCCTTATTCTGCTATTGAGAGATTTTTGATACTATTTGTACACAATAGTCCAGACTAACCATTTTGCCAACATGTCATCCAACTCGACTATATAGTACGCTTCTGTGGTCAGGTATGCCTAAAATTTCCCAATCATTCGCTTCATTTTTCCTTTAAGAATGATTAATATCTTCAAAATAAAAAAAAAAATTATGAAACAAGTTTTCTCCAATCATTTTTTACTTCAAAAAGAATATTCCAAAGCATATCTCATCCAAACATATATGAAAACATATCTCATTCTCCAATCATTTGGAAAATGTTTTTTCAAGGAACACATTTATGGTAATTGTAGGAGAAAGTTTCGAATAGATTTCTTTGTATCCCAAATAAGTTTCAACATCTTTAAATTATCAACTTACATTATCTAATAATTAATTATTTCAGTTATTGTTTCATTGTCAGAAACTTATGAACACACAACCTCGATGAATATATTTCATAGTGATAACCCTCTTTGAACTTTCTCCTAATTATAGGGGACGAGGATTTCGACTCTTTTGTGAGGACACTTCAAATTTGTCGTATTTTAGACATCCAATTTTGATAAATAGTAGTTTGTACAAATTTGACACAAATGGTAATTTCAAGAAAATTATCATTCATCTTCCCACTCTTATAGTAAGAAAAGAATACTCCAATCTCATGATTTTGAAACTTTTGTGAGAACACTCAAATACTTGGATGTTGATGTTTACTTGACAAAACCTTTGAAATGTATGTCATTTGATAAGAACCATGGCATTGTTTTTCACTGAGATTACGACAGGCCCGTTTACCCAAGAACACCACAGTTAGCGATGCAGTTGTCAACATCACTCGATCCCTCAAAGCATATGACCCACTCAAGTTTATCCATCGTTTGGTTGTGTACGGTGATTTGTCGAATTACAAAGGTGGTCCTAAAGCTTTTAAGTCTGAACTTAAGGCTATATGCGAGGCAAACAATGTGGTTTGGGAGTTCAAACATTTCCCTGAAGATGTCCTTATTGTTCAGATAAGTGTAAAGCTAAGGACGCATGTATTTATTTTTTTTCTTTTTACTTAATGAGCATTTAGCTATTATTAAGATGATTATTTTGATGATTTTTCCACTAAAATTTCTTAATTTTGTTTTTTTATACCTTGCACCACGTTATCCACAATATATGTACAGTCAAAAGACGGGTTTGTCCCATGACCAGCTCAAACATTATTTAGCGACATTCATTGATCCCAGGAACAACAGTCCGCCATACCACGTTGTCGTGGTGAGTTTCAATGCGCAATGGGTGACGACAATTGAAGGGTTGAAGGAGACGGGTATTATAGTCCATGTGGCTTGCTCGAGAGGTGCGCACTCCACACTCAAGGAAGTTGGATATATCCGATGGGATTGGAACAACGTGATCACAAGATACAAGTTTGCATTCACAATCTTGTATTAGTTTAGAGGTGTATCATCTGTCAACTTCTACTTCTCTTGTAGTTATTTAGTCAGTGACTAATTAACATGTATTCCATTTAAAATTATCGTAGTTAAGGTGTGCACTATCTTAAAATTATGATCCATGAAATCCGTAGTTAGTATCGATTAGCACTTTTTGTAAGGGTCTTGATTCTCTCCAACCGTTATCTAAATGTGGTGACTTATTTCGTTAAATATTTTGGTTGGAAAAAAAACCTATGAGTTAAATGGTTCATGTTCCCACAACTAGATCCACTCCGCATGATCACTAGACACAATATTTTTTCGTTTTTTTTTTTAATTTGCATAATTTAATAGAATTCTTGGGTATTTAGTTAATTCAACACATAATATTAATCATAATCACATTCAGTTCATATTATAATTTTTTGAATGAGAATTAAATAAACTTATGAATCTGTCACTAATATTAACCGTATCCTAATCATCATATAACTGTAACTGTATTTAACCGTAACCGTAATAACCGGAACCGTATTAACCGTAACCGTTTTAACCGTATATTAAATGGTTAAAGTTAACATTAACATAAATTTGTAACCGTAACCGGTGGTTAATAAACCGTAACTCTAATAACCGTAACCGTGGTCATGCTTACTCGACAAACTGTTGAAATTTACATGTCCCATTTTAAATCAGTGCTGTTTTTGACATAACGCTTAAAATATGTGGGTATTTTTGAAATAAGGCTTAAAATCGATGGCCCAGTAGGCCCAAGTAAATAAACCTAGTCTCTTTATAAGTTTCGTGGATTTTGCGTCTCCGTCTTCTCTAGGGTTTGACCCACCACACAGAGTGAGAGAGGAAAAATGCCGGCGGGACATGGAGTTCGCGCGAGAACGAGAGATCTTTTCGCGAGGGGGTTCAGGAAGAAGGGTGTTATTCCACTCTCCACTTACCTCAGGACCTTCAAAGTCGGCGATTACGTCGATGTTAAGGTTAATGGTGCGATCCACAAGGGTATGCCTCACAAGTTCTACCATGGCCGTACCGGTCGCGTCTGGAACGTTACGAAGCGTGCCGTTGGTGTCGAAGTCAACAAACAGGTCTGGTTCCTCAATTTTGATCTGATTGAAAGAATTAGGGTTTAGAACAAATTGGGGATTCTTTAATATGTGTAAATGTTGAAAATGGGCGATTGTGTATCTTTCTTATGATGTGTTGATTTCGATTTGGGAATTTGTGAAAGCTTAATTTATTGGAATGTGAATTTGGAGTGTAACTTAATTTTTTGGGAATGTGTTTAGATTGGAAACAGAATCATAAGGAAGAGGTTACATGTGCGTGTGGAGCATGTGCAGCAGTCAAGGTGTGCTGAGGAGTTTAAACTGAGGAAGAAGAAGAATGATGAGCTAAAGGCTGCAGCCAAAGCCAAAGGAGAGACTATCAGCACCAAGAGACAACCCAAAGGTCCTAAACCAGGTTTCATGGTCGAAGGTATGACCTTGGAGACTGTCACTCCTATTCCTTACGATGTCGTCAACGATCTCAAGGGCGGTTATTGAGTTTCTGTTTTACCCCATTCTGTATCTCAGAATTTTTGCACTTGCTTTGTTTTTTTTCAATATGTTTTTAAACAAGACTGGTTTCTATATGGTATGACAGTCCAGTTCAGATTTTGTTTGGTGCATTCTTTCAGTATCTAAAATCATTTTAGACCTGCTTACTCCAGAAAATGATTCGATGGCAACAAATTTAGACACTTTACCAGTAAATCAACAAATTTATACCTAAGAATCTGCTTTTTCTGATTGGTGTTGTAGGCTTTGGTTCTGACACTAGTTTAGCCCAACACGCATTGTCATAATGTGGGATTTGCAGTTAGAATTGTAAGAACCAATCCCCTCTGCACATGAGTTAGTTCATTGGTGTTGCTGGGTCACCTCAAGCAATGATCCACCACCAGCCTTGAGTTGTGTTTAATTGGTTTGTATCACTTCAAAATTGATACTAAGCACATGGTTAGTGAAATAGGTCAGAATATAGACCCTAGATATTGGATCACCAATGATCAAATGTTATAAGAGACATCATCTTGATTCACTATGAGCTCCAAAGAAACCCATCTGCAAAATGATGCATCAGTTTGTTGGGTCTCTGTATATTTGTGTATCAGTTTGAAGCTCTTAAGAACTTTTTATTACCTTTTCACATACAAGGTAGCATTATCGGCTAAAGTCTGACTTGAACAGATCAACTATCAGAATGATTGTTTACCGTTTACAACCTTTTGCTTAAGTGTACCAACGATAAGTTCAGTGTAGAACAAGGCTAATGTGCTTTAGACTGGTACAAAGATTTGAATTTTGAAAGCAAGAAAAGAGTTACCGGTTCATATTCTCGCATTATGCAATGATGTGTTTTATTCCTGCTTCTGTTTCATTAAAGCTACATTTGGTAAACTCAAGAAATTTGCTTTATTTGCATTAACAAATTGGAGCCACAAAAACAGGGAGACCAATTGATACAACATTACATTCTAAAGTCGTGAAATTCAGAGAGACCGATCAGCCTAATGGCTCGGAATAGCCACAAGAGAGTCAGCCTGACCAGCAAGAGAAACCATGGCTGGTGAGGCACACTTACAAACCCTTAGAGCACTGCACCGATCAGACCAACTGCTGAGCCAAACCAGGCACATGGCAGAGCCAGTGGGAAGTGATATGTTTTAGAGGAATAAAAATGGGTAGAATTATGTATTCCTCTACATTTTTACCATTTGAGTGAAACAAAAATTGGTGAAATTATGTATTCCTCTAAATGTTTACCATTTGGGTTGAAAAGTTTTTAAAAGTGATTCAACTTATTCCACTAATAAAAATTGAAAACATGAACAAAGTTGGAGGAAAATATTCCTCTAAAAAATAGGGGAGGAATTAGTGGAACCAAAACAATCAATTTTCCACTCACGTTATTCCATCTATCTCACTTATGCAAACCATTTGCACCCATAAACCTTTCATTGCAATTATTTTATAAATTTAGCTAAAAAGCAGTAAAAGTAACAAATTTATGATTATAAAGAAATAGACAAAAAAAAAATTTGGGACAAATATATAAAGAAAGAGACTGAGACGACGACTCCGCAAAAGACAAATTTTCTTGAAATTACATACGAAAGACGCAAGAAATTATCTGGAGACTTTTATGATGAAATTTTCTTGAAATTCTTGCTTTAAAAAGAAACCTCACAACATCATCTTTCTGCAACCACTACTCTTGTAGAAGCAGTCCAAGAATCGAATCATGGAAGAAAGTCGATTCGAGACGAGTGAGTCACAGGCATCGTTCATGATGTCAACTCCGTTATGGTCCGATTCATGGAGTTTATGCAACGCAGCTAATTGCGCCAGGAGTATTCAGATCCACCATGTCGCCGGAATCACATACGTTGCTTTACCGGCGGTGGAGATGATTCAATTGGGAGAGCTTGTGAGCTTGGAAGTCGCCGGAGATGGGAACTTCTCCGGCTTAGCCACAGCATCAGCCTCCGATGAGCCATCGCCTATGGTCGACGCAGCCATACTCAACCTTTTCTTTCAATCAAAGGTTCGTTTTCTCTTTTACCCCTTTTCTGATTTTGATGCAAATATTTACCCATTTATCAGTATTTTTGACCTATCTATCCACAAAACTTGACTTTCTATTAATCGGTCGACATAAAATGACAAATTATATCACACAAGGAAAAAACTAACCTAACTAACTAAATTCCATCATAAATTTATTCGTTTTGATTTGTGGTAAATAAAAAGACTTTTCGTCGACTAAATTAACTTTACATATTGGACTTGGTAGAGCAAAAACATGACAATATCATAAGTTTTTTTTATATATATATATTTTTTTGGCTGGAGAAGTTTTTAATACATATATATGTCTTAGTCGTCTAG
Organism: Draba incana; assembly: GCA_963576765.1. Taxonomy (NCBI): domain Eukaryota; kingdom Viridiplantae; phylum Streptophyta; class Magnoliopsida; order Brassicales; family Brassicaceae; genus Draba; species Draba incana. The sequence goes on along the minus strand of OY755215.1, from coordinate 6,281,068 downwards.
CAAGTTATAAGCCAAGTAGGGTTTTTGTTTTGTTTTTTGTGAGTACCTTTCACCACCAACCGCAATAGGCAAATAGACAAGAGACAATAGATAAATAAATGCATAAAACATTTTTCTTAAAAGAAATCCTGAAAGATTCGTAGATACAATCATTTCCACCATGTAGAGGTAGAGAATATGATAACATATGATATTGTCGTGACCTCGGATATATTCTAACTTCTAAGCAAGTAAATTTGAGTTTTAGTTTGGATGCCACGTCCGCTCAAGTGCTTTTAAGAAATGATTATAGGCTGGTGAAATGTTGTTAATGGTAGCTTTATGCTTAAGACACCTCTGCCAAGTAATTGGGCGTGCGCTCAACCTTTTTTTCTTTGTCAACTAGGATAAACTTTGAGCTGATAATAACAAATTTTAGAATTAAGTGGTGATAGTCTAATTGTAAAAATATTTAGAATTTTTTTATTTTTTTTTTCCAACCTTCGTGGAAAATTTCGATCTATGTTTGGTAAGTCAATATGGTCTCATGGTTTAGATTTATTTAAAAATTTAATAAGTGGACTACTATACGGTTACACTCATCCTAAAAAATTATTCAGGTGATATAAAGCTCATTCATTCCATGGTTATAAAAACACAAAATTATGCGATAATTTAATTAAAAATATAATGACGTAAAAATAACTAATTTAACAAAATTTCTCTTATGATAGTTAATGCATAAAAAATATTTAAAATAATAATTATTTGTGTGTATATATTTCTTAAGAATATTAATTAAATTTGAAAATGTCTAATTTTTGTCTCTACAAGAAAGTACTCTAAAAAGTAATTACATTTTTTTCTAAAAAACAAAAAAATAGAATTGCATGTTATGTCAGCTTAATATATTTATTTGTTCATGCAATACTTTTACCATTATCTTTCCGTTTCGATCGGTAATTTTGCCGCCCTCAGCCAATGAATATAGTAAATTAGTCTTCAAATCCTTCTAACATTAATAGATTGAAACTTTTCAATCAGAAGGTGAAAATCTACCTGATTTGTAATAACAAGTTTCGTTCCTATACTAATCTCAAATTAATCAACCAATTTATGAGAAATTTCGATTAAACCTATAAACAGATCATAAAAGGATTGGAGTTAGAAGGAAGAGAGAAAGTGGTGATAACCGGACATTCAACCGGCGGTGCATTGGCCACACTCACCGCACTTTGGCTTCTCTCTCAACCTTCTTCGCCGTCATTCTCTCTCCTCTGCATCACCTTCGGCTCTCCTCTGCTCGGAAACCAATCTCTCTCTTCGTCAATCTCCCGGTCACGTTTAGCTCACAACTTCTGCCACGTGGTCTCAATCCACGACCTCGTTCCAAGAAGAAGGGATGAACAATTCTGGCCATTTGGAACATATCTCTTATGTTCCGACAATGGAGGTGTCTGTTTAGACAATGCAACTTCAGTTCGTATGATGTTTCATATACTCAACAACACAACAAGAATTCCAAACATCGAGGAACATGTTAGGTACGGACATTACGTGTCCACACTCTCTCTCCATTTTCTTAAATCTAGAGGCTTTCTTGGTGGGAATATCTCAGACAATAGCTACCAAGATGGTATTGCACTAGCCGTGGAATCTCTAGGGTTTTCTAACGATGAACTAAGTGGGGTATCGGTCAAGGAATGTATAAAGGCAGCTACAAGAATCGTCCGTGATCCAATTTTGAGAGCCGCTGAGTTAGCTGTTGAGCTTGGTAATGTTTTGCCATCTAGACTTGAGATTCAATGGTACAAAGAACGTTGTGACCCGTCAGAAGAGCAACTTGGTTACCACAACGCGTCAGAAGAGCAACTTGGTTACTACGATTCTTTCAAACGATATTCGTTGAAAAGAGATTTCAAGGTAAATATGAGTCGGTTGAAGCTATCTAGGTTTTGGGACAGAGTTTTTGAAATGATTGAGGAGAATGAGTTACCTTTTGATTTTCATCTGGGGGATAAATGGATTTACGCATCTCAATTCTATCAGCTCTTAGCCGAGCCACTTGACATTGCGTATTTCTATAAGCATAGAGATCCACAGAATGTTGGGCATTACTTGGAGACAGGGAATAGACCTAAAAGGTATGAAATGTTTGATAAGTGGTGGAGAAGAGAAAGGAAGCCTGTGAAAGAGAAGTTTGCAAGAACCAGATACGCGAGCGCGACACAAGATACTTGCTTTTGGGCTAAGCTTGAGCAAGCAAAAGAGTGGTTGGATGAGATAAGAAGCGGGAGTAGCACTGATGCGCAAAGGCGGTCTTTGTTATGGCAAAAGATTGTCGGATTTGAGAGTTATGCGGATACATTGGTGAAAAAGATGGAGGTTTCCAAGGATGTTTTGGCGAAGAGGTCGAGTTACAGTGTTTGGATGGAGAATCTAAGAGATTTGAAGTTCAAAATGGGTAATGGCATTGAGATGGTTGTTGATCAAGAGAGGCATGACGTGATGGAGACTTAGTCGGATTAATAGCAAATCTAATGTATGATACGCGCTTTAACAATCTCTATCATTGATCATGTTTATGCAAGACTTTCTGATGTATTGCTGTTATTCCAAAACCATCTTTTAGCATTGTTGTTCAACAAGTATATTTATGCAAGAATCTCTAATGTTAAGCAACATGTATTATCAATTATGATGGTGATCTAATCTTCTGCATATATAGTATAAGGTAATATTCAGGAAAACTTTATAAAAAAATAGGAAAACATTAAGACCCACATAGGATTCTTAAAGATTGCCATTAACTAAACACATGATCCAAGAAGCTCTATACCCAATTCAGATTTTCCTTTCCAAGTACCCTTTCTTTGTGGGTAAATAATCAAATAAATTCTAGTCAAAGTAAACAAATAGAGAGAGTCCTTGTTCTACAAAACTTGTGCTTTCTTGTTTCACCCCTCTTTCTTTAATTTCTATTCATATATAGTTACGCATACCTTACATACCAATTTCATATACTATAATATATGATCCGTCTATTTACAAGTTCCGATTCTTAACGGCTTTGCCCAAATATTTAATGATCATACGGTTTTAAGATTGATACTTTGATAGTAATACTGTTTTTTTAATATAATGAGGTTTTACATTTCTATTAAGAAAAATAGACGTGATATAGTATTAAACTATTAATAGACGACGTAATGTAATATGTATATTCTATATATATTAATTTAGGAGATACTAAAAGTTAAAAATCCTAGGTGTCATTCAAAAAGAGTCTTAAGGAACATATTAATCCTAGGTGTCATTCAAAGTGGATCTTAAGAAACACATTAATTAAATAAATCAATCAAAACATTTCAATTTGGCATGGTGGAAATATCTATATATTTCAATATTTCTAATATATATGCGGCATTGATGACAAAAATATATACTTATCAAATCCATTATTATACCAGAAAACTCAAACCAATTCAATTAGTAGTATTTTGGTTAGTGATAAAGTTGGGTTTAAACAGATTTTATAGAGTTATTGAAAAACATTTGTTTTTGTAAATATAAGATGTATATCACTCGATTACATTCTTTGTCATACATTATAAGATAATGTTTCGCTTTTTAGTTTCGTTATTGTAAATCAATTTCTTTTATTTTTATATTTTGTATACACTTAAAACGTAAAACCTATCGCATATTAAGACACTCAAGATTCAAAATCGATCGAATAATTTTTTTAGTGAACATAATTATTTATCTAATATTTTTCTGGTATGCATGATGTAAAACAATATGTTTTTATTCTACAATAAACTTAAATTTATATTCCCACGCTTGGCGTGGGTCAAAATCTAGTATATATATAATATAGTAATCTTGCAGCATCCATTAACTAAGCTGTACAAATAGGTCAATGTACACCCAATAACCCATCTCTCCCAAGAGGCCATAGGCTTCTAGTATAAATAAAAGGAAACATATATGGAGATATTTGACACCAGATCAACTCCAGCATTTATTCTCTTCCATCATCTCAAGCTAATTTGAAACCAGATCAACTCCAACGAGTCATTGCTTATTTCAGCAATCAACTTCACACTCATGGCATCACTCCATCAACATCAAAAGGACTCTTTGCCTCTCCTTTATCTGAATCACCCACTTCTAAAGAGTCTCCTCCCTCTTTATACTTATGCCTTTTGTGCTTTTCTCTGGAGATGCTATGGTTTCATGTGATTCTAATTGGATCATCGACTCAGGGGCAACACTTCATATTTCACACTCTATATCTCTCTTTTCTAACCTATCACCATTAACCAATACCTTAGTGACTTTACCTTCTGTAGCTTTGGTGGGAATTTGTGAAAGATTTTTCTCTTAGTACTTGTTTTTATATTTCCTTGTCTCTATGATACATTTAAATCTATTGGAAAGTGAATTTTGTGTGTGACTAAATTATGTGTTTTTGGGGATTTGTTTAGATTAAGAACAGAATCATTACCTTGTTGCATTTTGTTTATATTTAAAATCATTTTAGACCTTCATTATCCAGCATGACAAAAAAATTACACATTTTATCAGTAAATCGAAAGGAAGATGACTTATCTCTTACAATGCTGATTGGTGTTGTAGTATTTGGTTCTGAGTTCTGACACTCTAATTAGCACTACAACCATTGTCTTAATGAGGGATTTGCTCTTGCGATAATAAGATCCAAGCCCCTCTCCATATGAATTAGTTCATTGGAGTTGTTGGGTTACCTCAAGTAATGATCCACTAGCCTCGAGTCAAGAATATGAACTAGTAAAAATACAAATGGTTTCTTGTGGCTACTCCTGCTTCTGTTTCCACTAAGCTACATTGAGAAAGTCAAGAAATTTGCTTCTTTTTTTTTGCGTTAACAATTGGAGCCAAAAAACAGAGAGACCAATCGAAACAAAGTCAGCTGAATGGCTCGGAATAGCCACAAGAGAGCCAGCCTGACAAGCAAGATCAACCATGGCTGGTGAGGCGCACTTATGAACGTCTCAGCGAGTAATCCTAACCCTAAGAGCACTGCACCTATCAGCCCAACCGCTGAGCCAAACCATGCACATGGCAGAGCCAGTGGGAAGTTATATGTTTTCACTTTTCACCGTCTTCAGAGAATCAAAGGGGATTTGACGGCAAACCGGACCAAAAAGTGGCGTGGTATATATGACGAATTGAGAGGATTAAAAGGGAGATGATTCAAATAAGAGGAGACATTTGAAATCACCAACAATTGGCAATCTTAATGTGATGCGACCACCTTAGAGCTGTGTCATGTTTTATTCCCACCGAATCATAGTTACATTATTGATGTTCGGACTTCGGAGACAATCAGTGTTAGAAATAGCGTAAAAGCTGATTAGTTTTGTTTTGTTTTTTTTTCTAAATCAAAATTGATCACATAACAAACGTACAAAAATATGATCCATCAAGCAGAAAACATTTCAAACAACAAACCCTCACAAGAGTAAAAGCCCCCCCCCCACCAAACCCTCCTTTACAGTCAAAGTGTCTTTTGCCACAAAACTGTATTATGCCTTTTATAGCCCAACATAAGTCTTTAGCCCCTCTCTCTATTTGTTTCACCAGGAATCTGTACATACATTACCAAAGGCCAAAAGAAACAGCCTTTGACGTTTTTAGTTCTCAGCTTCAAGAAATAGGCTGAGTTCCACATACCTCTCCTGTGAAGAAGATCCTGAATCTCTCCGACCTCTTAAGCTCGAACTCTCCTCGTTATGTGAACTGTTTGGTGCAAGCAACAGAGCGCCGCTACGTTCTTCAGTCACAGTCCTATCCTCTTCTTCCATGTCCCTTATACCTCTCAGGGCCATTGAATCTGAAACCGGGAAGTAGACAAGCAAGCAAATCGAAACCACTAAAAAGCAGAAGAGGGAGAAGAAGGCCAAGAAAGAAAGGGCTTCGAATATGATCTTGTCAGCGTGTGTGAGTACCGTTAAACAGAGCAAAACAATCCTTAACGGAAGGAAACTAGAAACCGAGAATATCAAAGTGTATACTCTCTTCTGTAAACGCTTATTAATAACCAGTTTCAGTATCTGCCTTCCAAGCCAGAACAAGTAAGCTGTTAGGATGGCTGCAAACACACCAAGAAGTATCGTACTCAGTAAAGGATAAGTGCATAAGGCAACCTTCTCCTGATCAATAATAAATTCGAAAGAGGTTCTTGTGAAGTCGTGTGGCAGTTTTACAATAGAGCCACTACCACCGTTTAAGCGTGGCTCGGATAAAACAACCGCGAGTTGAAGTGCAAGCATCGGGAGACAATAAAGAATAATATAACCCGCTGTTTTCGTGTTCCATTTCCCGCTCAAGGCCCCTGATTCCATCTTCAAGGGAGCGCGTAACAGAAACATGAGTGTCAGAAAGAGGCAAGGCTCTGCAAATCCTAGATTGGAAACGATGTACCACTTGCAGACGTTTTCTTGCCATCTCAGATCCAAACCGCTAACTAGCCTTTTGTGACGCCGTAACAAACTCAACCGAAAAATCTCACCAACAGCCCACCAGATAGCAATGAGAATGAATGTGATACGGATAATCCAAGGACCGCTGAAGTAACCAAGCTGAATATAGCCTTGCCTACGAACGTGAGACTGGAAATAGAAAGAGTAAACGATGCAAAGGAAACCCAGAAGAATTAGCAGAGCGACTAGAGATATCGTCACCACGCCGAATGCATCGGGAACTAATTTTGTCAGGGGCATCACCCAAAACACAGTATCCACGCATGCTCTCTACCAGCATGGATGCAGAAAAGTTCTCTAGCACTAGCAGTTTATGTGCCTTCTTCTCTCCAATCAAATTTTTCCGAGATTACAAACTACTCATCGATTAAAAAGATCGAACCTTTAACCGAGAACCATGCAAAGCTATCCAAGAAAACTCTCTGCTTATATGTGTTTAGCTTAGATGCAATAAAAAGCAGCCCAGATCACCCTATATAACTTTTGTGATCTGACTCTTGCACTTGATATGCGTGTTACCTACATAAACTGCAAAAACAAGAATCAGAAACCTAAAAATACTTAATTCAAGATCTCAAAAACATTTCATTCTGAAAAACAAAGCAACCTTCAAGAACATTTAAAAAAAAATATTAAGGTGATTCCAGTAACGTAATTCTCTATCTATGGCGATACAAATCGATCTCAAAATTTGGAATATAAAAGCAAGTCAACAAGGTTTCATGAATTTTTTTCCTCTTTTACACAGAATCGGGATTAGCCCTAACCTAATCGCAAACAAAAAAAAAAAAAAAAACAATTATACGCGTAATAATGTAAACACGAACAAAAATCAAATAGTTCCAGATCCAAACGAGCGTAAAAATCGCGAAACGAATTGAGAAATTGGGAGATGAGAAAAGAGAAAGCTTACAAGGAGGAGAATCTGGATCCAAGGAAGATCTGAGCGGAGATCGGAGAAACCCTAGGAAACGGAGAGAGAGGACGAAGAGGAAATGAGAGGCGTAAACAGAGAAGAGGAAGAAGAGATTGATAGAGAGGAAAAAAAAAAGATAGAGAGAGAGAGAAGAAGAAGAAGAAGAAGAGAAGGACTTCGTTGGTGACAGGCTGTATCCAGCTGTGATTAACCGGATCCGGGTCCGGGTGAGTTGTCCGGGTTTCGGATTTTCGTTTTCTTTTATGTACGTGGCTCCACCCTGGCGGCGTTTGTCTTTTTCCCATTTTGTCTCTGTTTTTTTTATTTATTTTGTTAGCAAGAATCATAGAATGTAGTAGTAGTAGATTAATAATATTAAAGAGTCAACATGGTGATTAAACGGATGATGATGATGGAAAAGTATCCGAGGAGTAGTCATTGGAATTTGATAGCAAGAATCGTATCCTCATTAAACAAAAAAAAGCTGCTATAAACATGGAGAAAAGTAAGTTTAGTTGCTTGATTTATCAAAATTATAAAAGGATTCTCAAAACTAATAATTTTATAAGTACTACTTTTATTTTGTACAAAAGTATTTGTAAAAGTTTTGATTTTCAAAAAATATAACAAAATGAAAATTAACTTTTAAACTTTTAACACTCTAAAATTGCATATTCCTTTTAATATAGTTTTGTAGGAGTTTTGATGAAACCTCGAGTTATGGTCAGGCTTACACCAAATTCCACAATGTATCATCCTTTTCTTTTCTTTTGGTTGGTTTTGATTGGAGATTCATTGACACATTTTTTTTATATTCTTGTCAGTTTTAGTGATTTTGTTCTTTTCGGATTGTGGTGGTATAGGAGGAATATGCACATTAGGTTACTCTGTTGAATGCCAAAAAGCTTCGCCTTTCACTAGAGCAATTCCATTTATGTAGTTCTTCACATGTTGTGATGGTATAGGAGGAACATGCATATTAGGTTCCTCTGTTGAAGGCCAAAATGCTTCACCTCTCACTAACCTAATATGCATGTCAAAATGCTTCACCTCCGTCACATAGCAGTTTTGAATTAATTGCGGACATAGTCTTCAAATACAACATTCTTCACCATAATGATTCCATGTGCATGCTCACAAGTAGAGTTGTCAAATGAGCTATTAACTCATGAACTGATTCAGTTCTCTTCGGATGTTCATGAATTTGAGTTTGGTTTTAACATTGAAATAGTTTACAAAAGAAAAATAGTATAATAATTTAGTTTTAGAAAATAAGAAATTTACACATGGGTATTAGTGGTTTTCATTAGTTTAAAAGGCTTATGGGCCAATTCGCTCCAACAAAATCCACTAATTTTTGGGTTTATGGGCCAATCATTTTGATACTTTTTAATCTTTTTAGGTTTGTTTCAGTGGAATATATAAAGTTCGCTAAATTTTCCAATGTTCAATCCGCCGTATCTTTTAGAAACAACAGTTGATGTGAGACTACAAACACATCCAATATACGCTCTTAATTTCATGAGAATTCACCACATGTATGTGCCAACAGAAAGAATAATTATTTTTTTCATTTAATTTAATATCAATCTCTTAAATGTGAAATTCATATTCTTTTTCTATTGATGTTAACAATGATTTTCCACCAATTAACTCGTTTTCAAAATACTTGAGATCGATTTGCTCTGATAATAGGTTGAAAATTAATGAATTTATATGAATAGTAAAATCACGCGTGCGTTCAAACTTCATCTATTTATAATTGGGGAGTCTCTTGATTAACACTTTTCTCATGTTATATTATTTCTAATTATTTATGAGTTATGACATAGTCCGGGAGAATTCTTGATTTTCTAAGTGACATGAAATAACTCGACCATGAGATCCTTTTTATTTTTATTTGGTGTTTGTGATTAGATCCATAAGGTTTTCAGATAAAAAAAAATGTTGGTTAAGATACTGCAGATTTGAATAGCTCTGAAAAAGAAGATATGGAAGATCACTAGATTTGCATTTGGATAATAAAATCATGAATGCATTTAAACTTCATCCAACTAAATATCTCTCGATTAACTTTTTTTTTTAAATCACATAACGTTATTATATACATATATATATATATATATATATGAATTTTTTTGATGTATAACAAAGCGGTCAAAATTTGAGTTTTATTGAATTTTTAGATATTAATTTTAATGGTTATGTGTGATTGCAGAAAATATATAATAATTTTTTTTGCAATCTCAACTTAAACCATGAAATTTCGCTTTTTGTATTTTTAGTTAAGGAATCCTATGTAATTATTCTGAAATCCCTTGAACTCATTAAAAATCTAATTCTCACTATATGTCTAATAACAATGTATTTAAAGTTATTTTTCCAAACCACTAGTTCAATGACAGTGTATTTTAAATTTTTAATAGAGTTTTTTAAATCTATGATTTAGTGACATTGTATTTGAAAAATTAAAACAAATCACTTGAAAAACTAGACTTAAAACAAATAAAAACTACTTTCATTTCATTCATTTTAGAATTATTAACAACAACAAATTATCAAGTTCATAAACAAATCAAGAAAATGAGAAATTGGTTTAAACTTTTGTACAGGGTATTGATATCTCAGTTTACTAAACTAATCAAATCAACGAAAAAAGTTTAGAGGAAGAATCATCTATTTTCAAATCAACCAAACTAGACAAAAAAAAAAAAAAAATCGCTTGAGATAAATTTATCTATCTCGTATACTTTAACCCGACTACATTTACAAAAAAAATCAACATTATAACATGCTAAGTTTTGTTATATGAGTTAAATATTTCAACAATAATTTAATATGATGGTGTATTATTAAATTATATACTATACCCACAAAAAAAGTGGAAAAAATAATTTAACACATAGGCATTATTATTTTATATATTTAAAATGTGATAGAGTTTTTTTTTTTTTGGTCAAACATGTGATAGAGTTATTTAAAAATAACTTTGGCAACAAATTTACCAAACTAAAAATGAAAAAATTAAGATACTAAAATATAAAAGCTTCTAAACTTAAAACTAAAATTGAGATAATGAGATATGTATTTAGTTACTATAAATTATTAAAACAAATAATAGTAATTATTCTATATTAAATTCATTACATTTTTATGTTTTTTTTATATTAACTTGTCAATCCAAACGCACAACCTTTTTTTTTACATTTCAAGTTATATATAAATAAAACATAAGAGTCTTCACTTCCAGTTTTCTTATCTGTTCATTCTTCATTATGGCCGATGGATGAAGCAATCTTAGTTTAATAGTGCTTGAAGAATTTCATTTCATTTAACAGTATTTAGATATTTTTGAGAAATTGTAAGAAGAAGAAGTTCTATTATGTTATGCCATATAGTTTTCAGATTGGGGTTATTTATAATTTTCATTTTTGTTATTATAAAGTATGACAATCTTGTTATTGATGTTAAAGTATGAGTAGAAAGGTTAAGTCATATAATTAAGAACTTAAGTTTTTAGACATTGTTTTTTCATAAGATCTGATATATATATAAATGCTTAAAAAAATTAGTACGCACTTTCGATTTATATTTGTCATATCTTATAGTTTATCCTATGTTTAAAATGTCTAGAAAAACTCAACATCTCATTGTGAAGAATATGTAAAATGATAAACTATTAATTTTTATGCGCTAATTTCTTCATTCAAACAAAAAAAAAAGTGAGGATGGAAAATAAGAATTGATCGATTATTCTTCATAAACTTTTGAGATTAGTTATGTCTCGCCTAATTGTGAAAGACAATATTCATGTTCCCGTAATCTTGAAAGCGTGGTATAAATTTATAGTCTCTGTTGAGATGAAGAATAAATATTTATGATTTATAAAATTCCCTTCATATTTAAGACCAAAGACCTTTGTGAGTTATAGGATCCCTCGCAAAGTATAGCATAGACTATCAAGTTTCTAAAATTAGCGAGCATGATAATTTACTATTCCAAAGAGAGTTGGTTGCTTATGCAATAATACCGTTCATCGGAGATTTTTTCTTCAATCCACATATTTGGACGCTCATAGGTTTGCCTACTTGTGAAAGTTATAGCGAATCCGCTATTTTCACTGCATCCAATCTTGTTTAGTATTCATACTGACAAATATCGACATGAACAACAATATTGTCACAGTCAACACTTTGAGAGTTGGGCGAAACGTAGTGGAAGATTACTTATTTCAAGTGTCAAAAACGTTTCTTCACTTATTACAACACAATTATCTTCTCATGATATTTTTTTATTGTCTTGGTGGATTGGGCTCTTTAGCAGTTTTTGATCCATCCAAATAAACTTGGAACAATCCATGTCTAAAGTATGACGAAGATTTCTCACCTTTAAAAATATCAATATGTTTTGGAACTTACTTTATAAAGATTAAAGGAGAGATATTCTTGCTGAGAATTCTAGGTGAGAAGCCGCGAGTGTTTCGACTAAAGCTTGATTCAAATTGAAGTAGGGAAGGGAAAAATAAATTTAAAGATGGGTTAACGATTTTTGGGACTTCTTGTGGATATGAATTTAGAACAGACCTTGCAAACGACATGAAAAATAAACTATTTTTATCTGAGTCACATCACCCCATGATTACTACATATTTCTTTGATCATGTACTTCATGTATCCCTTCTTGTGATGAAATAATACTTTTGAAAGCCTTTGGATTTAGCCGCCCAAATAATACTTAGACTTCATATGAATCAATCATTTGATGAAGATAAAAATTATTGGATTATCTTTATCTTAAACCCATCTTCAAGAAAATATACATCTTAAACCAATAATCTGTATCTTCATCAAATAATTAATTCAGATATAGTCTAAGCATTGTTTTGGCGACTCAATCCAAATGCTTTCAAAAGTAGTTTTCTCATCCCAAGATGGAAACATAAAGTATTCGGGAGATATTTATCTTCATCTAAGAAATCAGTAGTAATCATGGGGTGATGCGACTAAGATAAAATAGTTTATTTTTCATGTCCTTCACAAGGTCTTATCTAAACTTGGATCCACAAGAAGTCCCAAAATCGTTAACCCATCTTCAAATTTGTCTTTCTCTTCCCAAATAAAATCTTCATCATGGTTTAGTCGAAACACTTGCGACATCTCACCTAGAATTCTTAGGAGGAAAATTTCTCTTTAATTTCTATAAAGTAAGTTCCAAAACATATTGAAATTTTCTCGAAGGTAAGAAATCCTCGTCTTGCTTTAGACAGTGATTACTCCAAGTTTGTTTGGATGGATCAAAAACCACTAAAGAGTCCAATCTACAAAACCAGTAAAAATGACCTCGTGATAAGATAATTTTGTTGCAGGAAGCAAAGAAAACGTTCATGATAGTACTCTTCCAATACGTTTCGCTAAACCCAGTGTGTTGACAGTGACTATATTGTTGTTCACGTCGATGTTTGTCAACCCAAATACTAAACAACATTGGATGTAGGTGCGCAACTAAATATAACGGATTCACTATATATAACTTTCACAAGTAGACAAATTGATGGGCATACGAGTAAATGGATTGAAGAAAAACATCTCAGATTTACGGTATTTGTGCATAAACCAACCATCTTTGGAGTAGTAAATTGCCATGCTCGCTAATTCTGGAAACTCGATAGTATATGTTATACCTTGCGAGGGATCGTACAATACACAACGCCCTTTGCATCTGAAGGATGAAGGGAGTTTCATAAATCAGAGATTTATATTCTTCATCTCCGACACTAGAGTTATACCACGCTTTGCAGACTACAAAGGCATAAATGTTGTCTTTCACAATTAGACGAGACATGACTAATCTCAAAAGTTCAGGAAGAATAATCGATCAGTCTTTATTTTTCACCCTCACTTTTATTTGCTTGTCCTAATGAAGAAATTAATACATAAAATAAATTGTTTTTCATTTCACATATTATTCACAATGAGATTATTTTTTCAGCCATTTTTTACATATGATAAACTATAAAATATGACAAAAATAAACTGAATAAATAACTACGTAATTTTTTAAGTATATATATATAAACTTTGATCTTATGAAAAAACAGTGTCTAATTTCTTAAGTTCTTGACCATATGGTTAAACCTTTCTAGCTAATATTTATATCAAAATTCTTAATAAAATTTGTCAAACTATATAATAATAAAAATGAAAATTATAAATGATCTCAATCTGGAAAATAAATGAAATACTTAATAGATTTTCTTCTTATAATTTCTCATAATTATCAAAATACTATTTAAAAAAATTGAAAATCTCTAAGCATTTACAAATTAAGATTGATGCTTCCATTGGCCGTAATGACGAATGAACAGATGAGGAAAATGGAAGTGAAACTTTGAAAATGATTCTTATGTTATGTTTAAAGATCTTATAATCTCGTTTTAAAAACTATATAACCTTGTTTAAAAAATCTTATAATCTGTTTTTAAATATCTTATAATCTGTTTTTAAACTTTATAACCTATGTTTTTGAAACAAATCTGAAAAAGTTAAGTAAAAAACAAAAGTTTGTGTGAAATGACTTGAGTTTAGTGGCAGGAGGTAAACTCAATGCGTACAAGCACCATCACACCTGAGATCGAGTCCCATTTTATACGAATGTAGGGATTAGGCTAATGGGCCGGCTAATTATGCCCTATTGTTGACAAAAAACAAAAGTTTGTACACAGTGATACTCTTGTAAACTTTTTAAAATGATGGAATAACTGTAAAGTGGCATGATAAGAGTGTCATCTTGAAAATTCTTTGTTGCAAAATCATAGAAAAAAGGTAATAAACCTACCATTAAATTAGTTTTGAGACTTCATAGATTTATTTTCTATAAATACTAAATATATATCTCTAGTGGATCTTCAATGGCATTTCAAAATGTTATTCAACCGCATTTTTACTTTTTGTTCTCATTCCCTTCATCTCATTTCCACCTATATGAAAATTATTATAGTAAAATGAAAAATACATAAATTTGGGGTTTTTTGGTAACAACACATACACTTTTTTTTTGGGAAAATTAAGGAAATACACAAAAAAAAAATTAAGAGAATAGTCTAGATGTTTTATAATTAAAGATATATACTGTGAGACTATATGACTTCAGAATATAGAATTGAGATATGAAAAAGGAAGATCCACAATAGAATATACAATTCTATTTCCTTAAACACTCATTCATTCAATTCTTTTCACTGTTACACACAATACTATTACAACTTGACTTCACTCAAGATCATACATTCACAACGAGTAATCAAAACTCTAATCTACCCAGAACAGACCAAAGATAATCAACAATCTTTGTCTGAAAGGAAACCCAAGAATAACCCAACATCCATATTCAGTTACCACAAGATTTTTCCATCTTTTATAACCTCAACTTCTTCACGAAGAACCCTAAAAGTTATGACTCTTTTCTGTTTTTAAAACTGTAAAAGAGCTAACAAATTTCATCAGCATTCCAAGACCTTTTATGCACCTCAAAAGCTCTTCTGGATAAAACAGGTAGACTCCCCCTGGAGCCAAGTGGTCCGTCAATTGCACTTTGTCCTGACACTTGCTTTTTACTGCTCCACCTGCTACACGTTACGTCTGGAAGCTCCCAAGGCACCTTTTGCTCCTTTCAACTTGTCACGATTTTTTCAAAGGCGTGTAACCTGCTTCCTCGAGCCAAACACCCGCTTTAGCACATTCATGACCTCATAGTCAACTTGATCAGTAGATTTTATCAAGAGTTACTCCTGAGTTTGACTATGTGATACCACAGTGTCCTTTCTTCCTTCTGTCTTGTTGATATTGCCATAGGCATACTCCAATGCCTTCACATATATTTTTTTTTAGTTTTTTTTGTCTTTATTACCCTCTTCAATTAAATGCTAAAAAACTATCTCCCCAAAAATATTCTTAACGATGAGGTGATTTTTTCCCATTGAAAGTTGGGTTTTCTGCTGATCGAGAAATCATCAAAAGAGTAATTATTCAACAACTAAAATCGATCTGTTCAGATTTACATAATGGTAAACATGTATCGATCACTTCTTCTGCATTGGATCTGTGTATGAATGTTTTGATTTGTGACAGATTTTAGATTCTAGAATTGTGACTTGTTAATTGAATCTTTTTCATTTTGATTTGGTCAATATGTGGTGTTGATGAATGGGTTTTTTGGATTTTGTTAATAACCGGAAGCCCTTCAATTTTTCAACGCTCTGTTTTTCTTTTTCTTTTCTCTCATGTCCTCTGTTTTGTTCTCATTTACGTGTGTATCTTTTTTGTTGTGAGAATATTTAATACAAAGATAGCAATGTGTTTCAACTATTAATTGAGTTTAAGAATAAATTTTCTCCTTTTCAATCCAATAACCATGAAAACTCGTTTGTGTGATACAAGAGACAATTTCGTATGGACCATCACCATCATCAAATGCTAAATAAAATTACTTTAATATCAGTGGATGACGTTGATCAGATCATCAAACTTTAAACCATTTTATTACATATGATCTTTTCGAGACTACCTATTAAAGAAGCCTTGAGGACAAGTGTATTATCAAAATTATGGGTAGATTTATGGATGTATAGGGCCTCATCTCGTCTTCTACACTAGAAATATCATGAAAACAATTACCACTAAAACGTATGCATGATGTGTATGTATGTTCATTTAGCTAAATCGATGATCTAATAAGCTCTGTTAATTTTTCAATATAATAATAGGTCGGTACAAAAAAAAAAAAAAAAAAAAAGAGATGTTCTAATCGTGCTTAATAATAATAATAAACTTTATTAATTAATACACTATCTCAGATCTTCGCTGACTTTTGACTTTTTGTTTTGCTTGTGGCTTCCTTGTTTGTCTTTTCTTTTCCTTCTTCATCAATTCTTCCTTCTTTTACTCTTTCTTTTTTTGCTGTTTTCAATTTTGAAAACCCTAACCCAACGACTCAAATCGCAGCTTTAGGACTATTATGAACAACTCAGATCCGAAATTCTCTCTTCTACCATTTTTCTTCTCTCTCATTGCTTTTTTCCTTCTTTACTGACCAAGTCTTCCTTTGATTCTCTCTGATTTCGACGTTTTTAAAAAACAAAATTGACCCAGAACTACTTTCGTAATCAACAATGTTGATCTGAATATTCCCAGTTTCGTTAGATCTACCAAATCTAACTTTTTTTCCTTCTTCTTCTTACTCTAGATTTCTTTCCTTCTCTTGATCTTCGATTCCAGATTCTATATATATATATATTCTCCAGAATTGGTTTCTGGGTTCTTCAAATTTCGCCACATTCTTATAAATTTCGCTTCTTTTCTGGGGTTTTCTGCATCGATTTTGTAATTCGAGTACGCGGGATCAGGTGGATTCATACAAATTTCAAATCTGATTTCGAAATTCCATTGCCGATTCGAAAAAAGCTTCAATCTTTCTTGTGGAGAAGAATTATGGGTTGCATTTGTTCAAAAGGAGTAAGAACAAATGATGATTTCACCGACACCAACCATGTAAGTATTGCAAAAGACTCCAAGAAACAATCTTCTTCCTCGAGAAACAACGACAATGTAGATTCTGAATCATCAATCGTTAATGGAAACGAAGCTACAGTGAGGTTAATCCCTACTGATACCAAGAATATCTTCTCTGATGAAGAAGAAGATGAGAAAAAGGAGAGTTTTGAGAGGAAATCTAGTGAATCAGTGTTGCAAAAAGGATCAATTTTGGAGTTAGGTGATAGTGTAGGACCATTACAACCTAGGATGAGTAGAATTGGTAGTGTTAGTAATGGAGAAAGAGCATCTAGGGTTATTGCTGGTTGGCCTTCATGGTTAGTTTCTGTTGCTGGTGAAGCAATCAACGGTTGGATTCCTCGTAATGCCGATTCTTTCGAGAAGTTAGAGATGGTGAGGGATTTTTTTAATCAAATTGGAATCTTTGTGTTTCGATAAAAAGACGCTGATTCTTTGTTGTTTTTTGGATTGCAGATCGGGCAAGGGACGTATAGTAATGTGTACAGAGCTCGTGATCTTGAAACGAACCAAATAGTTGCGTTAAAGAAGGTTCGGTTTGCTAATATGGATCCTGAGAGTGTGCGGTTCATGGCGAGAGAAATCATCATTCTTCGTAGGCTAAACCATCCAAACGTTATGAAACTCGAAGGGATCATCATATCTAAGGCTTCAGGGAGTATGTATCTTATATTTGAATACATGGACCACGATCTCTCGGGACTTGCGTCAACCCCTGGGATTAAATTCTCGCAGGCACAGGTAGCAACAACGTCTTAATGTGTGAATTCTGCTTGTAGTGATTTTGGTGTGGTTATAATCAGTTTTGCTTTTGCCAGATTAAATGCTATATGAAACAATTGCTGCTTGGGTTAGAACATTGCCATAGCTGTGGTGTGTTGCATCGTGACATAAAGGGCTCGAATCTTCTGCTTGACCGTAACAATAATCTCAAGATTGGTGATTTTGGTCTTTCTAATTTTTACCGGGGTCAGCGAAAGCAGCCTCTGACTAGCCGTGTTGTGACCTTGTGGTACCGACCACCTGAACTTCTGCTCGGTTCAACAGACTATGGAGTTACAGTTGATCTGTGGAGCACAGGATGCATACTTGCTGAACTCTTCACTGGAAAGCCTCTCCTGCCCGGAAGAACCGAGGTATGAAAAGTCCTTGTATAAGATTCAGCATGTTGGCTTTGATTACGCCAAATAAGTTAAATGTTTTGTTTATTATATGAATAGGTAGAACAGATGCACAAGATATTTAAACTCTGCGGATCACCTTCTGAGGAATATTGGAGAAGGTCACGGTTGCGACATGCGACCATCTTTAAACCTCAACATCAGTACAAGCGATGTGTAGCTGATACATTTAAGGATCTTCCTCCTTCAGCTTTGGCCCTCCTTGAGGTTCTTCTAGCTGTAGAACCAGATGCACGTGGAACCACATCTTCTGCCCTTCAAAGCGAGGTTAACATATAAAATTTAATTGTCTATTATGTATATTTTAATTCAAGAATGCAAATCAGTAATATTGTAGCTTAGACATACATGTTGATATTGATATTTCTCTTTTTAGTTCTTTATGACAAAACCTTTTCCAAGTGAACCATCAAGTTTACCAAGGTATAAGCCAAGGAAAGAATTTGATGCCAGGCTTCGAGAAGAGGAAGCAAGACGGTAAGTTCAGATCTTCGAAACCATTTACAAATTTTTCTTACTAACATCTCATTAACTCCTATGCATTCCCAATATTTCTAATGAGTAGAAGGAAAGGCGCCAGCAGTAAACAAAATGAACCAAAACGGCTGTCTAGAGATTCTAAAGCTGTACCGGCTCCCAGTGCCAATGCCGAACTACTGGCATCAGTGCAGGTAACTTCTCAATATATTGATGCATCATATATGTGTGTGTAACAAACCTATGCTTCTATCTTATTGCTCGAAAATTTCTCTTTCCTTTAAAGAAACGACTAGGGGGGACTAACCAGACAAGCGTGAGTGAGATATTCAATCCTGAGGGTGATTCTGGCTCTGGATTCCGGATGGAACCACTGAAGGGTATTAGTGCACAAAATCCCAACCCAAATTACGCAAACAGAGACAATCATCCTAACGGATCAAGCCAACTGAGAACGCAAAGGTCTTATGCCCAACGCGGGGCAGCCCAATTGTCAAGATTCTCAAACTCTTTAGCACCTGCTAGAGATGGATCACAGTTTGGAAGTGTGAGACATGCTATAGTGAATCAACGCTGGCTTGAAGACGGTTCAACGAATTGTAATTTGTCCCAAAGATTGCTTGAGAAACCCAATGGTTTGAGGAAAGAAGAACACTCTTCCTCTAGCAAAGAAGCGACAATGGTACACAATTAAACGCGTTTAACATTGTTGTTTTTTGTTCCTCCTTGTGGTTGTCTGATCACAATCTGGTGGAATGTACAGGGTTATGATGGTGAGAAGAAAGATAGGATTCATTACTCAGGACCATTGCTTCCAGGAGGAGAAGGAAACTTGGAAGAAATGTTGAAAGAACATGAAAGACAAATCTTGTTGGCTGTACGCAGAGCTCAAGCTGATAAGGCTAAGCGGGACGATAACAGACAGGCCCGAGCCTTGTTTCCGTCTAACGGAAGGTGATTCATTTCATAATAAGTGTCTAGATTTCTTAGAGAAAGTAAAATAAAAAAAAGCAAACTTTTGGGAAAATTCTGATGATGGTTCTTCACCATACTTACCTTTTTTTGTTAGACTTGTATGGTTAGGACTTAGGATCTTGCATTGTATAGTCAATTGCTAACTTTATTTCTCCATTCTTTTAAGTATAATCTAATAAATCTCTGATTTAGTAATTCTTTATTGTGTTAAGTTTATATATGCCTCTCGTTCTTGCTCTAAGGATTCCTTGGGAAAACATGAAAGCGATGTTATTCGTCAACGAACTCTCAAACAAAAGTTGTGACGCATCCCAATGATTGTTGTGTACGAATATGATCTTCTTCTACGTCTCTTTTACCAACCTTGAGTTTTTTTTTTAACAATTCCCTAATATGCCACCTTTTTAAAAAAAGTTATAAAAATACCATTTTTTTAAAAGTTTCAAAAATATCACAAATACAAAAATTGATTTTTAATAGATTTGTAATTAAAGTTTCTGGGGTTTGGGTTAACTATTCACAAAGTAGGGTATAGTTATAGAGGTAGGATTTGAGTTTGGGGTTAGGGATTGAATTTTAAATGTTAAAACTTTATTTTAATTTTGTAGTATATTTAGAATTTTGAACAAAAGCAGTAATTTTGGAACTTTTTAAAAAATGGAGACATTTTTGAGAATCACCTATTCTTTTTCTCTTTCTCCTTTCTCTTGATTAGTTTCAAGGGTTTTGCACCATGATAATCAGCGAAAATCCATTAAATCATCAACGAATTTTAGGCGTATGAAATGATTTTACAATCATTGAGTAGAATATGAATGTTTTATGGTCATTGACCAAAATCACCAAACCTCAAAAGTTGAATGAGCTGATTCAGATAATTCTGCTGTTTATTTTCCAAAGCTTTTTGCTCCGAAATACGCAGTTGTGGCATTGTTTTCTTACGTTTGGTTTCACGAGATATTGCTTGTGTTTTTAAATCCATATTGTGTTTTTAAAGACTTGATTTTGTGTTGTATCAATCTAGACTCAGAGACTAATGGAAAGCAGAACTAGAAATTTACTGTTGTATCAATTTCTTGTACCCTCACTAGTACTTGATTTTGTGTTAATAGAAATAGGAATTTGATCTCATATATGTGGATGTGATCATTTATCCTTAGTATTATTTTACAACAAGAGTATAAAAACAGAATAAACTTTCAAGTTACAACCCAAACTTTGACAAAGAAACTTGATGATGATGCTCTTTGAGATCGTCACACGAGTTGTTCGTTGCCACCTTTCGCAGTCTTTCCTTGTGCGACGACTGGTCCATGTTTCTTTTCGATTTTACTGTCTGCGATTCTCTCACGTGGGCTACACAAGAATCTTCCAAGAAAATGAGAAGCAACTGCCAAGAAGATGATTGCTAAGACGACCAAACACCATTCCCATATTGGAACCTCCATTTCTTTAAGTTTATGTTACTTTGTCACACCAAAATAAATGCAAACTAAGAGGAAGAAGAAAGTTGTTGGAACTGTTGACCCAAAAGGGCAGAGATGGTTTTGTGAAGAAATGATGCGCAAAGAGTTGTGGAAGGTAACCAATTCTGTGAACTTTCATAGAAGAAATTGAACTCAATAAGAAATCTATAAATGACAAGAAAACAATAATCTATAGGTTAGTGGACCTACCAATAATGCCCTGAATTCTACATTAAACGATTTTTTAAAGCTACTTAACTAAAAGATTTTTTTTTCTTCATTTTCACAAAACTGTAAGAATGGTTACAAAACTCATCACTCTTGTATAGTAATCCTTATGAACTTATTATCATGGGAATGCTTGGAGGATCAAAAGCTTGCTTGAAAACAAGATCACAAAAGTAAAACCTCTTTAAGAATAGGAATGACCGTAGTTAAACAAGTATAAACAAACACAAATATTATGAAAAGCTTCAAAAAAAAAAAAAAAAAACACAAATATTATTCACTTGAATTGAATGTATGATTTGGTTATCCGGTTCGCTGGATCCAACCTCCAACTACCCCCGGATACGGTTCCGTATAAAAAATAAAATACTGATTTTTTTAATATACTACATTTTTTTTTTGAAAAATTGGCACGGATATACAATAAAAAAAAACTATAATAAACAAAGTAACCAATAAAGCTTTTGTGTAGAATACACCTTGTGTAATATGTAATTGGACAATAGTAACCTGAGTCGCACGAGACTAATTCATATATTCAATATTCATTTGATTCTCTCTTACTCTGAAAAAAAAACGAAACAAGAACACTTGAAGCTTCGGCTTGATCGGTTTAGGAGACAAAGAGACGACGGAGCTTTCGTCGGAGTTCCCTTAACCACCGGAGAAGACGAAGACTCATTGACTTCCAACCACTTTTCCCTTCTTCTTCTCTCTCTATCTCTCTCTTCTTCAATTCTAAAATTATTCAATTCCCAGAGACATAATTTTCCAAAAATGAAAAGAATTTTCGTTTTAGTCTCATTCACAGTGTTCCTAAAACTCAAAACTTCCTTTCACCTCAACACGTGTAAGAAGGGCAAAAGAGTCACAGTCAAATGCTTATGTTTTTTTTTACCGACAACAAGATTTCATTGAAAGATAACAGCCCATTGGGCTTACATTTTGTTAATGGAAATTACAACAACACATGAAAATGAAGCACGTGTAAGGATCAGACACAAGATTTATATCAAACCAGCACGTGTACCACAACGTGTCAGATTGAAACAGAGAAGAAGACCTCCGTCGGAGCCGGAACTTATGGCTTCCGATATGCATATCTTGAGATTCCGAGTCTTTCTCCAATTAAAACATGCAAATCCGATCTACCTTTCCATTAACTTTCTTCATGTCCTGTGAGGATTTACGTGATAAACCTTGTTTCTTGCGTATCACTCAATCCTCTCTTACTCTCTCTTTAGTCTCTCGTTTGTACGTTTGTGTTTGATTGTGTTTGTGAGAATGAATAAAACAGAGCATAAATGAAAACAGAGCAAGTATGTAAAGAACACAAGAGACTTTAACGAGTTCAGGCCATAAACTTGGTCCTTACGTCTCACCGGGATTTGCTACCCGGAATCCACTAGAATCACTTGATTATATGTACAATACATTCCTCTTCTCGAAACAGTACATATCAAGAAAGGACACAAAGAAGTATAGGTGAAGAGAGTGCTCCCAAACCTTGTCTTGAATCTACTTCCCCTTATGTGGGAACCAAGACTAAAGGAGCACAACTTTTCATGTGCTTGTTTGGGAAAAGTACACGTGAGTTCCACATGATACTTACTCTTACTAACTCTCACTTACGCTTCCATATACTTGTGTCGTACCCGAAAACATCAATCTTGTTTTCTCTTCCTCATTACTTGACTCAAAGACACCAAGTTCTACAAAAATCCACCTTGGGTTTGAGTCTTCTTGATTCTAGTTCTTGGATTCCGTCCCGGTTTCCTGACCTCTGTCAGTACCTTGCAACATTGAGCAAGTCCATAGCTTCTTGGAACTTAGCCATTGGTACAATCTTGGTGAGTATATCGGCTGGATTGCAAAGAGTCGAGATCTTGGTAACTTTCACAAGACCCTTTGCAATTAGATCATGAATGAAATGAAACTTACGATCAATGTGCTTTGTCCTCTTGTGATGCACCGAGTTCTTCGACAACGCAATGGCACTTTGAGAATCACAAAACACCTCAACTGATTCTTGCGGAAAACCCATCTCATTCATCAATCCCTTTAGCCAAACTGCTTCTTTAACTGCCTCCGTAAGAGCTATATACTCTGCCTCGTTCGTCGATAACACGACTACCTTCTGTAGATTCGATTTCCAGCTGATAGTTCTTCCTCCAACTGTAAAAACATAACCGGATATTGATCTTCTTCTATCTAGATCCGCTGCGAAATCAGAATCACAATATCCCTTAAAACAAACTCCTTTTGTCTCTTGAACACTAGCTTAGTATCTGCAGTCCCCTTGATGTATCTTAGGACCCACTTTACTGCTTGCCAATGCTCCTTAATCGGCTTGCTCATAAACCGGCTAATCATACCCACTAGATAAGCTAAAACGACTCTTTTTTCGATCATGGCGTACATGATACTTCCTACTGCGCTTGAATAAGGAACTGATTCCATAAACTTGGCTTCATCTTTCAATTCCTCCTCTGTAGCCGACTTTAGCTTGAAGTGTGCTCCAAAGGGAGTTTGAACCGACTTGCACTGATCAAGATTGAAAGTGTCCAATACTTTCATCATATATCCTCCTTGAGACAACGTGAGAACTCCCTTCTCTCTGTCTCGGTGTATCTCCATTCCCAAAATCTTCTTCGCCTCTCCTAAGTTTTTCATTTCAAACTCAGAGCTTAGGAGAGTCATTAGATTTTCAATCTCATTCTTATCCTTTGATGCGATCAACATGTCGTCAACGTAGAGTAGAAGATACGTGTAGCTATTCTTCTTGTTCACCTTTAGATTCATGCAACTGTCATACTCGCTTCTTGAGAATCCACATTGAGTCATGAACGTGTCAAACCTTTGGTTCCATAGCCTCGGTGATTGCTTTAAACCGTATATTGCTTTCTTCAACAAATACACTTGTTCTTCACTAGACTCCTCCTCATAGCCTTCCGGTTGACTCATTAGAATATATTCATCTAAGCTTCCATGTAAGAAGGTTGTCTTTACGTCCAATTTTTCAAGCTCCAAATCCTCTTGAGATACAATGGATAAAAGAAACCTTATAGAAACATGCTTCACCACCGGACTGAAGATTTCCGTGTAGTCAACTCCCTCTTTCTGTGAATACCCCTTTGCCACGATCATTGCTTTAAATCTTGGACCTATCTCATCCGAGAAACCAACCTTTCTTGTAAACACCCACTTACATCCAATGATCTTCTTCTTCTCGGACCTCTTTATCAACACAAACGTATCATTCTTGTGCAAAGACCCCATCTCTTCATCCATTGCCATCTTCCATTTATCCCAATCAGGATCACTCAACGCTTCTTGATAACTTTGAGGCTCGGGTCTGCCTCCATCTTCTATCATAGCCAGTGCCGGTCCAATGTTTTTGGGTGCCCTATGCAAGTTTTTTGAAAAGTGCCCTTTTCGTTTATCGTAAAAATAACAATATAAGTAAAAAACACTAAAAAACTTCGTAAACCCGTTCATAATTCAAATAGTTTATAAGAAAATAAAAAAAAAGCAAAATAAAATTTTAATTTTTGAAATATTGCCCTCATCATATATTAAACTCACATAGCCGAGTTTTTCAACCATTTCTGTTTCAGTCAATAGCAAAGCAAACCTATTCAATCTCTCTTGTGATATGGTAGATCACAAATAATTTTTTTCTTGTTTTAACTTTGAAAAAACTTATTTCTATTGTACCAACGATACCAGAATGGTCAATAGTATGCAATAAGCTTTACTTGTCAAACGTCTTTCTCGATTTAGAATATTTTTTTTACTCTGGCATCTGCAAAAACTAATTCACTTACAAGATTGTAACATCTACTTTATACTCCTTGACTTTAACTTGTGCAACAATGTAATAACCAAGAAGAGAAGATCAAAGAGAAAGCGTGAAAGATAACCGAATTATCGTTCAATTTTTTTTTAAACTAGAATTTTAACTAATAAAATTAAATTGCTCTTAAAAATTGATTAACATGTTCTTAAGATAAGGCCCACAAACATTATAAAAGACTTTGAAAAAATGTTTTACAAATATTATTATTGTAAAAACAATTAATATATTTTTTTATAATTATACCTATAACAAAAATTTAAACTGAAATAGGCCCTTCTAAATTTAGAGCCCTAGGCGATGGCTTCACTTGCTTGCCCTCTGGGCCGGGCCTGATCATAGCGAGAGCCAAACCAACCAAGTCTGAATCCTCAAACCTCTTAGGCAATCTAATTACTCTTCTCGGTCTGTCTCTCACCAACTGATACTCTCGAAGATCTTCTCCATCTTCTGAATCGCTTTCCTCATCACTCTCACTAGTCCCTTGATGAGATGTCTCTGCAGATTTCTGTTCCGAGTTGGTCGCTGTGTCACTCACGTCTTGAGTCACTCCACCTTGAGCTGAAGTCTCACCTTTATCTGGTTCTTGAACTAGTTCGAACTCGATCCTTTTATCTTGATCAACTTGCTTTCCCAGATCTTGTGAATTTAAATTCAACTCCTTGTAAACTTTTTCTTCTTGAAACATCACGTTCCGGCTTATAGTGCACTTCTCTTCTTCTAATAACCAAACTCGGAAACCCTTTACACCATCATGATATCCTAAGAAAACTCTTTTCTTAGCCTTTGGACTCAATTTACCTTGATTAGAGTGGACGTACACAACGCAACCAAAACGTTTAAGTCCACTAAAATCCGGTAAAGCTCATGTCCATCTCTCTTCGGAGATGTCAAAATCCAGAGCTGTTGATGGTGATCGGTTAATGAAGAACACCGCTATGGCTGTCGCTTCTGTCCAAAAATCTTGTGACAAACCCGATTCACTCAACATACTCCGAACCTTGTTCATTATAGTCCTGTTGAGTCTTTCCGCTACGCCATTTTGCTGTGGCGTGTACGTACACGTTCGGTGCCTTGTTATTCCCTCATCTCTGCAAAATCCGTATAACTCACGATTGCAATACTCCAATCCGTTATTTGTTCTCGGTTTCTTGACCTTCTTCCTTGATTGTAAATCAACCATCTTCTTCCATTCAACAAATCTCTCAAACGCTTCATCCTTTTTCTTCATAAAGAATACCCATACCTTCCTTGTGAAGTCATCCGTGAAGCTTATAAAATATTGATGGTTTCCGAGAGACCTTGGTACTGTTGCTGAACACCACAAATCCGAGTGTATGTACTCTAGCTTATCTCTCGTGACATGCTTCGCAGCTCCAAAGCTCACCCTATGAGAGTTTCCATACACGCATTATTCACAAAACTCAAGACTATTGACAATTCCATGGAGTAGACAACCTTTCTTGATAAGAATTTCAAGACCCTTTTGGCCTATATGTCTAAGCCTACTGTGCCATAGCTTCGTCTCATCTTTGGTAGTTACCACTGTATTCACTTCACTGACAATGACTTCTCCATTTAGTAAATACAACCTATTTGTTTTCCGAGCTTTCATCATTACCATGCAACCTCTAACAACTTTGAGTACCCCATCCTTTGACTGAAACCAGCAACCGTTATCCTCCAATGTCCCCATTGATATGAGATTCTTTGACATACCGGGAACATATCTTACTTCGTTTAGAAGTACAAATGTGTCGTCTTCATTCCGGATCCTTACTGTCCCTATTCCTTTGACCGATGATATAGTATCATTAGCCATCTTCATACTTCCCATGTCCGTGGTTGTAAGAGTCTCAAACCAGTCCTTCCTCGGAGTCATGTAATAGGTACAGCCTGTGTCCATGATCCACCTCCCATGGCTATCTTCATTCGATAAGAAGTTTGTAGGAATTTCATCAGGTTTTACCGGTTTAATCTCTATTAAACAACCTAACGATCAATTCCTTTGCCTAGGATCTAGGGTTTGTAAACGATGAATCTACAAGAACGGATCTAGAATATACCTGGAGTTTTTCAGCGTAATTAGAACAGGGATACGAGATCTAGAGCGCCCCAAGTGTTGCGCCTCTACTGATAGTCCACACGCACACAAACTGGAATCCGCAGGGATGCTAGTACCTGGAATCGGATCTCTCTGGGATTCTACGTTTTCAGAGGCGGCTGTGAACTAAAGCTTGTTCTCCAGGTCGTGCCTCATATCATATATATAGGCCCTGGAGAAAAACCTAATTAATCCCCGAACCGATTCAGGATTAATTACGCCATTAAACTGAAAACACTAATTCGATTTATTAGCCCGTGTCGATCGACACTACACTTTAGTGTCGATCGACATCATCTTTAAAACCACGTTTCTAATGTGTATCATATACACATGTCGATCGACACCACACTATTGTGTCGATCGACACAACCTCTTAAACACGTTTCTTATGTGTATCAAATACACATCATTTGGATCATTACATTAATGATCATTCCCACACAAAGTAAATCCAGTTTGCTTAGGTGTGTGACCCTGTAGGATCATATAATACTAGCAATGAGTTCATAACTCATAGATCATTTTTGGTTTCTAGCAAAACGTTATGACCACCTAGTATCATATGAATGTCTGATCTCGACAATACAACTATCATTAGAGTGAATACAAGTGTGATTTCAGGACATTCCCAACAATCTCCCACTTGTACTGGAATCATTTATTCCTATAATCCCTTCGTCTCTATATCTCGATATGGCATAAGGCAAGATCCGTGTCATCCTTATTACAGCCATTATCACATTCATCGAACTCCGATTTATACTAATCAAAACAAACGACTGACAATCACCTCGTTTGAGCGCCGCCACGCATTTCTCAGTATCAAATCTTTGATGGGCCCTGAGATATTTATCTCCTGTTATATAGGAGGGACAAATCCCATCTTGTTCCATCCCTGTTCCTTCACACACTTCATGATATGCCCAATCAATGCCTTTATAGTCACCTGTTACGGATAACGTTTGACAAAGTCAAAGCGGACCAATTCATATGTAAGAAATCATGATGAACTCAGGTCTAAGGACTATACTCTATAGTCGTAATGAGAACCTCTTATGACACTTATAAAATTATCCTGTAAAGTTCTCATTAGCGGGTCATGTCCGATCATATGTTCTCTAACATATATCTATGTGATTGACTTTAATACTCTTATTAATGACTCCATGAAACTTAGTCATCAGTCACCTCACATGCCAGTCTCACACGGTTGTTAGTGTCCCACTTTAACAACCTTGACCAGGGACAAATATAATATATGTCATTTATCACTTATAGGGTTTCATGATCAAGTCCTCAACTTGATGACCTATAAAATGCCATAAATTATTTTGGGACTATTATTCAATTATCCAATAATCAAATAATATATGAAACAATTTCATTATGACATAACCAAAGTATGTCTACATGAATATCATAACATAACTAAATCCGTTACAACTCCCACTAGAATTAAGATCACATCTTAGTATATCCAATACATACAGCAGGAGGGTGAAACTCATGCTTAGGTCGTGGGAAAGGCTGCGAAGCTCTGCTTGGAACCCTTTCCAACAAACCGCAGGCTGCGGTGCTCTGCTTGGAACCCTTTCAACAAACCGCACCGCAGTATAGACACAAGACATAATCAGATTCCTACCAGAAATTGTCTTTGTCCGTCTAACCACTCTCAACAGAAAACATTACTTGCTAAGTTCACCAAGCTCCTATCCTTAGTATTCCTCAAATACTTGAGAATATTCTTGGTAACTGTCCAGTGACTTTCACATGGATCATATTGGTATCTACTCGTCATGCTTAAAACACAAGCAATATCTGGACGAGTGTAGGTCATGGAATTCATGATAGATTCCACTGCATACGCCTGGGAATCCTACTCAAACACTTTCTTGCTCAGGCAGTGTCCAGGAACACTGCGTCTTGCCAAGATTAATGCCATGAGACATTGGTATGAGGCCCTTCTTGGAATCATGCATACTGAATCTGTCCAAGACCTTATCACCATAATAATCTTGACACGATCCAATTAGCCTACCCAATCTATCTCTATAGATTCATATTCCAAGAATTCACACGGCTACTCCTATGCCTTTCATTGAAAAATGACTTCCAAGCCAAGTCTCTAAAGACTAAAGCAACGGAACGTCATTTCTGAGAATAAGTATGTCATCTACATACATAATGAGAAATGCAACTACACTCCCACTAGTCTTCTTGTAAACACACGGTTCCTCTTCATTTCTGATGAAGTCAAACATTTTGACCGCTTCATAAAAACAAAGGTTTCAACTCTGTCATGCTTGCCTCAATCCATATATGGATCGATGAAGCTTGCATTCCTTCTCAGCATTATTTGGATCTGTGAAACTTCAGGTTGTGTCACGTACACATCCTCTTTCAGAATTCCATTAAGGAAAACTGTTTTTCACATCCATCTCCCAAATCTCATCACCATGATAAATGGCAGTTGCTAGTATAATCCGAATGGATTTAAGCATAGCGAATGGGAACAGGTCTCATCATAGTCAATACCATGATTTGCTTGAAACCTTTAGCCACCAGCCAAGCTTTGAATATCTGGATATTCTCATTTCGGATCTAGCGGCCCCAAGCCACTCTTCGGAGTCCGGGTCCAACACTGCTTCTTCAAAATTCGAAGGCTCGTCATTGTCAATGATCAACAAGTCATGACAATCGGTCACAAGAAATCCATATCTCTCGTGATCGTCACGAATCCTTTCGGATCTGCAAACTTCAGGCACCACAGGTGTAGGTTCTTCAACTCTTTGCAGATCCAGCTACTACTCTTCCTTAACAGGTCGAGCAGTCTCCTGTGATTCTCGAACATTTTCGAGTTATACTTCACTCCCACTGTTCTTCTTGGAAAGACAATCTCTCTCAAGAAAACATAGTTCTTAGTAACAAACATTTTGTTCTCAGAACGGTTGTAGAAGTAGTAAGCCTTGGTTTCCTAAGGAAAACCTACGAAGTAACACTTATCGGATTTGGGTGCGAGCTTGTTAACCATTTTACACAAGCCTCACAACCCCAAATTTTAGTAAAGAAAAACTTGGAACATTTCCAATCCACATCTCAAGTGGTGTCTTTGCAATTGATTTTGTTGGAACCCTATTTAGTGTAAACTCAGACATTTCTAGCGCGTATCCCTAAAAGGATTATGGAAGATCTGTGTGACTCATCATTGATCGAATCTTATCCAGTAACGTCCGATTCCTCCTCTTGGAAAACCCATTCCAAAGGGGTGTTCCAGGAGGAGTGAGCTGTGAAACAATTTCACACTCTCTCAGATGATCACTTAACTTTTGACTTAAGTATTCTCCTCTACGATCTAATCGAAGAGTTCTAATACTTTTGCGCATGTGTTTCGGTACTTCATTCTGGAACTCCTTGAACCTTTCAAAGGATTCCGACCTGTCTCTCATCAGAAGGACACATCCATACCTACTGAATTCATCAGTAAAGGTAATGAAGTACTGAAAGTTTCCTCTAGCACTTTTGCTCATTAGGTCGCATACATCTGTATGTATAAAGCCCTATAAGTCATTGGCCCTTTCATTTGGTTTGTTAAAGGGCCCATTGTCATTTTGCCCAATAATCAGGATTCACATCCCTCACATGATTCATAATCAAATGAGCCTAAAATCCCATCACTATGGAACTTCTCAATCTGTTGCAGCCCAAAACGACAATGCCAGAGAAAAATGGGTTCTGAGTCATTTTACTCTAACTGTTTGGTGTTTATGTTATATTCAGGCATAAATTGGTCTAAGACATAAAACCCATTCTCTAATGGGGTGCTATCATATAACGTATCATTAAGATCAAAAGAGCAACATTTGTCTTTTATCAAAATAAAATCACTCATATCCTTACAAGAAAATAAAATGACATTTCTGCTCATAGCAGATACACAATAGCAATTATTTAGTTTGTAAAACCAAGCCTGAAGGCGACTACAAAAAGAAACTTCCTACAGCTAATGTAGCAACTCTTGCTTCATTCCTGTTGAGCATCTCCATTCGTCCATTCTTCAACGTTTTACTGTTGCTTAGACCCTGCATATTTCAACAAATATGAGCACCACAACCGGTATCTAATACCCATAAGATAGAACTTGAAATAACACAAATATCTGAATAAGGAGTGTCATACATCTCCATTATTTCCATAGAATCTTCCATGTATTTCTTGCATTTTCTCCTCCAATGCCTTGGCTCCCCACAGTAGCTGCACATATCATCATCTGATGGGCCAGACTTGGGTTTAGTGGGAGACTCGGGCTTATCCTGATTCACAATCTGGACGGACTTTCTCTCACCCTTGTCTTTACCAGGTTTCACAAACCTTTTGCCCTTCTTGATATTGAGCTCAGCTGTCTTGAGCATATCATGCAGTTCAGTCAACGTCTTCGTCAAGACATTCTTGATGTAGTACTTGATGAAACCATCATAGCTCATTGGAAGAGACTGCAAAATGATGTCAGTAGCCAACTCTTGGCTAATAGGACAATCCAGTCTCCTCAGGTTATCAATATAACCTATCATCTTCATGACGTGAGGACTTACTGGAGCATCCTTTGGTAACTTGCACTCAACTAGAGATTTGACCGTCTGGTATCTCTCAGTTCGAGTCTGCTCCTGAAACATAGCTTTCAGGCTAGTGACTATCTCGATAGGCGATTCCACGTTCTCAAATTTCCTCTGCAAATCCGAGTTCATGGTATCCCTCATCAGACGGCGCACATCGACCACATCATAATAATGCTTATTCCAAGCATCATATACTACATATGAGGCATTGGACCTTAGTTCCTCGGGGAGAACTTTCTCAAGGACATAGTCCTTTCTCTCCTGCTTGAGAACGATTCTCAAGTTCCGATACCAATCAAGGAAGTTGGATCCATTTAACTTGTCCCTCTCAAGGACGGATCTCAACGAGAAAGAGTTATGATTAGACATAACTGTAATAAGAAAAGGAAAAATCAGTTATGATATTCAGGAAATGAGGAATCTTAACAATTAAGAAAACTCGCATTATATTCAAAACAATTTTTCCTCAAATGAATATAATGATCCAAGATCCATATTTCACCAAAACCCAAGCGAGCCACTGGCTGTCACTCAAATCTTAGCTATTTAGGTAAGCAACCATTTGCTAATCATATCCAATATGACTCTTGGTTGTGGATAAGACATCTTATGTTTTATCCACCTGATGTTTATGGGCCCAGAACTTCTGATAGCCCACTCAAGTAAACCAATCTCTTCAGTCATGTAATAGTTGATGCCATGCACTGCAAGCCCATCAACACAATTACCTACTGCCTTACTCATGTAACTGCAGACACCTTGCATTGCAAGCCTATCACGCAATGAAATGAGTCTTGACAGCTGACAAGATCGGGAGGACATCCAGAACACTTGATATTTAGTTGAGGAATTGAACTTTCAATCCTTAATACATATCATATATGCATTCAGGAACCCAATCTCATTAAATTTGGTTCGGTTATTAGATTTTAGGTTCATTAACCATAATCTTAGTAGGCTGTCGATCGACACTACGATCGACACTTACTTTTCTGTTACAGTTCATCGAAAACCAATCAATCCAATTTAACCGATTTTGATAACCAACAGAACCAATTCAATAACCGGTCCGTGTCGATCGACACAACATTTGTGTCGATCGACATAGACTAAACCAAATTCAATTTTCGATAACCGGTCAATCCAATTGAACCGGATCGATAACCGGTCAATCTAATTGAACCGGGTCGATAATCGGTTGGTGTCGATCGACACAATATTTGTGTCGATCGACGCCAACCAAATCGCATCGAACCAAGTGAGATAACCGATTCAATCCAATTGAACCGGTTAACCACTTCTCAAGGTCGTGTCGATCGACACCTGGGTTTCTGGGACTTTGATCTTACGATCGAAAACCCTAAAACTTAGCAAAGTCGTGTCGATCGACATGATCAGCTCTGATCAATTTTAACAAACGATTTTGACAGAAAACTGATCTATCAATTAACCTATACATCATATGTATCAATCTGAATTCTCTAATTCATTATAGTTCTAGCAGATCACAAGTTAAATCCTAAGGATCTGATACCACTGTAGGAATTTCATCAGGTTTTACCGGTTTAATCTCTATTAAACAACCTAACGATCAATTCCTTTGCCTAGGATCTAGGGTTTGTAAACGATGAATCTACAAGAACGGATCTAGAATATACCTGGAGTTTTGCAGCGGAATTAGAACAGGGATACGAGATCTAGAGCGCCCCAAGTGTTGCGCCTCTACTGATAGTCCACACGCACACAAACTGGAATCCGCAGGGATGCTAGTACCTGGAATCGAATCTCTCTGGGATTCTACGTTTTCAGAGGCGGCTGTGAACTAAAGCTTGTTCTCCAGGTCGTGCCTCATATCATATATATAGGCCCTGGAGAAAAACCTAATTAATCCCTGAACCGATTCAGGATTAATTAAGCCATTAAACCGAAAACACTAATTCGATTTATTAGCCCGTGTCGATCGACACTACACTTTAGTGTCGATCGACATCGTCTTTAAAACCACGTTTCTAATGTGTATCATATACACATGTCGATCGACACAACCTCTTAAACACGTTTCTTATGTGTATCAAATACACATCATTTGGATCATTACATTAATGATCATTCCCACACAAAGTAAATCTAGTTTGCTTAGGTGTGTGACCCTGTAGGATCATATAATACTAGCAATGAGTTCATAACTCATAGATCATCATTGGTTTCTAGCAAAACGTTATGACCACCTAGTATTATATGAATGTCTCATCTCGACAATACAACTATCATTAGAGTGAATACAAGTGTGATTTCAGGACATTCCCAACAAAGTTAGCTTCCGAAACCATGAAAGCAGCCACTTGATACTCATTTCCATTTACCACAGCAGCATCTCCTCTTTCACTTGAACTGCCTCTTTTGTTTCTCTCTTTCCAAGTGAAACATTGTCTCTTAAAGTGACCCTCTTTACCGCAGATCCAACATGTCTTAGCTCCTCCTCTTAACTTCGACCTCATCTTCTGCTTGTTCTTGTCATAGCCTTTGGTTCTACTTTCCGATCTACCTCTTTCTTGGATAAAGAAAACATCCGAGTTGTTCTTGAGGGCTTTCCCTCCTACTCCTAACTCAAGAGTCTTAGATCTAATAGCACCAATGATTTCTTCTAGAGCTAGAGTCGTCTTACAATACTTAATTGTTTCCTTTAGTTGATCAAACTGCCTAGGCAAAGACATGAGAAGCACTATAGCTTGATCTTCCTCAGGAACAGTCACTTTTACATTCTCTAGATCCGATATGAGCTTAAAGAAATCATTAACGTTCTCATCTATCGACATACCTTCACTCATCTTGTAAGCATACAATCTTTGTTTCAGGTAGATGCGATTCGGAAGAGACTTCGCCATGTACAACTTATCAAGCATCCTTATCATAGTCGCCGCCGTTGGTTCTTTGATTATCTTCCTCAGGACGTTGTTACCCACACACAAGATGATGTTAGACCTTGCTTTACCCCTCTTTGCTTGGAGTTCTTTGTCCGCTGGAGCAGGAGCTTTTGGTGTAGGAGTTCATGGTACCGGCGTCGCTGTTACAGCTCCTGACGGGCCCGTTGCAGTGGCTGCAACAATTGCCGCATACGTCTTCTCCCCACCACCGGTTTCTTCCTCCTCATTGAAACCATCAAGAAAACCTAAGATATACAAATGTGTTAACAACTTTTCTTTCCAGAGGATGTAATCACCTTCTCCATCAAACTTCTCCACGTCAATCTTACTTGAAGACATCTTTAGAAAGTAACTGAGCCAGAACCGAGTAAACACTCGCTCTGATACCAATTTGTGAGGATTTACGTGATAAACCTTGTTTCTTGCGTATCACTCAATCCTCTCTTACTCTCTCTCTTTAGTCTCTCGTTTGTACGTTTGTGTTTGATTGTGTTTGTGAGAATGAATAAAACAGAGCATAAATGAAAACAGAGCAAGTAAGTAAAAAAGACAAGAGACTTTAACGAGTTCAGGCCATAAACTTGGTCCTTACGTCTCGCCGGGATGTGCTACCCGGAATCCACTAGAATCACTTGATTATATGTACAATACATTCCTCTTCTCGAAACTGTACATATCAAGAAAGGACACAAGGAAGTATGGGTGAAGAGAGTGCTCCCAAACCTTGTCTTGAATCCACTTCCCCTTATGTGGGAACCAAGACTAAAGGAGCACAACTTTTCATGTGCTTGTTTGGGAAAAGTACACGTGAGTTCCACATCACTTACGCTTCCATATACTTGTGTCGTACCCGAAAACATCAATCTTGTTTTCTCTTCCTCATTACTTGACTCAAAGACACCAAGTTCTACATGTCCATTTACCTTCCGATGACAACCCAAGGCTCCACAAAATCAATTTTCTTAACCGAAAATTTGAAAATTAGGGAAATCTCGAAATCAAAAGAAATGGCACTTCGACACGATTGAAACGAGACACTTTACTCATAATTATCCATTCATGGCAAGTAAAGATTTACGCCCTATAAGATTTTGCCCATAACGGAAAGAAAATGAGATTAGGGCCAAAGGGGATTTTATACTTGGAAACGATCGAACGGTGATGAAGATGAGAACCAAAATCGGACTAAGCCGAAACAAGACCTGAACTACACCTGATATATCCGAGAAGCTCAGAAACAAAATCGGACTAAGCCGAACCGTTAATCGGACTACACCGAAACTTAATTGGCCAAAGCCGAAAAACTAGATCCTAAACAAAGAGGAAACAGAAACAAAGAAAAGCTAATTTTACAAGACCACGACGACGGCGAGAGCCGAACGTCGGGCCAAGAAACAACGGTGGCTCTGTTTTTTTTTTTAGAGAGAGAAAGGAGAGAGAGAGAAAAAGAAAGGGGGTATCAAATGCTTATGTTAGTCACCTAATTAATGGCTTTGGAGTATATATTCTTTATTATTAATCTGATTTTGTATATACAGCAAATTCATCCTTTTTTTTGTAGGTTTTTTAATATACTACACTGCAACAGAATATATGAGACAAAATATTTAAAAATACTTTTAACACGTGTACAAAAATTATGATATCCAAATCTAATTCTAGTTTTGATGGATGCGAGATTTCACCGTTCAAATTTCTACGATATCATATCAAGTTTTCCAAACTGATCGGATATATATATATATATATATATTTTTTTTTTTTTGATAACCGTGGGGATCCCAAAGGCTGTCTAGGCCCAAAGACTAATCCACGAGGCCTTGCATCCGGTTGCACGTAAATCCCAACCTAAAAAGCGCGGCAAGGTGGCCAACCCGAATCGAACCCAGGTGGGGGAACTCACAGCTGCGAGCCATTTACCAACTGGACCAACGCGGATTGGTTAGATCGGATGGATTTTGCGTAATAACTTTACTTTGTTAATTTTTGAAAAAAAAAAAAAAACTTTACTTTGTTGTGAAAGTGATCAGAATGTACACAATAAATCTGCGTTCACATTTAACAAAGTAATATTTGTATACGTTTTCTATGGTATAGATCGTATTTGTTACTATGCATGCATAATATTAATATCACACTTTTATGTAAACAAAGTTAACATCAAAACTTCAAGAAAAACACTGATACAATGTCTCGTTTTTTTTTTTGAAAATACAAATTTTTCATTCATTTTAAAAACGATCTTTAGTTTAATTTCTGCCACTATTTTTATAATACACTTCTAAAAATGTAGGCGAAAACTGTGAATAATAAATAAAAAAAGCTTAAACCAAATTAGCACAATACAGACAAAACCAGAAATTAAACCGAACGAAACGGAGAATATACCCTCGACCCGTATCCGATCTTGTAGATCTCAACTCAGTAAATTCCTCCGACTTCTTCTCTGAGCAATGGCTTTGGTAACTATTCACTGTTTTCGTTATCACTGCTAAGCTCATTTCTTCGTTTTAGTTCAAATTAAAACCTTAAGCGAAGCAAAAAAAGTCGATTAGCTATATGCTCATACTAAGTTCTTGGAAGATTTTGTCTTTTCCTTTTTTTTTTTGTGTGTCAAAAAATTGTTCGCTAGTGTCTTGATTCAGTTTGAGATACGCAGATGTATGATCATCCGTATAAATATTAATTTGTTGAACTATGCAAAATAGTAATAAAAATCTTACTATTTTCAGGTGATGCATATATACAAGGGAAACAAAGGTGGCAATACTGTACTCATTACCGCAGAGTATGCAGGTGTGAAGATTGATGAAGTCTCGAATTTTAAGATGGGTTTGACCAACAAATCCCCTGACTTCCTTAAAATGAACCCTATTGGAAAGGTGTGGAATCCACTTTTGATTTTTGTGTTGTAGTGAATTTTATAGCTAATGAAAGGTTTATGATCTTACTAGGTTCCTGTACTTGTGACTCCTGAAGGTCACATATTTGAGAGCAATGCCATTGCCCGATACGGTACTCTTTCTAATGCCTTTCATATGAATGATTGTTTGTAATGAAGTGTTTTGGTTGATTACTTGTAGTGAGCCGCTTGAATGGTGGTGACAATGCTTTAAATGGATCCTCCCTCATTGATTATGTAAGTTCATATTTGTTTTCGATGAAACTGTTTGTTCGAAATATTAATTTCTATGTGCATGTGTTCATTTTACAGGCTCATATTGAGCAATGGATGGGATTTACCTCGTTGGAGATTGATATTAACATGTTGAGGTGGTACGCTCCAAGAATGGGCTATAGACCCTTCTCTGCTTCAGTAAGCTTTCCCATACTCTTTACTGCTTTTACTCCTTGTACAATTCTGCTTCTTCTTATATTTGAAATGGTTTTTATGACTGAAGGCAGAGGAAGCGGCGATTACTGCAGTGAAGAGAGGACTTGATGCTCTCAACACACATCTTGCCACCAACACTTACCTTGTTGGCCACTCTGTTACCCTTGCTGATATTGTCACTGTTTGCAACTTGAACTTGGGATTTGCTACTGTTATGACCAAGAGCTTTACCTCTGCGTTCCCGCATGTTGAGAGATATTTCTGGACAATGGTTAACCAGCCAAACTTCAAGAAAGTGTTGGGTGATGTCAAACAGACCGAAGCTGTCCCTACAGTTCCTTCTAAGAAAGCCGCACAGCCTAAGGAGGAGCCTAAGAAGGCGGTTGAGGAGGAAGAAGCA
The DNA here is from genome assembly GCA_963576765.1 of Draba incana. NCBI lineage: Eukaryota > Viridiplantae > Streptophyta > Magnoliopsida > Brassicales > Brassicaceae > Draba > Draba incana. The sequence goes on along the minus strand of OY755215.1, from coordinate 6,242,519 downwards.
CCAAAGCCCAAAGCCAAGAATCCTCTTGATTTGCTTCCACCAAGCCCTATGTTTCTCGATGACTGGAAGAGGCTTTACTCGAACACCAAGTCTAACTTCCGTGAGGTTGCTATCAAAGGTAATATGTGATGACTTTCACTTTTACGTGCCTTTGCAGTCTTGCTTTAAGAGATGTAGGAAAGTCTTTATGCTTGTGGAATCAATTTGATGAGAACAAAGCTATGAGACCTGAAACAATAACATCCTTATAAAACTCAGCCCTCACTAACTGCTCTGTGACCAACTCAAAATAGCTTTAATCTGTTACATTAAGTTCTAGGCTTGATACTGTAGACCTATCGCTGATCACAATTGCATTCTATTAATATTGGATGCAGGGTTCTGGGACATGTACGATCCAGAGGGATACTCGCTATGGTTCTGTGACTACAAGTACAACGACGAGAACATGGTTTCATTTGTTACATTGAACAAGGTTGGTGGTTTCCTCCAAAGAATGGACTTGGCACGTAAATACGCCTTTGGAAAGATGCTGATTTGCGGGTCAGAGGGTCCATTCAAGGTGAAGGGATTATGGCTGTTCCGTGGACCAGAGGTCCCTAAGTTCATAATGGACGAGGTATACGACATGGAGCTTTACGAATGGACTAAGGTTGATATCTCTGACGAAGCACAGAAAGAACGAGTCAGCCAGATGATGGAATATGCTGAGCCTTTTGAAGGCGAGGCTCTTTTGGACGCTAAATGCTTCAAGTGAAAAAGGCTCTTAACGCTGCCCTTTAACCATGGGGTTTAGTCTGTTACTGCCAAGTTTGAGCATTGCTCTTTTGAGTTTTGGTTCTTACTTTATAAACGAACATTCATACATTCATTTGTAACATCACAACATCAAAAATTACATTCATTTGTAACATCAAAACTTCAAAAAACAATAATGCAAATTTTCATTTTCGTATAAATTTTTCACTTATTTTGAAAATTAACACAATGTGACTTTTTAAGGAAAAAAATGTAACAGAAAAATGTGAGAAAAAAGAAAAAAGTAGCAGCAAAAGTAAAACGTAAACCGAATGAACCACAAATAGATAGATAGAGAAAACCAGAAGCTAAACCGAACGAATCGGAGAATATTCTCTACACCGACCCGTATCGGATCTTTATGTAGAGCCCTAATTTACTTTACACCCTTTTATACTCTCCTCGCCGCCGCTTTTTCCTCTTCTCTCTCGTTTTGCTCACACGGAAAATCTGCAGAATCCCCTCGTAAGAATCTTCTTCTTCTCTCCATATTGCTTCGAATTTTCCAAACTGATCGTATTTTCTTTCCTACTAGATCTGAACTCAGAATCCTCCGAGTTCGTATCTTTTCCGTCTCAGCAATGGCTTTGGTAAGTTGTATTCACCGTCTTCGTTACTCGCGATTAGAGCTCATCACTTCGTTTTTGGTTGCATCTTTGTTCGATTTAAACCTTCGCGAAGCAAAAAAAAGTCGATTAGCTATATGCTCATAATAGTTTTCGATCTAAGTACTTCGAAGATTTTGTATATATCAATTTCTGTTTTGATTTTGTGTATCGCAAAGTTGTTGGCTAATGTCTTGATTACTTTGAGATACTAATATGTTGAAATATGCAAATCATGTTGATAAATTTTTGTTTGGAATCTTACTATTTTAGGTGTTGCACACGTACAAGGGAAACAAAGGTGCCAATAAGGCACTCATTGCTGCAGAGTATGCAGGTGTGAAGATCGAGGAGTCCTCGAACTTTCAGATGGGCGTCACTAACAAATCCCCTGAGTTCCTTAAGATGAACCCTATTGGAAAGGTCTTGAATCTCTTTGAATATGTTAAAAAATAGTGTCAGTTTTGATTTGTGTTTGCCGTAATTTCTTAAGCTAATAAAGGGTTATGATCACACTAGGTTCCTGTGCTTGAGACTCCTGAAGGTCCCATATTTGAGAGCAATGCTATTACCCGATACGGTATAAGCTTGTTTACTTCGCTTTTGTTTTCCTGCACTATGTGATTGATTACTTGTAATGAAATGTTTTGGTTGATTACTTGTAGTGAGCCGCTTGAATGGTGACAACTCTTTGAATGGATCCTCCCTCATTGATTACGTAAGTTCATGTTTATCCATTGTGCTTTTTCTAAGAAACTGTTTGTTCTATTGTTTATTAGATATTAATTTCTATGTGCATATGTTCATTGTACAGGCTCATATTGAGCAATGGATTGACTTTGCCTCGTTGGAGGTTGATGCTAACATGTTGAAGTGGTTTGCTCCAAGAATGGGCTATGCTCCGTTCTCTGCTCCTGTAAGCTTTGCCTTATTTTGTACTAAATCATGCTACCCCCTTGTAATCTAATGATATCTATAAGTCTGCTTCTTCTCATATTTGAAATGGTTTATATGAATGAAGGCAGAGGAAGCGGCAATTACTGCATTGAAGAGAGCACTTGATGCTCTGAACACACATCTTGCCGCCAACACTTACCTTGTTGGCCACTCTGTTACCCTTGCTGATATTGTCGCTGTATGCAACTTGAACTTGGGATTTGCTACCGTGATGACCAAGAGCTTTACCTCTGCATTCCCGCATGTTGAGAGATATTTCTGGACAATGGTTAACCAGCCAAACTTCAAGAAGGTGTTGGGTGATGTCAAACAGACCGAAGCTGTCCCTCCAGTTCCTTCCAAGAAAGCTGCACAGCCTGCAAAGCCCAAGGAGGAGCCTAAAAAGGCTGCTCCTGTAGCAGAGGCACCAAAGCTTGCTGAGGAGGAAGAAGCACCAAAGCCCAAAGTGAAGAACCCTCTTGATTTGCTTCCACCAAGCCCAATGGTTCTCGATGACTGGAAGAGGCTTTACTCGAACACCAAGTCTAACTTCCGTGAGGTTGCTATCAAAGGTATGATATGATGACTTTCCCTTTACGTGCTTTTGAAGTCTAAATTAGGAGGCTTCTGGCTTAACCTAGTTACAGCAACTGTAATCTGCTGCATTCAGTTCTTGGCCATAGATTAAGCTGAAGCTGATCTATTATCTTCTTCAATGTTTGCTTTTGATGCAGGGTTCTGGGACATGTACGACCCTGAAGGATACTCGCTATGGTTCTGTGACTACAAGTACAATGATGAGAACATGGTTTCATTTGTTACTCTGAACAAGGTTGGTGGTTTCCTCCAGAGAATGGACTTGGCACGTAAATACGCCTTTGGAAAGATGCTGATCTGCGGGTCAGAGGGTCCATTCAAGGTGAAGGGTTTATGGCTGTTCCGTGGACCAGAGGTCCCTAAGTTCATAATGGACGAGGTGTACGACATGGAGCTTTACGAATGGACTAAGGTTGATATCTCTGACGAAGCACAGAAAGAACGAGTCAGCCAGATGATTGAAGATGCTGAGCCTTTTGAAGGTGAGGCTCTCTTGGATGCGAAATGCTTCAAGTGAAAAAGGCTCTTCACACTTGTCCTTTATATCTCTCTATCACACCATAGGGTTTGATCTGTTACTTTGTGTTTTGATATTTTCTAGTCCTTTATATCCTTTTGAAATCGTAGAGAGTTTGTTTTCCTTATGGGGTTTTTGAAAACTAGTTTGCTTCTCTATGTTATTGTCACAGAATTGTTTACTTGCACATTACAAATTCTATTTCTATTTTCTTCTGGTTTTGGAAATTATCTTTTTGTCTCTGCTGTTTCAATTTGTTTCACCTTGTTTTGGTTCCGGTTAAGGTTGGTTTATAATAAAATTTGTCTCACTAAATCAATTGGTGCGATAATATGATTCGCAAGAAGCCGCGAATTTTGCTTAAATACAGTCTTGTCCATTTTGTAGCCAACCCAAATGACAATTGTCAAACACAATTTGTTTTTGTTTTTGTTTTTGTTTTATGGGGATTATTTTAAATTTAGGCAGCCTTTGGATACATCATGCATATACTATATCAGAAATAGAGTAACGACTTTCATCAATTTGCCTTCTTTATAGTTCTGCAAACAATGATTAATCATAAAGGACAACAAAATTACAACAAGCATTCCACCGCATACGATAATAGTCAACTACATTTTTGGTGTTAATTTATATCAATGTTCTAACCACAAACTCTTATAATATATTAAACTCAGTTTAAACTACTTACGTAATCGAGTATAAATAACTTCAATCTTCATCCACAAGTCAGCATCAATCGAACAAACAACAAAAGCTAAAGAGAAATTAAAAAAATGACGGCTACTAAGCAACTAGTTGTCTCTTGCTTGTTCTTAGCATTGCTCTTAGGACAAGTCAACGCACAAGGTTTGAAAGTAGGTTTCTATGGCAAAACATGCCCAAAAGCCGAGGGTATTGTTAAAAAGGTCGTGTACGCAGCGATGAAGAAAGCGCCTACGCTTGGTGCTCCTTTGCTTAGGATGTTCTTCCATGACTGCTTCGTTCGGGTATGTAATTACTTTAATGATTAAAGTGACTAGTGACTTTTATATAATAATTCATTAAGTCACATTTTCATTAAAATGTGAAAATTGCCTAGTAAAGCGATATTGTCTAATGATTTAATCGTATCAACAGGGATGTGACGGATCAGTTTTGTTAGAGCTAAAGAACAAGCAAGATGAGAAAAATGCGGTTCCTAACCTAAGCCTTCGAGGTTTTAGCATCATAGACGATTCCAAAGCGGTTCTAGAAAAAGCGTGTCCGGGGATTGTTTCTTGCTCTGATGTCTTGGCCCTTGTCGCAAGGGACGCAATGGTTGCGGTAAGTAATCTTCACATAAATAAAAAATAATACATGTATAAAGTTCTTTAAATTCACATTTTTATATGTTGATATTTAGCTTGAAGGACCATCGTGGGAAGTTGAAACGGGAAGAAGAGATGGTAGAGTTACTAATATTAGTGAAGTCAACTTGCCATCACCTTTTGATAACATCACCAAGCTTATCAAAGATTTCGGCACTCTAGGCCTTGACGAGAAAGATCTAGTCGTTCTTTCAGGTACGTATACTAATGAATGATATATTAGTCAGGATTTAGATTTGAGAATGAATTATCAGAAACTTGTTTAGGTAGTGAATTAACATAACAATTTGTTTTTAAAGGTGGACACACTATTGGACACGGACATTGTCCTCTAATGACAAACCGTCTTTACAACTTCACGGGAAAAGGAGACAGCGACCCGAGTTTGGACACAGAGTATGCCGCTAAGCTAAGGTTGAAATGCAAGCCTACCGATACCACGACGGCTCTAGAGATGGATCCAGGAAGTTTCAAGACATTTGACGTGAGCTACTTTACGCTAGTGGCTAAGAGAAGAGGGCTTTTCCAATCGGATGCTGCTCTTTTGGACAACTCCAAGACTAGGGCTTATATCTTGGAGCAAGCAACAACTCATGGGTCAACGTTCTTTCATGACTTTGGTGTCTCTATGGTGAAAATGGGTCGGATCGGAGTTCTGACTGGTCAGGCCGGGGAGATCCGCAAGACGTGTCGGGTTCCTAATTAAGAGATTTTAAAAATGAATTTCTCTCTCGGCGACTTTTATGATTGTTTTTTTTGGTCGTCAATGATTGTTTTCTTTTACGTTAAAATGTGATTGTTTTCTTGGGAATAAGCTGTATTTAATTTGTCAGAAAAAATAAGTCATGTACGTAGTAGTATTTATTTTTGTTTAATGTATAAGAAATTCACAACTTCACGTTCTTCTTTACCCAATTGTTTACAAAATAAGTCAGTTTACATTACTATTAAAAGGTTCAAATTTATCGAAGTGTTTCAATTTTAACGTTTATATTATCGTAAGTCATAACAATATATTTTAAATTATGTAACTGTAATATGCCACATCGGAAGTGAGGTGGACGTGATAATGTTTAAGGCTAATTGAACGAGTGTAACAAAAGTTAAATCATAATTTTTTTTAACAGCAGTTAAATCATAATTTTATTATTGTTTCACATCATCGGAAAAGAGTACAATTAGCTTAAACCATTTTTTTAATTAGTAATACAAATTAATGAAGATCATCGGAAATACGAGGAACACGGCCACAAGATCAATAGTGGTCGCAAGATCCTTTGAACGGTGAGCTTTCACCGGCATTTAACGTCAAGAATGATCAAATTTATGGAATGTGTATTATTGACGTTACATGTGTGTATATTCTCACATAACGTGAAGATTATTCTTATAGATTTAGGACAATAAATGAAAATTTTGTATAATGAATTAAATTTCATATATGATCGTTACTCGTTAAATAGTTAAATCTTAATTAACCGATTTCTTTTTTAAAAATGTGAAATTTCGGATAATAAATTTTGAAATCCATGCTATTACGTTTTTTTTTTTTTTTTTTTTTAAAAAAAAAAAGGGCTTGCTGTTTTTTACCCACAAGAACATACCTATTTGAATACACGGAAGCAAAATAGAATATATCAGTTTAGGAATCAATAAACTATATATATTATCGGATTTTTATTATTCTTATAGTTATCCAAACCCACACAAACATCGGTTGGGTTGCAAATAATACAAAGTACTAACACATTTATAAATAAGTGAATACTAGTGCATGGTTACCGTATAAGCCAAGCAAGCATAAGAATTATATCTTCTTACTGACCTCGACTTTAAGACCATGCTTCATACGGAGAATGATCGAAGGAACTGGTTCGATCTTGTGACCTTCAACGACCTTAAAGTCATAGTTCTGTATGATCTCCACTGCTACTAACTTCATCTGCAAGAGAGCTAATTGTTTACCCAAGCAAGCTCTTGGACCGGCATTAAAAACCAAGAACTTGTATGTAGGTTCACGTCTTAGCCTTCCTTCCTCTGAAATCCATCTCTCCGGTTTGAAATCGGATGCATCTTCTCCCCATACAGATCTCATTCTCCCCAATGCGTAAATAGAAATTATGATCTTTGATTCTGCTTCGACTTTGTGTCCGCTTGGAAGCACATCTGACTTTGAAGGTGACTTGTGGTTCAAGGGAACTGGTGGATAGAGTCTCATAGCTTCGGACAAGGCAGCTTGCAGATACACGAGCTTGTCTAGATCTTCAAGATCAAACTTTGTGTTGATCTCATCTCGGATCTTGGTCATAACTTGGGGATGCTTAGAGAGAAGCCAGAAGAACCAAGTGAGCGCTGAGCTTGTAGTGTCTCTTCCTGCTAACAAGAGACTTAGACAAACATCTCTTAAAAACTTATCATTATTCGGTTTCAAGAGCTTATATTTGCTCGTTGTGTTAGTATTCATGTAACATGTTAAGACGTCCATTGATTGCTCTCTTTTACCGAGACTTATCTCCTTTCTTCTTGATGATATGATCTTCGCGAACATTTGATTGACAGTGGCCAAAGAAGTTCTCATTTTCCTCTCAAGCCCAACGCCAATCCAGTTTTGAAGCTTCCACAAGATCATCGGTTTGAAATGTCTATAAAAGATTGCCTCTTCACCGAGATCCGCAGCTTCACCGAACTCAACTTCCGGCATTTCGATGGATAGTGACATTGGATCATAACCAGTCATCAAAATCGAAGAAGTATCAAACATGAATCTCTGGAACACGTCTTGCAAGTCTACGATAATATTTTCTTGAGCAGCATTATCAAGAAAAGGGACAAGATCTTTCTTTAACTTACTTATATTGCTACTTACTGAGAGCATTTTGAAATCTTGATGGTGAAATATGGCGAGACTGGACTTCCTCAGTTCCTCCCACAGCTCCATATCAACGGCTAAGATTCCATCTCCCAAAACATCAAAGATCTTCTGGAACTCAGGTCCTTTGGGATAATTCCCAAAGTTTGTGCTTAGTATGTGATGGACATTCCTTGGATCGGCGGTAAATAACAAGTCCGTTCCACTGCACCATGGCCCTTTGAAAGAAAAAGTAAGACCAGTGGCCTCAAGAACCTCGACAGTCCAGTCGTAGATACGAGGGAGTTGGACTAGCATCCCAGGAAGCATCCTGAAGAACCCCCATTCCTTGAGAATAGGCCCGGCGTGAGATTTCTTGTGGAAGAAGAAACATTGGAATACAAGGAATAAAAGGAATGCTATGAATAAGACTTGAAGTAAGCCTATCATCGCCATTTTTACACACAATGATTTATGAGTAGTATAGATACAAATGAATCATTGTTAAATTGGTTTGCGATAAATAGACTTATTTGAATGTAGGATTAGGTCCGCCAAGTCCGGATTTTGGACCAGCTCCTCAAACCAATGTTTTGAAAACCGGACCGGACACCGATTCGGCATTATCACTGGTTGGCTGGTCGGACTGGTTCAACCGGTCAGACCGGGTTTTTAATTTTAATATATATATATATATATATATATATATATATATATATATATATATATATAACAAATAATTGATAACATAATTAAAAACATGACAAAACACATTTAAAATCTTCAATATCCAACCGAAATAATTACTAATTTTATCATGAAAGAAAAGAAACTAGAAAAATAGCAAGATTTTGTAATTTAGATTAACAAGACAAATTGAACAAAAAAAAAAAAAAAAAGATTAACAAGACAATAGAACAAACACTCTGATGACAATGAAATATTTCTTTATTACTCGATAAAATATTTCTTTATTACTCGATAATGTCATCTGTTTGACGTCCTGTCACTTCTTCTCGGCCAACTAAAACAAAAGAACATAATAAAACAAAATTAAAAATAAAAAAAATTGAAAACTTACGTTCCCAAAGAGTCACGCGTGGTCGGATTGAAAAGCGGACAGGTTTGGGGCCGGTTTCATTGAAAACCATAACAAAATTTCATTGAGTTATGGTTTAAAATTTGCGAACCCGGTTTTGACGTCGACCCGAGTCACCGGTTTTGGCGGTTTTTTGCCGGTTTTGGCGGTTTAAGTCAAATCCGGGTTTTAACTGTGACCGGACTCGGTTTGGCTAACGATTCACGGTCCAACCGGTCCGACCGGCCGGTCCGGTCCGGTTTTAAAAACCTTGCCTCAAACTCATTTATTTCTGTCTTGTTACTTTAGTATATAAGTTGGTCAACGGACTAATATAGTACGTAATTAATATCACTTTCAATTTCGGTCTCGTTGGTATGGTTTGTGATATTACATTATTTGGTCACATTTTTTTTTTCTTCGATAAATGCTGCTAAGAATATACTGTATTATATAATTGACAACAGTCTTCTTCCGAAATTCTGGTCGAGTATTTGGTCAAAACCGTCAAAGGCTTCTTCATTTTAGACCTTGAGAAATTACGGAGCTCACACCTATTATTTTTATTCAATGTAAATTATAAACTTACTTTGAAAAAACTTTGTCGACGCCTAAAAAGGGATAATCCTGAATTTGATACTGGAGAGACGGTAGGTTTCTGTAGATGATAAGATTAATAATGGATAACATCTTTGATAGCTCAAGAAAGATTTCATGTAGTGCGCGTTCGATTCTCTCACAAGATGGGTCAATTGGAACATCTCATGCATCTCTTCGGGTAATTTTTAAGTCTTTCTCAATAATTTCTTTCTCCCCAAGATTTCATGTATACATTTCTTTCTCAATAATTTTTAAAAAAGGAAATTATTAATCATGTAAATTTGAATGCATACTAATATCTCAAACATATGATTTATCATCTATACCAAGCTTTAATATCACAAAATGTTGAGACCACCTTTAACGCTTATTTAATAAACTTGTTTATTTACATACTAGTATCATATTTATTAGTTTATCCAGATTTGACCTAATAAAATACGTTTTGATCTTCGTAGCCTAATTAAGATTTTGGGTGAAACTGCAAAACATTTGCGTTTCTTCTTCACATCGGCAACTTGTTCTCCCAACTAGAGATGAGAGGTCTTTCATGGTGGCATCTTCTACTATTCGCTTCGATTTATCTTCAGTTCGTCTTCATCAGATCTGTGATTTGGATTTCTGAAATCACTGCTCTTTTACAAGCTTTGTTTGAAATTAGGCATTGAATCCGCTACATTTAGGGTCGAATTTAAGCTTTTGTTGCGTCGATATTGAACAATTTACACTAGTGATTTCAATTTTAACATTTTGAATTCGGCAAACAATTTATGCTTTTGTGATGGATTCCATGATTCAGGTATATCCGGTGATTCCAAGAGTTGGAATACTAGAGCTTCTTCCAGCAAATCAGGAACAAAAGTGTTCCTTATACTGGTCGGGTTGGGGGCTGTAGCGGGAATCTCCTTCCTTTTATTCAAACTGTGGCAGAAGAAGAAAAGAGATGAGCAGTATGCTCGGCTTTTGAAACTGTTTGAGGACGATGATGAACTCGAGGTTGAATTAGGCCTCCGTGATTAAGATAACCAAATCTCTCACAATGCCTAAGGTATGTTTTCAATTTTGCTTATTAGTTAGAATCGTTGCGATAACCTCGACCAGTACTATGAGCATTAGTACTAAAACAATTGTTATAAGAAATGATTGACATAACTGTTGGGTTAGAGTTTCTCAACCGTTTGCAGTTTACGACAATCGTAATGAGATACAGCTGTTTGGCATTTGACAGATGTGTATCAGATCATACCAGGGGTTTATACATACAGGCATTGGAATTGGAAATATTGAAGAACATGTGTAGCAAATATATATACTCAAAAAGTTATGTAATTTTGACTCATCATTATAATTCTCTTGGGAGGCTCTGGAGAAATATTGTTCCTCTTTAGCCTTAGTAAATACAAATGCTATTCTTCAAAGCCAAAGAGAATTGTAACACATAAGAACACAGACCAATGTTTTGTGGTAGTTAAGACTACCTAGACTTTGGTTTTTATGATTGATATAAATAGCTAAAACATAGGAGATGGAGTCATGGACTCTAAATCTGATTCATTGTTGTTACATAGATTCTTCAGTGCATGGTCTTCTTGATCATTGATTCTGCTTGGTTTGCCATAGCGAAGGCTTGGTCAAGAGACGGAGGAGGATTCATGAGCATGATCTGCGTTCCCACAGCGTTTGAACCGTTCAAACCCATAAGAAACGCGAAAAGCTGCTCCTTCTCTCTGGCCTCCTTGGCAAACCCCGGTACTGGATCATACTCGGAAAGCTCCATCCAAGCTCTTCTCACCTTCCCGTAATATCTCAGCATCGCAATTCTCCGACGAAGCTCCCAGATTTTCAAATCGACGCTTGGGACGAATATCATTCGGAGATCCTCCCACGCTTTATGCGCCGTTTTCGCATAACGCACATAGTCTCGAAACTTTTCGCTCACCGAATTCATCAGCCAACACTTAACCCTCGCGTTGCATATGTTCCATGGTTGATATAGCGGCGAGGAAGGATCAGGTGTCTCGACGGTACCGTCTACAAATCCGGTTTTGTTTTTGCTTTGTAGGAACTCGAGAAAAAGGGTTTTCCAGATGAAGTAGTTGTCTTCTTCTTCGTCTTTGCTGAGTATAACCATAGGCTGATTTTCGTCGGATTGAAATTCTGGATCGAGGTAATAGGGAGATTTGGGATCGAGTGTTGGAGATAAACTCATGTTTTCGGCCATTGTCACCAGCCTCTCGAAGATTTTGTTCCTGTTTGTTTATACTTTCGTTCTAGGGTTGATTGCTTACTACTGCTCGTAAAGATAATGATTTAGGTGTGTATTTATATTCCAAGTAAATTCCTTTGATTTTTTTTAATTTGATTTTAATTTAAAATGAGAAAATATATGAGAATGAGAGTTGATAGTGCCAATCATCTGCTGTACTAAGGGCATGTTCAATGGTAACCTCCTAGTGCCTTATGTGGTGTTCTTATAATATAAAATTATTAAAATGGTTGTAAAAGGAAGAAAGAGAGTGTTTTTGTGGGGTATATTAAAATATAAAATTAATAAAATTTGAATAAAGAGAGTAGATAGTGAGTGTGTTTAAATATAAAATTAATAAAAGTTGAGTAAAAGGAAGAGAGAGTGTCTAAAATTAGATATTTTGGAGAGTGTTTTTAAAAAGAAAAGAGAGTGTTAAATATAAAATTAATAAAAGTTGAGTAAAAGGATGAAAGAGAAGATATAAAGTTGAGTAAAAAAAAGAGAGAATGTGTGTTTTAATAATTTTATATTTTAAGAACTCCCCATAAGACACCATGATGTTGCCATTGAACATGGCCTAATGTCGTCGGCTTAGCAAAGAAATATGAGAATATTGTTCACTTTTTGACTCGTATGGGAGTTGGAAGAAGCACAAATTTAATTGTATTCACTGGCTGAATATTTGAATAAATGAGGAGTGATTTATTTAAGGACAATTTGCTAACTAACCAAAAAAAAAATTATAATTAAAAAATAAAAAAAGATTAGCATGTGTGGCAAAACATGAACCTTTAGAGTTAGGTTAATTTGTTAGAATTTTAGTTATAGTTTTTTTTTTGTGTTATCCATGCTAATTTTTCTTTATTTAATCTTTCACAATAAGATTAGAAAACTTCAACTCTTGAGAGTTGGAAAAAATCCTCTCTCTAGAAAATCCTCACACTTTTCTCTGGGCAAAAAAAGAAAGAAAAGCTTTGGCTCCTCACCCGGCGTCGTGGCTTGTATATTTTCTTAGCTTCCCGTTTTTAGTTTGTTTTCTTATTTTTGTTTGTAAGATACATTGGATTCCGGCTTGACCAAATATTTTTTTTTTCCGGCTTTGTTCGGATTTTCAAGTTCCGTTTATCGGATATTAAATCCCGAATGTGTTGGTTTTGTCTCCTTTGCAGATGTGCGTTTGATATGGTTCAATCTCTTGGATCAACTTCTTCTTTTCTCATCATAGGTATTACCTTCTCTATGGCGGGGAATTGTGTCTCCCCATGGTTCCTCTATTATTGACTGGGTTGGTCGTGAGGTTGGTCATGGAATTTAGATGATCGGAGGATATTTCAATGAAGATAGAAGAAGTTATCATCAGCTTTATAGATGCAAAAGAAGTCTATGCAAGAGGTTGGAGTTGATGGCCGGTGGTGAAGATCGAGTATCAAGTACTACTTTTCGACAGATTCCGTTTAAGAGATGGAATTCCGGCGCCGAGAAAGCTGTAGCAACGGTGACCATTCCTCCTCTTCCACCTTGAATCAACACGTGTCTTCCATGCCTTAATCCTTGTCCTTTTAATAGACATTGCTTGTTATTGGACTTTGTTATTCAAGGTGTATTATCCAAAATCTCTTGTAATTGGAGAGAGGAGCGTGGTGTGTACACAAAGAAAGAACAATGAGCCCGCCCAAATTGAATTGACGACAAAAAAAAAAAAAATAGAAAACTTATTGGTCCAGTTTAGTGTAATTGATAAAGCTCTGGTGAACTTCAATATCTGGTGGGCAAAAATACCCCTAACCAAAAAACCAAACCGAACCGATCTGAAATTACCGAACCGATTTTTGAAAAATACCCAATAAATTTTATGTGCTTCAAACAGAAGAATTGAAACCGAATCCGAACCGAACCAAAAATTCACAGGTAACCGAATATCCAAAACATAAATTAAGAATTTGTGTTTTATTTAAGACTGTGTTTTGGTCCTAAGATACTTTGTGTTTCATTTTATGTTTATGGACTTTATGTTCCATTTGGTATTCCATTATGCATAATGTTCTTGTATATCATTTTTATTTAGGCACTTGATTTGTATAGGTTTCGATTCGGTTATTCAATTAAGAACCAAAACCTAACCGAAACCCGAATCAATTCGAGTCTAATAGACCTCTAAAATGTGAAACCAAACCGAAACCGAAGTAAAACCGAACCGAACCGACTCATAACTCATGCGGTTCTATATGGATTCATTTTAGCTATAACCGAACAACCGAACCGAAAAACCGAAATAATAACCGTACCGCCCCAGCTACTGCAGTAACCGTCTTGTCTGAATCCGACCGTAGTTCGATAAATCCGTCTAGCTCATATTCAATATCAAACTCATTTTTTTGTTAACTTTATCTCCGTTGACTCAAACTTTCCATCTCAACTTAGATCATGCTCGATCACCTCGAGCCATTCGTTTCGCAGTGGAAAGTTCGCGCAACACGAGTGTTACACTAATCCTATTGTAAATGATAACTTTGGTTTCATGACAATAATATTTGAGAAATAGATGACCAAAAATGGAAAATGATCAATATGAAAGAAACAGATGAAAAAAAAAAAAAAAAAAGAGTGGTGCATATACGTGGCTGCTTTAAGGCCTCTATCGATATCTAACAAGTCTCTCTCTCTCCATCACAAAGAAAGAACAATGAGCCCGCCCAAATCCACACACACAGAGAACACACCACGCTCCTCTCTCCTTCAATGGCCGCTAATTTCTGCGGTTGGACACATCAATCCCCATTTCTCTCTAACTTCACTACACGCCCATCATCCCCCACATCTTCCTTCATACGCTCCTCTTCTTCCAATGGCAATCTTCCCATCAAACAATCCTTCCCTGGTTCTCTCTCTCCTTCTCTCTCTTTTAGCAATTTCATGCAAACCCATGAATCTAAGAATCTCAAATCGCTTTGTTACTTGAAATTTGAGTATAAAGTTGTCACCTTTAGGTCATTGCTCTATGGTTATGTGTGTTTTAGGGGAGACTGAAGCAGATGTTGTAGTAATTGGAAGTGGAATAGGAGGATTATGTTGTGGTGCATTGTTAGCTAGATACAATCAAGATGTGATAGTTCTTGAGAGTCATGACCTCCCTGGTGGTGCTGCTCACTCTTTTGATATCAAAGGCTATAAGTTTGACTCTGGTCCATCTTTGTTCTCTGGATTACAATCTAGAGGCCCTCAAGCAAACCCACTTGCTCAAGTAAATATGTTTCTGGATTGGGATGAGATTTATTCATCAGTCTTGTCTTTGAAGGTTTGTTCTTATGGATTTGTGTTTTCAGGTTCTTGATGCTTTAGGGGAATCACTTCCATGTGCTAAATATGATTCTTGGATGGTTTACTTACCAGAAGGGGATTTCTTGTCACGTATTGGCCCTACCGATTTCTTTAAGGTGAAAAGCTTAACTTATGTTTCTGGCTTCTAGTTGCGATTGATACAATGAAAATGAGAGGAAAAGTTTGATTCTTGAGCTAGCTTTGGATAGAGTCTGACGAAACGAACTTCTTATGTTGCCATTTAGATTACTTCTATGGCCTTGTATCTATGATCTTGTTGATGGTTGGTTTTTTCTTCAGGATCTAGAGAAATATGCCGGTCCTAATGCAGTTCAAGAGTGGGAAAAGCTTCTTGTGGGTGCCTAAGTGTCAATATAAATGACAATCTACTTCGTGAGATCTCATCTGCTAATAATCACATGAATCTGTGAACCCTGCAGGGAGCAATACTCCCTCTGTCTTCAGCTGCTATGGCATTGCCACCTTTGTCTATCCGCGGGGATCTCGGTGTTCTCTCCACCGCTGCTGCTAGGTATATCATAATATAGCGTTTTACGGGTATAGAGTTACATATTTTTGCTAGTTTCTTTCTTGATATGACTCTTCTGTTAGATATGCCCCTTCCCTCTTGAAATCTTTCATCAAAATGGGTCCTAAAGGAGCATTAGGCGCCACAAAGCTTCTCCGTCCATTCTCGGAAATCGTTGATTCTTTGGGGCTCAAAGACCCGTTTATACGAAACTGGATTGATCTTCTTGCATTCCTACTCGCGGGGGTCAAATCCGATGGCATACTTTCAGCCGAGATGGTAACTATTTGTGTATCCTTATAACAGAAAATACAATCTTATGTCCATAACTATTTGTCAGAATCATCAACCAATGTATCTGACATAATTATCTTTATGTGTGCAGATCTACATGTTTGCGGAATGGTACAAGCCAGGCTGCACTTTGGAGTACCCTATTGACGGTAGCGGTGCAGTGGTTGAAGCGCTTGTCCGTGGCTTGGAGAAGTTTGGTGGACGTTTGTCTCTTAAAAGCCATGTCGAGAACATTGTCATCGAGAATGGTAGAGCCGTTGGAGTTAAGCTAAGGAATGGTCAAGTACGATGAGTTCATGAATTTACAGAATTAGTTCCAATCTTTTTTTTTTTAATGTATCATTACTCATTTTGATGTGAAATTGATTCAGTTTATTGGAGCAAGAAAAGCTGTGGTTAGCAACGCATCGATGTGGGACACTTTAAATCTCTTACCTCCAGGAGCTCTCCCAGATTCATATGTTACGGGGGTGAACACGACACCTCAATGTGAATCATTCATGCATCTTCACTTGGGATTCGACGCAGAGGTATAACTTCACTTTATGGACATTTCAGTTTTACGCATTTGTTTTCTTTTCTCGGTTTTGATTTTGTTCTTAATGGAATTGGAACAGGGAATAGCAGATGATCTTGAGATTCATCATATCGTTGTGAATGACTGGGACCGCGGTGTGGATGCTGACCAGAATGTGGTTCTGATATCAGTCCCTAGCGTTCTTAGTCCGAACCTTGCGCCCCCGGGAAAACATGTTCTGCACGCTTACTTGCCTGGAACCGAGCCTTTCGGTCTCTGGGAAGGTCTTGACAGGAAAAGTGCCGAATACAAGAATCTCAAATCCCAACGGTCCGAGGTAACCTATTCATTTTATTTTTTTATAAAATCGAGTGGTCTGATCTATAACCAAAATGTGATGGTACTGTTGGTGATCAGGTGCTGTGGAAAGCGGTAGAACGGGCATTAGGGCCGGGGTTCAAAAGAGAGAAATGCGAGGTGAGTTTGGTGGGAACGCCATTGACACATCAGAGATTTCTGAGGAGGAATAGAGGAACATATGGGCCTGCGATAGAGGCCGGGAAAGGTACGTTTCCTGGCCATTCAACTCCAATTCCGCAGCTTTTGTGTTGCGGGGACTCGACTTTTCCCGGGATTGGTGTTCCTGCCGTGGCTGCTAGTGGCGCGATTGTTGCGAATTCGCTTGTTTCCGTTTCTATGCATTCCGAGCTTCTTGATGCTATAGGCTTGTAGAAAAATGTGCCACATATATCATGTTTGTATGTTTCATCTATTCACTTCTTTTTGTTGATTTTTACATCACATTATTGATAAATACTTGGGCAATGAATTTGAAAAGAACTAATCTGTTCGAGATCCATTATTGATAAAATAAAAAATTCACTAAAAAACAGGTAGAGCAGGATATTTTTACATATTCCATGACATTTGAACGGACAATTTGCTCGAATTTCAAAACAAATAATAATTTAAAAAAAAAAAATTGTAGTTCCAGCCGTACATTTGAGTAGCTAAAAACTAAAAAAGAGATGTTTGACTTTTAAAATATTTATATTATTCTTTTATTTGGTTTATATATTGATTTAGTTCTTATGATTTGATTTCGTTAGGTGAAACGAATCAGTTAATTGAAGTTTGTCAATTGCATGTCACGTTATCATCCGTTTACGGATTGAAAATTTGAAACGATGCTTAAACCATTTGATGCAACTAACCTTTAACCATTTGATGCACATTTTTTCTTAAATTGTTAGGTATTTATTTGTACATTTTATGATTTTAGAAGAATAAAGCTTTTTTTAAGTATTGATATGAAATCAACATTTAAAAAAAAAAAAAAATTTTAGCCATTTCCAAATAAGATTGATTGACAATATTTTTTAGAATAATTGACACTAAATGTTGACAAGAAAGGAAAAGAAAAAGAAGAAATAATTGACATTAAATAAAATAACTTATAGACAAATAATCTCTAACACTAATTTCTTAATTTATAGTGCATCAAAAACTTTAAGAAATATTAATACACATACTCAATATTCGGTAAAATATATAATAATTTGGCTATTTAATAGTATGAACGTATCTTTTTGCTAAGAACTTTGTATTTATGGAAAACGCTTCTAAATCAAACTTGGAAGTTCAAGTGGATACGTTTTGAAGGATATAAAACGTGGATGGTTTATTTTTAGTTAAAACAAATTTTTATTAATGAAATTACCATTTGAGAGAGCAATAGATTGTTAAATTAACCTCCTAAACATGAAATCTTTGAAAAGCTTTTGTGTTTAGCTATGGAATCTCTAATATGTGTTTTTGCTCTCTCATTTCTGTTTGTGATGGCTAATTCGTCACATTTCGTCTCTCATGATTTTGAAGGTAATAATACAAGATTGAATGATACCAACGATGAGATAGTAAAAACTATTGTGGTAGATTCTACTGGTAATGGTAACTTCAGAACCATACAATCAGCGATCGACTCAGTTCCCTCCGATAACAACCGTTGGATCAGAATCTTTATCAGGAGAGGAATCTACAAGTAAGTATGTTCATAGACTTTCATTAGACGTTTTCTATATGTTTGTAATTTGTATCCATAGATCCAAACATAACATATTTGTACTGTTTGTTTGTTGATGCAGCGAAAAGGTAATAATTCCGATTAATAAACCAAAAATACTAATGGAAGCACATAAAGCATCAAAAACGATAATCCAGTATAACCACGCCGGAGAATCCATTGCGAGTGCTACTTTCAGAGTGTTAGCCGAATTCTTCGTCGCTATCAATTTAACATTTAAGGTTAGCTAGTTAGTGTGCATCTAAGAAGTTGAATATTTGTAATTCAGTCTAATAAGAAAATAATATGATGTAGAATACTTATAATAAGGAGAAGCCTATAACACCGTATGGTGAGATAAAAGTAGCTCCAGCAATTGTAATAGCAGCAGACAAGGCAGCATTCTTCGGTTGCCAATTTGTGAGTCTCCAAGACACAGTCGGTGACTTAGTCGGCCGACACTACTTCGAAGGGTGTAAAATCACAGGAGCCATTGATTTCATTTGAGGAAAAGGCCAATCTCTATACCAAGTAATGTCATTTTTCTCTCATAATGTTAATATATTATAAGTAATTGATGATAACACTAAAAATTTGAGGTTATGGGCCTAGATCGTACATCCTTTTAGGTCGGGGACCAGAGCATTTTATATGGTCCCCTCCCTAGTGTCACTCGAACTAGTGACCTCTAAGCTTTGCATAAACTATTTTATCAGTTGAGCTACTAGCTCTTGGTAAAAAGACTAAATTATATGTATGTGCAGAGTTGCGTGATAAACGTTTTGGGAGTGACAACACTAACCAAGCAAGAAATGGTGGATGGAGGAGAGATCGCGGGATATATAACAGCGCAAGGAAGAGAGAGTGAACAGGACACAAGTGGGTTTGTGTTCATTGGATGCTCCATTATCGGAGTTGGTAAGGCATTCCTCGGAAGAGCTTATCGAGGGTACTCGAGAGTTCTCTTTAGCAATACTAACATGGCTGATGTTATTGTTCCTCAAGGGTGGGATGCTTGGTCTTATCCAAGACTAGTGTAAGTATACTACCTTCTCCAAACTATTGCAAATTAATACTCATCTTGACGATTTCGAAAACTGAAAAATCAGGAACCAAATGATGTATGCGGAGGTAGACTGTAACGGTTCCGGAGCCAGAAAGCAAGGAAGAGTGGCTTGGGAGAAGACGCTATCGAGTAGAGATATATCGTACTTTACAAATCGTAATACTTTTTTAGACAAAGATGGTTGGTTAAGAACTCTTCCTTCTCATCCATACTTGTTGTAATCACCATCTTCTTATTCGGATCGAAATTTATTTGGTTGAACGAAACTTTTTTGTTCATTAGAACTTTTTACTACCCAAGAATCAATACATTCATAATAGAGTGTGGTACATGCTTAGTTATAAATGTGAGGTTGTAAACCCAATTCTACGCTACAAACAAGTGAATCATTTTTGGGCATGTTCAGTACTAACCGATGTAGAGAAATGTGTTGGAAATGAAAAGTGTTTCTAGGTCTTCTCCCTCATTTTGGCTCTTGCAAATACAACTCCAGCCACAAGACCTGCAAAGACCAAACAAGCCTCTCTACGGGTTAATGCACAGCGCGAGAGATATTTGGCAATGGAACCAAGAAAATGCTTACCAAATAGTATGCTTGCTGAGTTTTGCAAACTCGTAGGTACATTGAAAAGAACGATCCCGGCAATAGACAGAAGTATCTTGTTTAGCGATCCCACCAAGCTGTGAAAATTGCATAAAATAAAACGTCTCTACAACGGAAGCAAGAAGAAAGATTGAAATTTGCATTTTACTGTATGTCGTAGCAAACATCTTACCTGTATGTCGTAGCTCCAGTTTGATGAAGAAACCACATTGAAGTAAAACTAATGGCAAGACCAAGAAGTCCACTAAGTGTCATCACCATCCAGAAACCTGGCAATCGCAGAAGTGGCCTGCACACAAACATAATACGCCGTTATTTCTGAGATAACAGAAACCATTTCCTATTGACAGGAAGTTCACTCACGTTGTATACAAGTAATCCGTCTCGTTAAAAGCAAAAGAAAGAATAAGGCCAAGTGGTATTGAAAGCGTGTTATTAAGCAAGACCATGGAGAACTCATTCAAGTTTCCAGATTGAGTAACTTGCTTGGCTGTATCCATCGTCCTTCTCAATGTCAGCTGCAAAAACAACAAGAAAATATAAGCAAATCATATAACAAAGGCGTACAAGATCCAAAGTTTACTCACAGAGTACGACGCAGTTAAGAAACAATTAGCAATTTGCCAAGCGTAGCCAACAGCATTGAAAGATAGATCTGTTATTCCTCCAGATACTGCAGAAATGATCTGCATTGAGGAAAAGGAAAAAATCTATCATTAGACTATATCAAACAAAATATTACATAATAACAATTAGTTAAACCATTTTATATACTAAAGTACCATTAAGAAGAGAGCAAGCCACACTCTGTTGTCATGTTGCTTGTTGAATAGATACATCTCACCAACTGCTGTTATTACATTAGTGACATTCTTCAGGACGGTGACCATTGCTACGTTGATGTATTTCAAACTGTCAATGAAAAACAAAAAATGTAACTGAAATTGCAAGAGTCTTTCCTATATAACAACACACGAATAAAGGCGTAAAACTCATTCCTACCTAAACATGCTTGTGATAAGCATTCCAACGAATATCACGTTGACGGGAAACCAGACCTTTATCAATCTCCAAGTCAGTGGTTCCGTTGTTATTAGACCCATTAAGCTCAAAATCACCACAATTATCACTGAGACAAAATTCTGCACCATCACAGACAGAAAAGAAAACAAAACATTACCACCGCACAGCGAAAGAGAAACTAAATTTTTGTTTTGTTAGGGAAGAAGTCACACGAACGAACCTGGTATAACATTAAAAATATACCAGCATTGAAGTTGTAGCTAGAAAGAACAAACTTGTTCACTAGTATCATGCTGCACGATGAAATGCAATACGCTAAACCCGATAACAAAGCCTGATTAGGTATCTTTCTCAGAATTGGCTTATCTCCAGGTTTTCGTGTCTTCCCTTCTTCCAAGTCTACTCCATCGTTTTCGTAGGATTTCATTGCAAATGAAGACCTGCTAACTTTTCTCTCTTTAATAAACAGGAGGCTTTACTAAGAAGTCCGTCTTCATGAGCGTTAGTGCGCCAACTTCTACTACTAAACTCAAGATGAGCTCTATCAACCCCAAATTGCAGAATCCTTCAATGAAGAAGATGAAAGTTTCAAACTTACAGATCAAAAAAGGACAAACCAAGGCAAAGACGTAGACTTCAAAGAAACAGTTCGACAAAACGATAAGATTCAAATCGAAGAAGTCACTAAATTAGGTATCAAAGAGTACATATATATATGTAAGTGATCACATTAGATTGTTAGAAACTGGCCAATGATGCTATATTTGGATTTCTCACATAGAATCTGATAAAATCACTGACAAAAAAATTACTACTTTTTTCGCAGTATTCCTGAGTATCAAGCAAGTCAACGTTTTCAAACTTAGGATAACTACCAAGTCCAAATTAGCTCCTCACACATGAGATTGTTCAAAAGCTTTTAAGAAAACACAACTCAACATACTGAAATTGATTTCTCACAACAAATCAGTAAATCCCATTTAAAAAATAAAAAAAAAAACAAATTTTGCAGCAAGTAAAGCAATTACCTTGAACTGGAGCTTCGAATAAACTTTGATTCCCTTAATTTAGAGAGTAAGCTAGTTGGAAATTGGAAGAGAAATCCAAAACCCAAATTACGTTTTGGTCGAATCGATTACTTTTTTTCTGATCATCTTCTTCAACGCTTTGTCTTTGAGAGTCTCGATCTAGTCTTCGTTCCACCAAAGTCAGATGCTAACTTGCGCCAACTCTTCAAAATCAGAAAGTTTCGGTACAAGTTAGCATAAGAAGACTTGAGATTCGATCGAAAGAGACTTATGATATAGTTGGTAAAATGATAAAAAAAAAAAAAAAAAAAAATCCCAAAAAAGAAAACTCACGATTTCAAGTTTTCTTCTTCTTGTTGTTGTTCTTGCAGTTGCATTTGAAAGAGGAATGGAGACAGACAATGAGGTTATAAATCACATTAGTACACACGATAAGTGTTTTATTACCAAACATGCTTTGGTCGTACATTTTTGTTAGACTTTCTATTCTAATTGGATTTGTTTTTCTTCTTCTTATATTTAAATTAAATTTTTCTATGTTTGCTCAAATGTTAACTTTCATTTCAATTGCTAAAAAAATTTCCATGGTTTTTTTATTTGTGGTTATTACAATCGCAAAATTTGGAAAACAAACTGCAGCTAACTTGCAACCTCTAAGTTTCCTATATTGAGTAAATTAAAAGCACTAAAAATACAGAGTTTTAGAGTGGGAACATACCATATTTGGTCAACATTCTTCTCTACTTTTTTGTATTAGTACCCTCTAAAACGGTGAGATCGCAACTCTGACCAACCCGTTCTCTCTTAGTGTTATGAGTCTTATAACATGAGCTGAGCATTTCGGTATTCGGCACATGGGAGGAAACATACAAGTTTTGTTAGTTCCATGAAAAAGTTTGGTCAACTTTTGCTAAACTCAATCCAGTCTATTAGATATTGGTCAATTGTGCACTACACTATTAGTCCCATGAACCATTTGTCACACTCTCGTGTGTAATACAAAAGATTGTGTAATTCTTGTTTTATTTCAATGAGAATTGGTTAAGCACTACACTTGGATTGTTAGAAAACTTAGCCAAGCATGCTCAGAGAACACACAAATTAGCATACTACTACTACACTTGGATTTCCCAATTCTACATGATTATTTACTGGAAATCATACTCTTTCACAGTATTCCAAGTACGTAGCAAGAAACTTGGGATAAACCATTAAGTCCAAATTAGATTGTTCAAAAAAACTTGTCCAGGCTTTTAAGAAACCATAACTACTCAACATTAGAACACAATAATATTAGCATTATCTAACATTTGAGTATATAATCCAATTCAAGAAAACTGCACTCAAACAATTCCCATTTGCTTTCCAACTAGCTCAAAGACGTTCTCAGGAGCCTCGATCCAAATATTCTCATCATTAGAGTTCAGTTTTCCCCAATCAAGATTATGCACATTCGGATGATATCTTCCTTCATCAAACGAATATGTCACGCAATGCACCTCATCGTAACATAACTTAGGGAGGTAGATACTATTCCTCAACATCCTCTCGGGTACATAAGTTCTCGATTCACACGACTTACTACTCACAAAAATCGCTAAACTACCGAGATTTTCCTTCTTCTCCCAAACACCTTGCGTAAGATCGAGTTCAAACACCAAAGGATCCTCGTTTCCATACGTGCATATAGAAAATATGTAACCATTATAACCAACCATGAACTTTCCTTCACACCAACACTCACCATCTACGTAATCACGGCATCTAGGTGGAACTACATCAAGTACATTCCATGTCCGTAAAGACGGATCAAAAACCGCGAGGCAGTTACTTAGGTTAAGACAATAAAACAACCCATTCGAGAAGACGACACAATTCTTTTCAACGTCAAGGAATTGAGACCCAACCTGCGTTGAAGTCCACGTTGTTTCACCGGGGCTCCAAGTCCGGATCGTGACATGACCCGGATCATAATCCTTGATAGTGAACACAACACAATTGCTTGAAGTAGGAGCACAAGAGAATCCAACTAATTGATAACCATACCATAACTCAAGATAAGGCAAGACCACAATATCCATGGTAAATGGATTGAACAATACGAAATCCGATGAAATTTCTTTGCTCATAAGAAGCCACCCGTCTCTCGAGTAACGAACAGTGGAGCCGATTAACGATTCAGGTAGCTCCATTGTATATTTCTTGAAGTTTGATGGATTGTAAAACTCATAAGAGTTGTTTGATTTAAGGAAATAGATGAGCCAAGGAGGCTGGTCTATGACTCTGACCGAAACTGCGGCTTCGTACCACGATTTGCATACGATAGAAGCTCGTACGTTATCTTTGATTTCAAGATAAGCCATTATTGAGCTGAGAAGCTCTAAAGGAAGCTCTCTCCAAATTTGATTCTCAATCTTTTCTTTTGTACTGCTCTCCATGATTTTGGACCCTTCAATGTTATTCATGCTCATGTTGGATCTGAGAAAGGAAAATGAGGCAAAAAATTATTATTTGATTGATATGAAGATATGTTATTCATGTTATCACTAACTTGATGCAATCATCAAATTTCCCAGTAACAAGAACCAAATCTGAATATAATTAGATTAAGAAAAGACTAATAAGACTTTGCTTGATTTTGATTCAATGAATTTCAAGAACATAATTTTGGGCATCAGATTTGAAACTGGGTTTATCAGATTGTCACCTAGAATCTACAATTACATAAAGATCTCTATTTTGGGTTTTGTTTTTGCTAGATCAAATACAAGATATTCATGACATCAAAAGATAGAGAGAAGAAGGAAAGAAAACTTACAAGATAATCTTTATTTGAAGGGTCAACAGAAGAGAGATAATTGTGAAACGACAGGTCTTTAATACTAGCAAGTACCAACACGGCGACACATAGTTAATGGGCCAAAAGAGCAGGTCCTGGGTTCGAATCTTGTAGGGAGTTTCTTTGCTTTTTTTTGAAAAAAACTACATAGTTAATGGGCCAAAAAAAACAAAAAAAACTTTGTACCCTCAAATATTCAGGGCCAGAGAGTGAAAATTCATATAATAGTTATGTTGTTGCTAAAAAAGAATGAAAAGTGATTTCATTTTTTTTTAAATCCTTCTAAAAATTCTTGGTTGCAGTCAATGTCTCTGTCTCCATGTCCATAGTCAATCTGAGTTGTCACATGAACCAGCCCTCCCTTCGTGTGCTTCATCATAATTTGAGTATTATGAGTAAACTGCTTAACAGAATCAAAGCCTTTGTTCAATTGTAAAGATGAAAATTTGCAATGGATCTCACTTGTTTGTCTTTGTAAATTTCAAATCATTTTGGAAACAAATATTCTTTTCTTTACTGTCGTCCCATCTTCTTTAAGAACCGGGCCCTCCAGCGTCGACCGTAGTTTCTTCTTTCTGATTCAATTTCTATTTACTTCTACTTCCTTGTGATTCAATTGGAGTGAGACAAGAGACAAAATATGAATTACACGATGCCTTGCGATTTCGGAAATTGCCTTTCTTCGTCTCTCCCATTTGCTATTTATTTTGACTTCTATGGTTTAAAAAACAAAAAAATCCCAACATTTTAGGCGTTGATTGTCCCATAAATCTTCTCCAAATAAGATGTTAGTTATGTTCGATCATTGATGGTGTTTGGTTGCACTAATCGACGGTCTCTTTCCGGCAAGTGTCGGCGTTCATCCTCCGTTAGACATTCAAACGGTTGTGGTTTTCCAATTTTACTAATCTTTAGAACAGATGTTACCAAACGTGGAAACCTCCATGACTTGATTGTCAATGTTCGTTGACGAAAGCATGGTCTTTTTTTTTTTTTTTGGTCGAAATTCTTATATTAGAAACTAAAAGCTCATAGAGCTAACGGATACATCTGGAGACGAGCTCAACGGCAAAGCAAGTAAAACAAGCATTACATTAAAGCGAAAAGTAGAATTGTTAAAAAATGAGGCTTGCTCGGCCTCGAGAAAATTCCCATGGAGAATCTTCACTTGAATCCCTAAACCGGTTGTTCGGAAGAGCGATGGATAGTCGAGTTTTATACCGACCGACGTTGATAATAAAGGATTGTTGGCCGGCATGAGCAACGGAGCTCGAGAGCCGTGGGCAACATCCATTGAAACGGGCCTTGACTGCCTAGATTTATAAAATAGGCCCATATTAATATTGTTGATCCAAATCCAGCTTGATGAAACCAGGCCCAAGCCCAATAATAAACACCTTCTTTGACCTAGTTTTCTTTTGTCTGTATGCACTCCCGTCGACGACTCAACGAAGACCGGTAACTGACCGGTGATCGGAAAATGTGACGGTTGATGTTCTTGTTGCACACGGAGATCGACTTGATTGTCAATGTTCGTTTGCCCCGTGATATACATGTGTTGTGGTGTGATTAAATCTTTGACTTGTTTACTTCGGTGAACAAAACAAATTTGCTCGGCTAAAGAAAACTGTTTTGCTTTCTAAGTGGGAGTATTATTAAATTAGGACTCTGAATGCATGATACAAGCAAGGTTAATTGGGATCAACACTATGAGAAAACAGAGTTAAGACTTTTTGACATGACATTGATATAGAAGTTTTGGTATCAAAAAGTCAAAGAATCCGAACTATCATCGGAGGCATGGGTTTTGTAATGCGTTGTGCAAATTGGAGTTTGAAGAAAAGATAGCCAAGCACAATATTCGCAGCATAAGATCAATATCAAAGAATGAAAAAAACATATTTGATATTTTACTTGAGAAAGCATAGCTAAATTCATTTTTTTTTATCGTTAATGTATGGAGATTATTTCTGTTTATGTAAAACAAATGTTCTGTAAAATCATTGTATTCTCTTTTGATATCAATGAATGGAGTTTAGACGGAAAAAAGGAACTTGGCCCTAGGATATTCTCACAACATACCACTCTCACAATATATTGAATCCTCACATACCAGTATTCTTTGTGGTCTCTTCGATTTGACCACCTCTCGCATATCCATGGTTTTAACGATTTCATTATGGATACAATGAGTATATGTTGATAAACATAATGTTTTTTTCGTTGACATGAACATGGGTGTTAACGTATACACACGACAGTACCACAATACGTAGAATTTATTTTTTGGTAATCCAAACCAGCTATAATATTCTCTAATCTCTATGCATGGTTTATATCTGGTTTGGTGGAAGAAAACGTGCGATTTCATCTATTTCAAACCATAGTCGATTGGTTCTATCGAAAGCGTTTGTTCTTCAATTTTTTAGTCAATGAAAAATCATATACTGACAACAAAAAGTCAAAGTACATTATAGCGCTATATTTGTTATTATGTGTGGGTTTTTATGATGAGTTTATCGATTAAAAGCTTGTTTCGATACTTTAGAGTATTACTCATAATTTAATAACTTTATATAAAGTAAGAAAATATTAAAGTCCCAACATTATTATTAGTTTATTATAGAACTTTTACAGTAGTATATGTTCACTTTCATGTCATGGTTATGACATGAAGAGGTTTTTTCAGTATAAATAAATAATTTTCCCATTAGATCTTAATTATGTGTTGTCTCTAGCTGAAAGTAGCGGCAGCCAAATTAGATTTCTTGTTGGAATTTTAGGTTTTGGATTGGGTTATGCTTGAGTAATATTGTACTAAATCCAATTCAAATAAATTTGAATAGGTTTTTTAAGATTTTAGAGTTTAAGGGGGTGTTACTAGAATTTTAGTGTTATTCATTTAGGCAATCTATGAACTCTTTTAAATTCATGTGTTATTGGATTGTGTATTTGTAGTCATTCATACAAATTCTATAAAATTATAGTGTTATTCAATTGATTGATTTTCCAATTCCAATAAATGTTAGTGTTATTCAATTTTACAATTCCTTTCAAGATATTGTCATTTAGAAAGAATTTAATAGAATTAGAATAAAAATTTGCAAAGAACGGATTGCCTACCATTTAGGTGAGATTTTGGTGGAATATATTAAAAATCCCATAAAAACCTTGAAAATCTTTTTAAAGCCATCAGATATTATTTTGTTTCGATTCTTTCAAATTCTTAAATTGTATAACACCACCTAAATTGTTTGGAGCATCAATGATTTGACTAAATATAGTAAACCTAAATATAGTTTAATTTTGGTTGTTGAGGTTGTGGATTAAATTTAGTTGTTGAGTGTTGTATTAAAAATGACTAAAATATATTCTTCGACTTCAGTAACTTCAATAATTATAAAGTATTGAAATAAAAAAAAAAAAATTATCTATGAATCTTATAGTAAAACCAAAGTTCTAGAAAGAGTATAAAATCATTCATCTATTACCATTTTATTTTTCATTGTAATTTTTGAATTTCCAATTTCATATAATACATGATTATAAAATTTTATATGTTTTTGTATATAAATTGAAGGGAGAATTTCATAAAAATATCCCAACTACATTTCGTTAAGCTTTTTAATACCTTTTTTTTTCTACCCAGTCTAATACCCCAACTAATTATTTTGTCAATTTTAATTCATCAACTTTCAAATAGTGCCCATTTACTTACCTCGACTTAACGGAAAAAGAAAAATCATAAAAATTAAAATTTATTTAAAAATAAAATGAAAATCCAAAAAATTCCAAAAGTCAAGAAATATTTTCTAAAAGTAACAACATAAAAACTAAATTTTTTGATAAAAAATATTTTATTGTTCTTTCAATTTCGAAGTCAAATACCAAATTAAATTTCAAACAAAATCAAGTTTTAATATTCAGAAAGTTCAAACCCAAAAATTCATAAATTTACAACAACTTTTTATGAAGTACAAGATATATATATATCTTTTATATATTCAAAATCCTTGTCTATGTCAATTTAGAATAAAATAGATAAATGACATATATAACACTATTTTGTAAGAAATTTTTGAGTTATTTGTAAAATCCTAACTTGTTTTTTGAATTCAAAACTTAAATTTGTTTATCTAAAATTCATAGCTTTATTTCATAATATGGACATTTACAAAAATGTCACTTTTGACATACCACTTTTCAAATATGCCACTCTTGAATTATTTTCTTACCAACATGCCACTTATAAATCCGTTTAAAAACCTTATATCTCAAAATTTTCAATTTTTAAAAAAGTTTTGATCCCTTTTAAACCTTAAACCCAAAAAACTAAACCCTAATATAATATAGTTAACCCAAACATAAATGATTTAAAAATTTGGAAAAAATGATAGTGGCATTTTTGAAAAGTGGCATATCTTGAAGCTTCTCTTCATTAATTTATTATTTTTAATGTGTTTTTAAAGTTTTGAAGATTATAAATTTGGAAATTTTAAAGTTAAATTTAGGTTTTTAAATTTTAAACCGAATGAATTATTTTTAAAAAAATCATTGTAAAATTAATTATTATTTTTTAAGTTTAAAATTTTTACCCCCAATTTTTTCGAATTTAAAAAAATCATTGTGATGTTTATTATTATTTTTAAATAAATGTTATTATCTTAATTATTTAAAGAATAAAAAGATAATGTTATTTTTCCGTTAAGTCAAGGTAGGTAAATGGGCACCGTTTGAAAGTTGATGAATTAAAATGGAAAAATAAATAATTTGTGTATTAAAATCGGTAACCAAAAACATGGGGTATTAAAAAGCTTAACATAATTTAGTTTGGATATTTTTATGGAATTTTCCCTAAATTGAATGAATGTTTTGTCTAATTCACATAAATGATATTTTAGGATATTGAAGTCGTGAGAAACGCGTGGCTAAACCGGAGGAGAGGAGGACCAATCAGGCAAGAGATGAGGGTCAATCATCAGAGACACAAGTTGCTCTTGTTGTGCCAATCGTGCCTGATGCCTCCTCTCATCGGAAGCCGGTTCACCGTGAATTGTTTACAGAAGCTAAGGAGAATCGAACCGCGACACAGAAGAAAATTGAAGAGACTCTCCCTTCTACGAAAGAATGGTGCAAAAGGGATGGAGAACGGTGGCTTCCCCTCTGATGGTTCGTGCTCCAGAGGTGGATGTGGTTTCGCTTGGTCAAGCTCCGACACATTTGATCTCGGATGCACTGGGTTTTGTCAGGGCACAGTGGTATCGTGACACAGTAGAGGAGGCTCAGGCGGCAAACGCGGTGATAGCATGGAGTCCGCGGCTTGAGAAAGTGGACGACGGAGCAGCGATGGTAGGTACGGCGCCTCAGGCTGCAACCCTAGCTACATCGGGGAACATGCTGGAGAGGGAGGAGATTATCTCTCCCAAAGGCCTCATTACCGGCCCAGGCCCATCAGTGGTGTTATCATCTTCAAAAATCTCTACTCATGGTAATGGACAGGCAAGGCCCAAACACAACAAGGCCAGTTCTAAAGGCCTAAGAGTTAACAAGAAGATTGGCCATAGTCCTTTTTAAGGGATTCGGGTCAAGAAACAAGCGTTAACCGCGACGACAGTAACACTTAGGGATCATGAGAACCTTTGTGTTGGTTCGCTCCCGTTATCTTTGAGGACTGCTCCTACTCTGGAGGAAAATTCGAAAGAATTTAAAGTACCGGTGGTTGAGAGAAAACCACCGACAGTCGATTAAATGATCCTCAATTAGAACTGTCAGGGAGTCGGTGGTTTTCTGACAGTTTGTCGATTACATAAAATCCGTAGGAGACTATTCCCGAGAATAATATTTCTTATGGAGACTAAACGTGATCAAACCTTTTTACAAGAATTGCAAGTGGAGTTTGGTTATGAGTTTCTTTTTACTGTTGACCCTAGTGGTCTTAGTGGTGGTCTAGCCCTTCTGGCTTTACCTAAATTTGAAATTCAAGTTTTATCTTCCAATAAAAATGTTATCGATGTATTGGCTACAATTCACGGTAATAAAGTTTTTATCTCTTTTGTTTATGGAGAACCTGTTATTTCTCGTTACCGCTTTGTTTGGAGCAGTTAACTCGTATTGGCTCAACGCGGTCTGGGGCTTGGCTAATGACGGGAGATTTCAATGAGATTACGGACCACCATGAAAAAATGGGTGGCCGTCCCCGAAGTGATAATTCCTTCTTGGACTTCCGCAGAATGCGAAGTAGCTGTGGTATGATAGATTTTCCATACTCTGGGAATTGTCTTTCCTGGGTGGGACATAGGGGACGTAACATTATTCGGTGTCGCCTGGATAGAATCATGGGTAATGAACAATGGCATGATCTGTGTACGCACACACGGACGGAGTACATGCGTTTTATGGGCTCCGATCACCGACCACTTCTTAATCGGATTACGACTGGCGATTTTCAAGGGGTGAAAAAGTTTCGCTTCGACAAGCGTTGGCTCTCCAAACCTAATTTTGAAGATATAATTAACAGGGATGGGAACCCGATAACGCTAACCCAACTCAGGAGGTTAGTGACCGTATCTCACTGTGCCGGAAGCTTATTTCCAGGTGGCGCAAAGCCGATCAAGAGAATAGTGGTGAGGCGGTAGAAAACCTAAAATTGGAGCTGGATAGACTCCAGAGTGATGACACGGCGTCTTTTGAGGAGGTCTCAGCCGCACAAGAGAGATTACAGATTGCTTTGGTTGATGAGGAACTGTTTTGGCAGCAGAAGAGCAGAGTATTATGGCTGGTTGCAGGGGATCAAAATACGCAATATTTCCATGCATCGATAAAGAAGCGAAAAGCACAAAACATAATTAATGGTATTTTGAACTCGAGTGGTGTGTGGACGGAGAAGGATGCAGAAATCGAGGAGATAGCCATAGAGTATTTTTGGGATATTTTCTCTTCTGAGGGGATCTCGGACTTGGAGACATCTCTACGCCATATCCCCACGACAATTACACCGGAAATGAATGCGATCCTTACTCGGCCTCCATCTGCGTCGGAGGTTAAGACAACTGTTTTTTCTATTCACCCGGAGAATGCTAGAGGGCCAGATAGGATGACGACACTGTTTTATCAGAAGTTTTGGCATATTCTGGGACCTAAAGTGATCGCAATGGTTCAAGAATTTATGGCATCTGGGGTTATTGAATCCAGTATGAATGAGGTCAATATATGTCTCATTCCTAAGACAGAATGGCCTCGGGCAATGAAGGAGTTTCGACCAATTAGTCTCTGTAATGTTAGTTATAAGATTATTTCCAAGGTTTTATGCCAACCTCTCAAGCGGCTTCTACCCAAGTTAATCTCGGAGACTCAATCGGCGTTTATCTTGGGTACGGTAATTTCTGATAATATTTTGGTCGCACAAGAGGTCTTCCATGCTCTAAGTACCAAGGATAAATGTCGGAAGGAATTTATGAGGGTTAAAACTAATATGAGCAAGGCATATAATCGAGTTGAGTGGGGGTTTTTGGAGAGTCTTATGAGCAAGATGGGGTTTTCGGAGACGTGGATATCATGGATCATGCAATGTATTAATTCCGTGACCTACCATATGTTACTTAACGGTAACCCCATGGGTTCCATTACGCCCACAAGAGGATTACGTCAAGGGGATCCCCTGTCACCATATTTATTTATACTCTGTACTAAGGTATTGATATCCAATCTCAAGGCGGCAGAGTCAGCTGGTTGCCTGTCAGGACTCAAAGTGGCGTATGCCAGACCACCAATGTCTCATTTATTGTTTGCCGATGATAGTCTTTTCTTTTGTCGGGCAAATTTAAAACAAAGTGGTGCCATCTTGCAGCTCCTTACAGAATACGAAAATGCATCGGGACAGCGGATAAATTTTGATAAATATGATATCACCTTTGGTAAGGATGTACACCAGGAAACTAGGGTGGCTATACATCATCGTCTAGAAATTATGAATGAAGGAGGCACTGGGAAGTATTTGGGAATCCCGGAACAATTACAGGGCTCCAAAGCACAAATATTTGCATATGTTCAGGATTGCTTGAATGGGCGGATTAATGGCTGGTCGGCCAAGTTTTTGTCAAAAGGGGGCAAAGAGGTGATGATTAAGTTAGTGGCTCAAGCCATCCCAACTTATGTGATGTCTTGTTTTCTTCTCCCTAAAGGGTTGTGTAGGAAACTAGCTGGTGCGGTTTTCCAGTTTTGGTGGAGATCTAAACCCCAATTCAAAGGATTGCATTGGATTGGATAGAAGAAATTTTTTTTACCCAAGAATCAGGGCGGAATAGGATTCAAATCTGTTGAAGATTTTAATCAGGCTCTCTTGGCTAAACAGATGAGGCGCTTACACCAGTATCCTAATTCTCTTGCTGCACGGGTCCTTAAGGGACGGTATTTCATGAATTTCACCTTTTCTAAGCCCGAAAGCCTAATCGGCCCTCCTATGGTTGGCGCAATATTTGGACCTCAGCGCCTCTGATTAATAAGGGTGTGCGGCGCATCATTGGTAATGGACGAAACACAGCGGTGTGGACAGACAATTGGATACCAGATTCAGAGCCGAGACCCCCGATTAGCCGGTATAATGTAATCAACCCATTATTAAGGGTGGCAGACCTTTTCAATCCTGGTCCGTTTACGTGGAGTACTAAGGTACTCCAGGCACATGTTCATCCGCAAGATATTCCACGGATTCTTAGTCTCCGACTGTCTTCACAAATGCCGGATGATAGTTTTTCTTGGCACTATACCAAGTCAGGCGTCTATACGGTTAAATCAGGATATGAACTTACTAGGAAATACACCGATGCAGAGATCCATTTTGCTTTAAAACTACCGTTAGATGTTCCCCTCCGGGCTTATGTCTAGAAACTACTGGCTCCCAATAAGCTACGTCATTTTTTCTGGCAGGGTTTAGTAGGTGCGCTGGCAGTAAATGAGCGACTTAACCATCGGTATATTCGGGATTCTGCCACTTGTCCCCGATGTGGCGCGGCGCTTGAGACTATTAATCACATGTTATTCACACGTCCTCAGGCGTTGGAGACGTGGGTTATGTCTGGTATCACTACAGAGGTCCCAAATTTCCCCTCAGAGAGTTTACGATCTAATTTTCATACTCTTTTCTGGCGGTTACATCCGTCGGTTGGCATGTCT
The DNA here is from genome assembly GCA_963576765.1 of Draba incana. Classification (NCBI taxonomy): domain Eukaryota; kingdom Viridiplantae; phylum Streptophyta; class Magnoliopsida; order Brassicales; family Brassicaceae; genus Draba; species Draba incana. The sequence continues at coordinate 6,208,489 of OY755215.1, read as the reverse complement.
ACGATCTCTCAGGCTTTCCCCTGGATCCTCTAGTATATCTGGAAGGAAAGGAACGACAAGCTTTTCAACACGATAACTCGGTTACCATCGGAGATTTTCACTTCTGCTCTCAAGGAGTCCAGGGAGTGGTTTCAAACGAATACAAATGAACATGTGGTCGACCCCCAAGTTGTTTCGGATACCAGCATGCCGGTAGCCACATTCACTTTCTTTGTGGATGGTTCGTGGAAGCAGGAGGATCAAACAAGTAGAGTGGGATGGGTTCTACCGCTTCAAGATAGGATAAATGATCTTCTGGGTCTACATGGGAACTTGCGAAGTATTTCCCCCTACATACGGAGCTAGATGGCCTGCTATGGGCCATGCGGTGTGATATATCATGGTTTTTACCGGTTTTCAACCATAATATAAGTCCATGTTTTAGAGTATTTTTGGTGTTTTCGAGTGTTTTGGTGTTAATCTTAGGTACAAAGGCGTTTTGGACTCAATTGGTGTTTACTAGAACTTTTTGGAGCATGAAGGAATGAGCAATCAAAGTGGCGATTTCGGAGTCAACATTTCAAGATTGTGTCGAGCGACAGAGATGATAGTGTCGCTCGACACGAAGCTTTATCAAGTGTCGATCGACATGGAGAATGGTGTCGCTCGACACGATACTCGACCAAAGCCCAAAATCAAGTTTTTAGAAGATTTCCTTTTTATGTCAGAAAGCCCAAATGTTTGCAATTGGGCCCATGACGGTTTTGTAACCTTATAAATATGTATTTTCAGCCATTGTTTAGGCTTATGCTTTCTTTTATTGAATTGCTTAGACTTATCTTTAAAAAAATCATGTTTTCTTCTATGATTATGTATGAGTAGTTCTCTTGTTAGGTTTAGGGTTTTTGAAAGTGTATGATGAGTTGCTAATCTGATCTGATTATTAGGATAATATCTTTAGAAGTTCTTCATCTTAACTTGTTCTTACTGCTGATTTTAGCCTCGCGAACTGAAATCTGATTTAGAATTTATTAATAGAAACGACAGTTTTATTGATTAACTTGAACTAGTTTTTGATGAGCAAAATACCTATTCGCAAAGGGATTTGGTTTAGGATTTTGTGAACAATTGTGCCTGAATTTATTGCTTGTTTAGATTTATAGGATTCGCAACGACAGTTAGTTTTCTAGGATTTAGACATAGAAAATATTCGCAGCGACAGCTGGTTTGTTTTACTTTCGTGTGCATGTTCATGAACTGAGCTTAATATTCCTAATAACTGATTTATCTGCAATTCTGATTCACTGTAGAATTCCCTGTGCCTAGCGTCTTTCTCTTATTGTTTCACAACCGTTTGTTTTAATTGCTTATTTACTGCTTTCATAATTATTTGCCTAGTATAATATGAATTTAATAATCTATTGTGTTTTCCTAGACTCCATGTGGATTCGATAACCCTAAGTACTGCAATTGATCTCTTAATTTGAGAGAGTTTAGCTATAGGGTAAATTTGGGCATATCACGGTGGTTAATTCGAAAGAGACGTTATTGCTCTACATTCGTAACCGACTCAACAGATTTGGTGCAGATGGTAGAGTCTCCACACGAGTGGCCCAGCTTTCAACCAGAGTTGCGTGATTTGGCCATCCTCTGGGAATCATTCCCAGAATTCGATCTCATCTACCAGCAACGGGAGAACAATAAGAGAGCGAGTTTGCTAGCGAGGAATGCGCGTACGCGGGATAATATTTTTAATTTTATTAGCACCTCGGTTCTGTAGTGGTTTTTGAATACCGATAATGTATTTGCTTAATCGATACTCAGGTGTGTTCGTGAAAAAAAATTTGATATTTTCACATTTTTTTCGAAAACAACTATATAATTTGAGCTTCAAATATAATTAAAAAAAACTAAAAATTAAATTTATTATTTATCAATTCCAACTAAAATGTTAAGAGATCGTAAGTAAGGTCTTAGAGCATGTACATTGGAGACAATGTGGGTGTGTCTCATAATATAAAGTTATTAAAATTTGAGTAAAAGAAAGAAAGAGAGTGTTTTTTGTTGAAATAGTGTGGTGTATTGAAATATAAAATTAATAAAAGTTGAGTAAAGATAGGAGATAGTGGGTTTAGTTGGAAAGATTGTGTCTTGGGGAAAACATAAGAGAGATAATTGAGGTGTGTTTAAATATAAAATTAATAAAAGTTGGGTAAAAGGATAAAAGAGAAGGTATAAAGTTGAGCAAAAAAATGAAAAAGAAAGTATAAAGATGAGTAAAAAAAAAGAGAATGTGTTTTTAATATTTTTATATTGTGAGACATTGGTAAAATGTCTCCAATGGTGATGGCCTTAGGCTCTCATATAAACAGTTTTTCTTATGTTATTAGTGGATCAAATAAAGTTGTGTTCGGAATAATTTGGTATTAACCACAAGTAACAAAAATTCCATGGATAAAATGTGATTAAGAAATAAACGTATTAGTCTATTAGATTTTATATTTCCGCCCAGTAGTGAGCGAATTTGTTTCCTAGTAATATTAAAATCAAACACATCTTTTTTTTTTTTTTTCATCTAAACTTCGTTTTTATTTATTTCATATTGCGATTAAAATCAGCACGAATTGTCGACAAAATAAAATCAAACACATCAATATCAACAAAATTACCTTCTCTGGGATTCTGGAATTGGAAACAGCAATTTGTCGATGAGGTTTCAATTTTGATTTCTTCGGTGTAGAGATGAAATTCTCGACGGATGATTTTTTTTTTCTTTTTTTTTTTGTGTTTCGCCGAACAAAAAAAAAAAAGGTCCAATTGCATTTGGACAGCTGTCCCGAAGAACTGTATCAACAGGTTCTATGGGTTGAGACGGTTCAAGCTGAAAATTATCTTTTTCCATTTTTTCTTTTTAAAAAAAATTTATGAACACCGTTAAAAATTTTGTTTATCGAGGGTTCGAATCCCTCTCTTTCCCTTTCTCCCTTGACCCGATTTAAGGTGTGGATCTTTTTTGGCTATACATAAATTTTCACAAAAAAACTGTCCAAGACTTAGTATTATTGTAGACCTTAATTCTAATTCTAAATAAAATTAATTTGGTTTTCAGGATTGTCGATAGCATTAAAGTGTACTTTTTGCTTAGTTTTGTTGTACCGAATGGGAGAATTGTTTCCAACCAACTTTCAATTTGTATTTAGTTTAATTTTCAAGAACCCTTAAAAGATTAACCAATGGAGTAAACAAAATTTGCAAAATAAAATTAGGATTCTTATCTTAATTTAATGTTACATTAAAGCCTAAAAAATTGTTGGGAACCCAAGAGTTTCTGACCAATGGAGATGGCCTAAAGGAAGCAAATGACGTGAGCAAAGAAAGTAGGCCTGGGCGCGGATCGGATATCCGGAAAAATTATAGTATTTGTGATTCGATTTGTTATTCACGGATATTAAATTTTCCGATTTGCTTTGCTTTGAAAATTTTAGATATTTGGAGTTACGGATATCCGGATTTTTTTCCGGATATTTGTTTTAACTGAAAAAAACGAAAGAAAAATATTTTATTTTTTCAAAAAGTTATTTTTTCAGTATAAATTTTAAACTAATTAGTGAAAAAATAATATAAGTTAGATAATTTTATTTGATATAACTAAAAATAAAATGAAAAGTGAAAGAAAAAATGGTGGACTACGAAACATTTATTATTATTTTTAGATAAAAATATGAGACAACTGATTTACAAAATTAGTAACTACGTAAATTTACTATAACTATATCCGTTCAATGTATTGAAAAGGTTAAAAAATGCAAATATATGTTGTAGGTATATCATATTATATGTACATATATGTAATTTACGGATCGGATCGGATATTCGGATTTTTAAAATTAGTATTTATGATTTGCTTTGCTTTAGACGGATCGTAGATTTTACTATTTGCTTTGCTTTGATTTATAACGGATATTCGAATTTTTCGGATCGGATCAAAACGGATCACGGATCGGAGCAAATCTAACGGATAATTTGCCCAGCCCTAAAAGAAAGTAAGCGAAGGACGTGAGCAAAGAAGCCAATTTAATTAAGTAAGCGAAGGACAGGAGTATCAATTTTTACTAGGACGTGATATGTGTAGCATTTGTTTCAAAAGCGTGGCTAGGTCAGTCTAAACTTCATTACTCAATTTGTAAGAGATCCGTAAGAATATACGATGGAGATAAAAATCAATATGGAATATTAGATCAAAACATCTTTGTAAATAAGATTTTGGTTTGGGATGTCTAGTTGTCTACCACTAGTTATGTGATTTTGTTTGTCCTTTGGTTATGGGACGTGGTCAATAGTGAGCGTAATATCTGAAAATGAAAGCGAGCCGTTATCAAACCGACCAAAATTCCCAAATAAGCTAGACTTTATTTCAAGTGATGAAATGAAACTTAAGACCCGGCTATAGAGACTTGGCTAGGTCAGCTTTCAACTTTGAAGATTGAACTGATCGCCTATGGGATTTTAAAACTCCATCAGCGTTTCAGTATCAAAAAGGTTTATTTTTATTACTAAACAAAACGGAATTGCCTCATTATTTTTATTAATTTATAATAAGGAAAAATCTTAAGGCCATACTCTCTTTTTTAGTATAATTATGTCATATTATAATTTTTAGTCATCTAATCTAATTTTCCTGTCTTCCCAAAAGCCAATTAATACATAGCTCACTCCTCAAATCCTCATTTATAGGATCGCTTGGACGAGTCTTCTTTCTCAGCCGTAATTTTTTTATCAATAAAAATTACTATAATTTATTATTTTTTTCCTTCTGTTTCTTTTTCCGTTCCTCCACCAGTGGTATTTTCCCGATATTACTGGTTAAAACTAGGGGTGTTTTCGGAAAACGAAAGTTGTTTAAAAACACGGGACGCCGCATTCATGAGAGCAAGTCGCATGGTGACACGTGGCAATAAGAGATATTTGGCCCCTTCTTGTTGCCTATCGTTTGCGCTGAGTCAGCGCGTGATATTCAATCTCGAACTTCGCGATTCATGTCACGTGACCCCCAAGATACCCGGTCCCGGTTTTTATTTTTAATCTCTAACTTTTATAGTAATATTAAAATAATAAAACAAAATTACTATTTTTCAACAAGTTTTTTTTAGTTACTATCACTCCACTAGCTTTGACCGACTTCCATACGAACGTGGATTTTCAAGTTAAATAACCTACCATTTTTTATTTTTTTTGAATCACCGGGGAAAACTCCCCAGATTATATAATTAAAATAAAAACAATTACATCCGAATCTGTCTCGGGTGCTCTAAACCGAGCACATCCTTCCTCAGAATTGGTTCAACGTCTAAAGGAACAAAATGAAAGCTATGAAAACCAAAGGTAAAAAAAAGCATAGTTTGCTAATCCATCTGCTAGACGATTAGACTCCCTATACACATGCGACACTCGGACTATCCAGTTCCTTGAAATAAAGTCATCGCACAAGCGTACCAGGAATGATAGAGGATGCAAATCACTAATCCCTGTCTGAAGAAAACCCACCACTATCTCCGAATCCACCTCTAACTCCACCCTCTCCGCCTTGTAATCCCAAGCCATATATAACCCATAGTACGCTCCCCACAACTCGGCTAAGGGGGTCGATCAACGTCCAATATTTAGGGCAAAGCCTCTACACCAAGCCCCTTCACTATTCTGAAGCACACCACCAGCGGTTGCCAACCATGGGTTACCATGCGAAGCACCATCAGTATTGAGCTTAAGCCAGCCTGTCCTCGGAAAAACCCATTTGACCAAACGTTCCACCCGAATAATTTAGACTTTCCCTTCCGCCTCCTTAGCATTTACTATAATAACTTCCTCGGCAAGTCCTTTTATAAAACGCACCCGTTCTCGACATTTTCTGTTAACACCAAAAACATTGCCACATCTCCACTTCCATCCCCACCAAACCGCCATCGGGAACATTGTAGGCCAGTTATTCGTCGTCAACGACTCACCATACCCCAAGTTCTCATATATCCTTTGTCGTACTGGAACTATCCTGTTCCAGATTCTCGACATCGGAGGACAATCACGTAACACGTGCATAATTGTTTTCGCTCCACTTTTTCACACTGAACAAATATCAGAGTCACACAAATGACGTCTCCATCTCTATGTGTTCGTCTTAATAACCTGCCTTACCACTAACCAAAGAAACACTCTCACTCGCTCTGGAGCGAGCACTCTCCATACACGGTCCCACAACTCCTCCATACATGGTCTTGGCGAATCATCATGGGTAATGAACTTGTACGCCGAGCTCACTGTAAACTTACCATCCGAGTTAAAACCCCAAGATAATCGATCTATAGCCCCCGTAAAACTATCCAAAACCAGGGCCGCCATTTCTAATCTCTTATTTTATGTCACAAAAGGAACTTTCATGTCCCAATTCCAACCTCTCCCATCACTCCATAACTCACGCGCTGTCAGTGTCTCGTCCCCCTCCGGTAGCTCTCTAACTATTTCTTCAATCAACGACCTCCGTGAAACCCATCTATCCTTCCAAAACTTAACCTGTTTGCCATCTCCAAGCACCCAACTTTGCCCTTTACACACCACTTCTCTCAATCCAAACCCAACATTACGCCAAGTAGAAGACCAAGTCCCCTTCGCCAACATCCAAGTCTTCTCATGTATATCACCGATCTTATACTAACTCTTACCACTTTCGCCCAAGACTCGTATGATCGTGTATCACCCGCCATCCTACCTTAGCCACAAGTGCAAGGTTCATATCCTTTGTCGATTTCAACCCAAAGTCTCTTTCCCCTTTCGGGCGACAAACTTGGTCCCAAGCAACCAGATGATATTTCTTTTTCTCGGTAGTACTACCCCAGAGGAACGATCGTGAAGCTTTGTCAAGACTCTCCAACGTTGAAGGTGGAAGTTTCACGGTGCTCATGGCTTGAATAGGTATAGACGATAGCATTGATTTTGCTATTGTAAGTCAACCTTTTCCACCCGACTAGTCTTGAAGAAACCTTCTCAAGAACATCTCGAAAAGTGTCTTTATTAATCCTCTTATGCAGAATAGGCATTCCCAAATACTTTCCCAAGTCCCTTGTTGACTGAATCCCACTCTCTTCTGAAGCTTTCCCAAGTTTCGAGAAACATTAGCAGAGAAGAAAATCTTTGATTTCTCAAGGCTCACTTTCTGGCCATATGCTACGCAAAAACGTTCCAAAACTCTCCGTATAATCCGAACCTGAGCAACAGAAGCCTGAATGTAGATCATATCATCTACAAAACAAATGTGTGAAAGCGTCGGTCCTCCACGCGAAAGACTAATTGGTTTCCAATCTTTCTTCCCAATTGATTCCTCAATTAAATGGCAAAATCTCTCCAAGCATAGAACAAAGAGATACGGGGATAACGGATCGCCTTGCCGCATCCCTCTCATTGGCTTAAAAGACTTCGTCCTATCACCATTCCATAATAAACTCAACGAGGGGCCTAGAACACAACTCATAATCCAATTCACCCAAGTCTCCGAAAAACCAAACGCCTGGAGAGTATCTTTCAAAAAATCCCATCGAATCCGGTCAAACGCTTTCTCTAAATCGAGCTTGAGAAGCATCCACCCTTTCCTACCTTTCTTTCGTCGCATTGAATGAACCGCTTCTTGCACCACCACTATATTATCCATACTCGACCTTTCCGGAATAAAACTCGTTTGCACTGGCCCTATCAACTTAGTCATAACATTCTTTAGTCTTCCCACCATCGCCTTTGTAATGATCTTAAAAAGTACATTACACAGACTAATCGGACGGAATTGATTAATCTTTTCTGGTTTCACCACCTTCGCGATTAAAACAAAAAGTGCATTATTTGTCTCAGGCGGTAAATTTCCTGTCCGGAAGAACTCCAACACAAACCGCAATACGGACTCGCCCACAACATCCCAACATTTTTGATAGAAAACCGTTTGAAACCCATCCGGACCTTGTGCTTTAAACCCATCCGGACCTTGTGATAGATTGCACGCTCAATCTCCATATTCGAAAATGGCTTGCTCAACAACCTATGATCCTCACTTAATAATCTTAAGAACCCTCCATGCGGTAATTTTTCCACTACAGGATCCACATCCTCCATTGAGTATAATCGGGTATAATATCGAATGGCTAACTGTTCCAATGCTATCATTTATTATATTGTTTGGTGATTTAGTCAAATCTAATTGAAGATCTAGCGAACACCACAAAGATATGGCCTATAAAATACAAGCGAATATTACATACTTTCTAAATCCTTATTCCCCATTACAAAAATATTTCGACTCGATCGAACCAATCTAACACTTCTTTCCTCCCGGAAACAACATTTAGGGTTTCAAATTTTTTGTTGCCATTCTAAGAAACCAGTCTAATATCCCGATGGTTGTACTCTCCCGCATCATCCAGTCTCCGATGTTGCAACATCAAGTGTTCATCAATTTCCGAGGAGAGGAAATCCGCCACGGCTTCCTAAGCCACCTCGTTGCCGCCTTTGAACTACACCATATAATTTTCTTCATTGACAAAGACGAACAAAAGGGAAAAGACCTTACGCACCTCTTCAAAAGGATCGAGGAATCAAATATCGCAATAGCAATCTTCTCTGAGAGATATGCACAATCCAAATGGTGTTTGAATGAACTAGCAAAGATGATGAAACTCGCAGAGAAAAACAACTTGAAAGTGATTCCAATATTCTACAAGGTGAAGGTAGATGATGTGAGACATCAGAAGGGAGAATTTGGTCACCACTTTTGGGAGTTGGCAAAGGTTTCAAGTGGTGAGGAGATTAAGAAGTGGAAAGAAGCTTTGGAGTTTGTTTCCTACAAGATGGGATTGACGTTATCTGACAACAGGTATTCTACGTGATCTTCAACTCTTTTTATCGTTTGTCAAAAGAATAGTATACATATGAAAATTTTTCTTGTGTGTCAAGACAGGAAAACGTTACTTTATATCAGTCGTCTGTGATAACCACACAACTAAACATTGCTTCTAACCATAAACGGCACAAGTGATCTCCTGAGACTCCAAATATATTTGCAAATTTTTAGCCATAATAATTATAAAAAGTTTAATAGTAAAATGGTTTAAAGAGATATGTTAACTTTTTTTTCCTTGATTTACATTTTCTTTTTTCTATGTTACTAATAAAGACCATTTTCTTTTAATTACATTTGTTAAGAACGTAGCTAATATTGAAGTTTATTTAGTATACGGATCTCTAAGAAGCGAAAATGTAAAGAAAATTTGTTAGATATATTCTTTTCAACTAACTTGTCGTCTTAAAATTGTTAGAAAAATTGTTACATAAATTGTTAGAAAAATTGTTATTTATCTCCTACCATTAGAATAAAAGAGGAAATATATTTACTATTTATGGTTTTTAAAAACCAATGGACCCACATGGTCATAATTAGCTCCACACAATTCTTCTTCCCCAACGTAAAACTACATTAATACGTATATGATCAATTAATGAGAAAAATTTGGGGCCCTAAAAAATAAATAAAATTTGGGGCCAGTACACATGTTTCAAAAAAAATTGTCCAAGGCCGGGTGTGACACCCTGGTTTTAGGACTGTATATGCGGTATACTAAAATTTGGGGCGCTATATATAATAAGTTTGAAGTTAATGATATCATTAAACCTTACAGATTTTATATATATATATATATATATAAAAGAAGACATAAATATAACTATATAAGTAATAGATACCGTACATTTACGTGAATCTGATCTTGTGAACAATCATTTTCGATAACGCTTCATGATGCACGCAGAGTCGTGCCTATAAGCTTAGAAAAAAGTATTCGTTTAAGGTTCCCAAATAATTTAGAAATTTTAGTATTCCGATTTTCAAAAATATTAGTCATAGTGTATTGGTTATACAAAATTTGATTATTCTACCATAATATCCTCACCTGAGTTTGAAACTCCAAATTTTTCCTATAAATTTTTATTTCAGTGTTATTATTTGTGTTTTTTCGAGTATTATTGTTTATTTATTAAAAATCCAAAATCTATATTCTTCTTTTATGTGTTTGTCTTTGTCAGAATTTGATTTCACGTGTTTTTTTCTTCTAATTCTTTATGTATTTTGTATTTCGAATAAATTTCTCCTATTAATTATATTATGTTAGGATGTTATTTTGTTTCTAATTTATCTATCGATTTTGTTTCTAATTTTTCTATCGATTTTGATTTTGTTATACTCATGTCTCTTTATAAAAAACATCAACTGCTCATTTGGTGTTCCCATTATATTAATATTACTCATTGTTTCATGTTTTTTTTATTTTGCTAAATGATTAAACCTACTTTATAACATAGGTTGAATAACTTGGCTATCATATATATAGAAAAATTTGGTTCGGCAATTTGTTTATGATCAGTTTGATCAAAGAGTTCATAGAAAAAAAAATTATTTTTGCCATATTTCTTTTTTTGTTAATATTTTAGATTTTTTGTTGGTTTTAGACTTTATTTATCATTGTTTTTCAATAAATTAATTTATGATTTAAAATTATTGTTAAAAATATTATCAAAAAGGTCCCGTTTTTAATTTGTCTCGGGCCTCTACAAGTCTTGGCATGGCACTGGCACGCTGGATGCATTTCATGATTGACGATGATTTTTTCTTCAAACTTTCAGAAAGCAATTTTACTGGAATTGGAACATCTACAAATCCATACACATCATCGATGGATGTAATATGTAGCGTGTATTTATTGATACTACACATCATCGATGGATGAATAGGATGGATGTAATACACATCATTGATGGATTTAGCGTGTACAAATCCATACACATTAAATTTATGAAAAACTAAAAAATAAACAAAATGATAATCGTATAAAGGTAATACCCTAATTATTTGTCCAAAAACAAGAAACCCTAATTCAAACGAAAAAGCAGTAAATCGGGAAAACAACATATAAACCACCGTTTGTTGTCTACCGACTAACCCTGACGAAATACTGAGATATAAATAACCAACTCATGACGAGCCTCCTAATTGGATCCTAGCTAGTGTCTGATTAATTGGTTTTTCTTCATTCCCTTCTCTTAGCTCAGAGGCGGATTTTGTCAAAGAAATTATTATGGAGCTGGAGACAGTACAAAACGGAATCCCAATAGAAGAGAGGAAAGATAACAATCTCCATTTTTCATCACGAAAGAGAAGACATGTGATGAATTCTCATCCTGCGAGCAAAAGCAGGAGATGTTAACTAAAGGAGTGAGGAACATAAAACACAATTTGGATTTGATTGTTTAAAATATTTATTTATATACGATCAAAGAAAAACATGATATTCGTAAATATGGTTTTTCTGAAATGCTCTTTGTAATTTTACACATGAACATGGCAAGAAGGGACGTTTTGAAGTGTTTAGTAAAATCGTCTTTGTAATAGATCTGATAATTTGTAATAATAAATAGTAAATTCAGATGATAAGAAAAATTTATATTGGATCAACTAAGATTGAAATCTTCCATCTTCACAATATCGTTCATAATACCATGTTTAACATGGCTGGAACAAAATCATCAATAAAAGTTTCAAAAATCTAAATTTATCAAACAAATATATATATATATATATATATATAATTACCATTAAAACTAGCATTTTATCCTTGGGTGAGCAAAAGGTGCTAAAACACATTGAGTTCCACTCCTTGACCAAAATCTACTAAATGTTTAGAGCTATTAACTTATTAATTATGAACTTGGATTTGTTGCAGCCTGTATTTTTCACCATTAGCTTTATCAAACTAGACCATACAATGGTAACAAGCGCTTGTAACAAGAAAGTGACTGAAGCAATGGACTCTGGTTACTGGTGTGAAGGATGCCAGAAGAAAGATAATGAATTCGAACAATGCATCTCTTTAGCTCTTATAAGTTGTCCATATATTTTGCCTTGCTTGGTAGCTATGAGAATGTTTTTCCTAGATCAAGTAACCGAGGGAAGAACCATAACCTTAGAGTCTAGGCATCTAGATACTCTTTTTTTCATGAATGCTATGACGCTTATCGACATGTTCATGGATCGTGTAAGTGTAAGTAGCTGAGACATCGATGCATGTGTCTTCACAAATGGTTAGGGCATTCGGATAAAGTCTGTGTCTTCTTTCTTTGCAGGTCAAGTGGGGAGAGCTCTTTCCATTGATCATTACAGCGTCTGAAACATTTGCAGTGATTTCTTTAGGAATGTGATATACCCAAGAGGCCGGCATTCCATTTGGTAGATTTGATTGTAACACTCCTTAAGATTATCTAGATGCCATTTGGTAGATTTGATTGTAACATGATGCATCGTTAAGATTATCGGATTTTAGATTTCCTCATTGGCAATACAGTACCAATGCTTTTAAAACAAAACAAAAATTGAAATCCTTCACATCACCCAAGTGACACTAGTACTATGTTCATATAGACCATTACGAACCACCAGAATCCAGAAAAACGATCTCGTCAATTGCAAAGCTATGTTCCCTTTCATTGAGCAGAGCTCTATACATAAAATCCCACATTGATTAACAATGGTTGTGCAGCTTGGTTTTCAAAGGCGAGTGTCAGAATCGAAAAACACAAAGTGATATGAAAATCTCAAGATTGGTTGGTATGTTTTCCGACACAAAAAGAATGCATTAGGCAAATGATTATAAGTTTATAACTATATCTCCCTTGCAAAATCTGGTTTGAACTCTCCAACACAACCACACAAGATCATACATAGTTTTTCCAAGCAAGTGCAAAAATTCTGAGATACAGAATGGGGTAAAACAGAAACTCAATAACCGCCCTTGAGATCGTTGACGACATCGTAAGGAATAGGAGTGACAGTCTCCAAGGTCATACCTTCGACCATGAAACCTGGTTTAGGACCTTTGGGTTGTCTCTTGGTGCTGATAGTCTCTCCTTTGGCTTTGGCTGCAGCCTTTAGCTCATCATTCTTCTTCTTCCTCAGTTTAAACTCCTCAGCACACCTTGACTGCTGCACATGCTCCACACGCACATGTAACCTCTTCCTTATGATTCTGTTTCCAATCTAAACACATTCCCAAAAAATTAAGTTACACTCCAAATTCACATTCCAATAAATTAAGCTTTCACAAATTCCCAAATCGAAATCAACACATCATAAGAAAGATACACAATCGCCCATTTTCAACATTTACACATATTAAAGAATCCCCAATTTGTTCTAAACCCTAATTCTTTCAATCAGATCAAAATTGAGGAACCAGACCTGTTTGTTGACTTCGACACCAACGGCACGCTTCGTAACGTTCCAGACGCGACCGGTACGGCCATGGTAGAACTTGTGAGGCATACCCTTGTGGATCGCACCGTTAACCTTAACATCGACGTAATCGCCTACCTTGAAGGTCCTGAGGTAAGTGGAGAGTGGAATAACACCCTTCTTCCTGAACCCTCTCGCGAACAGATCTCTCGTTCTCGCGCGAACTCCATGTCCCGCCGGCATTTTTCCTCTCTCAGTCTCTGTCTCAAAACCCTAAAAAGCGTTTGGGGAAGAAGACTAATTAGTTTAAAGGCTTTTTGTGTTTATGGGCCTTATCTTATTAAGTCTCCGTTGATTAATTAATATATATAATTGTTGTGAATCAAGAGAACGAATGGGGAAGATTGTGTTTATTCATTAATCATAAGATCCTTTATATAGGATTATTACAAGAGAGAAAAGGAAAATTCCTTTTCCTAATGGGAAAAGGAAAGTACATAAAAGGAAAATCCTAATTCAACTAGGATTCATTAAACCGGCCTAAAGACTAAGTGTTAATGGGCCGTAAACGGACCAGAACTAGTTATGACAATCCACTATGATTTATAACACTCCCCCTTGGATGTCATAACTCTAATGGGCTTGTAATACGCTTTGGATGTTGCCTCATTAAAACCTTACCAAGTAAAACCCATTTTGGGACAAAACCGTGGTGAAGGAAAAAGAGTACAACACGTATTACTCCCCCTGTTCTGAACCTCACTGCAAGTCTTTCAAACGACGCATTCCAATCTGATAAGTAAGTTTCTTGAACGTTGAGGTTGGAAGTGACTTGGTGAATAGGTCTGCTGAATTCTCACTTGATCGTACTTGCTGCACTTGAATTTCTCCATCTTTCTGTAGATCGGATGTGAAGAAGAATTTGGCAGAATGTGCTTCGTCCTATCACCTTTGATGTATCCATCCTTAAGTTGAGCTATACACGCTGCATTGTCCTCGAACAAGACCGTCGATTCCTGCTTACCTTCGGCCATTCCACAATCCACTCTTATGTGCTGGGTCATCAGCCTTAACCAAACACACTCACGACTAGCCTCATGAATTGCCAATATCTCTGAATGATTAGAAGATGTAGCTGCAATGGCCTGCTTCATTGACCGCCAAGATATTGCAGTTCCTCCATGAGTAAACACATAACCTGTCTGGGACCGTGCATTATGAGGATCTGAAAGATAACCTGCATCAGCAAAACCAACTAAACCGTCCTTAGATTGGTTAGTATAAAATAGACCCAAGTCTTTCGTTACTTGTAGGTAACGAAGAATATGTTTTATCCCGTCCCAGTGCCTTTGGGTCGGACATGAGCTAAATCTTGATAATAAATTCACGGCAAAACATATATCTGGCCTAGTGTGGCTTGCCAGATACATTAAAGCTCCTATGGCACTGAGATATGGCACTTCGGGACCAAGGACTTCTTCAGAGTCTCTCTTAGGACCAAACGGATCCTTTTCTAGATCAAGAGATCTCACCACCATTGGGCTGGACAATGGGTGACATTGATCCATATTAAAACGCTTGAGTACCTTTTCAGTATATGCCATTTGATGCACAAGGATTCCATCATTTATGTACTCAAGTTGCAATCCCAAACAGAACTTAGTTTTGCCTAGGTCTTTCATCTCAAATTCTTTCTTGAGGCATTCAACTGTTTGGACGATTTCACCAGGGGTTCCAAGGATGTTCAAATCATCCACGTAAACTGCTATGATAACAAACCCTTTGTTTGCAAACTTTTTTATAAAAATACATGGACTGATGGGATCATTCTTATAGCCTTCTTTGACTAAGTACTCACTCAATCTATTGTACCACATACGCCCACTTTGCTTCAGTCCATAAAGGGATTTGTTCAGCCTTATGCAGTGTTGTTCTCGAGAACCTTTCTTATCTTTGAGCTCAATACCCTCTGGTAATCTCATATAAATCTCATTATCCAGTGGACCATATAAGTATGCAGTTACAACGTCCATTAACCGCATATCCAACTTTTCTCTTATAGTCAGACTTATCAAAAATCTAAAAGTTGTAGCATCCAGCACAGGGGAGTATGTCTCCTCATAATCTATTCCTGGTCTCTGTGAGAATCCTTGTGCAACAAGCCGTGCTTTATATCTCACGATTTCACCATGTTCATTTCTTTTCCTCACAAAGACCCATTTATGTCCAACTGGTTTAATCTCATAGGGTGTCCGAATTATTGGACCAAAGACATCCCTTTTCCTTAAAGAATTCAACTCCACGTTTATAGCTTCTTTCCATTTAGTCCAATTTTCACTCTGAGTGCACTCATATATCGACGTGGGTTCTAGATCCTCCATAAGTTCAAGTGCTACCTTAAAAGCAAATATATCATCGATTTCCACACACTTTCTATTCCATTGTATTCCAGACATAACATAATTCATTGAGATCTCATTATTTTCAGGAACGTCAGAACCATGAAACTCGGCGTCCCGAGTCTCATTGCTTGGAACTATCGGTTCAGTTATGTCTGGGGTTCCATCAGATTCCTCAACCACGATTTCAGCACCTTTCTTTCTTTTCCGAGGATTCTTATCTTTGGAACCTATTGGCCGGCCACGTTTTGAGTGTGGTTTAGATTCTGTAGCAACTTGATTGTGTCCCTCTTGAACATCAATTCTAATCGGTGCATTAACAGCTGGTATGTAAGACTTAGTTACTCTTTTCGGGTCAGCAAAGGAATCTGGCAATTGATTAGCTAGCTTTTGTAAATGTATAATCTTTTGGACT
Organism: Draba incana; assembly: GCA_963576765.1. NCBI lineage: Eukaryota > Viridiplantae > Streptophyta > Magnoliopsida > Brassicales > Brassicaceae > Draba > Draba incana. The sequence continues at coordinate 6,192,387 of OY755215.1, read as the reverse complement.
TCTAATTCACATTCTTGAGTCCGAGGATCTTGCCATTTTAAGGACGTTTGATTCCATATAATTTCCTTTACCAGTCTGTTATCTCCTCCTAATGTTGGATAGACAGATTCGTCAAAATGACAATCTGCGTACCTGGCCTTAAACAAATCACCCGTGGTTGGCTCAAGGTACTTAATGATAGTAGGAGAATCATATCCAACATATATCCCCATCCTCCTTTGAGGTCCCATCTTTGTTCGCTGTGGTGGTGCAATAGGCACATAAACGGAACATCCGAATGTTTTAAGATGGGATATGTCTGGCTCTTGACCCGTTATTAACTGTGATGGGGAATATTTATGTTCACTAGATGGCCTGATACGAATTAGCTCTGCTGCATGTAAAACTGCATGTCCCCAAGCTGAGACCGGGAGTTTTGATCTCATTAGCAACGGTCTAGCAATCAACTGTATGCGTTTAATAAACGATTCAGCCAAACCGTTTTGTGTATGTACATGTGCCACATAATATTCAACACTTACCCCCATGGACATACAATAATCGTTAAACGCTTGGGACGTAAATTCACCAGCATTGTCAAGACGTATAGTCTTTAAAGGAACATCTGGAAAGTGTGCTCTTAAACGTATGAGCTGGGCAAGCAATCTTGCAAATGCCACATTTCTAGTTGATAATAGGCAGACATGTGACCATCTCGTGGATGCATCAATAAGGACCATAAAATATCTAAACGTCCCACAAGGTGGGTGTATTGGTCCGCATATGTCTCCTTGAATTCTTTCCAGAAAATTTATCGTTTCCTTAGTTACTTTGATTGGTGATGGCCTAGTAATGAGTTTCCCTAGTGAACATGCTTCACACGTGAGATTCTTTGGGATAACTCTCCTTTCTTTCAAGGTGTGCCCATTAGTACTTGCTAATATCTTTCGCATCATGTTAGCACCGGGATGGCCAAGCCGGTTATGCCAAAAAGTGAAATTCTCAGTAAACTCTTTGTTTACCATAGTATTTGCTTCTATCATTCCGATCTTAGCACAATAAAGGCCCACAGAAATGGCAGGTATAGTCTCTAGGACTTTCTTATAGCCATGGACGGTTTCAAAGATTTGAAGGAATTCTTTGTTATTCTCGTCCTTAGTTTCAACATGAAGACCATTCATTCGAATGTCTTTAAAGCTCAATAGACTTCTCTTTGAACTAGGTGAATATAACGCATTAGAAATTTCTAGATGCGTGCCCTTAGGTAATAAAATATGGGCTTGACCGTGGCCTTCAATTAAATTTGCTATACCCGCAATTGTGGTTACATTTGCCTTTTTAAGTGTAAGATCAATGAAGTATCTCTTATCTCTTAATATCGAGTGGCTTGATCCACTATCCACAATGAACACATCCATATCGTTCATACTTCAAAAGAGATAACAATAGATACTTTTAAATAACACTCTTTCATTCCATAAAGTTTAATAGAAAGCAATAACACAAAACCAAAGTATAAAGTGTAAAACGTAAAACAAGCAAAACACAAAACACCAAAACAGAAAATCAAAATCAATCACTTAAGTATATCTGAGGTTTCAAAATTCATCAAGTCATCTTGCTCATGATCGAAATCTCCTTCATTATCATGCTGGATCATATGAGTTTCTGGATTCTTCCCTTTAAGGCTCTCTTGATAGAGTTCAACCAGATGCTTGGGAGTCCTACATGTCTTAGCCCAATGATTACTCATTCCACATCGATGGCAAACTGATTTTGGGTTTGATTCTCGTGGTTGAGAAGTAATACCACGGTTATTACGATCATAGTTAGTTCGGTATCCGCGTCCTCGTCCTCGCCCGCGGTTAGAATGATCGTTATGGAATCCGTGGCCTCGGCCCTGACCTCGGCCGTATGGATTAAAATGGCCACGGCCACGTCCTTGCCATCTACCCCCACGTCCACGACCACGATGTCTATAATCACTTTGGACGTGGTTAATTTCTTTCTTTTCATCTATGGCCACATTCGCTTCAGGAAGTGGGGCTGATCCAGGAGGTCTCATCTCACTGTTTCTCATTAGCAGTGTATTATTCTCCTCGGCTAGTAATAGACATGCTATAAGCTTTGAGTATGTCTCAAAACCTCTTTCACGGTATTGCTGTTGAAGCAACACGTTATTAGTGTGAAAGGTGGAGAAGGTCTTTTCCAACATGTCTTTCTCAATTACCTTCTCACCACATAGTCTCAATTGAGAAACTATTCTGAACATAGCCGAGTTATATTCTTCCACGGACTTGAAGTCCTGGAACCTGAGATTCCTCCAATCATAATTGGCCTTTGGTAACAACACCGTTCTATGGTGGTCATATCTTATCTTTAATTCTTTCCAAAGGTCCAAAGGGTTCTCAATGGTTAGGTATTGATCCTTGAGACCCTCAACAAGATGATGACGAATGATCGATATCGTTCTGTATCGATTCCTTTCATTCTCATTATTATCCTCAATGATACATTCGCCAAGTCCTTTAGACTTTAGATTTATCTTAGTATCCAACGCCCACTGTAAGTAATTGTCTCCAGAGAGATTGAGGGCAGCATAATCCAAATTGTTGATTTTCGACATCTGAAAACATTCATCCTATTCTCTAAGAACTATAAGATTTTAAAGTTTATGCATATGATGCAAAATAGGTCATGGGTGCTTATATAAACGGGTACGGATGCATGATGCTTATGAAACCAGATTTTTATGTTTAACAACCTAACATAATGTTTTATATGCTCATGATGCAAGCCTAGTATTCAAATTCTAAACCGTATGATGATATGACCGGATTTTAATCAAGCATGTTATGTCTATATGATGCAATCAGTTTCAGTTTCATGTTTATCAATCAACGAATCAATCCAAACAAGCAAACAAACAAACGAGTTCAAATAAATATGCAACCAAATTTGGACAGAGTGTTTACTGTCGATCGACGGGTGATTTGTGTCGATCGACACAGTTTAATTCAAACAACAAATTCAGGCAGAAGTTTACGTGTCGATCGACATAAAACTAGTGTCGATCGACACGGGTACAGATCATGCAATCGGTTTAGATTTTAATTGAATTAGGTTAGGGTTTCAAGTTAGGGTTTCTAGTGATTACGAATCATGAATCAATAAACACAATCAAGCAAGCAATAACAATAACAAGCATGATTTAGATTAGGGTTTCTAAGATTATCATGAATCTAGGTTCTTTAGATTAGGGTTTCTTATTGTTTACCTTAACCTCCGTGAGTCTTCTAGTTCGCCGTAACCGTTGATAGGCTGTATGAACTTTCTTCTAGTTCGCCGTAACCTTAAAGGTTGTATGAACTATGATTTGAACAGTAACGCCGGATGAACAGTAATCGTCGATGAACAGTAATCGTCGATGAACAGTGCGCGATGAATAGTGCGCGATGAACAGTACGCGATGAACAGTACGATGAATAGTAACGATGAACAGTAATCGCGTTTTTTGTGTTTTTAGGGTTTAGGGAGCAACTCGTGCTGATAACGTGTTGTGAATCAAGAGAACAAATGGGGAAGATTGTGTTTATTCATTAATCATAAGATCCTTTATATAGGATTATTACAAGAGAGAAAAGGAAAATTCATTTTCCTAATGGGAAAAGGAAAGTACATAAAAGGAAAATCCTAATTCAACTAGGATTCATTAAACCGGCCTAAAGACTAAGTGTTAATGGGCCGTAAACGGACCAGAACTAGTTATGACAATCCACTATGATTTATAACAATAATTAACTTATTGTGTGTTGCTCCTTTATCAATTAATTTGAGGAGGGAGATCTGTGTTATAGCTTAGTAGTACTTGTCAAGCCACATTAAGTATTACAAAATGTAAGTATAAGATGGGCAAAACACAAATATACACCAAGTCATTGTTTCTCTTTCAAGTGATTTTCTGTTTATAGACGCAACACAAAGACAAAGAGCTCACCAAAACAAAAACAAAAAAAACCAAAAATAGACTGAATATATCCTACTGGAAAGTCCCTGAAGAACTGAGATCCAGAGAGCTTATAGTGAAGAGAACACCGATAAGGCGTGCAGTAGTAGACATTTGAAGAGTTTTTTTTTTTACGAGTGCAATGCCATGAAGAGGTTCTGCTTACGGGCATGTTCTGGGACAAGCCGGTCCACCGTTTCAGGAGGGATGCCAGAAAGTTCTGTAGGTTTACAAGGTATCATCAATCAGTTCATGGAACACTTACATCAAAAGAGTTGATAAAGGTCTAAAAATTAAAATTGTACCTTGCGGTTTAAAATTGAAAAGTGGAGGAAGTGGCCGACCATTTGGCAGACGAGTGTTTGGATCTCTTAGCTCATCAAAGAACGGGTGGATACAAGCTTCCACCTATCGGAGAACCATGAGACGTATTTGTAATGGGTTTAGAGCGTCTGATGCTGATTCCAACGTAAAATGAACGTAGAATATGTAACAAAACCATGAATAACTTACCGCTGTGCATCTCAAATTAGGAGAATACTGGAAGAACCTACAAACAAGATCTACTGCTTCTGGAGGCAAACGTTTTTGGAATACCTGATAAGCACAAACACATGATTCGTGTCCTGTAAGAACATGACCAGAGAAAACCAAAGCCAAGGAAATTATCACTTAAGCCAAATTTTAGCACGGGGACTCAAACAAAGAGAAACATAATATAGCGCTAGCCACAAAGTTCTAGAACACAGCTTCTTCAACATATAATCTTAAACCAGCACACAAGCCAAGATCATGAAGTCTATGTACAAACACTCCATTAATTAAAATCTCACAGAAATATATAACTCCAATCCCATAGTGCTATCATTAGGTCATGTGTCTCAGTAAAGCTGACATTGTTTCATAAGTCAGAGGAACGAAATATTCAGTTATTTCATCGCATATATTTCAACCAATCTCACTAAACGGCGACAACACTTGAACAAATATTTACATCTAGAATCCAATTGATTATGTTATAATGGATACTACTAGTGTGGTATACCTTGTGCCAAGGGTGAGGTTTTATCTGGGGAAATTTAAATTCTGTGTAGTTTGGATTCATGCACTTGATTTCCTCCCTTGTTGGTGTACCCAAAACCTGCATGACGAAAGAATATAAGAGTTCCTGAAAACAATTATGCTACATTCTCCAATCAAACTAGACAGTTCAAAGTTGATTGATCTCATTTTATATGAAAGAGGACTCCTACGATAAAATAATAAGCATTAAGCAGTGAGCACATAGTCTAACGATTCATTCAGAGATCAAAGTAAAGAATCTGTAAGTTGCTGTAGTAGTGTGATATGAATAGACCAAGTAAGACCATTAAGAAAAAGCTTTTAAGCAACTACCAGTCACTGCTGTGCCCAACACACGTGAATATTTTCGCAGTTAAAAGTAACCCTAAGAGAATTGATAGAAAAAAAGGCTACCTTAATGATTTCAACAAGCTGATCAACTCCACTTTCCCCCGGAAACAGAGGCTGTATAACAAGTCCGTGAGAGCACAAATGATTAAGAGGGTGAAGAAAGATAATAAAAAACAAAAATAGCGGTCCAACCTGTCCAAGTAGCAGTTCAGCCATCACACAGCCTGTGGACCATATGTCTATTGCAGTTGTGTACTCAGTGGCTCCAAATATGAGCTCTGGGGCACGATAGTATCTTGAACAAATGTAAGAAATATTGGGTTCTCCTTTCACCTGTGGAGTATATGAACAAATTAGATTCCAGGCATGGACTAGGAAAACTATACCATACAGCGCGTTTAGAGCTATAGATGATAAAATTTTACCAACACTTTTGCACTCCCAAAATCACAGATTTTTAGCTGATGTGTGTGTGGATTCACCTGCACATCATAATAGGTGCAAAGCCGAATATAAGTTCAATTTCATTGAAACAATTTTTAAGCGAAATTGATAAAACAATTGCAGGTAAGGTGAGCCTAGCATCTGAACATTTGTAAACAAGTTCATTCTTTGTGAAATCAAAAGTAAAGAGACTTCTAAATATTTGAACCAAAGAGCTAAAAAACTAAACTATTACCAAAAAGTTTTTAGTTTTTGGCATCCTGCTTGAACTAACCAGAAAAAAAAAAACCAGTACCACTCTGACTGTGAGGATTGAAAATCAACATTAGCGAGATGTATACATAGCCTCGCTGCTTAAACTAAATATCATGTCAATATCCAACCTACTATAAAATGATCAAATTTCTAAAAGTAAAGAACAGTGTATGTATACTAGTGCCTTTAAAATCTTTCTGTGTGGTGGAAAATACCTTAGCTGGAAAAGAATTCAAACAAATATAGCTTACATAAAGAAGGGAAAATCTGACATTCAGTGAGAAATAAAGGGAACTTACTAGCAGGTTTTGGGGTTTAATATCACGGTGACAAAGACCACAGCAGTTATGAAGGTAAGCAAGCGCCCTGCAAATCTGTACCCATTAACATAAAATTCTCAAAATCACCGAAGAATGTCCCACAAATTATCAGGTTCTTTTCACACTTAGTTCGATAGAATTTGCGGTGCTATGTCCTTTGCATATAAAGGTCTTTCCTATTTCAAGGTGGCAGAAACAATAGGAACTTCGCCTTCCAGTTTACAATCTATCTAGCAAGACAAGAGGAAATCTACAACCCATCAACTCTAGAACAATCCACACAATAGCAGACATATATCGGATATCAAATAGGTGCATGCTAATATCACTAATGAAATTGAATGTATCTTAAATTGATTGAGTACTTATGACACTTACATAAAGAGAAACCAAAAAGAAAAGGAAAATTGAGTAGATAATCACCTGATAAGTGTAGAGTTTGACATATATCAATGGCATCAGCTGGTTCATTCTACTGTAGCTTCTGGCAGTACGATTGACAGTCTCGGGAACAAATTCAAGGACAAGATTCAGATATACCTCTTCATTTTCTGTTCTTGAATAGAAGCTATGCTTTAATGCAACAACGTTCGGATGATCTAGCATCTGCATAATTTGTAATTCTCTATTCTTGTAGCGCTTATCTTGTAGAACCTTCTTGATGGCAACAACCTCCCCAGTTTCTCTGCATTTAGCCTACAACAAGGAAACAACAAATGTTTCGGAAATCTTACCCAATAGCACTACAAGAAGAAAAAATAATATAAACTTACTTGGAAAACCATTCCAAAGGAACCAGTTCCGACTACGTGTTCTGCTATGTAACTAACTGTCTGTCAATCAAAAATTAACAATCAGTTCACGCCACGCTGAAATTCTAGACACACATTTTCTATAATGATCGAACCTGTCTTGATTGACCATTTCGACCACAGAGTGTGGTTCTGATCACATGGCCAGGTTCTGCACCAGCACCATCAATGATATCTGGTTCACTGTCCTGCAACATGGTAAATACATCAAATACAGGTAGACGCATGAGAAGGAAGATAATCTAGAAAAGTTTCAAGTATATCGAGACTTACTCTGTCGTCATCAGCCTCAGTCTTGTCCCTTATTCTCATCTCATGCATATCTCTGTTTAACCAATCAAGTGAACTAGAAGTGTTCTTTAAAACTTTGGCAGATCTCGAACTGCCTACTCCATTTCCCAGGTGAGATTCCATGGTGGTTGTTTAGAAAATAACAAGTACTAGTATTTGATACAACCATAAGCCTTAGCAAGTTGGTGTCCCATCCCATCAAAGCACCAGTCTTCCTAATATAATCAAGAATATAGTGTAAGTAATTATCAGAATATTTACCCTAAGGGTTTAGATCATTGTCACTAGTTGCTTAATTTTCTAATGTACACCAGCATAAATATCCACAAGCAGTAGAATATAGCAAATTGTTCAGATGCTTATGTTGTTCCCTTGATCAAAGAAGAGTATGAACCATTTAGTGTGAGCAAATGAAATAACAAGAGAAGAAGTGAATAACAAAGAATTCTAATCAACAAAATCACCTAATTTACAAGCTTAAAGCAATTTATTTCTCAAGTTATTATGATCACAACATAGAAAACAACAAGAAAAGTCAAATTGCTATTCAGCTTTTTTACAAGCACCATTGAAGTTTGAAAATAGTAGTGATAGACTGATACTACACAAGATTAGCAGAGGTTTTTGAAACCCACACGAATTATGACAAGACCCAGATCTAGTTTTTCGACTAGGGCCGACAAGACATGTCCTTTACTCAATTTTTACAATTACAAAAACCCAGAAAAAAAATCAAGAACCCTAAATTCCGCCAAAAAGAGATCAAAATTGCACATTTAAAAGCAAAAGAAGCGAAACCGAAGATGATTCACCTTGTTGATGATCGTCTTCTTCCTTCTTCTCCGATTGAAAAAAAAGAAAATCGGGAAAATCTTTTAGTCGATTGATCACTGATGATAGAAAAAAATCTGATCACTATTTCTTTGTTTTTCCCCTTTTTTTTATTTCTTTTGTCGATTTCTTTCTTACTGTTTTGAACATAAAAGGAATGAATTAGAATTTTTAATTACAGCTAATCGTAATTAAACAAGACTTTTTAATTAATCAGGTTGAAGTCGATGCTTAATTTCTAGATAGTGGAATATGAAAAGTTGGAAAGTTGTTTCTTATTTTCAACTTAAGAGTATATGGCAGCTTTAGATGTCATTTAATTTTCATGTAACCCATGATTACTTGTGTCAAATAAAGATACCCACGCGTTTCCTTTCGAGTTCACAATTGATGATTTTTTTTTCATTTTTTCTTTAACTTCTTTACTCAAGATTCCACGAAAGTCCGCTATTACATACCTTAAGTATGTAACTATGTTCAATACATACATGAACTTTACTATTGTGCGATGAACTTTACTATTGTGCGAAAACAAACCTAGTTAAAGACAATTTTGAATTTCATACCCAAATTTAGTTTTTTGTGCACATTCATACCTAAACAATAAATTTTTTAATTAAAATTTTTGTTTTTCATTTTTTTTTAGTTATAAGTTTTTAGTCAAAATTTTTGATTAAACTAATGAAATAGTAAACTTTTTCTATATAAAATATTTTAAAATTATAAAACGCGTAAAGATTTAGACCAAAACGCTAAATTTGCTACAATTGTGTTAGTATCTGTAATTTAGATTTATTTTGCTATTGATTTTTGTTTTTTGTTTTTCAAAGGTTTGAAATAATTGATTTGTTTTATTTGATATTTGATATTTGGTCTTATATTTTTTTTATTTTTTTCAATTTATTTTTTTAGGTTTGAAATGTTTCCATTCAAGCATTTGAATTCCGATTCAGAGCTTATCTTGAGAGAGCTTCTATTAATCTCCAACACCTTCCCTTAAAGAATAAAAAAATATAAGACCAAATATCAAATATCAAATAAAATATTTCAATTATTTCAAACCTTTGAAAAAAAAAAATCAATAGCAAAATAAAACTAAATTATAGATACTAACACAATTGTAGAAAATTTAAGCGTTTTGGTCTAAAATTTTTCGTGTTTTATAATTTTCAATTATTTTATATAGGAAAAGTTTACTATTTCATTAGTTTAATCAAAACTTTTGACTAAAAACTTATAACAAAAAAAACAAAATGAAAAACAAAAATTTTAATTGAAAAAATTATTGCTCAGGTATGAATCTGCACAAAAAACTAAGTTTGAGTATGAAATTCAAAATTTTCTTTAATGAGGTATGTTTTCGCACCGTAGTAAAGTTCATGTATGTATTGAACATAGTCTCATACCTTAGGTATTCCACATTATACGTATCTAACGACCAATAAAAAATAAAAAAATTCCTAATATGTCACCATTTTTTAAAAAACTTCAAAAATACCATTTTTCAGTAATTCCAAAAATACTACAAATACAAAAATTGATTTTCGATAGATTTGTAATTTAAATTTTTTGGTTTGGGTTAACTATTCATAAAGTAAAGTATAGTTTTAGGGAGTAGGGTTTGAGTTTGAGGTTTAGGATTGAGTTTTAGATGTTAAAACTTCATTATAATTTTATGGTATTATTGGAATTTTGAACAAAAATGGTATTTTTGAAATTTTTAAAAAGCGGTGGCACTTTTTAGAATCGCCCTAAAAAGTATGTGTTAATAGTAGAAAAAACTATCGAGTTGTCGGGTAGTCCAAGATTGAAATATGAATTCCCAGTTTCTAGAAAACAATGATTTTTTTCAATATTGAAATATGAATTGGAAGAATACAATATATCATAATTCAGAACTAGAAGTTGTTACTACACAAACTAAAATTTGAGATCTTTCCAAAGGTACAAAAATCATGATCTAGGTCATTCCGAGTTACTGGCAATCTAGTTTTCAAAGTATCAACTCAAAGCTGACTCGGTATCTTCTCAACATGGTGCGTAAGAGGCAACAATAGCTGGAGCAAAATTGGCAGAGCGTAGCTAACAAAATATCTCTCATCTTTTTCTCTCTCTTTCGTGCCTTTAAATAGAGATAGGCTCTCAGCTCTACATGCAGAATTCGAGGAACTCCTTTGGACAATGGAATGTCTAATCCGGAAACGCGTATCTAGGGTCCGATTTGAGACCGATTGCTCAGACCTATTGACGATAACGGACGATCCGATAGGTTGGCCTAGTTTTCAGACTAAGCTAGATCACTTTATCGAACTTAGAGAAAAATGTACTTCTTTGCAATTATCTTATATTCTTCGCTCTTGTAATGTTTGTGCCGATGCCCTTGCAAAAGCGGCAAAAGCACGTAACCATATATTTTCCCATGTAGATCTCGATAAGTTGGTAGAAAGTACCTGTTTTCAGGATGTTTCATCCGACCAAATGTGATTTAATATATGGAGTTAGTTGACAAAAAAGAAAAAAAAAAAAAAGATAGGCTCAATGTTTTTCTCTAGTGTTTTATATTTGGATTTTAAAATTCAAATCAACTGGGATTTTTCATTTGATCCATTTTGTATTATCGATCCAACAAAATTCCCACGCACAATTTTAAAATTCTCGGGACATGGATGGCTGTGATAGGTTCTCACAGAACACATGTAACTTATAAAGATCACCAGCCGTATTTAAAAGGTACCAAAGTACTAATGCAAGACGTTCTAATCACTGGATTAGTGCCTGAAAATATAACTTCTTAGACGTTCTAATCAATGCGGTAGAGCAAGTTTTTCATACTGAAGGTATGTACCATCAATTGCATCAATGCAGTAATATATAGGGACCATATCCTCATAAAACTTAGCATTGTAAAATATAAATACCAAAAAACAATTCAAAGACTAAACTTCATGAACATTGTTCTCTCTTTGGTTAAGTTCCACCATCTCCTTCTTATTTTTCTTGTGCACGGAATAGAAGTAAGATCCTAAAGCCAAAGTTATTCCCATCAAAGCAACTATTCTAGGCCAATGTAATCCATCATCCATAAAATCAAATGCCAACAGAACAAACAAAGCCACAAGTGGTGAAGTACACATATGTACAATATCTGCAAATACACCCGACACATAAAGCACCAAACCTACCAACCCGACCGCCCAAACTTGCCACGACAAAGCCAACCCGATCAAACTCAAAACATAATAAGTTTCTCCTTTCTTAAACCTCTTGCTATCACCTTCAAGTTCCTTAAACTCACCACTCGCAAACAAGCCAACGAGGCAAACAAGCGAGGCGGCGAAAGAGACACAAATTTGCATCTCTAGGACCATCCTAAATACTTTCTTGTTACCATATATTTTTGTTTTCACCAATATTTTCTCAAAACCGAGTTGGATTAAACAGAGCGATAAAGCGGAAACAACGGTAGCCGCTAAGGTTAACCGAGCTTGAACACTATAGAATTCTTCGTTTTCGCCAGGCCTTTCCCCGGAAACAGGATCACCAAAAACGTATATCACAAGAGTGAGGATTACTGATATGATGATCCATCTATTAAACTTTAAACGGTTAATAATAGATGTGAAAATCGCTGTAAATATCAACTGTGTAGCGGAAATCAACATGTATACGCCATAGCTTGCGTATAATTTCCCGAGTGCGAATAATTTGCTGTGAGAAGCAACAAGAACACCGAGAGAGATGTAAAGAACGAGAATACGAAAAGAGAGGAAACGAGGATTGTTGTTGCTCTCTTGGTTCGGTTTTGGTGAAGGGAAAATGTAAAAGAGAGGGATGAGAAATGGAAACCCCGTGTTTTGGATCAGAGCTTGAAGCCATGTTCCTTCGCGATCTCTCTCTTCACGATTGTCTTGAACATAGAAAAAGTTCAAGAGAAGCGCGACCAGAGAATCTCCGAGCACGACTACGAAAATACATAAAGAAACAGAGATTGTAAAAGATGCAAAGATATGAATAAGTTCTTCTTATTGATCATTGACGGCTACACATGTGTATATATACAAGACATATTAACCCTAAACATTTACTTGACTCCCAAGCTAATCATACAACTCGATATACTCACAAGGCCCATGAGCCTAATACAAACCAACCCTCTAATACTCCCCCTCAAGTTGGAGTGTGGAGATCCGAAACACCCAACTTGGATAGTAAATGCTGAAATGGAGCTCTTCCCAATGACTTCGTTAGAATATCTGCGACCTGATCCTTCGTACGTATGTGCTCAGTGGTTATAACTCCGGCTTGAACAGCGTCACGCACAGCATGACAATCTCTCTCTATATGCTTGGTACGCTCATGAAATACCGGATTAGCAGCTATATGTATTGCTGCCTTACTATCACAGAATAAACGTGTTGGTGTTGTCTGGTCCACGCCCAAATCAGCTAACAATCGGCGAAGCCATTGAATTTCCCTTAACGCAGTTGCCATAGACCTATATTCTGCTTCGGCCGAGGAGTTAGCAACCATCTTCTGCTTCTTTGTTTTCCAAGCAATAGGAGAACCGCCGAACATGACTACAAACGCACTTAGGGATCGTCTTGTTAAGGGACAAGAACCCCAATCTGAATCACAATAAACCGTTAGAGACAAATCCAAAGTGGATGTAAGAAGAATGCCTTGACCTGGAGAGCCTTTTACGAAGCGAACAACCAGAAGAGCAGCATCCAAATGAGCTTCGTTTGGAGCCTTCATGAATTGTGACAAGAGATGAACTGAATAACACAACTCCGGTCTTGTGTTAAGAAGATAAATAAACCTCCCCATTAACCTTCGATACTTCTTTGGGTCTTGGAGTAATGGACTCTTTATTGTTGCCAATTGATGATTTTGTTCAAGAGGCGTCACGGCTGGTTTGGAACCGAGATTACCAGTTTCCGCAATAATGTCGAGCGCATACTTGCGTTGAGACAAAAAAAATCCTTCCGGTCCGCGACTGACTTCTATACCCAAAAAATACTTGACTCGACCCAAATCCTTCATAGCAAAACATTTGCTCAAATACTCCTTGAACTTATGAACCATGTAGTTGTCATTACCAGTAATTAGAAGATCATCAACATATATCAACACCCGAATCTCCATTCCTTTACGCGTGTAAGAGAACAAAGAGTAATCATCATAAGACTGAACGAACCCAAATTTAAGCAAAGCATCAGACAATTTCTTGAACCAGCATAGAGGAGCTTGCTTAAGACCATATAGGGACTTTTTGAGACGACAGACCTTGCATGGATGTTTATGACGAAAACCTGGCGGAAGCTTCATATAAACCTCTTCATCTAAATCACCATGAAGGAACGCGTTCTGAACATCCATTTGATAAACCTCCCATTGTTTGGACGCAGCTAGACGAAGGATAGTATGGACAGTCGTCATCTTTACTACTGGAGCAAAGGTTTCATTGTAGTCTTCTCCTTCAATTTGATCATTACCCTGCACAACCAGACATGCCTTGTACCTCTCAATTGTCCCATCTGCTAGATACTTGATTCGGTAAACCCATTGACTACCGAGAGCCTCCTTTCCCGGTGGAAGTGTTGTTATATCCCATGTATCATGATCTTCAAGTGCCACCACCTCAGTCCCCATTGCATCATCCCACACTTTGATTCCCACAGCTTGTTTAAAGTGTTTAGGTTCTTCGTTGGATGTGATAGCTGTGAGGAATGCTTTATGCGTAGGAGAAAAATTTTCCTCAGATATAAATTGTGTTAATGGATACAAAGATGTACCTTGGACCGTGGAGGATTGATTGATGGAGCTGGGTGAAGCGTGATGGGGGTCTTGAGAAGAGATTGCATTATACGTAACAAAGTCTTTGAGACGAACTGACTGAGTTTTCTCACGGAGACCACGACCAAGTGGTTCCGGCTGAATGACCTCCGGAAGTGTATCAATGATATTATCGGGACTGATTACGGTCTCTGGTTCATGAACCGTGACGTCTTCTGGTTCAGAATCAGAGATGTGATGATCTTGTACCGTGTTTTCAACAATTAGAGGGACAGTGGACTCGTCACTCCCCCTTACTAAAGACTCAGTATTTGGAGAAAGCACCCAATCATCATCACTTTCAATAGCAACAACTGGAGAAGATGGTGAAGACGATGACACAGTAGAGTAAGGGAACACTGTTTCCTGAAACACTACATCTCGTGACACTACAAACTGATTACTCTCAATATCATATACTTTCCATCCTTTCTTGCCCAACGGATAACCCAAGAAAACACAGCGACGACTCCGTTCACCAAATTTGTCTTTGTCTCTTGAGGCACGATGTGTATAACACTCACAACCAAAGACTCGTAGCTGATCATAAGATTGTTTAACGCCATGTAACAACTCATATGGAGACTTTCCTTTATGAATTGCAGATGGTGTCCTATTGATGACATAGGCCGCAGTGAGTATGGCTTCGCCCCAAAATTTAACCGGTAAATGTGCTTGAAACAACAAGGCACGAGAGACATTAAGAATGTGCCGGTGCTTCCTTTCAACTCGTCCATTTTGTTGAGGTGTCGCGACACATGAAGTTTGATGAACTATTCCTTTTTCTCTAAAGAATGATGACATGCACATAAACTCTGTGCCATTGTCACTTCGGACTATTTTAACCTGTTTGTTGAATTGTCGTTCAGCATAAGAGAGAAAGTTGCGTAACAAGTTGCTCACTTCTGATTTTTCTAGCATCAAAAAAGTCTAAACCGCACGAGTAAAGTCATCAACAATTGTTAAGAAATATCGAGCACCAGTAGAAGAAGGAATGCGGTATGGACCCCATACGTCACAATGAATAAGTGAAAAGCATTCTTTAGATTTAGTAACACTGTCTGAAAACACCTCTCTAGTCTGCTTTGCTCTAAAACACACATCACATGAACCAGAACAAGCAGATTTTGAGCAACTAGAAAACATTGGTAAAGAAGAAAGCACTGAAAAAGACGGATGTCCTAGCATCCGATGCCACAAATCCGAATCAGCAACAACTTTGGCTCTATGACTCTTTGCTTCCATGACATCCGTAAGATGATAAACCCCATCACGTTCCTCACCGGCTCCAATCAAAGTCCTCGTAAAACGGTCCTGCACAACACACAACGTATCAGTAAACATTGCAATGCACTTGGTTTGTTTCAACAACTTGGCAACGGAAATCAAAGTGCAATTCAGATTGTGCACATATAAAACATTTGGTAACGACAACGTCTCAGAAAGATACAAAACTCCCTTGCTAACAGATAGAGTCTTTCCTCCATCGGCAAATCCTATTGAACAAGGAGATGTATTTTCGATAGATGTGAGAAGAGACATGTTCCCTGTCATGTGATGGGACGCTCCTGAATCAAAAATTACATCACCATAACCTTCCTTACCCGACAACTTGTCCGTTCCACTCTCGGTTGATTTCTCTTGAATTAATTTTGAAAGAGCTCGCAATTGCTCCGGTGTGAAGTCCGGAAACACTGATGAGTTTGAGCTAGTAGCATGAGCTGCTTGTGCTTGACCACGACCACGGCCAAAATTGCTGAAGCTTGGACCTCTGCCTCCTCTTCCACGGCCAGCACTCGGATTGTTTTTAGGATGGTTTGATTTGTCATTCCACCACTCGGGGAAGCTAATGATTTGCCAACAATCGCGCTTCTCATGACCAGTCCTTCCACAATGTGAACAAAGCATATGCTTCAGATGAAGAAGACTGATCTCGGGTGCTCTGTTCTCGGCGATTAACAGAAGCCGACTGCTCTGACTGATCACGGCGAGTGATGAAGCCAACAGCCTCTCGCTGCTATTCACGTCCATGAGCAGATGACAGCCTCTGCTCCTCACATATCACTTTGGAGTACGCTTCACCGAGAGAAGGTAAAGGCGTTGTTCAAACCAAAGTGGTGCAAAGTCCTCCAAACCTTGAATCATCAAGACCTAAAAGAAATTGATGAAGCTTCTCTTTCTCTCTTTCTTTGACATACTCTATTTTTGCAGCACACGAACACATAGGAGGAGGACAGTAGGTTCGCAATTCATCCCACAGCTTGCACAACCTTGTTGGGGTCGGTATTCACCCGCTCAACATCAACATCCAAAGACAAGTCAGCGGAAGAAATGGTCCTCCGGACTCTCGACAAGGCACGGCATGACGGCGCCTAGGTCTTCTTGTGGAGCGAAGCATGTGGCAACATAGGGAACCTGGGAGAAGCACGAAGGGACCGGGGCTTCGGCCAAAGGAGAGACCGTGGCCTCTCCTAGTCGGACCGAACCTAGCTTCGGTATGTCCCGCGACCACGGCCTCACTCGGACCGAGCCTAGCTTCGGCGTGTCCCGCGACCACGGCCTCGCCCGGACCGAGCCTAGCTTCGGCGTGTCCCGCGACCACGGCCTCGCCCGGACCGAGCCTAGCTTCGGCGTGTCTCGCGACCACGGCCTCGCTCGGACCGAGCCTAGCTTCGGCGTGTCCCGCGACCACGGCCTCGCTCGGACCGAGCCTAGCTTCGGCGTGTCCCGCGACCACGGCCTCGCCCGGACCGAGCCTAGCTTCGGCGTGTCTCGCGACCACGGCCTCGCCCGGACCGAGTCTGGCCTCGGCTCGTATCGCGACCACGGCCTCGCCCCGATGATCGATCACGTCCTCAGTCTCATCCAATCTTCAGCCCAGCAGCACGAAGCCCACGTAGATGCAACCGACTCCGCAGAAGCTTAGGAAACGTAGCCGCCTTAGATATAGTATAAATACCTCCTTGTATGAACCCTAAGGGGGGAGGCGAATTCTTTTACACAAAAAAACTTGTACTCAAACTTTTCAAGGCAATAAACAACATCTCTTTCTCAAATCCTTTGCAACCTTAGCTTACCATAGAAATCTCTGAATTCCCTCACGAACTCTTACAAATTCTAATTGTGTTGGCTTCGACCCCCACAATTTGGCGCCGACTAAGGGGACAGACCGCAGATTTCTGACACTCAAGAGTTAGGGTTTCCAACACACGATCACAATGTCGAGCAACACCATGAGCAACGAAGGATCTTCGTCTCACCAGCACGACGAAGACAGAAGCAACTCCACGGAGAACACGGTGCCTCCCGCTCCTAACGCCGCAATTGACCTCACACATATCAAGCAGATGCTTGAGACTCTGGTGAAGAAGACTGACGATACGGCCAGCGAGCTGCAATCGCTCAAGAAGAGGAAGCGCAGAAGGTCCCGTGTCCGTCCGACGCGCCTCAGATTCAATACACCGCGAGCTACTCGGAGGGGTCAACACGAGGAGCTGCCACCTTGGACTGATCGCTCGGATCCGGAGGATCTGCCTCCACCACCACCTCGTCGGGATTTCGATCCGACTCCTGAGCGAGTGATGGAGGGGTCAGACGACGATCAGCCCCCTCGCAGGCGAACCCGAGTCAACCCTGAAGTTGACCACGATGCGGCTGCCGCAGAAGGCGATGCAATCATAGCAGAGCTTCGCAGGAGGGAGCGAGAGCGCAGAGCTCCTAGAGGTTCCCGTGATGAAGAGGTCGCCGCCCTGAAGGCCCAGTTGGATCATGTCGTCTCAGATTTAAGGACGACTAAGCTGCAGATGTATCGGAGCACTGGGAAGGCTCCCGGGGTCGCTTACGTGTTGGAGAAGGCACGGAACACCCCCTTCGCAGATAACATCTCAGGGGCTAGGATTTCTGACCCGGGAAGGATTAGGCTTCCGACTTACGAAGGGACCTCCGATCCCGCTGATCATCTGATGGAGTTTGAGGTGGCCCTAGGAAGGGCAAATTTCAGAGATTCCGAGAAGGACATCGGATACTGCAAGCTATTCGTGGAAAGCTTGAAGGGACCTGCCCTCCAGTGGTTTTACAAGCTGGAGAAGAATTCTATCCACACCTTCCAGCAGCTCTCCGAGATGTTCGTCCAACACTATAACATCTTCGCTGAACGGAAGATCTACGATGCGGACCTGTGGACCAACAAGCAAGCAGAAGGTGAAAGCTTGCGGTCTTTTATGACAAGGTTCAAGAACACCTTGTCTAAGGTGGATGGAATCAGTAGCACATCCGCACTGGAAGCGTTGAGGGGTGCAGTGAGATGTCCATCCCCGTTTTGGCAAGAGCTCACCATAAACCCTCCAACGACGATTCAGGACGCCCTTCACCGCGCAGCTGATTTTGCCCGAAGCGAAGAAGAGCTTCGCGCCAAGAGGGGTGGTAAAGCGAAGCAGATAGGCGAACCTTCCCAAGTTCTGACCCCAGCTGCTTCTAAAAGAAGTAATCCCGCCTTCGTTCAGTTTGAAGGGGGAGCAGGCGGAGCTCACAATTACCAGATCGATTCACCCGGCTACGGCAGAGGTCGAGGCCGTGGTCGGGGACGTGGCAGAGGAAATCTCACTTGGATAAGAGACCCGAAGGAGTATGATGAGAAGTTGTATTGTGATTTCCACAAAGCAACTGGGCACTCCACCGCGAGGTGCCGAGAGTTGGGTCGACAGCTAGCTGCTAGGCTGGCCGAAGGCACCCTCAAGGGTAACATCAGTCTGTCGGACTTCAAGCCAGAGGAGAAGTTTCAAGATGCTACTGAGCTTCAGACTGAGAACCCCAGGCGACAGCGTCGTGGAGATAACCCCGAAAACGGAAGCACCCATGGTACTATCTCCGTGATCCTGGGAGGATCGCAATACTGTGCCGATAACGAAGCTGCGATCAAGGCCTATCAACGGCGCGCTGAGGTTTGCGCCAACATCTCGACATCTCTAACAACAAGGCGTGCTAGTGATCCCGTCACTTTTGACGAAGTGGATGCTGAAGGCATCGATCATCCGCACAACGACTTGTTGGTAATCAACCTGACCGTCTACGACTTCAATGTCGCTCGAGTCCTCATTGACACCGGAAGCTCAGTGGATGTTATCTTCCGGGAAACACTCGAGAAGATGAAGATCGACCAGTCCCTCATCACAGGACAGCCAAAGCCTGTAACGGGCTTCTCAGGTGAAACAACCTGGACACGGGGAACGATCCGCCTGCCAGTCCAAGCTGGAGGCGTTAAGAAGATGGTCAACTTCGCAGTGTCCGATCATCCTGCCATCTACAATCTGATTATGGGGACACCATGGCTCAGTCAGATGCGAGCAGTGCCGTCGACATACCACCTTTGCTTGAAATTCCCAACCAGCCAAGGCGTTCACACGATCTTTGGTAGTCAAAGGGATTCACGCACGTGCTTCTTAGCAGAGCACAAGTTGCGCAACCGTGAAGAGAGCAAGGGACCGAATCCAGAAGCTCACGACCAAAAGAAAGACGACTCGGACTCACAAGGGCCACGGAAGAAAGCGAAGGCCGGGTCCGATCAAGTGAAGGACCTAACCACCCTCTTATAGCAATTACAGATTGCAGAGGGTCGTGAAGAAGAAGAGCGACCCACCTGCGAGCCTGTGATCTCTGTGTGCATTGATGAACAGCACCCGGAGAGATGCGTTGAGATCGGAGCTGCTCTTGATGAGGAGCTCAAAACAAAGTTGGTGGTTTTTCTCCGGGAGAACATCAACACCTTTGCCTGGGCCGCTGAAGACATGCCCGGGATAGACATCAGCGTCACGAGCCACGAGCTCAACGTAGATCCAACATTTAAATCGGTCAAGCAGAAAAGAAGGAAGTTGGGTCCTGAGCGAGCAAAGGCTGTGAATGATGAAGTCGAAAGGCTTCTGCGAGTAGGATCAATAACCGAGGTCAAGTACCCCGACTGGCTCGCCAACCCAGTTGTGGTAAAGAAGAAAAATGGGAAGTGGCGCGTCTGTGTTGATTTCACAGACCTTAACAAAGCGTGCCCGAAGGACAGTTTCCCTTTACCTCACATAGATCGCTTAGTGGAAGCAACGGCGGGTAACAAACTGCTTAGCTTCATGGACGCCTTTTCAGGCTATAATCAAATCCTAATGTACCCTGAGGATCGTGAGAAGACGGCCTTCATCACTGACAGAGGTATCTACTGCTATAAAGTAATGCCCTTCGGCCTTAAGAATGCTGGTGCAACGTATCAGAGACTGGTGAACAAGATGTTCCAAGACCAGTTGGGAAAGACCATGGAGGTTTATATTGATGACATGCTCGTTAAATCACTCGAGGAAGAAGATCACATTTCCCACCTAGAAGAATGCTTCAATCAGCTGAACCTCCACAACATGAAGCTCAACCCAACGAAGTGTCGGTTTGCTGTAACCTCTGGTGAGTTCCTTGGATACCTGGTCACTCGCCGGGGTATTGAAGCCAATCCGAAACAAATCGATGCCTTGATCCAGATGGCTTCACCAAAGAATAAACGCGAAGTACAGAGGCTGACTGGGAGAGTGGCTGCACTCAATCGGTTCATTTCCCGATCCACTGATAAGTTTCTGCCTTTCTACAACACTTTACGAGGCAATAAGCAGTTTGAATGGTCAGAGAAGTGTGAAGACGCCTTCAAGCAACTGAAGGAGTATCTGGCGACGCCTCCCATCCTTGCTAAGCCAGTAACTGGTGAACCTCTCTTTCTCTACATCGCTGTCTCAGAAACAGCAGTTAGTGCCGTCCTTGTGCGTGAGGAAAGAGGCGAGCAGAAGCCTATCTTCTATGTGAGCAAGACACTCACAGATGCTGAAACGAGATACCCTCAATTGGAGAAGCTGGCATTAGCCGTCCTCATGGCCTCAAGGAAACTAAGGCCTTACTTCCAATCGCACTCAATCGTTATACTTAGCACCTTCCCGCTACGATCGGTCTTACACAGCCCAAGTCAGTCCGGTAGGCTGGCCAAGTGGGCTGTAGAGCTCAGCGAGTACGACATCGAATATAGAGGGCGGACGTGCAATAAATCTCAAGTACTGGCGGACTTCCTCATAGAACTTCCAGAGGATAGCAATTCCAAGGAGGTGCCGCCAGGGATTTGGCAGCTATACGTAGACGGTTCGTCCTCAAAGAACGGTTCCGGAGTTGGGATACGACTCCTGTCACCGACTGGAGAGGTCCTTGAGCAATCATTCCGACTTTGTTTTAAAGCTTCTAACAACGAGGCAGAGTATGAAGCCCTTGTCGCCGGTCTGAGGCTCGCCCAAGGGCTACAAATCAAACACATTCACGTGTTTTCGGATTCACAACTCATAACCAGTCAGTTCAGCGGTGAGTATGTCGCAAAAGACGACCGAATGGAAGCTTATCTGAAGATAGTAAGGGACTTGGCTGCTTCATTTCAAGAGTTTATCCTCACAAGGATTCCTAGAGGTGAGAATATGGATGCTGACGCATTGGCAAATTTGGCCTCCGCTACCACTGCGCCAGAGGATCCAGCTCTAAAGCGGGTTATCCCAGTTGAGTTCATCGAATTCCCTAGCATCAAGAAGGATGCAGCACTCGCCATCCTGACACGTTCCCAAGCAGCGAAGCAAGCAGACGCCCTTGTGGGGGCTACTGACGAAGATATAGAAATGGCAGAAGAACCAGAAATCCGAGACGCTGACATGCGTGACACCAACAGCCCACATCATACTGAAGCAATCCCAATGGACGCTGACACTGAAGAATCTGAGTATGGCTGTGACAAGCTATGGATAAGTGAGATACGAGAATATATCGCCGATGGCAAATTGCCCAGCAGCAAGTGGGCTGCTCGCAAACTACGAAAGCAAGCCGCGCGTTATGTTCTCCTTGACGGAAACCTCTTCAGATGGGGATTCTCTGGTCCAATGCTTACTTGTGTAGAAGGAGAGAAAGCAAGACATATAATGGAAGAGGTTCATAGTGGTTCTTGTGGCAATCATTCAGGAGGGAAAGCACTTGCTATAAAGATCAAGAGACATGGTCACTTCTGGCCTACTATAGTAGGTGACTGCACTAAGTTCTCAGCCAAATGTGAAAAGTGCCAGCGGCACGCTCCGAAAATCCATCAACCGACTGCAATGCTCTCCTCCGTCACCTCACCTTATCCGTTCATGAGATGGGCCATGGACATCATTGGACCATTGCACCCGTCACGGCAGAAGAGGTTCTTACTCGTCCTAACAGATTACTTCTCGAAGTGGGTGGAAGCTGAAGCTTATGCTAACATCAAAGATGTTCAAGTGGAGAGCTTTGTATGGAGGAACATCATATGCCGTCATGGAGTACCATACGAGATAGTAACTGACAATGGTTCGCAGTTCATATCCAACCGGTTCGAGTCGTTCTGCTCAAAATGGAACATCCGGCTTAGTAAGTCTACGCCTCGCTACCCTCAAGGCAATGGGCAAGCGGAAGCTATCAACAAGACAATCCTTGATGGCCTTAAGAAGCGTTTAGAGGCGAAGAAGGGTCACTGGGCCGACGAACTTGAAGGGGTATTGTGGTCCCACCGCACCACTCCCCGCAGAGCAACAGGCGAAACCCCTTTCGCCCTTGTCTATGGCACCGAGTGTGTCATCCCGTCCGAAGTCTGTTCGCCTGGTGTACGCCGTCAGTTGCTACCTCTCCACGAGCCTATCAACCGCACAATGCTCCTTGACGCGTTGGATTTCCTCGATGAACGACGTGACCAAGCGCTTATTCGGATCGCCAACTATCAGAACGCCGCTTCCAAGTACTACAATTCCAAGGTCAACGAAAGGAGTTTCTACCCAGGTGACTTAGTCCTGCGAGAGGTATTCCAGAACACAGCGGAACCCAACGCTGGCAAGCTCGGCGCTAACTGGGAAGGCCCATACAGAGTTACAACAGTTGTTCGTCCTGGTGTCTATGAGCTCGCCACCATGACCGGGACTCCAATCCTCCATTCCTGGAACGCAAGGCATTTGAAGAAGTACTATCATTAGTCTTCTCTCCTTTACTTGAACTACGAGGCGACTTGATCCCTGCAAAGGGTACGTAGGCAGCCTGTCTTCGGATAGGTTCAGTTGCCCCCCTCCATCAACAGAGGGGGATTTTACGCTTCATCAGTCTCGTTGCCAGAGGAACTCTATGATCTCCTCCGCCTTAGGGGGGGGGGAGTGGGTGTTTTACTCTGCTTTCAGACAAAGTCCGCAGCCTCCTTCGTCTCGAAGGGGGGGAGTGGGGTACCCGTACTCCGCTCTTCTACAACAGCCTCAGTGGCATAAAAACAACTTTATCAGTCACGAGCCTCATGGCTTAAATCAGAGTCATTCCGCTTTCATTGCTGCTGGCCACAGTAATGAATGCGGAGATGCGAACACACTAACATCCACAACGGATTCAAGCGCGCTATATAAGTACCAGTGTTCAGTACGGGGCGGATGTACCCACCTGACCACTCAGAAACCCAGCAAACATCGTTGGTAATGCAGCTGCTAGTGACCTCCGTTCGGCCTATACCCTGAGCGTGTCACTCTGAAACCCAGGACAAGCGCTGGTCGAAGTCAAGGTGAACTTGCTCTCGGACAGACGTGTCTAGAAGAACAGCACCATTTTGCAAAACCCAACAGCAACGTTGGTAATAAAGAGCATGAGCGCATTAGCGTTTTCATAGTCTCAACAAGAGCCTCATACGTGAGCAAGCACAATGAGAAGCCTTCAGACCTCGGATCAGTCACGGGGTCTTATGGCCCTCGGTTCACCTAGCCCAACGCTGGTGTTGGCAAACACATGACAGAAACGCTTAAACAGCTTAAAGAATTCCTAAGTGTAGGCACAACATCAACAATATCTAAAGCAAAACCTGAATCTGTAACCATCAAGGGTAAACATCAGCAAAAGCTACAAGTCATCTTGCATTCACCACAATGCAAGGCTCCAAAATGATAGCAAGGATACAAACCATCCAATGCTACAACCGAAAATTATCAAGTCCACCAAGAGTTTTTAGAAACAAAAGGTTATAAATAAACTAGGTCATAATAGAAGAGCAACGGTCGCTCATCGGTCACACCTCTCCGTTGGCAACATCAGCATCTTCTGAGATCTCCAAAGCTTGCCTCACGCTAGAAACAAGTTCATCAAACACATCACGAGCGTCGTAGATCGGAATCTTCCTCTCGACCAAAAGCTCTGCTGCAGCATCCAAAGACGCTCCATCAGACCCACGGAGACGCTCAATAAGCTCCAAGCTCGCATCGATCTCAGCAAGATCCAGCATGTTATCTTTCGCTGTCCCCTCAAGCCTAGCGAGCGACCTGGCAACCTGTCGGGTCTGGCTAGCAAAGCTACGGTTTGCCTCCTCTTTGGCCCTAGAAACGGCCTCCTCGATCTGGGCGTCCCTAAGACTCTCAGTTTCCAACAGCTTGCTCTTAAGCGAAGTGATCTCCTCCTTGTTCTTCGCATGCCGCGAGGACGCCTTGGACAACTTCCCGCTCAACTCATCCGATCTCTGCTTCGCGGAAGCGACATCGTCCTCGAGGGCTAGGACCTTCTCAGCAAGCTCCGCATTAGCCCTCCTGGCTTCGCTAACCTCACGGTCACGAGAACGAGAGTCCTCCTCAAAGCAGAAAGCTATGCCATCCAGCTGGGTGGAGAGCTGCGCATACAAAGGAAAGCAAACATAACGCTGGAATAAGTGGAGAAACAATAACAAAGACAAAGAGAGAAAGATAGAGAGATCAAACCTCAGCCACTGTGGCTCTCGCCAGCGCAAGAGCCCTCTCGCCAGAGCCAAGAGTTGAAGAGTGCGCAGCTGCAGCACCATCACTGATCGGATCGCTAACGAACGCCGAAGAAGGACCCACCTTCTGTCGCTTCGGAGGTACCTCATCAGGAGTGCCTCCCGCCTTACCCTCCGATCCAAGGGCCCTCCTCCGCTGTTGCTCACGCCGCCTAGCAATCTCATCAGGAGTGAGGTTAGAACCACGAGACCGCTGAGCTGATGCAATAGGAGTCTTGGGCGTTGTGGATGACGGAGCACCCGTCTGCGAGCCTGCCCTCGCTGAGACTGCGGCGCTCGTCGACGCCGCCTTCGCCGATTCGGCTCGCTGAAAAGCAGAGACTCTAGCAGAGCCTCGTCCAAGGACCTTCCCTGGGAAGATCCGAATGGAGAGCGCTCTCCGGATCCTCTGACAGGTGAAAGACTTCACCCAATCACCATCTCCAGAGGCCAGGGCGCTGTGGATAGCCGCCGCTTCACTCCGGCTCACTGTCTGGGATGCTGGTTTCACTACGAAAACAAAGCTACACATTAGTACACAAGGCACGAACACTGTGCAAAAGAGGATTTCTCTAAGTATAGAATTACCTCGTCTCTCCCAGCTCGTTCTAAGGAGGGGAATGCAATCAGCCTCAACACTTTTTTTGGAGATCTTGACGAAGAAGAACCGGTCTTCGAAGTAGTCATCCTTGCTCGGGAAACCACTAATAAGAGTACGACCCGGAACAGGGGTGACGCAATACCTCAGCTCATCTACACGGCCACGGGGCCTGAGGTCCAGTAGAGAGGACAGTTGCCCGATGCTAACCTCCGCGTTGCATTCCCTGCTCAGCACGTAAATCCCGATGACATGCCTCAACCCTCTGGGGTTGATCTGAGCAAGGGAAACACCGTTCGCCTCTAAGAAACGAAGGAGGAAGCCAGGTACCGGGAACCATAGCAAACAATGCTCGATGAAGTTCTCATACAAGGTAAAGTGTCCTGGAGGCGGAGCGTCAGCCCGCTGAGTGTGGTCGGGAGCAACTAACTGGATCTCATCCGGAATCCCGCACTTTTTTCTGAGAGTCTGCAGCGCCGTCTCATCAGACAAAGTGGATCCCAGGGGGTCCGGACGCGCATTCTTCTTCTTGACCACCGGGTGTCGTTCAACCTCTGCGGAGACATTATCATCACCGTCCTCATCATCGGAGGCAACCGACCTGAACGAAGAAGAGTCCGATGCCAAAGCATTGGCTGCACCATCGGGGAGCCTTGGATCCTCATCATTGAGGGGAAAAGAGAGTCTGATCCCACCATTACGGGCCATCAAATCCTCATCACCACTAGGCCTCCTCTCCTCCTCAATATCCGCTAAGCCATCAAAGATATCCTCATCGCTCTCATCGGGTCCGTGGAGACGACTCCGCGAAACGGTGGTTTTGCTGCGATAACGGACTCTAGTTCCGAGATTCTCGAGCGATGCCAAGGGTGGTATGGCATCCGCACGACCGATTCGGCTCGGAGGAGAGACCGCGCGATCGGGTTCGCTCGTCGTGGCGACCGCAGCGTCAGTCCGGTCCGATGGACCGAGCGCGTGGTCGGTCAGTGGCGTTGCGACTGCGAGTTCGGTCTCCTTTGAGGATGCGACCGCGGGCTCGGTCTCACTTAAGGATGCGGCCACGGGTCCGGTCCCGCTCAAAAGTGCGAGCGTGGGTTCGGCTCCACTCAATGTCACGACCATGGGGTCGGTCCGACCCAAAGGCGCGAACACGGAGTCGGTTCCTCTTGACATCGCGACCACGTCCTTGGACCGATGAAGAGGTGCGACCACGCCCTCGGTTTGGTGTGAAAGCTCGGTCGCAAGTTCGGTTTCGCGTGTTAACGCGACCATGCCCTCGGTTCGGCGAGGAAGTTTGGCCGCGAGCTCGGTGTCGCGTAATGACGCGACCGCGTGATCAACCCGATCGGTCGACACGACCACGGGCTCGGTTCTAAGCATCGCACCGCCGCGATCAACCAGCTCGAGGTTTTGTGGTTCCATAACAACAAATCTACCTACACAAGTCAACAAATTAAATCAAAGGTCAACAATTTCCATCCTTTATCAAGAACACCCATCAAGAACAAGTTCTATTCCTACATGAGCTTTAAAGAAGGATTCTCAAAAATCCATACAAATCCAAGGCTAATTCCATCAACAATCAAAGACTAGAGATCAATAGCAACCAAAGGTTCAATGACTCTCCAAAGCAATCATCAATTCAACACAACAAAGTTTGATTTTTCCATGAAAGTAAACTTAGATCTATAAGCTTGGATTTCCAAAGAAGCTATGAGGACTTAAGAGATGGCTTGAGAATGGAGTAAGGAAACTCACCAAGGAAAAAAGAGTAAGAGATGAAGGCCCGAACTCACAATCGACGACGAGAGAGCACACGGTCGGTGGTGGTGCACGGTCGGCGACGGCAAAGAGAGGAGGAAGAAGAAATTTTTTCTTGAGGAAAGAGAAAGGAAAGGAAGAAGGAGAAGGTAAAAAAAAAAAAAAAACCTTATCCTCTCTTTTTCTCTCACCACACGGGTCCCGCCTCCGTTCAAAAAACACAACGCAACACTTTTTCCTCCGGAAATCGCTTGGCTTCTACTCGGAAACGTCATTGACGTTAGCAATTGCAACGCGGAGTCTTAAAATCTCCATAGAAAATACGAAGTCTTAAAATCTTCGAGTAAAAAAAAAAAAAAAATCTCTTTTCTGCAGAAAATGCAGCAGCTTTGACAAAGGAAGCATGAAGTCTTAAAATCTTCACAACACCTACAAAGTCTTAAAACCTCTTGCGAAAAAGTCACTTTCTACTACTGTAGAATAGACAAGCACCTTGACTTCGAACGTTAACGCTGATATTCAACACATCTTTTACCTCGGCACTATTAGCTCTAACACTACCGAGCTGGGGGGCTAACTGTTGGGGTCGGTATTCACCCGCTCAACATCAACGTCCAAAGACAAGTCAGCGGAAGAAATGGTCCTCCGGACTCTCGACAAGGCACGGCATGACGGCGCCTAGGTCTTCTTGTGGAGCGAAGCATGTGGCAACATAGGGAACCTGGGAGAAGCACGAAGGGACCGGGGCTTCGGCCAAAGGAGAGACCGTGGCCTCTCCTGGTCGGACCGAACCTAGCTTCGGTATGTCCCGCGACCACGGCCTCGCTCGGACCGAGCCTAGCTTCGGCGTGTCCCGCGACCACGGCCTCGCCCGGACCGAGCCTAGCTTCGGCGTGTCCCGCGACCACGGCCTCGCCTGGACCGAGCCTAGCTTCGGCGTGTCTCGCGACCACGGCCTCGCTCGGACCGAGCCTAGCTTCGGCGTGTCCCGCGACCACGGCCTCGCTCGGACCGAGCCTAGCTTCGGCGTGTCCCGCGACCACGGCCTCGCCCGGACCGAGCCTAGCTTCGGCGTGTCTCGCGACCACGGCCTCGCCCGGACCGAGTCTGGCCTCGGCTCGTATCGCGACCACGGCCTCGCCCCGATGATCGATCACGTCCTCAGTCTCATCCAATCTTCAGCCCAGCAGCACGAAGCCCACGTAGATGCAACCGACTCCGCAGAAGCTTAGGAAACGTAGCCGCCTTAGATATAGTATAAATACCTCCTTGTATGAACCCTAAGGGGGGAGGCGAATTCTTTTACACAAAAAAACTTGTACTCAAACTTTTCAAGGCAATAAACAACATCTCTTTCTCAAATCCTTTGCAACCTTAGCTTACCATAGAAATCTCTGAATTCCCTCACGAACTCTTACAAATTCTAATTGTGTTGGCTTCGACCCCCACAATTTGGCGCCGACTAAGGGGACAGACCGCAGATTTCTGACACTCAAGAGTTAGGGTTTCCAACACACGATCACAATGTCGAGCAACACCATGAGCAACGAAGGATCTTCGTCTCACCAGCACGACGAAGACAGAAGCAACTCCACGGAGAACACGGTGCCTCCCGCTCCTAACGCCGCAATTGACCTCACACATATCAAGCAGATGCTTGAGACTCTGGTGAAGAAGACTGACGATACGGCCAGCGAGCTGCAATCGCTCAAGAAGAGGAAGCGCAGAAGGTCCCGTGTCCGTCCGACGCGCCTCAGATTCAATACACCGCGAGCTACTCGGAGGGGTCAACACGAGGAGCTGCCACCTCGGACTGATCGCTCGGATCCGGAGGATCTGCCTCCACCACCACCTCGTCGGGATTTCGATCCGACTCCTGAGCGAGTGATGGAGGGGTCAGACGACGATCAGCCCCCTCGCAGGCGAACCCGAGTCAACCCTGAAGTTGACCACGATGCGGCTGCCGCAGAAGGCGATGCAATCATAGCAGAGCTTCGCAGGAGGGAGCGAGAGCGCAGAGCTCCTAGAGGTTCCCGTGATGAAGAGGTCGCCGCCCTGAAGGCCCAGTTGGATCATGTCGTCTCAGATTTAAGGACGACTAAGCTGCAGATGTATCGGAGCACTGGGAAGGCTCCCGGGGTCGCTTACGTGTTGGAGAAGGCACGGAACACCCCCTTCGCAGATAACATCTCAGGGGCTAGGATTTCTGACCCGGGAAGGATTAGGCTTCCGACTTACGAAGGGACCTCCGATCCCGCTGATCATCTGATGGAGTTTGAGGTGGCCCTAGGAAGGGCAAATTTCAGAGATTCCGAGAAGGACATCGGATACTGCAAGCTATTCGTGGAAAGCTTGAAGGGACCTGCCCTCCAGTGGTTTTACAAGCTGGAGAAGAATTCTATCCACACCTTCCAGCAGCTCTCCGAGATGTTCGTCCAACACTATAACATCTTCGCTGAACGGAAGATCTACGATGCGGACCTGTGGACCAACAAGCAAGCAGAAGGTGAAAGCTTGCGGTCTTTTATGACAAGGTTCAAGAACACCTTGTCTAAGGTGGATGGAATCAGTAGCACATCCGCACTGGAAGCGTTGAGGGGTGCAGTGAGATGTCCATCCCCGTTTTGGCAAGAGCTCACCATAAACCCTCCAACGACGATTCAGGACGCCCTTCACCGCGCAGCTGATTTTGCCCGAAGCGAAGAAGAGCTTCGCGCCAAGAGGGGTGGTAAAGCGAAGCAGATAGGCGAACCTTCCCAAGTTCTGACCCCAGCTGCTTCTAAAAGAAGTAATCCCGCCTTCGTTCAGTTTGAAGGGGGAGCAGGCGGAGCTCACAATTACCAGATCGATTCACCCGGCTACGGCAGAGGTCGAGGCCGTGGTCGGGGACGTGGCAGAGGAAATCTCACTTGGATAAGAGACCCGAAGGAGTATGATGAGAAGTTGTATTGTGATTTCCACAAAGCAACTGGGCACTCCACCGCGAGGTGCCGAGAGTTGGGTCGACAGCTAGCTGCTAGGCTGGCCGAAGGCACCCTCAAGGGTAACATCAGTCTGTCGGACTTCAAGCCAGAGGAGAAGTTTCAAGATGCTACTGAGCTTCAGACTGAGAACCCCAGGCGACAGCGTCGTGGAGATAACCCCGAAAACGGAAGCACCCATGGTACTATCTCCGTGATCCTGGGAGGATCGCAATACTGTGCCGATAACGAAGCTGCGATCAAGGCCTATCAACGGCGCGCTGAGGTTTGCGCCAACATCTCGACATCTCCAACAACAAGGCGTGCTAGTGATCCCGTCACTTTTGACGAAGTGGATGCTGAAGGCATCGATCATCCGCACAACGACTTGTTGGTAATCAACCTGACCGTCTACGACTTCAATGTCGCTCGAGTCCTCATTGACACCGGAAGCTCAGTGGATGTTATCTTCCGGGAAACACTCGAGAAGATGAAGATCGACCAGTCCCTCATCACAGGACAGCCAAAGCCTGTAACGGGCTTCTCAGGTGAAACAACCTGGACACGGGGAACGATCCGCCTACCAGTCCAAGCTGGAGGCGTTAAGAAGATGGTCAACTTCGCAGTGTCCGATCATCCTGCCATCTACAATCTGATTATGGGGACACCATGGCTCAGTCAGATGCGAGCAGTGCCGTCGACATACCACCTTTGCTTGAAATTCCCAACCAGCCAAGGCGTTCACACGATCTTTGGTAGTCAAAGGGATTCACGCACGTGCTTCTTAGCAGAGCACAAGTTGCGCAACCGTGAAGAGAGCAAGGGACCGAATCCAGAAGCTCACGACCAAAAGAAAGACGACTCGGACTCACAAGGGCCACGGAAGAAAGCGAAGGCCGGGTCCGATCAAGTGAAGGACCTAACCACCCTCTTATAGCAATTACAGATTGCAGAGGGTCGTGAAGAAGAAGAGCGACCCACCTGCGAGCCTGTGATCTCTGTGTGCATTGATGAACAGCACCCGGAGAGATGCGTTGAGATCGGAGCTGCTCTTGATGAGGAGCTCAAAACAAAGTTGGTGGTTTTTCTCCGGGAGAACATCAACACCTTTGCCTGGGCCGCTGAAGACATGCCCGGGATAGACATCAGCGTCACGAGCCACGAGCTCAACGTAGATCCAACATTTAAATCGGTCAAGCAGAAAAGAAGGAAGTTGGGTCCTGAGCGAGCAAAGGCTGTGAATGATGAAGTCGAAAGGCTTCTGCGAGTAGGATCAATAACCGAGGTCAAGTACCCCGACTGGCTCGCCAACCCAGTTGTGGTAAAGAAGAAAAATGGGAAGTGGCGCGTCTGTGTTGATTTCACAGACCTTAACAAAGCGTGCCCGAAGGACAGTTTCCCTTTACCTCACATAGATCGCTTAGTGGAAGCAACGGCGGGTAACAAACTGCTTAGCTTCATGGACGCCTTTTCAGGCTATAATCAAATCCTAATGTACCCTGAGGATCGTGAGAAGACGGCCTTCATCACTGACAGAGGTATCTACTGCTATAAAGTAATGCCCTTCGGCCTTAAGAATGCTGGTGCAACGTATCAGAGACTGGTGAACAAGATGTTCCAAGACCAGTTGGGAAAGACCATGGAGGTTTATATTGATGACATGCTCGTTAAATCACTTGAGGAAGAAGATCACATTTCCCACCTAGAAGAATGCTTCAATCAGCTGAACCTCCACAACATGAAGCTCAACCCAACGAAGTGTCGGTTTGCTGTAACCTCTGGTGAGTTCCTTGGATACCTGGTCACTCGCCGGGGTATTGAAGCCAATCCGAAACAAATCGATGCCTTGATCCAGATGGCTTCACCAAAGAATAAACGCGAAGTACAGAGGCTGACTGGGAGAGTGGCTGCACTCAATCGGTTCATTTCCCGATCCACTGATAAGTGTCTGCCTTTCTACAACACTTTACGAGGCAATAAGCAGTTTGAATGGTCAGAGAAGTGTGAAGACGCCTTCAAGCAACTGAAGGAGTATCTGGCGACGCCTCCCATCCTTGCTAAGCCAGTAACTGGTGAACCTCTCTTTCTCTACATCGCTGTCTCAGAAACAGCAGTTAGTGCCGTCCTTGTGCGTGAGGAAAGAGGCGAGCAGAAGCCTATCTTCTATGTGAGCAAGACACTCACAGATGCTGAAACGAGATACCCTCAATTGGAGAAGCTGGCATTAGCCGTCCTCATGGCCTCAAGGAAACTAAGGCCTTACTTCCAATCGCACTCAATCGTTATACTTAGCACCTTCCCGCTACGATCGGTCTTACACAGCCCAAGTCAGTCCGGTAGGCTGGCCAAGTGGGCTGTAGAGCTCAGCGAGTACGACATCGAATATAGAGGGCGGACGTGCAATAAATCTCAAGTACTGGCGGACTTCCTCATAGAACTTCCAGAGGATAGCAATTCCAAGGAGGTGCCGCCAGGGATTTGGCAGCTATACGTAGACGGTTTGTCCTCAAAGAACGGTTCCGGAGTTGGGATACGACTCCTGTCACCGACTGGAGAGGTCCTTGAGCAATCATTCCGACTTTGTTTTAAAGCTTCTAACAACGAGGCAGAGTATGAAGCCCTTGTCGCCGGTCTGAGGCTCGCCCAAGGGCTACAAATCAAACACATTCACGTGTTTTCGGATTCACAACTCGTAACCAGTCAGTTCAGCGGTGAGTATGTCGCAAAAGACGACCGAATGGAAGCTTATCTGAAGATAGTAAGGGACTTGGCTGCTTCATTTCAAGAGTTTATCCTCACAAGGATTCCTAGAGGTGAGAATATGGATGCTGACGCATTGGCAAATTTGGCCTCCGCTACCACTGCGCTAGAGGATCCAGCTCTAAAGCGGGTTATCCCAGTTGAGTTCATCGAATTCCCTAGCATCAAGAAGGATGCAGCACTCGCCATCCTGACACGTTCCCAAGCAGCGAAGCAAGCAGACACCCTTGTGGGGGCTACTGACGAAGATATAGAAATGGCAGAAGAACCAGAAATCCGAGACGCTGACATGCGTGACACCAACAGCCCACATCATACTGAAGCAATCCCAATGGACGCTGACACTGAAGAATCTGAGTATGGCTGTGACAAGCTATGGATAAGTGAGATACGAGAATATATCGCCGATGGCAAATTGCCCAGCAGCAAGTGGGCTGCTCGCAAACTACGAAAGCAAGCCGCGCGTTATGTTCTCCTTGACGGAAACCTCTTCAGATGGGGATTCTCTGGTCCAATGCTTACTTGTGTAGAAGGAGAGAAAGCAAGACATATAATGGAAGAGGTTCATAGTGGTTCTTGTGGCAATCATTCAGGAGGGAAAGCACTTGCTATAAAGATCAAGAGACATGGTCACTTCTGGCCTACTATAGTAGGTGACTGCACTAAGTTCTCAGCCAAATGTGAAAAGTGCCAGCGGCACGCTCCGAAAATCCATCAACCGACTGCAATGCTCTCCTCCGTCACCTCACCTTATCCGTTCATGAGATGGGCCATGGACATCATTGGACCATTGCACCCGTCACGGCAGAAGAGGTTCTTACTCGTCCTAACAGATTACTTCTCGAAGTGGGTGGAAGCTGAAGCTTATGCTAACATCAAAGATGTTCAAGTGGAGAGCTTTGTATGGAGGAACATCATATGCCGTCATGGAGTACCATACGAGATAGTAACTGACAATGGTTCGCAGTTCATATCCAACCGGTTCGAGTCGTTCTGCTCAAAATGGAACATCCGGCTTAGTAAGTCTACGCCTCGCTACCCTCAAGGCAATGGGCAAGCGGAAGCTATCAACAAGACAATCCTTGATGGCCTTAAGAAGCGTTTAGAGGCGAAGAAGGGTCACTGGGCCGACGAACTTGAAGGGGTATTGTGGTCCCACCGCACCACTCCCCGCAGAGCAACAGGCGAAACCCCTTTCGCCCTTGTCTATGGCACCGAGTGTGTCATCCCGTCCGAAGTCTGTTCGCCTGGTGTACGCCGTCAGTTGCTACCTCTCCACGAGCCTATCAACCGCACAATGCTCCTTGACGCGTTGGATTTCCTCGATGAACGACGTGACCAAGCGCTTATTCGGATCGCCAACTATCAGAACGCCGCTTCCAAGTACTACAATTCCAAGGTCAACGAAAGGAGTTTCTACCCAGGTGACTTAGTCCTGCGAGAGGTATTCCAGAACACAGCGGAACCCAACGCTGGCAAGCTCGGCGCTAACTGGGAAGGCCCATACAGAGTTACAACAGTTGTTCGTCCTGGTGTCTATGAGCTCGCCACCATGACCGGGACTCCAATCCTCCATTCCTGGAACGCAAGGCATTTGAAGAAGTACTATCATTAGTCTTCTCTCCTTTACTTGAACTACGAGGCGACTTGATCCCTGCAAAGGGTACGTAGGCAGCCTGTCTTCGGATAGGTTCAGTTGCCCCCCTCCATCAACAGAGGGGGATTTTACGCTTCATCAGTCTCGTTGCCAGAGGAACTCTATGATCTCCTCCGCCTTAGGGGGGGGGAGTGGGTGTTTTACTCTGCTTTCAGACAAAGTCCGCAGCCTCCTTCGTCTCGAAGGGGGGGAGTGGGGTACCCGTACTCCGCTCTTCTACAACAGCCTCAGTGGCATAAAAACAACTTTATCAGTCACGAGCCTCATGGCTTAAATCAGAGTCATTCCGCTTTCATTGCTGCTGGCCACAGTAATGAATGCGGAGATGCGAACACACTAACATCCACAACGGATTCAAGCGCGCTATATAAGTACCAGTGTTCAGTACGGGGCGGATGTACCCACCTGACCACTCAGAAACCCAGCAAACATCGTTGGTAATGCAGCTGCTAGTGACCTCCGTTCGGCCTATACCCTGAGCGTGTCACTCTGAAACCCAGGACAAGCGCTGGTCGAAGTCAAGGTGAACTTGCTCTCGGACAGACGTGTCTAGAAGAACAGCACCATTTTGCAAAACCCAACAGCAACGTTGGTAATAAAGAGCATGAGCGCATTAGCGTTTTCATAGTCTCAACAAGAGCCTCATACGTGAGCAAGCACAATGAGAAGCCTTCAGACCTCGGATCAGTCACGGGGTCTTATGGCCCTCGGTTCACCTAGCCCAACGCTGGTGTTGGCAAACACATGACAGAAACGCTTAAACAGCTTAAAGAATTCCTAAGTGTAGGCACAACATCAACAATATCTAAAGCAAAACCTGAATCTGTAACCATCAAGGGTAAACATCAGCAAAAGCTACAAGTCATCTTGCATTCACCACAATGCAAGGCTCCAAAATGATAGCAAGGATACAAACCATCCAATGCTACAACCGAAAATTATCAAGTCCACCAAGAGTTTTTAGAAACAAAAGGTTATAAATAAACTAGGTCATAATAGAAGAGCAACGGTCGCTCATCGGTCACACCTCTCCGTTGGCAACATCAGCATCTTCTGAGATCTCCAAAGCTTGCCTCACGCTAGAAACAAGTTCATCAAACACATCACGAGCGTCGTAGATCGGAATCTTCCTCTCGACCAAAAGCTCTGCTGCAGCATCCAAAGACGCTCCATCAGACCCACGGAGACGCTCAATAAGCTCCAAGCTCGCATCGATCTCAGCAAGATCCAGCATGTTATCTTTCGCTGTCCCCTCAAGCCTAGCGAGCGACCTGGCAACCTGTCGGGTCTGGCTAGCAAAGCTACGGTTTGCCTCCTCTTTGGCCCTAGAAACGGCCTCCTCGATCTGGGCGTCCCTAAGACTCTCAGTTTCCAACAGCTTGCTCTTAAGCGAAGTGATCTCCTCCTTGTTCTTCGCATGCCGCGAGGACGCCTTGGACAACTTCCCGCTCAACTCATCCGATCTCTGCTTCGCGGAAGCGACATCGTCCTCGAGGGCTAGGACCTTCTCAGCAAGCTCCGCATTAGCCCTCCTGGCTTCGCTAACCTCACGGTCACGAGAACGAGAGTCCTCCTCAAAGCAGAAAGCTATGCCATCCAGCTGGGTGGAGAGCTGCGCATACAAAGGAAAGCAAACATAACGCTGGAATAAGTGGAGAAACAATAACAAAGACAAAGAGAGAAAGATAGAGAGATCAAACCTCAGCCACTGTGGCTCTCGCCAGCGCAAGAGCCCTCTCGCCAGAGCCAAGAGTTGAAGAGTGCGCAGCTGCAGCACCATCACTGATCGGATCGCTAACGAACGCCGAAGAAGGACCCACCTTCTGTCGCTTCGGAGGTACCTCATCAGGAGTGCCTCCCGCCTTACCCTCCGATCCAAGGGCCCTCCTCCGCTGTTGCTCACGCCGCCTAGCAATCTCATCAGGAGTGAGGTTAGAACCACGAGACCGCTGAGCTGATGCAATAGGAGTCTTGGGCGTTGTGGATGACGGAGCACCCGTCTGCGAGCCTGCCCTCGCTGAGACTGCGGCGCTCGTCGACGCCGCCTTCGCCGATTCGGCTCGCTGAAAAGCAGAGACTCTAGCAGAGCCTCGTCCAAGGACCTTCCCTGGGAAGATCCGAATGGAGAGCGCTCTCCGGATCCTCTGACAGGTGAAAGACTTCACCCAATCACCATCTCCAGAGGCCAGGGCGCTGTGGATAGCCGCCGCTTCACTCCGGCTCACTGTCTGGGATGCTGGTTTCACTACGAAAACAAAGCTACACATTAGTACACAAGGCACGAACACTGTGCAAAAGAGGATTTCTCTAAGTATAGAATTACCTCGTCTCTCCCAGCTCGTTCTAAGGAGGGGAATGCAATCAGCCTCAACACTTTTTTTGGAGATCTTGACGAAGAAGAACCGGTCTTCGAAGTAGTCATCCTTGCTCGGGAAACCACTAATAAGAGTACGACCCGGAACAGGGGTGACGCAATACCTCAGCTCATCTACACGGCCACGGGGCCTGAGGTCCAGTAGAGAGGACAGTTGCCCGATGCTAACCTCCGCGTTGCATTCCCTGCTCAGCACGTAAATCCCGATGACATGCCTCAACCCTCTGGGGTTGATCTGAGCAAGGGAAACACCGTTCGCCTCTAAGAAACGAAGGAGGAAGCCAGGTACCGGGAACCATAGCAAACAATGCTCGATGAAGTTCTCATACAAGGTAAAGTGTCCTGGAGGCGGAGCGTCAGCCCGCTGAGTGTGGTCGGGAGCAACTAACTGGATCTCATCCGGAATCCCGCACTTTTTTCTGAGAGTCTGCAGCGCCGTCTCATCAGACAAAGTGGATCCCAGGGGGTCCGGACGCGCATTCTTCTTCTTGACCACCGGGTGTCGTTCAACCTCTGCGGAGACATTATCATCACCGTCCTCATCATCGGAGGCAACCGACCTGAACGAAGAAGAGTCTGATGCCAAAGCATTGGCTGCACCATCGGGGAGCCTTGGATCCTCATCATTGAGGGGAAAAGAGAGTCTGATCCCACCATTACGGGCCATCAAATCCTCATCACCACTAGGCCTCCTCTCCTCCTCAATATCCGCTAAGCCATCAAAGATATCCTCATCGCTCTCATCGGGTCCGTGGAGACGACTCCGCGAAACGGTGGTTTTGCTGCGATAACGGACTCTAGTTCCGAGATTCTCGAGCGATGCCAAGGGTGGTATGGCATCCGCACGACCGATTCGGCTCGGAGGAGAGACCGCGCGATCGGGTTCGCTCGTCGTGGCGACCGCAGCGTCAGTCCGGTCCGATGGACCGAGCGCGTGGTCGGTCAGTGGCGTTGCGACTGCGAGTTCGGTCTCCTTTGAGGATGCGACCGCGGGCTCGGTCTCACTTAAGGATGCGGCCACGGGTCCGGTCCCGCTCAAAAGTGCGAGCGTGGGTTCGGCTCCACTCAATGTCACGACCATGGGGTCGGTCCGACCCAAAGGCGCGAACACGGAGTCGGTTCCTCTTGACATCGCGACCACGTCCTTGGACCGATGAAGAGGTGCGACCACGCCCTCGGTTTGGTGTGAAAGCTCGGTCGCAAGTTCGGTTTCGCGTGTTAACGCGACCATGCCCTCGGTTCGGCGAGGAAGTTTGGCCGCGAGCTCGGTGTCGCGTAATGACGCGACCGCGTGATCAACCCGATCGGTCGACACGACCACGGGCTCGGTTCTAAGCATCGCACCGCCGCGATCAACCAGCTCGAGGTTTTGTGGTTCCATAACAACAAATCTACCTACACAAGTCAACAAATTAAATCAAAGGTCAACAATTTCCATCCTTTATCAAGAACACCCATCAAGAACAAGTTCTATTCCTACATGAGCTTTAAAGAAGGATTCTCAAAAATCCATACAAATCCAAGGCTAATTCCATCAACAATCAAAGACTAGAGATCAATAGCAACCAAAGGTTCAATGACTCTCCAAAGCAATCATCAATTCAACACAACAAAGTTTGATTTTTCCATGAAAGTAAACTTAGATCTATAAGCTTGGATTTCCAAAGAAGCTATGAGGACTTAAGAGATGGCTTGAGAATGGAGTAAGGAAACTCACCAAGGAAAAAAGAGTAAGAGATGAAGGCCCGAACTCACAATCGACGACGAGAGAGCACACGGTCGGTGGTGGTGCACGGTCGGCGACGGCAAAGAGAGGAGGAAGAAGAAATTTTTTCTTGAGGAAAGAGAAAGGAAAGGAAGAAGGAGAAGGTAAAAAAAAAAAAAAAACCTTATCCTCTCTTTTTCTCTCACCACACGGGTCCCGCCTCCGTTCAAAAAACACAACGCAACACTTTTTCCTCCGGAAATCGCTTGGCTTCTACTCGGAAACGTCATTGACGTTAGCAATTGCAACGCGGAGTCTTAAAATCTCCATAGAAAATACGAAGTCTTAAAATCTTCGAGTAAAAAAAAAAAAAAAATCTCTTTTCTGCAGAAAATGCAGCAGCTTTGACAAAGGAAGCATGAAGTCTTAAAATCTTCACAACACCTACAAAGTCTTAAAACCTCTTGCGAAAAAGTCACTTTCTACTACTGTAGAATAGACAAGCACCTTGACTTCGAACGTTAACGCTGATATTCAACACATCTTTTACCTCGGCACTATTAGCTCTAACACTACCGAGCTGGGGGGCTAACTGTTGGGGTCGGTATTCACCCGCTCAACATCAACGTCCAAAGACAAGTCAGCGGAAGAAATGGTCCTCCGGACTCTCGACAAGGCACGGCATGACGGCGCCTAGGTCTTCTTGTGGAGCGAAGCATGTGGCAACATAGGGAACCTGGGAGAAGCACGAAGGGACCGGGGCTTCGGCCAAAGGAGAGACCGTGGCCTCTCCTGGTCGGACCGAACCTAGCTTCGGTATGTCCCGCGACCACGGCCTCGCTCGGACCGAGCCTAGCTTCGGCGTGTCCCGCGACCACGGCCTCGCCCGGACCGAGCCTAGCTTCGGCGTGTCCCGCGACCACGGCCTCGCCTGGACCGAGCCTAGCTTCGGCGTGTCTCGCGACCACGGCCTCGCTCGGACCGAGCCTAGCTTCGGCGTGTCCCGCGACCACGGCCTCGCTCGGACCGAGCCTAGCTTCGGCGTGTCCCGCGACCACGGCCTCGCCCGGACCGAGCCTAGCTTCGGCGTGTCTCGCGACCACGGCCTCGCCCGGACCGAGTCTGGCCTCGGCTCGTATCGCGACCACGGCCTCGCCCCGATGATCGATCACGTCCTCAGTCTCATCCAATCTTCAGCCCAGCAGTACGAAGCCCACGTAGATGCAACCGACTCCGCAGAAGCTTAGGAAACGTAGCCGCCTTAGATATAGTATAAATACCTCCTTGTATGAACCCTAAGGGGGGAGGCGAATTCTTTTACACAAAAAAACTTGTACTCAAACTTTTCAAGGCAATAAACAACATCTCTTTCTCAAATCCTTTGCAACCCTAGCTTACCATAGAAATCTCTGAATTCCCTCACGAACTCTTACAAATTCTAATTGTGTTGGCTTCGACCCCCACAAACCTTCCATAGTACTCCAAAACCGTTTGCCCGTCTTGACGACATGAAGCGAGCTGAACCTTATTCTGATGTACACGCACTTCGTTTCCAACCGAGAAACGCTGTTTGAGATCCTCCCACAACTGATGAGCATCCGCAACAAAGGTGACAGTGGACTTAACTCGTGGTTCGATTGAGGACCGAATCCACCCCACTATCATAGAATTAACCGTCTTCCAATTCTCATAATCTGGATCATCAATAGAGGGTTGCACAATCGTTCCATTGATGAAGCCAGTCTTCCGTTTAGCTTGAAGAGCATTCAACATCTCTTCAGCCCATTCATTGTAATTATCTCATTTCAAAGTGACAGAGGAGATAGCAGTCCCTGGGTTATCGGAACTAGACAAAGTATACGGTGAAACCACCACCGTCGGTTGAGGAACTAAAGCCCTAGCTGCTGCATCAGCTGCGGCTACTCTGTTTTCTTCTTCGGACATCGTAAGAACCAGTAAAGAAGACCGAAACTATCGATCACAAGTGAAGAAGAACAAGAGGATCGAAACTATCGATTAATTTCAGCAGAAGTGTTTGATCTTATGCTCTGATACCATGTAAAAGATGCAAAGATATGAATAAGTTCTTCTTATTGATCATTGACGGCTACACATGTGTATATATACAAGACATATTAACCCTAAACATTTACTTGACTCTCAAGCTAATCATACAACTCGATATACACAAAAGGCCCATGAGCCTAATACAAACCAACCCTCTAATAGAGATCCACCATTTTCTTTGACTTAGAACCAAAGACCTTCTTTGGCTCAAGTTTTGGTCTGGTTCTAGATTTTGAACATGTTCTTCTGTCTCTTTGTTGATTAAAAAGAATGAATTAGAATTCATACTGTTAATTATTAGATAGAAGATTTGTTGAGATAGTGAAATAACCATTTCTTGTCGTCTCTTTGGGAGCTTGTGACATCTCCATAAGTTTTCTTTGGTCTTGTTACTCTCTGAAAATATGATAATATGTAAATTTTATTCTCTATGGATAGTTATAGGGTATGATTGGTATTCAAATTGGAAGAAAAAATATGAGTGGATTTCAACAGTTAAAAGTTAACTTGGAGAAGTGGAAGAAATTTTGTTCCACATGCACAAGTGGGAATCTTCTTCTTGTAACTTATCTTTTTAAAAGAATTAAGAAGCTTTTCGTAATTTAAACGTATTTTTTTACCATTTTCTTCTTGAATTTATCTCATATATAACGTCACACATATTCGATGGCTGCACCTTCTAAAGAAGATTGCCTACGTACCCTTTAGAAGGGATCAAGCCACACACGTAGTTCTAAAAACTCTAAACTCATAAGTTATGTCACAACCTTGACATCTCCTTATATAAGAAAAGATCTACACAATTTCCTATTCTCTCAATAGGACAATTTCCTTTTCTTTAGCTCACTTTAACATATTTAGATAACTCCTAAATATGTCTCTTTTCCTAATCTCTTTTGGAATAGCTTATTCCTCAAGCTATCTTCAAGCATACTCCAACATTCTCCTCCTTAAGCTTGAACTCCATCTTCTCCAAGTCTTGAACTTCCATGATC
Organism: Draba incana; assembly: GCA_963576765.1. Lineage (NCBI taxonomy): Eukaryota > Viridiplantae > Streptophyta > Magnoliopsida > Brassicales > Brassicaceae > Draba > Draba incana. The sequence goes on along the minus strand of OY755215.1, from coordinate 6,150,517 downwards.
TCTCTCATCTTCTTGAACTTGATCATTTCCAAGTGTGTTCTGCACCATCGCTCTCTTCTCATTTAAGAACACGAGATGATAAAAGACTCACTCTCTTTTATTGCTTTAGAAAACTCACTCAAAAACTAAAGCTCACACAACTCTTTTATTGCTTTAGAAAACTTACTCAAAAACTAAAGCTCATACAATCTCTCTTAACCTATGTCATGCCCAACAACGGTCCTCCGAGATTTTCTTAATCTATGTCATAACTCAACATAGATTCTCCCTCTTTTTTTTTTTATTGTGTTCTATCCCTTGCGATGTGCAAACTTCACTTAATCCCAACTCATCAAGATTCTTCTCCAACTCGATAACAAAGATCGCGTAAAACCTTCTCTTCCTTTGTCAAACTCTGCACATTCTCATTCAACTTGTTTCTTTAACTCAACAATCTCTAATTACATATCCACAACTTTCTTCTTAGACACTCTCAAAGAATCCTCAACAATTCTTCTTCTTTTGTTTTCAATTCATCAACTTACTCGATAACTTGATCTGCACCAACTATGCTTAGAAAAACGCATATAGAATACGAACTAACCGTCCAATTGATGATCCCACCGTTGAATATGAAGACAGTAGTGTCATGAACAACTCCACAAATATTCAGAGCAATCGGATTTCATTTGATCCGCCAAATGGATCCTCGAAGCTGTCTTGGACAGAAAGCTGGGAATATCACGGTTCCAACGCCACCAACGAAGAAGCCATCAGATGCTCCAATCACCGCCGACGGAGCTCCAAAGCCGCTATGTTCAAGCTGACCAGATTTCCCGATCCTCACTACACCATCTCCATCGCTGATCTCATCCTTCATCTCGTCGAAATCAGAGCTTCTCCTCCTCTTGCTTAACTCTATCTATCTCTTCACGATCGGCTTCTAACCCAAGTGATCGCTTTCTTCCTATCCAAGCAGTCCTCCACTAGATCACGATCAGCTTGGTCTCCTTCATCTTCAACGATTGGTTTTTATTTTTTATTTTTTTTATCTTAAGCAATCGTTGCTTGTTCTCCAAGTTACCACGAGCAACTCCTTCCTCTGCTTTACAAGGTCACGATCAGCTTCAACCTAAGCTACCATGATCACCTTGTTCTTCCACCGGTCCAGATTGGTTTCTCCTCCGTTCTTTGACTTCAAAGATTCTCTTCTTCTCAAGAAGATCGTTTTTTGTTTTTCTTCTACGTCAAGCTACTCCTAGCTGTAATCAAGAGTGTTTTGAATCAACTACTCTTGATTCTTCAACCTTAGCTCTTCCTCACATTCTCGAACCACAACCCGGTTCAATCACATCTGCTTTCTCGAAGTCTAAAACATTCACTTTGAACAAAAACCTCAACATCTGCTTGTGAAGCTGTGACTCCATTAACCTCAATGACCGATCCTCTTTTAGTCTTTTAGGCAAAGAGTCCTCTTTCTCCTTTGTCTCGATATCCTTGTCTTTACTTTCCTCTTGAGATGAGACTTGAGAAGAATCATCTTTCTCTTTCTCATCATCTTCTTTCGTCATCTCTAGCGAGCCCGTGGTTTTCTCAGACTCAACCACATCACTGCTCTTCTCGGTCTTATCAATACCCTCTGACTCATCATCGAGACGGAAAATTCGGTAGTCTCTGTTCCATTGGACGGCGAGTGGTTAGACTCAGGCAAGTCACCATTAAAATCATGGAATTCCTTCTCCACCTTCTTCCCCCATTATCGGTTGTGTTTGACAAAACACTCTTGATTACAGAATGCTCTGCTTCTCCCGTCTTCTCACCGTTCTCCGCTTATCCGTTTTTTCGCTAGTCTTCTCCTCGGTCTCATGGAGTACCTCACTAGAAGCATCATCTCCTTTGTAATTGCTCTCTCTTGCTTCTTCATTCTTCTCCTTCCCTTCACTCTCATCACTCACCTTCTCCATCACATCTTTCTCTTCCGTACCGTCATTTTCTTTCTTCTCTTCAGTCTCACTCTCTTCCGTACTACCACCATTATCTTTCTTTTCCTCAACCTCACTTTCTTCTGTACCACTCTTCCCTTTACTCTCTTCGCTTGTATCGAAAAACCCTTTGAGACAAAATCTCGACTTGTTCTGCAAATGTTTTCGATCCTTGTGAACCGATATGAAGCACCATCTGATTCCACCGCTTTCTACAAGCATATCTATCTCGATTCTCCAAAAGATCATCCAATTCCACATCGTCGATACAAGTAGCATCAAGTTTCGTAAGCTCCTCCAAGAGCCTGTAATCGTCCACGTTCGCCCATATTCCCTTAGCTCTGATACCAATTCTTGAATTTATCTCATATATAACGTCACACATATTCGATGGCTGCACCTTCTAAAGAAGATTGCCTACGTACCCTTTAGAAGGGATCAAGCCACACACGTAGTTCTAAAAACTCTAAACTCATAAGTTATGTCACAACCTTGACATCTCCTTATATAAGAAAAGATCTACACAATTTCCTATTCTCTCAATAGGACAATTTCCTTTTCTTTAGCTCACTTTAACATATTTAGATAACTCCTAAATATGTCTCTTTTCCTAATCACTTTTGGAATAGCTTATTCCTCAAGCTATCTTCAAGCTTACTCCAACATTTCTTTTCCTCTATGTATGACTATCAGTCACACCCATATAATATTCTCCGATTCGTGAGAATGGTTGAGGAAATGTGCCCGCTAAAAAATTCACTAGTTCCGTTTTGGCGGCCATATAAGAAAATATCTCTCAACTTTATACGAAAAAGCTGATCACTAGTCTTACTTATTTCTTTGTTTTCCCCTTTTTTTCTTTCTCTGGGGTTTCTTTTGTCGATTTCTTATTGTTTTGAATCAAGAAGAGGTTTCAAGAGATTAGTAATAAAAGGAACACTACAAGAAAGCAGGGCTATTTCTGACGGATTTTCCAACGAACATGTTGTCGTCGGAAAACATAAACCGAATTAGGACAAATTTCTAACCAATTTCTCATGACATAAATCTCGTCCGAAATCGGTGGAAATTTTTCGACAAATACGCAAACCGTTGAAATTTCGTTGGAAACACGGTCAGAAATCAGTGGCAGTTTCATTTTGTTAGAAACTCATTAGAAAATTGTAGGACTTTTCCCACTGATTTTCGACGCACGGTGAATTTTGTTTTCACTCCCAATTTATTTCAAAAACCGACAAAAGTTTTTGAATAAATCGTATTTTCGAGGTAAAATTTAGAAATTCGGACAGACTTCTGACAAATTTCATTTCCAAGAACATGTTCCCGTTAGAAATCTGTAGAAAAATCCTATTCCGTTAGAAATTCGTTGAAACGTTCAATAAATAACTCACCTCCTCTCATCCTCAAAATTTACTCTTTCTCTCTTTCAACATTTCTCCTTTTCTTTCTCTCTAGTTTGTTACGCAAATATGTAAGTTTTCTTGTCTTTTATTTAGTAAATTGCTTGTTTAATATATATAACTTTATATATATAAGATATTGTCGTATGAAAGTGTTTACAAAAAATAATGGTGAACTTGAGATGTAAAATTGTGAAATTTGTGTTGATTTAGAATTATGTTAGTTGATCCTTGTTTTTTATCAACGATTGTTGTTTAGATTAAAATTTTTATGTATACTATGTTACCATGTTAGAATATGAGCTTCCAACTCAAAACCAATTGGCAATTAGTGGAAAGGCCCAAGTCCCTTATATATTGCTTAATATCCTTTCCAACTTTCGATGTGGGACAATTATCCCTAATATACTAATCACGTTTTGAATATTAAAACGTGATGATGGATTTTTAAAGCCATTTGTTGTATATTAAAAATACATTATATATATGAAATTTATATATATTTATGTTACATTTTACATAATATATATCTAAATAAATGAACTTTAATTTTGAATATAGTTTACTTAGATTATGTTAGAAAAAAAATTCATTTCTCGGTCAGGTCTATAAAAGATTTTTTTGATGCTCTTGGTTTGGGAAGTTCTCGTACATTGAAGATCGATGATAAAACTTCAACTCCGAACCAATTTTCTATTCCGAAGATATTGTCTCAGAATATTGCAGCGCGTCAACTAACAGTTGAGGAACTTGTGCAACAACCAGGACGAGAGCTTATCCCAAAGCTTCATCACTCTCGCGAAAGAACGTCGTCTTGGTAATATTTATATGTATATTCTCTAATTAGATTTATATTTTTATTAGTTTTTAAAAGCGTATATCTATTATTTATTTTCTTCGTAGGTCATTTATGAAAATTTTGTATGGACTGCTCCGTCATCCATATAAGACATGGAATGATTTTCCAGCCGAAGAGAAAGAATTGTGGTTTCGGTGTTTTACGGTAATTGATAAAATATTATAAAATTTAAGAAAGTATTTGATTATGGATATAAAACAATTACGACTAAACTTCATGAACATTGTTCTCTCTTTGGTAAGTTCCACCATCTCCTTCTTGTTTTTCTTGTGCATGGAATAGAAGTAAGATCCTAAAGCCAAAGCTGTTCCCATCAAAGCACCTATCCTAGGCCAACTAAAATCATCATCCATAAAATCAAACGCCAACACAACAAACAAAGCCACAAGTGGTGAAGTACACATGTGTACAATATCCGCAAATACACCGGATACATAAAGCACCAAACCTACCAACCCGACCGCCCAAACTTGCCACGACAAAGCCAACCCGATCAAACTCAAAACATAATACGTTTCTCCTTTCTTAAACCTCTTGCTATCACCTTTAAGTTCTTTAAACTCGCCACTCGCAAACAAACCAACAAGGCAAACAAGCGATGCGACAAAAGAGACACAAATTTGCATCTCTAAAACCATCCTAAATACTTTCTTGCTACCATATCTCTTTGTCTTCACCAATACTTTCTCGAATCCGAGTTGCATTAGACAGAGAGATAGAGCGAAAGCAACCGTAGCAGCGAAGGTTAACCAAGCTTGAACGCTATAGAATTCTTCGTTTTCGTCAGGCTCGCCACCAAATTCAGGATCACCAAAAACGTATATCACAAGAGTGAGGATTATGGATATAATGATCCATCTATTGAACTTGAAACGGTTAATTATGGCGGTAAAAATCACGGTAAATATCAATTGTGTCGCGGAAATCAACGTGAATACACCAAAGTTTGCGTATAATTTCCCAAGTGCGAATAATTTGCTGTGAGCAGCAACAAGAACACCGAGAGAGAGGTAAAGAACTAGAAGACGAAAAGTGAGGAAACGAGGATTGTTGTTGGTTTCTTGGTTCGGTTTTGGTGAAGGGAAAATGAACAAGAGAGGGATGAGAAATGGAAACGCAGCGTTTTGAATCAGAGCTTGAAGCCATGTTCCTTTGTATTGTAGATCTTGATCACTCTCTTCACGACGGTCTTGAACATAGTAGAAGTTCAAGAGAAGCATGACGAGAGAATCTCCGAGCACGACTAAGAGAAGACATAACGAAACAGAGATCCACCATTTTCTTTGGCCTAGAACCAAAGACCTTCTTTGGCTCAAGTTTTGGTCTGGTTCTAGATTCTGAACATGTTCTTCTGTTTCTTTGTTGATTAAAATGAATGAATTAGAATTCATACTGTTAATTATTTGATAGAAGATTTGCTGAGATAGTGAAATTACCATTTCTTGTCGTCTCTTTGGGAGCTTGTGACATCTCCATAAGTTTTCTTTGGTCTTGTTAGTCTTTGAAAATATGATAATATGTAAATTTTATTCTCTATGGATAGTTATAGGGTATGATTGGTATTCAAATTGGAAGAAAAAATATGAGTGGATTTCAACAGTTAAAAGTTAACTTGGAGAAGTGGAAGAAATTTTGTTCCACATGCGTTAACAAATGGGATTTTTCTTCTTGTAACTTACCTTTTTTAGAAGATTTGTTTTTCCTTCTTATTTTTCTTGATTGGTAAACTTAAAGAAAAAGTATTTTTTTACCATTTTCTTTTCCTCTATGTACGACTATCAGTCACACACACACACACCCATATAATAATCTCGGATTCGTGAGAATGGTTATGGAAATGTGGCCGTTAAAAAAATCACTAGTTCCATTTTGGCGGCCATATAAGAAAATATCTCTCAACTTTATACGAAAAAAACTGATCACTAGGTTTTACTTATTTCTTTGTTTTCCCCTTTTTTCTTTCTCTGGGGTTTCTTTGTCGATTTTTTACTGTTTTGAATCAAGAAGAGGTTTCAAGGAAGAGGTTTGCTGTGTTAAATGTTACAAGTGGCCCAAGTGTGGGTAAGACCCTCTCTCCATATCTGTATTAAAAAGCATAAAAGAGAGGACAAATGATCATAAATATTTTGTTAGCTATGGTTGCCTGTTACGCATCATTCTGGAGAAGATATTGAGTCAATTTTGAGTTGCTACTTTGAAAATCTGATTGTCGACGACCTAGGTAATGATCTTAGTCCCACTGAAAAGATCTCGGATTCTAGTTTCTGCAGCAGCTTTCGAATTTACAATCTGATTTCCCGTTCATCTATAGGAACCCAAAAAACCATCAAGACATGAGTGGAAAGCCTAGAAATGCAATTATAGGCTCATGAAAGTGATGAACGAGTGTTATAATTTAATTGCAGACCTAGGCTTTCCAACGATATCTTGGTGGTCTTATGAAAATCATCTCGCATGTCCTGTATTTGAGACTAGGATTCCCAGTATCATAATACAGTGATTTTCTCAATATTGAAATACGAATTGCAAGCATAGGATACATCGTAATTCAGAACTGGAAGTTGCTACACAAACTAGAAGAGCTTGCAATCTGGCTTTCAAAGAATCAACTCAAAACTGACTTGATATCTTCTCGAGATGGTGTGTAAGAAGCAAGAATAGCTGGAGCGAAACCGGCAAAGCTTCGGTAACAAAATATCTCTGATTTTTCTTCTCTCTTACATGCCTCTTTAAATAGAGATAGGGAGAGATAAATCTTTGAGCTTTTCTCATGTGTTTCTTATTTGGATTTTAGAAGTCAAATCAACTAGAATTTTTCATTCAGCCCATTTTGTATTATCTATCCAATAAAAATGGAGAATTTTGATAACTACCCTAAAATTGAATGAAATTTTGAAAATTACACTTAATCTTATAGAAATTGGAAAACTATAATTTTTTTATTTAAAAGTACATAAATACTCTTATATTTATTTTAAATTATTATATGAATGTAAAATAATAATGGGTGGCGAAGTATATGGTCTTCGAATGCGTTAGTGCTTCGGGGAAGCCGCAAACTTATAAGCAATGGCTACAGTACGGCAGTTTGGGTTGACAATTGGATACAAGATACGAACCCACGACCGGCGGTTAGCAGAAGTGACTTGGTTAATCCCCAACTCTGGGTTTCTGACCTCATTCACTAAAGGAACCGAAAGTGGAATACACAGGCAATACGGGCTAATGTGCACCCCCAAGGAGGTTCCACGAATCCTAAGCATAAGGCTACCTCCAAGGGTGTCGGAGGATACTTTTTGTTGGCACTATACAAAATCCGGGTTATACTCAGTTAAATCAGGATATGAACTTCCAGGATATATAAGGATGCAGATACTCAGTTTTCTCTCCAACTCCCATCTGATAACCCACTCAAGGCCCATGTCTGGAAATTACCTGCTCCAAACAAATTATGTCATTTTATTTGGCAATGTCTAGTGGGAGCGGTGGCGGTAAATGAGAGACTCAAATTTAGACACATCCGGGAACTTGCAGCTTGCCCTAGATGTACCGACCCAATGGAGTCTATTAACCATGCGTTGTTCACATGCCAGTCGGGCAGGGAGATCTGGTCACTAACTGGACTCCCGAACGACGCCCTCACCTTTTCGTCGGAAAGTCTTAGGTCCAATTTAGACTTCCCCTTTTGGCGGATTCCTCAATCCAGGGACACAGATGAGGTCTCTCAGGCGTTCTCTTGGATCATATTGTACATATGGAAGGCGAGAAATGAAAAAGTTTTTAATGTGGTCACTCGTGACGCTGCGGCAACACTAGCGGTAGCCATCAAGGAGGCAAAAGAATGGACCTAGGCAAATATCTCGGAACAAGGGGTACCCGTACAACCCCCGCCCACAACTGCTATATCTTCATCTATCTTCACGTGTTACGTCGATGGATCATGGAAGAGAGAGGATAACACGAGTGGAGTGGGTTGGGTATTGCAACTTCAGGATGGGACGACAGATTTGCTGGGATTACAAGGATACCATCGGAGTCTCTCCCCACTACACACAGATTTTCATGGTCTTCTGTGGGCTATGAGATCTTTACTACAGAAACAACATTTTTGCTCAACTTTCGTCACTGATTCAAGGGATCTGGTGAAGATGGTGGATGTGCCACATGAGTGGCCCGGTTTTGAACCATAGTTGCGAGAATTGGCATTTATTCGGGAGTCCCTCCCCAAATTCGATCTCAACTAACGGCAACGGAAGAATAATACGAGAGCGGATTTGCTAGCAAGGAATGCACGCACGCGAAATACTATTTTTTCTTCAGTTAGCACTTCTGTTCCCTATTGGTTTGCTGATACAAACAATGTATTTGCTTAACTAATATTGAAGTGTGTTCATGACAAAAAAAAAAAAAGTAAAATAATCAAATATCATTGAACTTAAATGAAAATAAAATTTCGTATTTAGTTTTAATTTTTAATAAAATATTCTATTAATTAATCAATATATAAAAGCTAAAACTAAAATTATAAAATTATCACATTAGACTTATTTTACACAGTTGACTTATATTTTATTGGTTAATATTTTACATTGTCAATTTATTTAACCGCTGACTTATTTTTTTTAGCTTCGTTGACTTAGTTTTCAGCCCCATTGACTTATTTTTAATTGTTGACTTATATTTCGTTTGTGTGATTTCTTACCCTGTCGACTTATTGAACCATTGACTTGTTTTTTAAAATCTGTCGACTTAATTTACAATTTCGTCGATTTATTTTCAACTGTTGAGTTATATCTTTTTTTGCTTGATTTTTTACTCTATCGACTTATTTAACCATCGACTTATTTTCAATTTTTGTCGACTGAATTTTCTACTTCGTTGACTTATTATAAACTGTCGACTTACATTTCATTTGCTTGACTTTTTATGTTGTCGACTTATTTCAACTATTGACTTAATTTGTTGAGTTCGTCGACTTAAACTTGTTTGTTCAACTATTTATTTTAAAGAGTCGATTTATAGATTCGTTGGTTGATTTTTTACTTTGTTGACTTGTCTGAACCACTGACTTAATTTGTTATGTTCATCGATTTGATTATTTAATTTGTTATGTTCATCGATTTGATATTGGTTTACTTCATTTTTTGGATATATATGATTACATTATATTAACTATATCCAAATTACTAGTTTTAAAATTATAATTTAACATTGTATTTAATTTAAAAAATTTAATCATTTTATAAAAAACAAATATAATTAATTTGCAAAGATTAGTTAGGAGTATAATTGTCATTTTACTACAGAAAAGAGAGTACTTTTCAAATGTTAAAAAATTTGGTATACATTGCCAATTTCTAACAAGTTTCAAGGTATGGAAGCCAATTTTAAATTCTCGCGCATAAATTTAAGTTGGAAATACGAAAAAGAATAACACTAAAACAATTAACAAATAAAATTCCACATCTTTGAGATCTATACAACATAGTTTGACATTGAGTTACAAGTTTCAGAGAAGAACAAGAACAGATTGTGAAACACAAACATACATTTGACATATCAAAGACTAAACTTCATGAACATTGTTCTCTCTTTGGTTAAGTTCCACCATCTCCTTCTTGTTTTTCTTGTGCATGGAATAGAAGTAAGATCCTAAAGCCAAAGCTGTTCCCATCAAAGCACCTATCCTAGGCCAACTAAAATCATCATCCATAAAATCAAACGCCAACACAACAAACAAAGCCACAAGTGGTGAAGTACACATGTGTACAATATCCGCAAATACACCGGATACATAAAGCACCAAACCTACCAACCCGACCGCCCAAACTTGCCACGACAAAGCCAACCCGATCAAACTCAAAACATAATACGTTTCTCCTTTCTTAAACCTCTTGCTATCACCTTTAAGTTCTTTAAACTCGCCACTCGCAAACAAACCAACAAGGCAAACAAGCGATGCGACAAAAGAGACACAAATTTGCATCTCTAAAACCATCCTAAATACTTTCTTGCTACCATATCTCTTTGTCTTCACCAATACTTTCTCGAATCCGAGTTGCATTAGACAGAGAGATAGAGCGAAAGCAACCGTAGCAGCGAAGGTTAACCAAGCTTGAACGCTATAGAATTCTTCGTTTTCGTCAGGCTCGCCACCAAATTCAGGATCACCAAAAACGTATATCACAAGAGTGAGGATTATGGATATAATGATCCATCTATTGAACTTGAAACGGTTAATTATGGCGGTAAAAATCACGGTAAATATCAATTGTGTCGCGGAAATCAACGTGAATACACCAAAGTTTGCGTATAATTTCCCAAGTGCGAATAATTTGCTGTGAGCAGCAACAAGAACACCGAGAGAGAGGTAAAGAACTAGAAGACGAAAAGTGAGGAAACGAGGATTGTTGTTGGTTTCTTGGTTCGGTTTTGGTGAAGGGAAAATGAACAAGAGAGGGATGAGAAATGGAAACGCAGCGTTTTGAATTAGAGCTTGAAGCCATGTTCCTTTGTATTGTAGATCTTGATCACTCTCTTCACGACGGTCTTGAACATAGTAGAAGTTCAAGAGAAGCATGACGAGAGAATCTCCGAGCACGACTAAGAGAAGACATAACGAAACAGAGATCCACCATTTTCTTTGGCCTAGAATCAACGATCTTCTTTGGCTCAAGTTTTGGTCTGGTTCTGGATTCTGAACATGTTCTGGTTCCACTGTTTGATTAAAAAGAATGAATTAGAATTCAAAAGTGTTAATTATTAGATAGAAGATTTGTTGAGAAAGTGAAATTACCATTTCTTGTCGTCTCTTTGGGAGCTTGTGACATCTCTATGAGTTTTCTTTGGTTTTCTTATTCTATGAAATTATGAATAATAATATGTAAAATTTCATTCTCTATAGATATTTTATATAATATTCTCTGTTTCATGAGAATGGTTGAGGAGATGTGCGCATTAAACATTTGACTAGTTCCATTTTGGCGGCGATATAAGAAAATAAATATCTCTCAACTTATACGAAATCATGTGATCCTGTTGATAGATAAGATTTGTTTGCTTTGAAAACGACATTTGAGCTTTGCCTCTTTTCCTCATATTGAGCGAAGTTTTTTTTTTCTAACGCGCTATAATCGGAAGAAGCGTCGGTCCAATGTTTTTGGATGTCCTACGCAAGTTTTTAAAAAATGTCATTTTCGTATATCGTAAAAAATAGCAATATAATTAAAAAACACTAAAAACTTCGTAAACCCGTTCATAATTCAAATAGTTTATAAGAAAATAAAAACAAAAGCAAAATATAATTTTATTTTTGAAATATTGCCCTCTATGTATTTTTGCTTGTAAAATCATTTATTAAACTCATATAGTCGAGCCAGTCAATAGCAAAGCCAACCTATTCATGTTACAGTGCGAGGAAGAAGAAATTTTGTTATTTTGTGTATCTACTCTAGTCAGGTTGAGAGTCTTATGTTTCTTTAAGTATCAATAGACAGCAAAATGATGCTCTCGTTCTCATCTTCAATGCCCGTTAGTTCTTTCCCCCTTCCCGCCTTTTGTTTTTCCGTTGTGGTAACTTGGGAGGCCTCATGATCCTTGCCTTTGTAATCGACAATTTGTTTATCTTAAACCATCTACGTTTTAGCTCTACTTGTCTATATGTTAATTATACTAAGTAAAAGAGAATTGGAAATAATGGCTTCTTGGCAATGATAAAGAGTTCACAAATTGTGATTCTTGATTGTTGGTCCTACAAAAAGACAATTCTCAAATGAGAATAGTGCATTTTGAGAATGATCATATAGTATGTCAGTATCATCCGTACTACAAATCTAATATGAAGAATGAGCAGGGTCGTCGCTTTGGGTACAATGGATATGAATGTATTTGAAAAGAGTTAAACGTGAATTAATAAGAAAAATTAACTATGATACAAGGACTAAGCTAAGAGGCAATAATAATATATTAGAGGTTAGGAGGCAAGCGAATGCCTTCTCTTTGGCTAGGAAATGGCGCCGGAAGAGCTACATGCGACGGCAACTTTTCTCCCGGCATCACCACCGACACATCTAATGTACTTACCGGATCCTGCGATCATGCCATTTTCACGTTACTTGCTTATGTTATGTCAAATAACTTGATAGTGATCATGTTTGAGGCAAAAAAAAAGAAAAAGAAAGTAGTGACTAATTGGAAAATGATTCAAATATCTTCGCAGACATTTTAAAACTTCAATTTTTCATTCTTTTAGGTGAAACTTCACAAGGTCGTGGTTTTGCAAAAGACTACCTCACAAATATTTTAATGTTATTTTTAAAAAAACATAATTATATCCATGTTATATCGTCCTTCAATTTGTAGTCTATATGCAATTCCATGGGTTTCTCTTTACAAAAAGACCGAAATTCTTCTGAGGAAAAGAAAACTCTTTTTTTTTTGTCCACAGGAAAGCTCATTAACTAAAAAATAACTTGATTCGCTAGCAATCTGGCTTTCAAAGTATCAACTCAAAACTGACTTGATATCTTCTCGAGATGGTGTGTAAGAGGCAAGAATAACTGGAGCGAAACCGGCAAAGCTTCGGTAACAAAATATCTCTGTTTTTTCTTTTCTCTTCCATGCCTCTTTAAATAGAGATAGGGAGTAGGCACGCCCGGCCCTGAGGTGAAGCCCAAGAAGCAAATGCTTTACATCACTTATTATAAAAATTTTAGGAGCATTATTTACAAAAATGTTCTACAGATTTTTTTTTTTGGTCGTGCATCGGGAGACAATGTCCCCCAGTAGTTTATTACGAAATAAAAAAATTAAAACTTTTACATCCGGATTCGCCTCGGTCGCACAGACCCGAGCTCATCCGATACCAACACCGATTCTAAATCCGGCGGAACATTTTCCAAAAAACAAAAACCAAGCGGTAGCGAAAAAGCATAGTTAGTTAAACCATCAGCAAGACAGTTAGCTTCCCTATACACATGAGACACTCGGACCAACCAATCCTTTGCAATAAAGCCATGGCACAAGCGCACCAGGAACGACAGCGGATGCGAGTCACTTATCCCTGTCCTGAGAAAACACACCACCAACTCTGAATCCACTTCCAACTCCACCCGGGAACACTTCTTTTTCCACGCTAGATACAACCCGTAATACACTCCCCACAGCTCAGCAAGAAGTGTCATACACCGTCCAATATTCACGGCAAACCCTCTGCACCACCGGCCAGTAGCATCTCTCAAAACCCCCCTGCTATCGCTAACCCTGGAACACCCCTTGAGGCGCCATCCGCATTCACCTTCATCCACTCCCCCTTCGGAGGAACCCAACCTATCAATCTCTACTCCCGACCTCTCGGATCAGCATATCCCTTATCAGCCTTATACACCATCATTACCTCCCTCGCAAGATCACGGAGAAATCTCACTATCGGGACAACGCCGATTTTCGCCAAACACATTGCCACATCTCCACTTCCATGCCCACCAAATTGCCACAGCAAACAAAGTAGTTCATGGGACATCCTCCACCATCAAACCATCACTTAAATTCTCATACATCCACTCCAATAACGAGCCCATGAAGAATGTGTTTCTTCACCTAGCTGGAACAAGGCGATTCCAAATCCCGAGCATCGCTGGACAGTCTCTCAAAATATGAATCGTCGTCTCAAAATCTCCTCGACAAACCGGACACACATCAAAATCGCATAAATGACGTCTCTTACGCTCCACATTCGACATTACTACTTGATTTCCTACTAACCAAAGGAAAACTCTCACCCGTTCAGGAACATTCACACTCCAAATTAGGCGTGGGCAAAATATCCGAAACCGAAAAACCAAACCGAACCCGATCCGAAATTATCCGAACCGAACCGAATCCGATTTTATAAAATACCCGAATGGATATCATTTTCCTAAAACCGAAAAACCGAAACCGAACCCGAACCGAACCGAAAACCGAACGGGTATCCGAATTACACAAAACATAAAATTAACTATATATATTTAGATATGAGATCGGTTATGTTCACATAATTTATGCAATTTTTTAAGTTTTTTTTTAGTTTTTTTCGGTTGATTCGGAATTTGTGGGTATATTTGGTTAAAAATAATTAATTTAATTAGATAGATTATTTGAAATTTTCATTTTTGTTATTTATTTTTTGGAAAACTTGAGTTAAAATTAAACTAATCAAACCAAATTAGACTAAAAATTACATAATTATGAGTATTTCGGGTAACCGAAACCGAACCCGAAACCGACATTAACCGACACTACCCGAACCGTAACTGAACCGAATTTTATAATTATCCGAATGGTTTCTATATTTCCAAACCCGAAAACCCGATAACCGAATTATCCGAACCGAAAACCGAATGGTTAACCGAACGCCCATGCCTACTCCAAATACATCGGAAAAACAACTCCATGTTCTGACGTGGTGTAGTGTCATGGGTAAGCAAGCTATAGGCAGACTTGACCGTAAAGCAACCGTCTGGATTTTCGCTCCACGAGATACGATCTTTAGCTCCGGTAACACAGTCTACAACGACAGCCATTAACTCTAAACGTATGTTCTCGAGAATATACGGTACATTTTTCTCCCAAATCCAACCCGATTCATGGTTCCACAAGTCTCTAACCCGCAACACCTCATAATCCTCCGGAAGTTCGCCAATCACCTGGGCTATAAGCGGCTGCTTCGAGACCCACCTATCTGTCCAAAAACAAATTTGATTCCCATTCCCAAACACCCAACTCTGCCCCGGAACAACCACCTCACGCAACCCCGTCACTATGCTTTTCTAGACCACTGACCATGAGCTTTTAACCTCCAACCATCTTTGATCATGAAGATCCCCAACCTTGTATTTCTTACGCAAAACCAAAGCCCAAGACCGCCATCCCACTTTAGCAACAAGTGTTTTATTCATATCTCGCGAAGCTCTAATCCCCAAACCACCGTCTTTCTTCGGTAAACAAACCTTCTCCCAAGCCACTAAGTGAATCTTCCGTTTCTCAACCGTACTCCCCCAAAGGAATGACCGAGACAGCTTATCTAAGCTAGATAATGTAGATTGTGGAAGCAATATCCAGCTCATCGAGTGAACCGGTATTGACGACAAGACCGCCTTTGTAAGTGTTACTCTCCCGGCAAGACTCAAAACATGTTCCACATATCTAGTGGTACGAGGCTTCCTTCTTTCTTTCCAAGGTGAGAGATTAGACATTAAATGATGTTGGGCCTGGGAGTAGGTTTAGGGTTGGAGTTTTATTGACACTTGGACCACACGTACCAGGCTTTAGAAGATAAATCTTTGAGCTTTTCTCATGTGTTTTTTATTTGGATTTTAAAAGTCAAATCAACTGGTATTTTTCATTCCGCCCATTTTGTATTATCGATCAAATAAAAATTCCCACGCATAAATTTAAGTTGGAGATACGAAAAAAATATCACTAAAACAATTAACAAATAAAATTACACATCTTTCAGATCTATACACCATAGTTTGACATTGACTTACAAGATTCACAGAAGAACAAGAACAGATTGTGAAACACAAACATACATTTGTCATATCAGAGACTAAACTTCAACATTGCTCTCTCTTTGGTTAAGTTCCATCATCTCCTTCTTATTTTTCTTGTAGAGTGAGTATAAGTAAGCTCCTAAAGCCAAATCTGTTACCATCAAAGTACCTATTCTAGGCCAACTAAATTCATCATCCATAAAATCAAACGCCAACACAACAAACAAAGCCACAAATGGTGCAGTACACATATGTACAATATCCGCAAACACACCCGATACATAAAGCACCAAACCGACCAACCCGACTGCCCAAACTTGCCACGACAAAGCCAACCCGATCAAACTCAAAACATAATACGTTTCTCCTTTCTTAAACCTCTTGCTATCACCTTTAAGTTCCTTGAAATCGCCACTTGCAAACAAACCAACGAGGCAAACAAGCGATGCGACAAAAGAGACACAAATTTGCATCTCTAAAACCATCCTAAATACTTTCTTGTTACCATATCTCTTTGTCTTCACCAATACTTTCTCGAATCCGAGTTGCATTAGACAGAGAGATAGAGCGAAAGCAACCGTAGCAGAGAAGGTTAACCAAGCTTGAACGCTATAGAATTCTTCGTTTTCGTTAGGCTCGCCTCCGAAATTAGGACCACCAAAAACATATATCAGAATAGTAAGGATTATGGATATAATGATCCATCTATTGAACTTGAAACGGTTAATAATGGCTGTGAAAATTGCGGTAAATATCAATTGTGTCGCCGAAATCAACGTGAATACGCCGAAATTTGCGTATAATTTCCCGAGTGCGAATAATTTACTGTGGGCAGCAACAAGAACTCCTAGAGAGAGGTAAAGAACGAGAAGACGAAAAGAGAGGAAACGAGGATTGTTGTTGGTTTCTTGGTTCGGTTTTGGTGAAGGGAAAATGAACAAGAGAGGGATGAGAAATGGAAACGCAGCGTTTTGAATCAGAGCTTGAAGCCATGTTCCTTTGTATTGTAGATCTTGATCACTCTCTTCACGGCGGTCTTGAACATAGAAGAAGTTCAAGAGAAGCGCGACGAGAGAATCCCCGAGCACGACTAAGAGAAGACATGACGAAACAGAGATCCACCATTTTCTTTGGCCTAGAATCAACGATCTTCTTTGGCTCAAGTTTTGGTCTGGTTCTGGATTCTGAACATGTTCTGATTCCACTGTTTGATTAAAAAGAATGAATTAGAATTCAAAAATGTTAATTATTACATAGAAGATTTGTTGAGAAAGTAAAATTACCATTTGTTGTCGTCTCTTTGGGAGCTTGTGACATCTCCATGAGTTTTCTTTGGTTTTCTTAGTCTATGAAGATATGAATAATAAATATGTAAAATTTCATTCTCTATGGACAATTTATATAATATTCTGCGATTCATGAGAATGATTAAGGAAATGTGCGCGTTAAACAATCCACTAGTTCCATTTTGGCGGCGATGTAAGAAAATATCTCTCAACTTATACGAAATCATGTGATCCTTTTGACAGATAAGATTTGGTTGCTTAGAAAATGACATTTCAGTTTTGCCTCTTTTCCTCATATTGAGCGAAGTTTTTTTTTTTCTAACGCGCTATAATCGGAAGAAGCGTCGGTACAATTTTTTTGAGTGTCTTACGCAAATTTTTAAAAAATGTCATTTTTGTATATCGTAAAAAATAGCAATATAATTAAAAAACACTAAAAATTTCGTAAACTCGTTCATAATTCAAATAATTTATAAGAAAATAAAAACAAAAGCAAAATATAATTTTATTTTTGAAATATAGTCCTCTATGTATTTTTGCTTGTAAAATCATTTATTAAACTCATATAGTCGAGCCAGTCAATAGCAAAGCCAACCTATTCAATCCCTCTTTTGATATGGTAGACCACAAATAATTTTTTCCTCAGTTTTAACTTCAAAAAAACTTCTCTATGCGGTTCCAACGATACCTGAATAGTCAATAATATGCAATAAGCTTTATTTGTCGATCGTCTTTCTTGATTTAGAATATTTTTTTACTCTGGCATCTGCAAAATTAATTCACTTACAAGATTGAAACATCTACTTTATACTCCTTGAATTTAACTTGTGCAACAATGTAATAACCAAGAAGAGAAGATCAAAGATAACCGAATTATCATTTAGGGGGTGATTAGTTCGGCTGTAGCTGTAAAAGTTTTGCTGTAGAATTTTTGCTGTAATTTTTTTTGCTGTAACTGTACATTTTTCTTTGCTGCAGAATTTTTTGTTGTAGATTTTTTTTGCTGTAGATTTAAAAGTTGTAGCTGTAAGTTTTTAGCTGTAACTATTTTAAAATAAAACATAATTGGTAAGTATACAATATGTGA
This sequence comes from Draba incana, assembly GCA_963576765.1. Taxonomy (NCBI): domain Eukaryota; kingdom Viridiplantae; phylum Streptophyta; class Magnoliopsida; order Brassicales; family Brassicaceae; genus Draba; species Draba incana. The sequence continues at coordinate 6,132,390 of OY755215.1, read as the reverse complement.
TGTAGTTTTAGTTTAATTAGTTTGTGTAGATAAAAATTATTATAATTTATAAATTCATTGCTACTTTAAACATATAAAATAAAATTAGTTAAAAAGAACAATTTTATATGTTAACTAAATTTATTTTATATGTTAAAAGTAGCAATAAATTTCTAAATTATAACAATTTTTATATGTATAAACTAATTAAAACATCACATATTGTATATTACTAATCATGTTTTATTTTAGAATATTTTTATATCTAAAAATTTGAAGTTATAGCTTCTAAATGTACAGCAAAAAAATCTGCAGCAAAAAAAAAATGTACAGCTACAGCCAAATAATTTTTATAGCCCAAAAAATAAGGCGTTAGGTTTTTGTCAAGTTACAGCCAGAAAAAAAAAGTTTTTATTTTTGGGTTTGTAACTTTGAAAAGAAAGCTACATCATGATTGGTAAAAATTAGAAACAAGACTTTAGTTTTAGGAAAAAAGCTACAACATGATTGGTAAAGATTTTGTAACTTTTTTAAAAACAAGGTTGTAGACTAAATTAAAGCTCAACCAATCATCCCCTTAATTTTTTTTTAAAACTAGAATTTTAACTAATAAAATTAAATTACTTTTATTAAGTGATTAACATGTTTCTTAAGATAAGACCCACAATCATTATAAAAGACTTTGAAATTTTTTTTACAAATATTATTATTGTGAAAACAGTTAATATTTTTTTTTATAATTATACATATAACAAAAATTTAAACTAAAAAAGACCCTTCTAAATTTAGGGCCCTAAGCGGTGGTTTCACTGGCTTGCCCTCTAGGCCGGGCCTATAACGTTGATTTAAATATTACATTAATTTGTTTTACACACACAAAAAAAAAAAAAAAACATTAATGCCACCCATATAGTTGATCTAAAATGTTGTGACTTGGGAGTGGCCTTTGTTAATGTATGCTGAATCAGCAACCCAAAAGTATTGTGTTGACTTATAAGTTATATAAGCCACATAAATTTTAATTAAATTTATTTCTCAATTGTGCCGACGAAAAAGATATTAAAGCTATTAATTGTGTTTCACGACAGAAGAACGATTTCTTTATCTAACGTCCCACGAGACATTCGAATACTGATCAATCGGTCAAATCGTTCGAACGGTAGTTTCTGTTCTGCATCAGACGAAACTGCTTTTCAACGTGAATAAAACAGAAAACAAAAAACAAAAGAAACGTTTATGTTATGATCTCCATCCAGTTTACAAAGTTCAGTTTGTTGGAATTTAGAAAAAATCAATTCGAGAACAAGAACAAAAATTTGGCTTGATTATTAAATTCGGACTACAATAAAGGCTTTCAATAAAGTTACCTTAAACTTCTCGCTCCTACCTTAAATTGACAAGTTGTATTTAGGTGTCAACGGTCAAGTCTTGTGTAGTTTGAATTTTCTACGGCCGCTAACATGTACTTCAGACAGCTAAAGCCTCAAGATGTCAACGAAAGATAAGCTTGGAAAAGTTTCAACGAACGAGTAATAAACTTGGAAAGCAAGGAACAACTACACCATAGTAATCAGAATAATACAAATGATAAACCGGAGGACAGTGCGCGCCTGAGAATCCGAAGGCCATAAGCAAAAAAAAAATACAAAAGCAACCAATTTTTTTAACATTCTTTTTTAGTATTCATCATCTTTGATATGTCCGATAAAATCCAGTAGAACAAAAGTTATGACAAAGAGAAAAGAATGAAGGCTTTTCCTTAGATATTATAATTTTACAAATATTTTTTATAAAGAACAATTTTAGAGATTTATCATTGTAGTTTCAAAAAGTTGATGACTTTTTTTTAGGGATCTATTATTATTATTATTTTTTCTTTTGAATAATACTTTATTGATCTTTAACTTCTTGTTTCCCTTCCCCAATAGGACAACATTTGTAAGTTATAGTTTGATCAATGGCTAATAATAAAAGAGCTCTAAACAATTGAGCTTGTTAAAGGAAAGAAATCTCAATACAGTGTTATGAAATCATTGAAACTGTGAGTGGCTTGTGGCATGCTAGTAATCTTGTGATGTCACAGAGCTGGATGATTCGAAAACTGAAAGTACCCAAACCACAAGGTAAGATATGACAGTGTACCCGTATTTGTGGTTGCGGTACTACGCAATCGAGCTTGAGTACTCAATTTCCTATCCAAACCTGCTAGTCTTTGCCTCATGAGTGTTTGAATGTCTCGAACTACACGATCAACGGACTTGGATCCAGCATGATAGGTGAAGTTTTAAACCCAAATAGTATCCGCAAGTGCACAGACAAAAGCAGTAGTATTTTAGGTATCGAATCCTCAGGGACCACGGTCACACTATGAAAATATGGATTATCGTTTAAAGCTAAGATAAAATGGGAATTTGTTTGTGACGAATTAATGAACGAAATAGCAGCTAAAAATGATGTAAATTCAATAAGATAAAGGCACTAGATTAGAGTCATTCGCCGGTGGTTTCGGATTATGGACTGAGCAATCTATTCAGGATTCAATTTTAGCGCAATCTAGAACTCGAACATGAATGTAATATTGCCTCACTGTCGTGATGCATCAATAACTTTATCTAGCATCCTAAATGCATAAACTGTCGTTCGAATTCAGAAATGAAGATAAGCATTAACGATTTGGTTCGATTTGTTCACAATCGATGGTAACAATCAACTGTCGTTGGTTACACACCGATTGCTCATCAATGGTTTATCTAGCAACCTAGAGCACTTTCGTGAATAAGTTAATCCTAAAATCATAGACTAGGTGATCAAATTAGCCTAAGCAGTATGAATCCCGATTGATGAAGACAATTGATAACATTCCTATTTGGCTCAGTCACTATCATCCTAATCCACCATTGAATTTCCCTAAACTAGCAATGAGACTACTCAACCATGGAGATCACAAACGCAGCAAACAATTGAGAGAGATTCATCATGGATAAATAAAGAGATAAGGGTTTAAGAAATCTTCTCAATAGAAAGTTGTGGAATGATCCTCCAAGTTTGCAAATCCAAAGGAATAATACAAAATAGTCCCAAAGCTTAGAGAAACAGAGAAAATCTCCAAAGAAACGTAAGAGAACTGTTTTAGAATGTTTCAGGACGTTTTTCCCCATTCTTTTTGTCAGAGGCGGCTCTAACTTATTTATAATAAAAATCAGGTTAAAATCGGATCTGGGCAGGGGACCGGTCGGTCTGGTTTTGGGACCGGTCGGTCCTGTTTCCAGAGACATTGGGTCTTCAAGTCTGCACACGGGACCGGTCGGTCTGGTTTTGGGACCGGTCGGTCCTCGGGATTGGTCGGTCCGGATTTGGGATTGGTCGGTCCTGTTTCCAGCAGGTCCAGTCTTCGAGTGAGCAGGTGCTCACTCTAAACCGAGCAGGTGCTCGGTTATGAAAAATGCCATATTTTCTCCAGATTTGTCCCTTTTGCTCCAATGACCCTCACGGACTCCAATCCATGCTTGAGAGCCTTCTAAAACCTGAAAAGACACAAAATAAACCTGAAAGAACCAAAAAGACTAAAGAAATGATAACTAAAAGAGACCAAAATACTAATATATCAATTCCCCCGGACTTAGATCTTTGTTTGTCCTCAAACAAACTTAGAAACAAGTAAAGGAGAAAGGTTTGAAAACGCGGATGGAATTCACTCGCTTGTTGGAAAGATTTCAGATTTCATACTTTCGTCATTAGGCCTTAGAACATGTATCATAGTCAACCATGGGGCTCATAACCTAACTTAATCACCCACAACCCATCAAAACGTCGGTATCCACAATATCATCTCTTAAATAGGATTAATGAAAATGAAGTACAGTGATCTTACCCAGGGGGGATCGTTTCAAGGGGTGCCGACTTTTCCGAACCAAGACTCTCTCCTGCATACTCTTTTTCTCAACTCAAATCCTCTCTTTAAAAATGGTTAAACATTTGATAGAGTTTTTTTTATTTTTTTTATTTTATGGGACGGATCGGAATGAGACCGCGAAGAGATACGGGTTTACGCATCGTCCCCTGGCTCACCCAGAAACTTGAAGTTTCCCTCTAGAATTTTTTTCTCTTTTTTTTTTTTTTTTATTTATATATTTTTTATGGGACGATTCTCATGAGGTCACAAAGGAGATACGGGTTTACGCATCATCCCCTGGTTCACTTCGAATCTTTTAGTTTCCCTTACAACATGCCTTCCGCGAGTCCCAAAAGATACACGGGCTTATTCGCGTAGTCCCTTGGGCCACCTGGACATGTTGCTTTGATAAAAGAGAGGAGAGTTAGAGAATAAAGAACTTACGTGGTGGAGAGTTGCAGTGTCTTGTAAGGTTCGAAAAAGTCTTGCCCAATGAACGTCAAACCCTTGAAAAAGAAATTAAAAGTCAAGATTAACCAAATAATGACTTGAGACGATATTGGATCCACCTAATTCTTGATGAATATGGGCTTTGGGGAAAATTTATCCACCCATAACCTTTCCGATATAGAGCTTTAGCCAAACAAATCATGCAAGTAATCCCTAATCCAAACATAATTCCAATAGATCAAGATCCTAATTCCCAACACTCGATAAAATTCAAAAATAGACTCAATAAAAATCAAAATAAAACCGATAACAAACCGCTCCCCCGGACTTAAATCACACCGTCTCCGGTGTGAAAAAGTTCAAGAGATTGGTGACACAAGAAAATAATAAAAACGGAAAACAAAGATGGATAAAACAATGATGGTAGAGGGTGAAAGAGATATCACCGCGTAGAAGCCTCCGCGTCGTCGTTGAGCAGGTGCTCGATGCCATGCGAGCAGGTGCTCGACTTGGGACTAGGCTGGGGATCGACCGGTCCCAACAACTGGACCGACCGGTCCCATTTCCAGAGACTCCTTCTGGTCTGGGCTTCTGGCGTTTTTTTTTTTTTTTTTTTTTTTTTAGGAAATCTGAAAACTCAAAATTTTAAACCAAAGTTAGTAGAAAAAGTCATCAAATTGAAAAAGTTAGAAAACGTACCGGTGGGTTGCCTCCCACCAAGCGCTTGTTTTAAGTCGTTAGCTCGACTTTGTTGGCCATCTAGGCTCAAGGATTAGAGGCTTTCTTGTCCGGATCAGGGCTCGGTGGAGGTGGGTTGAGGCGTGGTCGATTTGCTCTTTGATCACTTATATTCGGTTGCAGAACCTTGCTCAGCATACTAGCCATAGCCGCTTGACCCTTTTCCTTAAATTCCGGAGTAACAATAGCTTTGACCTTAGAGAAAGGCCTAGACATGCCTTTACTCTTTAGCTTGTACTCAATTGTGTCTCCAACACATCTCTGCGGTGTCAAGGTTATGTGCAAACCTGTAGCATTCTTCTCGCGCTTTGGTTTGTCCCGCTTGTTGACTTCCTTGGGTTTCCTTTCATAAGAACGAGTGTCTCCATCCAGGACTTCATTAACCTCATTCTTATTACAGAGTGCTGCAGCTGGTAGGACACTTACCCTTCCCGTTACATCGTCTATGGCAACACAAGAGCCATACTTGTCGCCATCCGAAATAGCGTTGTAAGAGATCCGCTTGTCGATGTTAGAGAAAACAATCCGTTTGTTTGGTAAGTCAACAACTGCACCTGCTGTTGCAAGGAAAGGTCTTCCCAAAATCAAAGGCATGTATGAACCATTGCTTATCTCCACAACTTGGAAATCAGTTGGAATCAAACAATCCCCAATCCTGACATTTAAATTCCCAATGAATCCTTGCGAAGTTTTTACCGAGGCATCCGCAAATCTAATAGACATCTTAGAAGTCTGGATATCAATAATACCTAAAGATTCTGCAATATCCCTTGACATGAGGTTAACACTAGATCCAGAATCGCATAAAGAATCCTCAAAATCAATTCCAAAGATAAGACATGGAACAACAAACTTACCTGGATCCTCTAGCTTATGCAGTTGCCTTAATAAAGGTTTCTGAGTGTTACCTGGAGTGACATCTATGCTTTGACTCTGAGGATCCGTAGCTGGTTCAAGTGGGATCGATCGATCTGGCTCGTCCGCAGGAATCAATGCAACCTTTTCCGTAGAACCTGACGCTTTACTCTGGGACATAGAAGCAACTTGTGAATCAAGAAAGTCAACTTGACAAGTTAAACTCTCTAGTTTATAGCTGAGTTCGTTGTTCATGACGTTTATCTTGTCGTCAAGAGAGGTTATTTTCTCATTCACTTCCCGTGCACTCCTGTCTTGCCCATCTAGAATCTGTTGCATCATTAGCTCAAGTCTATTCTCTTGGAGGTGCGGTGCTTGATGTTCTCTACTCTGATTGGGTCCTTGGCCCTCGATAAAGTTGACATAGGCACGTGGGTAAGGAACCCTGGGTGCGTAAACTCTCTCTTGGGGAATTTCTGAAGATTCGGTAGGAGCATCCTGGCGAGCAGGTGCTCGCTCCAAACCGAGCAGGTGCTCGGTTACGTGCTCCTTACCTTTTCTGTGGGTGCTAGAGATTCCGCTCGTGATTTCTACAGCATTGGCATACCCATTCTTAGGATTCATCTCCCCTTTCCCTGGAAGAATTCCAGCCGGTCTCTTAATCGTCTCAGCAGTTTGAGCAACTTGTGTATCCAATTTCTTCACATGCGCGGTAACAGCCTCGTACTTTGCATTCAAATCATCGTACATGAGATCTACCTTGCCATTAATCTCAGTGGACGCCTTTTGGCTGTTAACCATCAGTTGCTGCATGAGACTCTTCAACTCATCCAGAGATGTAGGCGCGGAAGTAGCTTGTTGTGGCGCAGCGAATTGTTGTTGGTTCCCTCCTTGGAAACGACTCTGATTCTGGTTAGGGATGAACTGATTCCCTTGAGCGTTGTTGGAGTAGAATCTCTGAAATCCTTAACCGTTCACAAAGTTGACCTCGTGTAATGCGGCGACCTCATAACCTTCAAACTCTTGAGAAATAGGAGCAGCCCCATTCTCTTGCACAGATTTTACCAGTCTCTGGTTCTCGCGTAAAAGTAGATTCACCTTTGCTGTCAGCTCATCAATCTTCTGAGTGTCCATATTATAGACTTTCCTGGACCTATCATACTCAGGAGCCTTGTTGCTAGAGCTCGCAGCGAGGTTCTCAATCAGCTCAAAGGCTTCATCCCTTGTCTTGGTCATGAAGTCTCCGTTACTTGCAGCGTTAAGAGCATTCCTATAGTCCCACTCAACTCCATCGTAGAAAATTCCAAGAATCTGCTCATCTTTGAAGCCGTGATGAGGACATTCCCTACGGTATTCCTTGAGTCTCTCCCAAGCTTCACAGAAAGTTTCGCTGGAATGTTGTTGAAACGAAGAGATCTTATTCCTCAAAGACGCAGTTTTGGACTTGGTGTAGAAGTGGTCCAAAAACGCAGCTCTAACTTCGTCCCAAGTCTTTAAAGAACCAGCCGGTAAAGACTTCAACCATCTAGAAGCCTTATCCGAGAGTGAGAATGGAAACAGCTTGCACTTCATAAATTCACTCGACACTCCATTAGACCCCGTAGTAGTGCAGATTTCCTCGAAATTCTCAATGTGATCCATTGGTATTTCAACTGGTAATCCGTGGAATAGATGTTGTTTCACCAATGAGATCATCTGAGGCTTGATCTCATAATCCTGCCTCTGAATAGTTGGGATCACAATGGCTGAACGGTTCTGATAGAAAACATGGGGATTATCCATATCCCCTATACCCGGCTGTACTAGAGGGGCATGTGGTTGATTTCTTTGCAATTGAGTAATCTGATCCCTTAGCGCTTGCAACTGAGCATTCATCTCCTCCTGATTAGCCATATTATCCGGATTCGGTGAGTTTCTTCGCCGACGGTTTTCTCGTTCAATACGTGCTAACTCTTCGTTCGAAACGTTGATTAAGGATTCGGTGATGTTTCTTCTTGTTCTTCTACTGGTCATGCACCTGAAACACACCGAATGCAAACAGAAGAAAACAAAATTAGCAAAAATAAATTCTTAGACTATAAACTAAATCGAAATTCAAAGGCAACGCAATTGGTCCCCGGCAACGGCGCCAAAAACTTGATAGGTGAAGTTTTAAACCCAAATAGTATCCGCAAGTGCACAGACAAAAGAAGTAGTATTTTAGGTATCGAATCCTCAGGGACCACGGTCACACTATGAAAATATGGATTATCGTTTAAAGCTAAGATAAAATGGGAATTTGTTTGTGACGAATTAATGAACGAAATAGCAGCTAAAAATGATGTAAATTCAATAAGATAAAGGCACTAGATTAGAGTCATTCGCCGGTGGTTTCGGATTATGGACTGAGCAATCTATTCAGGATTCAATTTTAGCGCAATCTAGAACTCGAACATGAATGTAATATTGCCTCACTGTCGTGATGCATCAATAACTTTATCTAGCATCCTAAATGCATAAACTGTCGTTCGAATTCAGAAATGAAGATAAGCATTAACGATTTGGTTCGATTTGTTCACAATCGATGGTAACAATCAACTGTCGTTGGTTACACACCGATTGCTCATCAATGGTTTATCTAGCAACCTAGAGCACTTTCGTGAATAAGTTAATCCTAAAATCATAGACTAGGTGATCAAATTAGCCTAAGCAGTATGAATCCCGATTGATGAAGACAATTGATAACATTCCTATTTGGCTCAGTCACTATCATCCTAATCCACCATTGAATTTCCCTAAACTAGCAATGAGACTACTCAACCATGGAGATCACAAACGCAGCAAACAATTGAGAGAGATTCATCATGGATAAATAAAGAGATAAGGGTTTAAGAAATCTTCTCAATAGAAAGTTGTGGAATGATCCTCCAAGTTTGCAAATCCAAAGGAATAATACAAAATAGTCCCAAAGCTTAGAGAAACAGAGAAAATCTCCAAAGAAACGTAAGAGAACTGTTTTAGAATGTTTCAGGATGTTTTTCCCCATTCTTTTTGTCAGAGGCGGCTCTAACTTATTTATAATAAAAATCAGGTTAAAATCGGATCTGGGCAGGGGACCGGTCGGTCTGGTTTTGGGACCGGTCGGTCCTGTTTCCAGAGACATTGGGTCTTCAAGTCTGCACACGGGACCGGTCGGTCTGGTTTTGGGACCGGTCGGTCCTCGGGATTGGTCGGTCCGGATTTGGGATTGGTCGGTCCTGTTTCCAGCAGGTCCAGTCTTCGAGTGAGCAGGTGCTCACTCTAAACCGAGCAGGTGCTCGGTTATGAAAAATGCCATATTTTCTCCAGATTCGTCCCTTTTGCTCCAATGACCCTCACGGACTCCAATCCATGCTTGAGAGCCTTCTAAAACCTGAAAAGACACAAAATAAACCTGAAAGAACCAAAAAGACTAAAGAAATGATAACTAAAAGAGACCAAAATACTAATATATCACAGCACCATGTAGTCTTTCATTCCTCTCTCTCCAAAGCTCGTAAATTGTAGCTTGTAATACAAGCATACAAATAACATTAATCTTGACGTTAGAAGAAGCCGACCTGACCCAAAGTACAATTGATTTAATGGAAATCGGTGGATACCTTGGATGTTCAAAGAACTTTCCCAGACCTGAGACACAAATTGACATTGAAATAAATAGTGTTGAAGGGATTCCGTACCGGAGCTGCAAAGAAGACAAGAGTCTGGGACTTGAAGACCCCAACATCTCAATCTGTCTCTTGTTGGGAGCCTATCCCGCATAACAATCCAGTGAATAAACTGAGTGCTTGGGAATTTAGTGAGAAAACCAAACCGATTTTGACCATGGAACACGTTCTCCCTTTCGATTCAAAGATGTCCACGTCTTAGTAGCTACAAACTCTTCCGGAGTGCCAAGTAAAGATTTTCTCCATTTAAACACATCCGGGGTGAGAAGGTCGAGTGAGATATCGTAAGGAAGAACATCTCTAAGCAATATTATATTTGAATGTGTTAGAAAGTATAGCGATTAGTAAATCTCTGATAACAAAAGTTGTTTACACAACTGTGAAGGTATTAGAGTATGCCGATGACTACATCAAACAACACAAACGGAAGGAGGGACACTGTGTTATCACAGAGTCAAACTCAGGGGTCAACTCTTGATAAAGTCTACAGTTCAAGTTGACTCTAAGGTCATGAGTGGGCTAGAAAGTTTGTTTGGCTCAAGGAAGCAGGTGGCACGCCGGTGGAAAAACGTAACAAGTTGGAAGGAGCAAAAAGTGTCTTGGAAGCTTCCAGACGTAACGTGTAGCAGGTGGAGCAGTAGAAAGCAAGTGTCAGAACAGAGTGCAATGGACGGACCGTTGGTTCCAAGGGGAGTCTGGTTGTTTATCCCAATGAGCTTTTGAGGTGAATAAAAGGTTCCAGCATGCAGTGAAATGGGTCAGCTCTTTGAACGAAATTAAAAAGAAAAGAGTCATTGTTTTTGAGGTTTACTTCGTGAAGAAGTTGCGGTTGCAAAAGATGAAAAGATCTTGAGGCAACTGAGTATGGTAGTTGGGTTTATTCTTGGGTTTCCTTTCAGATAAAGATTGTTGATTATCTCTGGTATGTTCTGGGTAGTTTTAGAGTTGTGATTACTCATTGTGTTAGTGTCTTCTTGAAGAGAATTCAAATTGCAGCATTGCTGTGTGTAACAGTGTTACGGAGTGAATATATGTGTGGTTAAGAAAAATAGAATTCGTATATTCTATTGTGTCTTCTTCTTCTACATATATTAATCCTATATTCCGACGTTGTATAGTCTCACAACAACCTCATGTCCTTATGGTTGAGGTAATCAATGTCGTGCCCAGCTTTGTGAGTGAAATTTTTGTTCACCGAGTAAACATAGAACCGCAGCGGCTGCACCGTGAAACAAAAATTCAAAAGAAAAAAAGTTTCTCACCGTTGGTTTAATGCTTGGTATTCTGTCACCAAGCTCGCTTCTTATCTGCCATGTGCAGCTTATTAGATCGAGATCTTATCGTTTTCTTTAAAAAAAAAACTATTTGTTAAAGTGCATGTGCGTGCTTTCCATGATCTCACCATGATTATACATTGGTAGACTTTTCTATAACAACTAATGTAAAATAACTTTAACTAAGAAACGACTTATATATAATAAATAATAAATTAAATTCTACAACACATATCGATGAAACTTAGCTGTATTATATATTGCAAGCTGTATATATGGAATGGGGGAAGAGAGAAGAAAAGGAATATGATCACAACCATGAATTCAATAGGTGTATTTCGTGAGGGAGAAATCGATCAAAAACCATTTCACATATTCACATGTTTATCTCAAACAGACAACCTTCTTCCTCCTCCGCTGAAGCAACCATTGATTCCGGTACCGACAAAAACCTTCCTCTTCAACTTCTTTTCCTTTGTCTTAATTTACGTCGCAAAGCTGAAAAGTTAAAACGAAAGGAGAATGGTTATTCTAGCGATGACAAAACCTTTCTCCCATACAATACTTCCCCACACTTTCCTAATATAGGAAGCTTTGATCAAGAAGTCCAACATTTGCTTGATTCCGACAACCAGTATGATATATGTAAGCTTCCTATTTCCCCTCTTTTTTGGTGCAATAATGATGACTATTCCTATTTAGATTGTCGTGCATGCATAAGCCCAATGGTTGGCACAAACTATTATTTCTGTGTCACTTGTGATAGAAAGTTCCACAAAGAATGCGTAGAGTCTCCACTTTTTATCAAACACCCTTCCTACCCCTTTCTTTCTCTCCAACTTTACAGTCCTCCCAGAGATGACTCCAACCTTTGGACTTGCATTTGTTGTGGAAACTCCATAGAAAATATGGCTTATCATTGTTCGTCCTACAACGTAAGTATGCATTTGGTTTGTGCGTTGAAGCCAATATCCATTGTTATTAACCACCCAAAAAGGCATTCCCATCCTCTCACCTTTTTCCCCAAACAAACTTCCTTAGCTTGCAATGTTTGTGGCTTCATTAAACAATATATTCCCACCTATGTTTGTGTTCGATGTGTCTTCGTAGTCCATCAAGATTGTATCTATTTCCCCTATGTCATAAGAATATCTCGTCACCAACACCGTATCTCTGTTATCTCCTCTCTACCAACCCGAAAATGGTCTTGCGGAGTTTGTCGGAAAAAGATTGACAACGATTGTGGTGCCTACTCTTGCAATAAGTGCAATGATTATTTTGTTCATTCAAGATGTGCATTGCGGACAGACGTGTGGGATGGGAAAGAACTTGAGGGAGTACCTGAAGAAACAGAGATAGTTATTGAGACATTTGAGAGGGTAGCTGATGGAATTATACTCCATTTTTCTCATGGGCATCATCTAAAGCTGGAGATCAATAATATTTATGATGAAGACAAGTTTTGTCAAGGGTGCATCCTTCCAGTATACGAGGGTAGTTTATATTCGTGTATAGGTCCATGTGACTTCATCCTCCACGAATCATGTCCCAGTGCTCCCCTCAAGAAACATCATGCATTGAATCCTCACTCACTTACGCTAAAGGTTGTCACTAATGGATATGATGATAACCAAGGTCGCTTCGAATGTGTTGCTTGTTTGGGTATTAGTTGCGGTTTTGTCTATGAAGATCTTGTAGGAGAATATTACTTTAAATTGGATATAAGATGTGCATCGATTTCTGAACCTTTTGAATATGAAGGCAATGAACATCCCCTATTCCTAGCATTAAATCCAGAAGAAGAAGGTTCAGCAGTTTGTCAAATCTGCGAAGAAGACAGTGATGAAGATTATTGTCGAAAACTAAATTGCATCGAATTCAATTATATAATATGTTTCAAGTGTGCTACATTACCATACAAGGCAATGTATAAGCATGACAAACACTTCCTCACATTTTACAAAGCAAAAGAGGCAAGTGATCATTCAGGATGGTGTGAGGTATGCGAAACAAAATTAGTATACTCAAGAAAATGTGGGTTATATTCGTGTGATCACTGTTGCACTACTCTTCATACTGAATGTTTGCTGGGAAAAGATCCATATATGAAACCTGGTCAAGCCATAAAAAAGGAGGAGATTCAAATTCTTCGCAACAATACCATGTCTCGACCATTCTGCCATGGTTTTGATGAAGACCGATGTCTAGACAGAGTAGTTTACGAAAAGGAAAACAAAACATTTTGTTCTATATATTGTACAAGTAAACGTGTTGAGAGATCGGCCGTACCCGAACTAAGGTCAGTTTTTGATCTCCCAACAAACCGTCACGGGTAAATGTCATCGCCACTCCCTTTACCTTCATGTCATATGCTTCGTTGTCTGTGCGTTGTAACCATTTCATTTATAAAATTAATTAAAGCATTGTAATTTTCTACATCTCACCCGCTATACATTTTGTTTCTTCCACGATTTCACCTTTCTGTGTTTGTAATTCATCATCAATTCTATATGAACTATTACCATTACTTTGCTATCTAATTTGCTATCTAATTTATATATGCTTCGGACAGGTTCAAGTTGTCAACGAAATATAAACTTGGACAAAAAGAGAGGAACAAGTATGTGCCGTTCCTGAGAATCTGAAAGCCCTAAGCAAAAAAAGAAGAATTATACCACTTAACATTGACATTTTGAAAGAAAAAATTTTAAAAAGATAAGAGATGTAATTGAACACTAAATTAACAACTCTTTACCAACTCATCTAAATACATTTTCTTCTGTAATTAAGGGCTGCTAAATACATATTTATAAAAAAAAATTGGGCCGTAAGCCTATATATGCTTTCTCTCTCTGCTTGGATCCAGGGTTAGGCCTGCCGGAGAGCAAGGACGAAGATAATTAGGTTATTTTGATAGCTAACTGAGAGGATGACCTAATTAGTATCCTTGGATACCATGCGGACAGAGCAGGGGCTGAGCACAGGCCAATAAATTAAATGGTCCATTTTAGGCTTGAAATTTTTTTTTTTTTTTTTTGTAAGTAAATTTGGGCTTCTATTTCGATTTTGCTTGGGGCCTCCATTGCTCCAGGCCCGGCCCTGCATGCGGAATGCAAGTATCTTGTACTTCCTTGTTTTTTTCTTTGTTGCCGAAGATGTATAGAATTATAGATTATGATTCTTTGTAAAATCTACTTTTTCGTGTAATGATATTACCTTTTAGCAACAAAAAAAATTTGATTACTGTTTTGCAATTATAATTTTTTCTCAGAAATAAGTCTATTCATATCCGACTACTTTTTTTTCTCTCTCACAAAATAGGGATAATTTGCTAGATAACAAAGAAAAAAACTAAAACTAAAAAACTAACCAAAACTAGCCTATGTGGCAAAATTTTGGCCATTGAAATTAGGGTTTTTGGTTAGTATTTTAATTTTAATTTTTTTCTTTGTTATTTAGTAAATTAACCCCACAAAATAGTATAGATAATTGCAAAATAGTAATCAAACTTACGCATAATCCTCAAAATAGTAATAGTATAGATAATTCTCAAAATCCGACAAAAGCCTTTCTTTTATTTTCTTTTTTGGTCGAACCGACAAAAGCCCATAAAACAGTTAAACCATGATAACTTTTTATTGTCACTGGTGTTTTTACCAATCAAGTAGAATATAAAGCGTCTGGTCAATAAATCGCCAAATTGTTTCTCAAAACGCAAACGCTACCAAATCTCTTCTTTCTCTTCTGTGCAGCAAAAGTTTCCAAACGTTTATTTGCTCTCCGCCATGACAAGACAGAGAGCGAATAAAAGCATCAGAACATCTCACTACAACACTCGATCTTCGAGCCGCCATGAAAACAGAGAAATCTCTACCGGAATCGCCGAAACAGCATCGGTTAGGGTTACACGGCGGAGGAAGAAGATTATAGATGACTCAGATCTACTTCCGATTGATCTCATAATGGAGATACTGAAACGATTACCGATTAAAACACTAGTCAGATTCCTGTGCGTATCGAAGCTTTGGTGTTCCATCATTCGCCGTCGAGATTTCATGAAACTGTTCCTCGCCGAGTCTTCCTCTCGACGGGGTCGTCTCTTTTTCAGTTTCAACCGTCAAAAAGAAGATTGTTTCATCTTCTCGTCGCTTCCAGGTGAATCCTCTTTAGCTACTACTTACCATGTGACGCATCCTGCAAGTGAGACGTACAGAATCAGTTCTTCTTGTGTTCACGGTTTGATCTGCTATGCAAATGAATCTGCTTCTAGACTTGTGGTATACAATTCCATCTCTAGAAGATCTATCACATTGCCGGAATTCGAACCCGGAAGTGTCGTCAGTAGACATTTCTTGGGCTATGATCCAGTTGATGGTGTGTACAAAGTGTTGTGTATGACCAGTCCAAGTTTTTTTTATTATATTTTGACGTTAGGAAATGGGAATTCTTGGAAGATGATTGAAAATACTTCTGTACACTTACCTGCCAATAGTCAGATTATATGTATCAATGGTGTGGTGTATTATGAAGCTTGTGCTCTTAGTTACATGGGGTTTCAGGAAACTATGGTTGTGAGTTTTGATGTTAGGTGTGAAAATTTCCATGTTATCAAAAGACCTGGTGGTACCGATCATCATTTTTACGGTATTTTTTCAACTTTGATAAGGTATGAGGGGAAGCTAGCGATTATGTCTACCGAAATTCCTGCTAATGGTAATGTGAATTTGTGGGTTTTAGAAGATGCATTGAAACATAAATGGTTGAAAAAGGTTTTTGTTTTGCCTAATTCGTGGACCAGCTTAGCTGAGCCTATAAGCGAATTATCACATAAGCTTCATCGTTCACTTAACGTTACTGATGCAGGTGAGCTTATTTTGGCACCGCGTTATTTGAGCGATTCAGATTCACCATATTATGTTCTCTGTTATGATCCGAAAAGAAAGTGTGAGAAAAGTCGTCATAGAAGGCATCAAAGAGCATGAGTTGTTACAGTGCGAGGAAGAAAGAATTTGTATTATTTTGTGTATCTACTCTAGTCAGGTTGAGAGTCTTATGTTTCTGTAAGTCTAGTTCTCATCTTCAATGCCTGTTAGTTCTTTCCCCCTTTCACCTTTTGTTCTTCCGTTGTGGTAACTTGGGAGGACTCATGATCCTTCCCTTTGTAATCGACAATTTGTTTATTGTAAATCATCTACGTTTTAGCTCTACTTATCTAAATGTTAATTATACTATGTAAAAGAGAATTGGAAATAATGGCTTCTTGGCAATGATAAAGAGTTCACAAATTGCGATTCTTGATTGTTGATCCTACAAAAAGACAATTCTCAAATATTGAGAATAGTGCATTTTGAGAATGATCATATAGTATGTCAGTATCATCCGTACTACAAATCTAATAAGAAGAATGAGCAGCCTCGTCGCTTTGGGTACAATGGATATGAATGTAGTTGAAATGAGTTAAAGGTGAATTAATAAGAAAAATTAACTATGATACAAGGACTAAGCTAAGAGGCAATAATAGTATATTAGAGGTGAGGAGGCCAGCGAATGCCTTCTCTCTGGCAAGGAAATGGCGCCGGAAGAGCTACATGCGACGGCAACTTTTCTCCCGGCATCACCACAGACACATCTAATGTACTTACCGGATCCTGCGATCATGCCATTTTCACGTTACTTGCTTATGTTATGTCAAATACTTGATTAAGTGACCATGTTTGACGCAAAAAAAGAAGAAAGTAATGATTAATTGGAAAATGATTCAAATATCTTCGCAGACATTTTAAAACTTCAATTTTTCATAACTTCACAAGGTCGTGGTTTTGCAAAGACTACCTCTCAAATATTTTAATGTTATTTAAAAAAAAAAACATAACTAAATCCAAGTTATATCGTCCTTCAAATTGTAGTCTATATGAAATTCCATGGGTTTCTCTTTACAAAAAGACCGAAATTCTCATTTTGAGGAAAAGGAAACTCTTTTTTTTGTCGACAGGAAAGCTCATTAACTAAAAAATAAAAACGAACAAAAAGGAAAGAATAAGGCACAAAGAATAATAATAATAATAATAATAATAGTGGTAAGTTTCAAAAAGAAAAAATTAATAATGGTGTTTAGTGTTTACCATAGAAGCTTGTTCAGCAAGTTTGTGGAACTGAGGAGATGATCCGTGGGAAGAAGAGGAATGATTGAGCCTGAAGAGATGTTCAAAGATTGCCATTATGAGGAACATTGATATCAATATCGCAGTCGCAACAAACCCAAACGAAATCGCATTCATCGATGATCCTGAACTTTCCTTAGTTGTGTGTATGCTCCATGTTCTTATCGATCTTTCAGACCTTGACTCGTTCATCTCCAAGACTCCAACTCTCTTCTTTGTTTGCTCTTACGCAAGAAGGTGGAGAAAATAGAGATCAAGATTGAAACCTAAATGAGATAATCAAAGATTAGACATATTCAATATATATTTATCGTTCTTTTCCTTCTGTTTGGCCTTTTGAAGAAAATGAAATAGAAGAGGTAAAAGAATAGAGAAAACACGGAACACGCTCTGTAATAATTGTTGGCGATATTTATCATAGTTTTTTTTTTATATATAATTTAGGGATTCTCAGACCTATGGAAGGGTCCAGACTAATCTCTAAGGGAGGTACAACCGAGGATAGATCCTTTTTCCGGATATTCAAATAGGCCGAAAGCAAAAATTCATATCCGTGTGGCTAAATTAGAATTGTTAATAATTCAACGCTTGAGAGGAATCGATCCCTAACCTAGATTAAAAGGGCAACTCCTCCTCGAGTAGGAGACTGACACCGCTTGGTTAATATTTATCACAGTTGCATGTCTATGTTATATATACGCATTTCATGCAAACATGTAAAGCATGACGACAAAAAGAAATGGCTTATTTATTTGATTGCTATCTAAAATGCCGAACCAAAATTACCCCCAAAAAAAAATAATGGTGCATTTGATCACACGTGATTAAAAAATAATATGACATTATGTGAAATAGTTTCTTGTCGGAAGAGATTACATTATATAGATCGACATATTTATCGTCGATTTTGCAAATAAAAATAAATAAAGTATGGTTATATAGTCCTATTATTCAATAAAATAAAAGGATATATGTAAAAATATTAGTGAGAATATTGTCAAAAAAATATTAGTGATAATATATAGTACGGTCAGTTCCTATGGATTAGGAGGAGACGTTCATCTTGGTCTCTCGATCCTACGATATCCTTCACCGTCTTCCTAAACTCACAACTTCACACTTCTCCATGACTTTCTTTTATATAATTTCTCTTTATTTATTTTATTTTTTGCTATATTTTGTTTCTTTTTGAAAATTGAAACTTATCTTTATCACACCTAGCTCGTTTTGTTGATAAAGAATTATTCGAGTCTTGATGAATTTGTCGAACTTGAAATTTCAAAAGGACTGCTTGGTAGCCGAAATTGAAACGAAAAAGTAGAAGCTACTGTTTTAAAAGATGAACAAAATACTAGACAAGTTTTTTTCATACATCCCAATTCAGTTTTTTTTTTTTTTTTGCTACTACAATACAGCACTTTTGAATGTTGAAAACATATTTTGTTTAGATTTTTTTTCGTGTGTCGTTGTTTAAATTATATAACCACTTTTGAATGGGATATTTCGCAAAATGATAATTGGAATTTAGTAGCATGTTGAGAAGACAAACAAAAATTTACGAATCACCATTATTAACCAACCAATGTCCCATAATTAATTTAGTTATTCTTGGCGTAAGGTATCGTGAATATTCGTAGCTATAAAATTGGGGAACATGACAAAATGTAAAGACAAAGCTATATTATACTCTCTCTTTTACATTTTTTCTCATCTTTAAAAGCTAAAAAGTATATTTGAAAAAATTATATATTTTCCTTATCTTTTTGTTTGTATTTTCTAAAACAGCATTGATGTTTCATACACTTTAATTAGTGGGTATATCTTTGTCGGTTTTTGTCCACGAGAAGCAAACAAGATAGAATAAAATGAAATAATATACTATTGAGAATAATAATTATAGAAGATGGGACCTTCGTGTCATGGGAAAGTAACAACAAAGAGAACCTATGGTTCTTTTTTTTCTTTTTTTTTGGGTCAAGAACCTATGGTTCTATTCTATTAACCCAAAAACACCACTTTAGCTTTGTTCATCAATTAATATCGTAACATTTTTATATTAGTTACGTAAGTTTGGAAGCAATGATGAATAAGTGTTGCTATTATGCAACTGAACTGAGTTCGGATTTGAATATGTGATGTAGATATCGTGCATGCTATCATTATCGGGGTAGACATGATTCTCGACTATATTGAGATTATAAATATAGCCGGTCTTGGTTAGTCTTTAGCTAAATAGTATTATCTACTGTAGTTAGAAATGTTAAATTTGGCTTTCATTTTAATTTGAGTTTGAATATGTTTTCTTGGTAATCAAATTATAAACCAAATATAATAACATGAATGTATTTCGTACCTAAGGCCGGCCCTAGATTAGATGATATCTAAAGCAAACCAAACCAAACCAAATGTGGGTCACTTCAAATATATAATGTGAAAAATCATTGAATTTCCTTTTTTTTTTTTTTATTGAATTTCCTTTTTATTTGCAAATCTATAAGACTTGGACCCGAAACACTATAGGCACGAGAACGTTTTTTACCACACTACTAAAGAACATTTTGTCAAAAGATGCCCATAAATAGATGAGATTCTTTCAAAAATATCTAGTAAGTTTGATCATATTATTATAATATCGTAAATTTATATTTCTTTCAATTTTTCTGAGCCTAACAACCTCAACAACCAGAGGGAAATGAAACAAGAAAAAAGCACAAAAAGTAATACACATCATTATGATTAAAACTCCCATAGTCCCATGTTATAATATGATTAGCAGTTTGAGACCATGCATGATTCTGTAACGTAGTAAAGAAAGCCATTAAAGCAGACTGAACTGAATGCGAATAATTACAACAGCCAGTATTAAAGTGTAGTATACTTTCGTGATTTTGGTTTTGAACTTAGATAGAAACACTTCAGTGGTTTGGAAAAGTTACTGAATTAGTATTCCGGCTTTTTGATCTAAGGTTAAAATCACATAATATATGTCTCACATATTAACCATAATACTTGAACAAATAAAATATGTGAAGTGGTACATAAAAAGAGTTTAAAATAATTGATTTAACTATATATGAATATCATCAAAATTCTTTTTTTAACACCTTAAAAATAACCCTACGAGTGGTTTCAGAATAAGCAACCTATTGGAAAGTGATTTTTAATATTGTGTGACCGAAGATACACATTAAAAAATGTCCATGGTGATCACTGATCAACATGGTTTGTCAGCAAATCACTCGATAGATAAAGCGGGCATGGTGATCCACAAAGGCACTAACGGTGCAGCGTTACTAAAATAAGCACTAATTTTGAGTGTCGATTTATTATTAAATTTTGGTTGGTTAAATTTGTAAATTGCAATTCTAGGTGTCGGACTAAACAATCAAATTGTAAACGCAATGGATGTAATTATAAGTTTTGGGTTGCTAATGTAACGAAAACTTATTTTTCATTTTTTACAAATAACTTGCAATCGTTTTAATATTTAGAAATGTTTGGATTTAATTATAACAGAATTTTTTTGAAAGGAATTCTAGTTGCTACTAACTTGAAGGTCAAATCAGTAGTGCATAAAATTATTTCAAAATTACCAAAGTTCAAAAAACAATGAAAACTGCAAAACAAGATTCAGTAACATCCATAAAGCAAAAGAAGTCAAATGCATTCAACAAATATAAAATTCTAAGCTTTGGCAGATTTGGCTCTGCTGCCTCTGCCATAGAACTTGTCCTTCTCCTCAGAAGTCTGGAAACGACCGTGCCCACCTTTGGAAGAAGCATCAAAGAACTTGACATTGATCACCTCCATAGCACTCCTCGACGTCTGGTTCAGCAATGTCTGTCTCAGAGTCACCACCCGCTTTTTCGGTCCAACACAACCTCCCTTAATAATCAAATAGTCTTCCCTCACTATACCATAGTGCGGGAATCCTCCCATCGGAGTGATTGCCTTCTCAGTTCTGAAAAACAAAAACAGAGACATGTTAGGATCTCATTTCTTGCATCAACAAGTCAAGTCTCACTAACAGAATATGATCAACCATTTTACCTGTCGTATTCGGTCATAGCAGAGTGACTCTCTTGGCCAACTTTTCCAACCCGGTAAACTTTCTTGTTCATCTCAGTACGGTGATGGTATCCGTTTTGCCCAGCTCTAGCCACTGTGTAGGAGACTCTAGCTGGATGCCAAGCACCGATACAAGCCACCTTACGGAGACCACGATGAGTCTTTCTCGGAAGACGAGTCACACCCCATCTTGTAACCACACCTTCGTAACCTTTCCCTTTGGTAACACCGATAATATCAATCATCTCGTCTTTCGAGAAGACAGCATCAACAGGTACTTGCTTCTCAAAGAAACTGTAGGCATAGTCAACCTTCTTAACTATATCTCCACCGTTGATCTGAATCTCCATCAGATGAGCCTTCTTCTGCTTTAGCCCCTTCATTTTCCTTATCTGAGTGTGAGCAAGAACTCGGATAACAGTGCAGTACTTCTTCATCTTCTCCAACTGACTTTGAATATCCTTCTTACCTTCTGCGGTTTCAAATTTCTTAGAGTATCTGGTGAAAGCCTTCTTCTTTGACTTGCTCCAGTTCTTGTAGAACCTTCTTCTTACTTCTTCACTCAAATGCTGAGCCCACACTGTGCTTAGAGTGCGTAGACCGCGGGGTGTCTTCACGTACCCGACCACACCAACCACCACCATTGGAGGTGTCTCAATCACAGTGACAGCTTCACATGCTTCCTTCTTGTGGAGCTCTGACAGTTTAATTTACACAAACAAATCAGCACATAGCAATTACAGTCATTATTGTATGCCACAGACTAAATTAAAGAAAACATACTTGAGCCAGGTTTCTCAACATCTCTCACAATGTGAGTCATCCCAGCTTTGTATCCCAAGAAGGAGGTGAATCTGCAAGGTTTGTTGGGATCATCCTTAGGGAAAGCCTTCACTGTAAACACAAACAAGGCATGTAAGATCAAACTACACAAGACCACATGAAATTAAAATGCGAGACCACATGTACACATTCCGATAGAAGAAAAAAAACACACTTAGCATCATAAATTGAGCATGGCAAGATAATATACAAAATGCAAGACCAAACTACCTTTGCCACGATGCCTGCTTGCCCTTTTCCTTGGAAGGAAACCCAAAGAACCATGTCTTGGATGCTCAAACTTTCTGTGAGACATTCTCTTAGAAAACTAAACCTGCAGTAATATCATATATCAACCACCAGAAATGACTATGTATTACACACTCAAAGAGAATGATCAGTAAGCATTACCAAATTGTTTGCAGAGACAAGCTCAAGGTGATGATTAAACAGACCAATTAACAAAAAGCCACACAGTATTACAAAATTACAAACCAGTACCAATACAAAAAACCATATCAACTAAATCAGCCTAATTAGATATGTAAATAATCCAATTAACGCCTAGTATTACCAAATAGCAAACCTAATCCAGGAACTATAAAAAAATCAGATATGAACTAGAACTATGACAATCCTAGAGATTGACAAACACAGAAGATACTTTGAGGAATTCTGAAAAATGATAAGAAATGTTCCCTCGATCAAAGGCCTATGGCATCATTACGATGCCAAATCTCAAGCTCATAAATGTGTTTCTTACCGGAAAACCAGTAATAGGTTTCCGGAAAAAGAGCCGATCAGAGACTCCAGCCTTGATTTATACATAGTTTCCGAGGGTTATCATTTCAAATCATAACCAGAAAACCACAAAATACAATTGTGCCGTCACAATACAACAGATCTCATAACAAGAACACGAAGAACCCTAAATCCAGAGAAACACCGAAATTCGTGTACCTTGACGCAATAGAGGAGAGTGAGCCGTTTCTGCTGCAGAGAATTGCTAAGGAGGTATTTATAGTCTTTTATTGGCTGCTACATAGGGATTAGGTTAAATGTGTACCTTCAGAGATTAGGGTTTTCGTTTTTAGTACACATGGGCCTTGGCCTGTAATTACTTTCAGGTTTATTGAAATAGCTTTTTTCTACTAGAGCGACTAACTATAGTTTTTATTTTGCTTTGTTTGCAGCTAAATTTGTTGTCTCATCATCTCATAGTTTATGTTGTCTTTATTAAAACAAAAGATGTTATGGTGATTGATGTAGGTAGTATCAAACATACCTAAACATACAAAGAGAAGAATGATTGAGTTACATTTTGAATCCTTACTTCATCAAGGTCTCAAGTGCTTTGTGTAAGGAACTATTACGATTTGGACCTCCTCTACGTTTAAACAGCGAGTGAGGTCCGCTCCAGACTGAATTGTGGTTGTTGCTAGGGAAGAGAGTTTCACAGAGACTAAAAAACTGCGGGTTCTTAACTTGGAACTTATCATGCATCTTTGCTCTCCATTCTTTACGCTCCAACTCCTGCAATTCCTGCAATAACGAAATAACACAATTATCCTCAGCTCTGCTTGTTGCTTACTTGAATCATAATAAAGCTCAAAAAAGACCTTTTGCTCTCTGAGTCGTTTTTCTTTCTCTTCCTCTTCATTCTGAATCGATTTTGGACCTTCAACGGAAGCTAAAACAACTGATTTATCTGCAACACTAGTCACGGGCTCATCGCTAGTCTCTTCCATTACTTTATCAATCGAAAGAGTCTTAACCTCTACATTAGCTTCAGTTTTATTTACACTCTCTGCCTCAACGTTTTCCTCTTCCTCTTGACGTGCTTCTTCTTCCTCCACCTCTTGTTTATTTTCACTCACTTTTTGTCGTTTTGCCACCGGACTATCTAGATCCACGATTTCTGTTTTTCCTTGTCCAGTTTTGTTAACAGCATCAACATCCATGTCCTGCTCCTCACCCATGTTTATGGATGAATTACCCACAGATGGACTTCCCACAGGTGAAGATTCCTTCAAGAGAGAAAGATATTAAAGTTAATATCTGTTTAAAAGTTTACACACTGCAGGCAATCGAAGCCAACACCTGGGCTGTCTGTTGGTTCTCTTTGCATACACACTAGCAAATGCATCATCTAAACAAAAGACATTAATAACCTGTTGTGCTCCAGAATGTACTTGAGA
The DNA here is from genome assembly GCA_963576765.1 of Draba incana. Taxonomy (NCBI): domain Eukaryota; kingdom Viridiplantae; phylum Streptophyta; class Magnoliopsida; order Brassicales; family Brassicaceae; genus Draba; species Draba incana. Next base: position 6,108,267 of record OY755215.1, on the reverse strand, counting down.
ATCTGGTTGACGTTCTCTTTTGCGTCGCTTCAAAACACATATCGCACACATACAATCACTCTTGTGGTGCCTCCTGAAAACGAAAATGATGACTATCAAATGAAATCTGATCCCAATCTCAGTTTTGGAGGGCATAAGCTATGTAGTAGCTCTAAATTAAAAAAGAAATGCAAGATGTATGAAGTGGGCTACATAATACATTTTGGCAAAGAGAAATCCAAATTCAGCTACAATATATCTTATTTTATAACTATTGACTAAGATTGGGTATATGGTTAAGCAAGGAGATTTCTGAGACACATCGAAACCAAACTCGGGATGACATTGAACACAAGGAGAACATATTTGAATATGAAACCCTACATATCATAGAGTAAGAAAGTGTCAATGGCATACCCATGGCGTTTATGGCTCTTTTGCTTTGAGCCTTTGGTCGATGACTTCCCACCATCCTCTAGTTGAGCATTTTCTGCTGATAAACGAAGAAACCAAATATGTTAAATCCTAAGCACAATCACTCAGGCCAAAATGCATAGCTAGTAGTTACAATGCAAGTAATGTATTGACGTTTCTCTTGAGAATTTCATTGCAAGCACTTCCTATATACTGTGTTATACATCTCTTCATCTGGACATTCATAAGAGAACTAGAACTGACAAGCAATGCAAACTAGACGTAAGGCAGTAACCAAAATGCATTCAGGATTAACTCACCCATCTAATAGCTCTGGATGGATATATCAGAAAAAGATTAGTTTTCTTATAGTTTAGTTACAAGAATGGGGCTACATGCATTTCAACAATGACATTACACTAGCTAGAATCAGCATTACAATTGAGAAGCACGTGGTGATTCAGAAGCAGAAGCTGGAGAAGATAAATGTTAGTAATACCTGCTGATTGTTCAGTAAACAACCCTGCTGCAGTCCAGTACTTCATGAAATTTTTCTTCACTCGCTTCATCATGTCCACAATATAATCACCTTTCTTATTGTACTGGGAACAGTTATTCCAAATGTATTGGACATCCTTGTAAACATCCTCAGAATTCATATACTTGTTGCCTTTTTCAAAATTATTGCATATTGTCCCAAAATCCATAGGTGTCTTGATAATATCCAAATAGTCCTATTCACATAACCAGAAAACAGATACACCTGTCAGACATCAACTCTGAAACTGGTTTACAAGCAAAGAGCACACAAGAGATGAAAAAGGGAAAAGTATAGAAGAAAACATCCCATATTAATGTATAGTGACAGGGACAAGAAAGTCAAACTACAATTCACTATCCATCTCTGTTCAGAGTCTTTGACAAGCATCATAAGATGGAATGAGGTTATAACTTATAAACTTTCATATTTGTAGACAAATGAAATCCGCAAGAGAACCAAAACCCAAGGTTATCCTTCAATAAATAAGATTTATACGGAACAACACCTTCCAAAATTGTGCCTAATCCTATAAAGATGAAACTATTATCTGCACTTACAGGAATTCCAAGAGCTTCAGGGTTCACCGGAACATTAAAGGGATCAGCAGCCTCCATCCTCATAATCTTCTTGATCACCTAGAGGAAATATGACACAAACACAGCGGTGCATTAGGAGTAATAACATAATATTCAAGCTGAACTGTCATACCGTTAAAAAGAACAACAATCAAGGTATATATGAATGTGAGCATACTGTAAGAGAATCTTCAAGTTCTTGCTTATTGTATTGTGCATTCTGATCAGTCTTCTTCTCCTCGTTCTGAACAGAAATCGGTGCACTTTCTGGTTCTTGCTTCTTGGCTTGAGAATTCTCATCAACCGTTTTCGTATCCTTTTGAACTACACTTGCATCAGGGACCTTGACAGAATCAGCACTCACCTCGGTAACAGAGCTAGATCCATCTACCGGCTTTAAAGACTTAATCTTTATACCTTTAGTTTTCCTGTAAACATTCAGAAACACAGGTTTTCTCTCGGGCACACGCGGAACCGACTCCTCCTTTTTCTCAACAGTTTTCTCAACAGCCACAACAGGTTTCTCTGGCTCTGCTTGAGGACTGCTCTTAACGATATCCGTACACGATGGAACATCGGGTTCTGGTGCTTTAGAGGTCTTCAGTTTGACCTTAACACGTCCAACTGACTTAGCCGCCGTGTTATCAACAGGATCTACACTAGCAACAGGCGAATCTGTAATAGGTGTATTGCCACTCCCGGTAGAAGAAGGCGCATCAACCTCTGTTTTAGATTCATGTTCACTGTTCTGAGCAACAGCACCAGAACTATGCTCAGAGGCTTCGCTCTCTACGTTTTCGATCGACTCACTCACATTCCCTTGGTCAGTGATAGTTTTCGACTTTTTCGACGACTTTCCCTTCTTATGCCCTCTTTTACGCTTCATCGTCCTTGATGATACAACAAAGCTATGAGAGACTCCTGCATAACCAATGCAAAATCAAAAGCTAGTATAGAGAATCCATTGCTTCATATGACAAAATCAAAAGCTGAACATTCCACAAGAAATTCAAATCGCAGACAAACACAAACAATTCGCGATAATCGCAAAATCAACAAATCGCCAAATCTAATCGATCAAATTCCGTAAACAAAGGAGGGAAATCAAGAGCAGAGAATCGATCTACCAGAAAATGGAAACCCTAAATCAAAACAAGGCGAAGCAGAAAACAAAAGAAGATGAAGAGGAGGAAGAAGAAGAGGGAGATTCAAAAAATTAGAATGAAAAGTTTGGAGGGAAAAGGGAATTTTTACCAAAGAGAGTTAGTTAATAGACAAGCGAAGGCGCTTTCACGATTCGCAAACTTCGTCGAACGGAGCTTTTTAGATTTGAGAAGACTTGTCTGCAATTTTACTGGTCACGACGTCGTTTTAACTAATGGGCTTGTAATGGGCCATATGTAAGCCACCAACATTTTGATAGTTATGTTGCCACTGAATCCCATTGAATAGTATAGTTGTGATGAAATAATTTTATGAGTTTTGTAACAGTAGCCTGTTGAAAGCCATTGGAAGAGAAATAAATTTAGGTCTATGTTCTTATTAACCCTACCTTCTCTCTGAAAATAAGGTTAATTGCTAGAAAATAATAATCTCATTGAACGTAAAAGAGCCTTATTTATATAGGCGATGGTACAACAACTAAGTCCATAAACCTCTAACCGCAGAGGAAAACATCAGTCCATCCTAAAGCATAAATGAAAACACCTTTAACTGGTGGCTCATTTTGTTGGTGTTTGCTATGTACAACAAGATATTAAGGATGATATCAACGACCTCAGGATTCAAAAACCCGATCAAGCGGTTAATGGCAATTCGATCTTCGTTTTTTTAGTTCACGTGTGTTGCGATTTGCCTTCTTCTATAAGAAGATGGACCATAGATTTAACGACTTCGTTGTGGACTATACCTGATTTCTGTAACCACAAACAAAAAACATGAAGAGATAAAAAAAAAAAATTAGATTAGGCCTGAGCTACTTACTTTACTAAATGGGATATATAACAAAAGATTGAACATGTATGTAACCTCAGGTTTCCGGATGAGATCTTTGAGAATGGAATGAAGGGTTAACCGAAGCTCTTTGAACAAAACTGCAGTTTGAGCTGGTGCTGCTAGCTTCAACCACCCATCAATAGTGACTGATCCACTCTATAATAAACATAAGGCTTTTAAGGTTAAGACTTAAGAGCACAAAGATTAATTAATGAATTAAGGTTATAATAAGACTATTCCGGTTTAATGAAACAAATCTAAATTGAATATGAACCGGTTTAATCGACTCACTAGTCTAATAGTATCCAACACTAATCGTTAAATCGTACCTGATGATGAACATCAACTGAGCCACCAAAAAGTAGAATGGAGAAAGGAGAAACAATGGTTGTATCTCGCAGATATACTACTTTCTTTGCTTCGACCTACAAGAACAAGAAAGTTGTTTATATTATCAGTGATTCGATACTTTTAACAAATTTACACCATAATTTGCATTCTAACAATCAAATTGAATCATAACAAGTCACCATACCCAATATGAAGCTAAATCTGAAATTCAGAGGGAGAAAAGTTATAGCAAAAGATTCAAAGTATAACTGAAGTTACCTTGTCAAGGAATACAAGGAAAGGGTATTGAAAGGCTTTGCAGTTTTTGTTTATAGAGTTTTCATGGATATGAACTTCCCTTCTGCCATCATGCCATACTGCATAACGCTGTGTTTGGTTTTCTGGCTTTGTTAAACGGTTAACCAATCCCTCTGCAATATTCGGACATAGTCCCGCGCATAATATAGCCTGTACAAATTGGAAACTGAGCTCAGGTGCTGGCATTGTAGAAACAAATTCTACACTTGATCATTGCATCAGTCTTCTCGCAAAGTTCAGTCATAAACCAAATTATTTTGCCATTTTGCTTTTTAGATAATATCCGAGCAGTTGAGCAAACAGATGTACATTACCTTAACAACTTCAGGTTCTTGTGAATACATATTGAAAGGTTGAGTTTTGTCAGTAAACCAAACATCAAGATTATCTTTCCTTCTCTGCGCACACTATGATAAGAAACAATTAGTTAGTTCTTGATCACATTTCATTATATAAACATGATGAATTTGATCTTGATGTATCGAAAACTTGATAACAGTCATAACAATGGTTTAATGCATGTGTCTTCCATGTAAAGTCAGACACATCTATGCTTTTAAGGGTATGTGATCGATAGTTCAGATGTTATAAAATAAGTTACCTCGCCTATTTTACTTTTAGGAAGATTGATGAGCCCGACTTCGGCAAGTACCAAACTCTATTCTCAAGTCCCTGTAGTAAAGTATTAAAAAAAGATCAACTAAGCCGTACATTTAAGTTACCGGACAAGAAACCAAAACAAAATAGTTTCGTTTTCCATCTTTTCTATGTTATTTTGCAAATCTCTGGCAGACAAGTTAAAGTACAGTGTACCTTATCACCCACATCACTGAGCTGCTCAAGAACTTTGATTCACAGAACCTCTCTGCAGCTTGAAATCCTTGCTGAAAACACCACAGACACATAAAGTACGTCAGTTATCATTGCTTTAAGAATGGGTTGGTTCAGTTTTTGTCACTAAGAGAAAGGACATCCAAAGAGATGAATCATCCATTTACATAAAACAAACTTAAAATGTAAGGGGCAGGTTGAGATAGCCTTTTATCACATACCTCTTCCAAAATCTTCACCCATTTTTCGTATGCAACCATCATAAGGAGGTGATCAGATTGTTTGTCGTTTTTGTTTGGATTACTCAAACTCTCCAGCTTATCAGACAAAAGAGCAAGTTTCACTCGATGCACATTTTGCTTCTAAGAAGAAGAAAAACACCAAACATAGAGTTAGTTCACGACCTCGTCGCACAAATCAGCCAAGTTCTGAGAAAGGAAAAACCTACCTCATCTTTGGGATTCAAGAACGGTGTTTTGTGGCTCAAGAAAGCAGCAATCGAGAGAATAGGTGATAAACAACCAAAAATGGCACCATATAGCAGCATCTGCAGTTTTATAAAACGTATGAGGCTAGATGTTGTGAGGAGAAGAATGAAACATATGTTTGAGAGGCCGTGACCGAGGCCTCTTTTAGTGCAGAAATTATCCTACATAAGCAAACCTTTCCAATCAATACATCAACAGGAAGTTTTGCTAAATGATGCCCAAGTGGTGTTAACTCTTCACCCCCTTCAATAGCACCGACCTAAAGAAGAAAAGGTTCATAAAAGAATAATCAGCACAGCAGACTCTAAAAGGTATATACACAGATGTTATTTACTGAGTTGATACTAAAATCAGTGGTTGGGAAATACATATTCTAAGAGTATGGATACTAAATAAATACTGCTCTAAAGGTACAATGTCCAAGTGAAAGGTCTCATAAGTTTTGGATGTATCCAATACAAGTACATGGTACCTGGCGCAACGATGATATTGCAGAGTTTATAGCACTTTCACTTGGAAGTTCCAGAGCCTAAAGACAGTAAGTGATAAAAGAGTAAGAAATATGATAATGTTAGTTCTTTTTGCATTGAAATTTGGTGTCACCTGCCTTGGACAGAAAAGGCTTAATGAGACCCAATCCAAGCACTTTGATTTGTAAACACAACTCTACTAATGACACCCGCAGCATCTCAGGAACCTAGCCATCAAGATGGAACAAGTGTGTTAAGGGGCAAAAAACCAAGTGATCAAGAAATTAAGAAAGAAGGGTCTAAAAGAAAAAACACCTGATAGGGACGCATGAGCTTCTCGAACCTGTGGCGTGTGTACAATGAATAGCAACGTCCAGATTTGACCCGTCCAGCTCTTCCTGTTCTTTGTCTTGCATTTGCTTTAGATATCCAATCTTCCACCATGCTTGACAATTTCTGTGATGATAAAATAAGTGAGCACCAAAATGACATCTCAGAGACAAAGTACAATGATGAGGAGGCAATCACATGGACAGATACACAAAAATGTCATCAAACAACACTTAGTATGGAGAACTAAAAAGTAAATTTTTAAGATATAGGTTAATCGACATACATATCAATCTAAACAAAACGTTTTCATGAACAAGGGGTTACACAAGAATATCAGTATAAAATAAGAATAATGTTGCAATTCATTTTAAGAAAAAGGTTTTGAGTTTAAAGGGGGAAAGGGAAACAAACATTAAAAAATAAGATGTTGGTCTACAAGCATCATTGTTCAAGGAAAATGCAACTGATTCACTAGCATTGGGAATACCTTCTGTGGATTATAGCGATTTTCCTTATGTTTGCCACTGTCAATCACATACACTACATCATCAATTGTTATACTGGTCTCTGCAATATTTGTAGCTATAATAACCTGAACATAAGAGAGGATGTAAAAGATGAATCAGATCAGCAATGCAGGTCAGTAAATTTATGAAAATGATCTTTCACAAAAAGGGATTCAGCACTCTTATGATAAGGATTATATTTTCAGTTGGTTAGCTTGTTTAAAAAAAGACAACTAACAAAAGTTCTATCAACTATATCATCTCAAGTTTTGTAAACGTTCCTCTCATCAAGTCATATTATTTTTGTTACGAAATAAATCCACATTAAAATAGAAAGAAACTCTCAAGAACAGCAAAATAAATGTAATGAAAAGGAAACTTTTTGTCAATTTGAAGGAAGTAAGGAAATTGTTTTGAATAGAACACATTTACATTTAACTACAAGTGATATCCCTTAAATTCATTTAGTTGTGGATTACTAAGGAAACAAAACAGCTGCACGAGACTAGATAGTAAGTCTTAAACCACGATGAGCCTAGAGTCCTTAACAATTTTAGATTGTTGTCAAATATGGAAAATGCAAAAGCAAGGCACTAAAGATAAAGCCATTAAATTTGCTCATGTGGAACAAACAGAGTAAAAGTGACAGCTATCATAGTTTGAAAACGTGACAGAATATGTAGATGTCGTATGAAATTACCTTCCGTATGCCTTTAGGGGGACACAGAAACACCTTTTTTTGTTCTTTAGGTTCAGTGGAAGAATGTAGAGGAAGAAGCCAATCTGCAGAAGGTCCACGAAAACGACGGGAAGCAGCCAGCCTATTGTGTAACATGTTAATTTCTGGCATTCCCTGTAATTAAAAAACAAATGTCCACCTTAAGAAACAAACAAGAAAAATTGATTCTCGATTAACACAAATGCTCTCAGCATCAGCTTACAGGCAAAAACACAAGAATGGATCCTTCCTCAGAAGTGTCATCAATGTGGCATATCAATTCTTCAAGAAGCTCGTAGTCAATAATATTCTCATTTAACCTTTCCTGCACACAGCACTCACAAGTTATTTGGGGTCAGGAAAACTAGGTGAATTAAGAGAAACAAAAGCTCAAACTGGAAGGGCCTAAGTACCAGATTTTCTCTCGTACGATCACTGTAATTTTCGTAATTACTGGATTCGTAATTTGAGTTGAGACAGTCTTCTGAAACCAAATAATTGTCACCCCAGCCAGCCAACATAAGATTCTTCTTTCCCCTACGGACCTTTACAGAACCAAGCTGCAGACATTGAATCCATGTATTAACTACACAATACCCATATCCACTGTTCTCATAGTGTTTACCTATATGAATGAAATGGTCCTAAATTCTCAGACAAACAAAACGAAAAAAATTCATAAATCAAGATATGCAAGAGGTCAACACTGCGAGCTCCATAATTTTGAGTAAATGAAAGAGATGCTATAAAAAACATGGAAGTTGCTGGTCAAAGTGAAAAAAAGGGATCAATAAATATAACTAATGATACTTTTGGTAACAAAATATATACCTCTTCTTTATTGAATGTATCAGATCTTAGCGCAGCAGGAGAATATGGAGCGAGACGGTAGTTGATACTCTCATATATGTCCTCCAGAAAGTAAGTAGTAACCTGGTGTAATCGTCCTTGAGCCGTAACTACAGGACATTGGCCAAAATATCTTGAGAACTGATTTGCATCAACAGTAGCGGACCTGAATGGGCATCAGACATATGATTACATATAATGTTTACTTACGATTTGAAATTGCGACAGGAAAAATAAAAGAGCTACAAATACATACATAAGGATAACTTTCAGTTTAGGTGACGTTTTATCGCAGGATTGCTGCTCAATCAGTCTCTTCAAAATGATGAGAAGAAAATCACCCTGAAATGGAAATAAGAAAAACAGTTTCTCACCCACAAGCTGATTTTAAGAATTTACCAAGAAAAAATACAAGTTAATTTTAAGAAAAGAGTGAAAGGCATTTTCTGGTCAGATTGTTCAACATTTGCAATATGACATTTTAATGTATTGACCACTAAGGGGTTGGATTTCACCGTTGTAAATAACTGCGCGCAGTCTTCTGCACTAGTAGCATTGAACTGTGGTGTCATTCTAAGTGTGTATTACAGAAGTAATGCTAAAAATTGGTTTTCATTGCTACCAAATTTTTGTATTCTGATGATTCAGTAGATAATCTTGCATGGATTTTCAGGCAGAATTCTTAACTGTGTCAGTTTTACTTAACAATGAGGTTAAAATAAATTTATGTTGACACGAAATTTAAGGCTGGGTTAATGACTACTCACCTCAAGAGACCGCTCATGCACTTCATCGACTATAATATGTGTAGCATCTTTCAAGGTTTTATCCCCCTGAAAGGTTTTTCAAAATCAAGCAAACAATTATATATACATAAAGGAAGATTGAGATTTTCTGTTTATATATTTATAGTATTCTCCACAAAATTTAGGGTCGCAGTGTATCTCAATCAGTGGACTCTCAGTGTATCTTAATTGACAGAGACTCTGTTCAGATATTGTGTTATCTTTTCTGCAAGTTCAGGTTTTCTAGAAAACATAATTTCAGTAATGCAGTTATAGTATTTCACCTATATCTAAATCCTAGAATGCATGTGCAACAAAAATGCTACTATACATACCACAAGTTTCCTCAGTAGAACGCCAGTAGTGCAAAACAGCAGCCTTGTCTTGTCACTCCTGAACAAGTACAGATGGACATAGCAATACGCCCAAGAAAAAAATCCATAAACCACAACTCCAAGGAACATTATTCAACATATAAACCAGGTTTAATATTATACTAACAATCATCATACAGCATAATGAACAGCGAGATTCTAACTTGGGAGACACAATGAGGTTTTCTTTTCAATCATGTTTCACACAGAAGGCAGTAACTAACATTCATATACAAATTTCACAATTCCATTCCACCAAAACATAGACCAAAATGAAGAAATGTTTCTAGATATCCATTTCTAACCCTAATATATCATGGCGGTAGAGCTACATTGGCCTTTTAATAAATTCAGAGAGAATTTGATATCTTATCAGAAGAATCATCTTGCAAAAGACTAACATTGACGATGTTAAAATGATGCTGGTCTACTTAGAGAAACAAGCCAAATTTTTATATACAGCATGCAACTCCAACAACTTAAATGTCATCTTAAAGATTTAATGCCACAATCAATTCTGATCATTTAACTTGGTACTCCTTAAGGACAGTGAATCAAGCGATAGAAAGGCATACAGGCTGCACGCAGTGAAATGGGCTCATAAAACGTTAGAAAAATGCTTAATATTAAGAGATAGACCTTGCACTTTGATGACGAATTTGATAACCAACCAAGGAGTCATATATGCCTGGAGGGTATTCACAGCGCTCATCGGCAACTCTTTGGGCAACAGAGATAGCCTAAACAATATTACCCAATTAGTAACAGAAACAAAAAGTAGAAAGAGTATCAAGCTAGTCTAAATGACCTCACTAAGCTTTCGAGAAGTATAAGGATCAACGAGAATTACAGTTTATATCAGTATAAACCAAACAAGCAATTCCTGAAAACACAAAATCTTAACACCGAGATACTCACTGCTATCCGCCGAGGTTGTGTGCATATAATATTACAGTATCCACCATGCCCTGAGTCGATCATATCATCCAATACAAATTGAGGAACCTGGAATAATGTATCAAATAGAAATGACTCAAAGCTTATAGCTGGAAGATTCAGCAAAAAAAAAAAGCAAACAGCAAATAATTTTATCAGCTATACATAACAAGACCAAACCTGTGTAGTCTTTCCAGAACCTGTTTCTCCGCATACCACCAAGACATCTTTTTCTTTCAGATGTTGCAGTATGTCATTCTTCACTTTTGATATCGGAAGAGCAGCTCTACTTTTCAACATGTCCTACAAAAGAATAATAGGATTAGTAGTTAAAGTTGCAGTAACAAAGGTTTTACCATGCCGAAAACAATGTCCTACATTCCTAACTGGAATGAGCTAACTAGTCTATGAAGCTTTATACATACTAATGTAACGCATTATAATATTCAAAACTGTAACTACATTATTTACTGTTGCTAGAGCTAAAACCTATGTTCAAACATTAACAAGATTATTTTACCTTGTACTTCCACAGTTTCTTTTTGTTTTCTTGTTTTCTTTTGAGAGAAGAACATTCAGCTTCCATCGAAGAGTCTCCTGTAACATATCATACAGAAGATTATACGTCCTGCCCATGATTTTGGCAGTAAAATCCAGAATTATATGATTTAAGAAACATATAAGATCTGTGCAAACTGAATCCAAGAAACATACTTTTAGCTCTATGGTTCGATTTGACAACATCCAAGTCATCATTCTCTTTGACACAGGAGTCTGCCAGTGGAATTGCACCATGTATGCCACTCGACGAAGTGGTCAAGCTGAAATTTTCTGCCTCAAGCAAGCTGTCAACAAACTTTGATCTCCGTTCTTCATCTCTGCTTTGTATACCCAACGATTCATCTGTGGAAGTTCAAAGCAATTCTTTTAGAGATTATAATACTGCAAACATTAAAGGCTAGAACACATGAATGCTGACACGTATATCAAAACATTTAGCACATGTTGTATTTCATCCTCTCCAGTTTATATGTTCTTAAAATTTCACTCAATTACTGATGCTCTTTCTACCGTCACAAAATTTGAGCAAATAAAATCTAAAACTCCAATGCAAAATATAGTTGATTTAGACCATGGTTTATTTATACTCCCATCCTGAACTAGTGAGAAGAGAATGTTTCAAATGGGACATATGGATATCACATAAACAGAAGCTACAATTATTCGAAATTATAATGGACATTTCTGGAAATTTCATTACAAAATTTGTTTTGGAGAAAAAAAAACCAAAGAGCAAATTTACAAAATCACCTTGTTTCCAGATCAAAACTAGAGATGCATAAGGCTCAGTAATTGCAAAGTGAACAGGCAAATCAGAAAATAGCTTATGGAGAGCAAATGCTGCAACTCTGTTTTGTGCATCCTGTCACACACAAGTCCACAATAATGAGCATGCTGATATTATGGTCAACAGAAGATACATGCACAGATGATTATTTCCACTTAACAGTTTACAAGTTATTCAAAGTTCATATTCAAAAGTTTCCAAAGTTTTGAACAACGCTTTTAAGCAAATAATAGTACACTTTAGACCTTCCTTTGAAGCTGTCCTAATTTATATTCCCTCAGAGCCTGGCAACTCTAAATTTCTTGCAAGAAGATATATCCTAACAACATTTCCCCATGAGAGCTTTTGTTCAGCATCTTAGCAAAAGATTATCATATGTTATGTTACAGATCAAGCGATTACCTCTATGGATTCAAACTCCTCAACTTGATGAGGAAGTTTAAGAGTTACCAGACCCCCGGCTTGTCTACTTTTACCAAATCCGATGGGCTTACGCATAATACTTAAAGTATATGAGAAATTACTTCCTTCCCCAATCAATTTATTGAACTTTGGTGCTTCCCACCCTGACTTTTCACATAGCTGATGAAGAAATGCCTTTGGGATCTTTTGTGCTTGACCCTGTGCATGTTAAAGAAATAATTTAACAAAGGAAGCAAGTATATGTTAAAACTGACTAGAACAAACCAAGAGGAGAATAGAGCAGTGCAGGGAAAAAAAAACAAAATGTAGCTAAACGAGGGAGATCTATATCTATCAAACATTGTTAGAACTCATCTGCTTGATCATAAAGTCAGCATATGTGACAAAGTGACAAATGAAAATCAAGCACATGCGCAATGCGCAAAATTATTTTGAAAGCTAAATAGTATGTCAAGTGAAGAGTTACCTTCTTCCAGATACCCTCCAGTTTCCCAAGATTTTCCTCATTGCACAGTTCTCTCATAATTTCCTTCTTCTGTAGTTTAAGGAGTTCATGGGGCGAAGGTTCATAAGGCGGAGCATCTTCTGAAAATAAATCACCAAGCTCCATGTCATCTACAATATCATCCAACCTAACTAATTCCTGTCCCGGGGAACTTAAGGGAAGAGCTTTCGATTGAATTTCCTCAGAACTACAGCTCCCAACAAGATTTGCATCCAAGTTCAAGTCATCTAACAGCTGAACACAGAGAGCGTCAACGTTTACTGACTCATGAACGTTATCAGGCATGACGGAGGTGACTTCTGTTTCTGTATCACTTTCGAAAGCTTGTTCACGCTGAAACTCAGATTCCAACATTGCATCTGATGGCCCTGCAAAACAAAAACAAATAGCTCATGACATAATGCACCAAGTCATAATTGATTACTAGTAAAAGGTTATAAACTTAACCAAGAGCAGATATCTCTTCCTTGAGCTTGCAAATGGCTAGGCCTGCTTGTTTCTGTCCTCTTTTATCACCCTTTCTCTTTGCTTTTATAGCATCAGATCTTTTAGAACAATATTCTTCAGCAATCACATCGAAAGGCCTTGGACCAGATACCTATTACGGTAAGTAACAATATATCACTACAACAGGCCAACACAAAAATTTAATAAAATATCTCCAAAACTTAAGTAAACTCTCTAATGCCATGATAGATTAATCATTAAAGTAATAAGCTTTAGCCACGTGATACATTTTACAACAAAACAACAATTCCTGATCTTCCAGATATTCATAGTTTTGTCATCATCCACATCCATGGTGTAGCTGGTCTAACTAGATAGACTTGTAAAGATTTGAGTTACCTCGCCATTATCATCGTCCGAAGATTCCAATTCTTCCTGAAAATTTTAGTTCAAAGAGTAAATCCTTTGTCATTTAGATATTGTTTCGTTTTACGCCTTTAGATCAAAGTAATACCTCTTCCAGTCTTTTCATGTACTGACGGATCCAATCAGCTTGAGAAGCTTGGCAAGAACTAAGACTATCTTCTTCATCTCGCTTTCCTTTCACTTTAACTAAAACTTCAGGCTCCTCCTCCTTTAACTGAACCGAAGTTTCATTCCCATCTTTCCGAGAGGTCGATATCACACTCACAGAACCGCCTGCTTCATTAATAAACATCAATGCACAACGATATAGCAATTCCTTTAAAGCGTTTATTGGTGTGATGCTAAACAAACCTGATGTAGGAATGCGGGAAGACTCATTCCAATCTTTCCGTGAAGTCGATATCACACCTACAAAACCGCCTAATCACACCAATAAGAAGGTAAAGCAAGCATCAATGTGCGAAAAAATAGCGTAAATTCCCCCGAGAATATTAAAACATACCTGTGGAAGGAAAGCGAGAAGCTCCCGCAGAATAATTCACCGGCAATTCGTGGCTCGGGAAATGCAAGCAGAGCCAATCAAGTACAGTCTCAAAATTCGCTCCATCCTTAAACAGAAAAAACACATACTCAAATTAGAATCGCGTCGAAAAAACGACGAAATGTTACGAATTTCTTCAAATTTTGAACAAAGGGGAGAGTTTACTCGAAGAGAGGAGAGAGCGGATTCAATCTGATCGTCTAAGAAACCTTCGCAAGAGACATTCTCGTAGATGTTAAGGAGTTTCTTTCTATTCTGTGCTTTGGAGATCGGATTCTGGAGAGAAGACCTAATCGGAGAAGAGGTCCGGCGAAAGCTGAGCAAGAGGCGTCGCAAATGGTCCTCGTCCTCCGGCGAAATCAGAAGCTTTGGGGCTTTAGATGGTTTCTTGTGGCTCGAATTCGCAAAAGCGTTGGTGGTGGTTTGCTTCTTCAGAGGTTTCTTCTTCGGTGCCATTTCTCGTCGTTCGTACGATCAGTGGTGGAAGAAACTGTTCATTTTCCAACTTCTGAGTTTCTATTTTTTTAGGTCTTTTTTTTTTTGGTTTGGAGCCAAAAATTTGAATTGTATATTAAATTTGGGACCAAATATTTTACATCTCTTACAATTCACCCATATAGTTTTAGAAGGGTATTAATCAACCTATTTCGGGAGTTTTTTTTTCTTTTTTTGAGTGTTTCGAATGTTTTAAGGCTTTGTTACAAGAAAATGTAAAAGCATATATGACTCTTAAGTACCGTGCCTAGCTTTCCGAAGGCCCTAAGGCGATATTTAAAATGTATTTATTTAAATATAATATTTATCAGGTACAAAATGAAGTTTTTCTTATAAAATAAATCAATATAGCAAAAGTTATTTATGTGAAAACAAAATAGTTTACTAAATCAAAATTAAAATAAGAAATATTTGATATTAAAAAAATATTTATTGTTGTCAAAATTATGGATCTGATTGGTAATCGAAAGCGATATAGTAGAGGAACAAACATATTACAACATGATCGATAACGTTCTTTATATCAAGAGTATAAAAAATGTATTAGCAAACATATTATGACGGAAATGAAAAGATATAGTAGAGGAACCAAGTTTTTTTTCTTTTGTTGATCAAATAGAGGAACCAAGTTACGTATAAATACACTTTGCTTCCTCCGCTAAATTTTAACTTGGTCCGCTGGTGGCTTCGCTAGACATGTTCGGTATCTTGTTTTTCTTAGCCGATCCAAGACATGGTCCTAACTATACACAAAGGGAAAGAAATTAACAAAAAAAGGAACAAAAATTCCAAAATGCTTGCAGTTTATTATTTACTAAGACGAAGCAAAAGTCATTCCGAGGAGAAGGCAAGTCATTCTTACATTTTTCGTGAATACATGTCTTATGTCTTATGTCTTTTGTCTTAACGATAAAATTTAGCCAATCAATCTT
This sequence comes from Draba incana, assembly GCA_963576765.1. Lineage (NCBI taxonomy): Eukaryota > Viridiplantae > Streptophyta > Magnoliopsida > Brassicales > Brassicaceae > Draba > Draba incana. Next base: position 6,092,708 of record OY755215.1, on the reverse strand, counting down.
ATTTTATTTTCAATTAAAAAAGACAAAAAAAGACAACATTTTTAAGACAAGAGATATTAAAGAAGAAATTTTAAAAGACTCATTATTCTAGCTTTTATCAAGATTCTCTTGAGATTTGTTTTTGTCAAATCAAGTAACTATTTATTTAAACAAAACAAAATATTATTTTAAATGATTATTTTTTCACAACAAAAATTATTTTTTCATTTAAAAAAACTCACTGTATATCGTGACATCAATTAATTAAAGTAAGTTGAAACCAATTATTGATTGTTCTTACGTATTTAATATTAAAATATTACAAATTTGTATTTTTCCCTTTTTTTATTGACATATACACAAGTTATATTAATATTTATGATATTGTTAAATTTTAATTCATATATATCAAATTCAGGACTATTACAAATTTCTATTTTTCACAAATAATTTTTTTCTATTTTATTTAATTATATAATTAATTTCAATTGATATAAACAGTTGAACATTAGTTTTTAATTCATAGATGTTAAAAAGATCATTTTCACCATTCAATCTTTTAAAATTGTCTTAAAGACACTGCAGACAAGAGACAAAAGATAAAAGGCATAAGATTAAAAAAAAGATATTTCCATTCGAGGGCCTTGAATGGAAATATCTTTTTTTTTAATCTTTTGTTTGTTGTCTTTTTTATCTTTTGTCTGCTATCTCTTGTCTGTTGTCTGTGTAGACATTCTTATAAGACTGAATGGGGGAAAATGTCTGAAATGATATTTTTAAACATTATCACAAAAAAAAAATTAGAAAATAATAATTATTTGTGAAAAAATAATACCTTACATTAAAAAAATTTTTAAAAAAATCATCTTCAAGCTGCCAAAATCTTCGAAGGAGTTCGAGATGAAATTGCAGCAAGATTATGGGCAGCTTGAAGATGATTTTTTTTTATTTTAATTTTTTATGTAAGGTATTATTTTTTCGCAAATAATTATTATTTTCTAAATCTTTTTGTGATTTCTAAATGTTTAAAAATATTATTTCAAATATTTTCCCCCATTCAGTCTTATAAGAATGTCTACACAGACAACAGACATCACACAAAAGACAACAAACAAAAGATAAAAAAAAAAAAATACTTCCATTCGAGGCCATAATAACGAGTCTTTAAAGAATTCTTTTTTGATATCTTTTATCTTTACAAAATTGTCTTTTTGTCTTTTTTAATTAAAAAAAAAGGATAAGACTTATTGGTTAAATTTTGTCTTTAAGACAAAAGACAAAAGACATTCTCAATTGTCCAATCGAATGGACATGTCTTATGTCTTATGTCTTTTGTCTTAAAGATAAAATCCAACCAATCAATTTTATCTTATTTTTAATTAAAAAAGATAAGAAAAAACAACAATTTTAAGACAAGAGATACCAAAGAAGAAATTTTAAAAAACTCGTTACAAATACACAAGTTACATTTTAATTCATATATATCAAATTCATGACTATTACAAATTGATATTTTTCGCAAATAGTTTTGTCTATTTTATTTAATTATATAATTAATTTCATTTGATATAAACAATTTAAAAATTAGTTTGTAATTCATAGATGTTAAAAAGATCATTTTCACCATTCAATCTTTTAAAATTGTCTAAAAGACACTGCAGACAATAGACAACAGACGACAGACAACAGACGATAGACAACAGACAAAAGATGAAAGATATAAGATTAAAAAAAGATGTTTCCATTCGAGGCCCAATAGTTTCTACTGAACCTAATTCTAAAGTTTGCAATGACAACTTTTTCCATGCCAGACGAAAGAGATTCAACAGAGAATATATCCAGACTAGGTGTAGACATTAATGTGCCATCAATATATATGATCATAACAAGATAGATGCAAGAGTTTTATGCCTCAAGATTAAATCTTTGCATCTATGTTATTCTGATCAAATTGATGACAGAAGTGTCCACACCTAGTGTGGATATCCTTTCTATTGGATCTCTTTCGTGTGATATGGAGAAAGTCATACCCTAGAACAAGTTCAGTAAAAACTATCGGACAATTGGGACCCAATTGTCCTTACACAAACTAAAACATATGATGCACCCATCAAATATGTATTTTCCAACCAACGTGAGTTGGGCCAGTGGCACTTGAGGGGGTAATCCCAATACGGTGCCCGCGGTTCGATTCGCGTTGGCCACGGGGATTTAACATGGCGCTTCAGGCCTCCAGGACCCCACGGGGATATTTGGGCAGTGGTACCCAGACACCTGGATTATCAAAAAAAATATATATATATATGTATTTTCCTTCATTTTATGGATTTAAAACAATACGCAAATAGGTAACTACTTGTTGGATTGATGATAAACATTACTCATAAAGTAATGGTTAGATACACCAGCCTATTTTTGTGTAGATTTTATCAGACAAAATGAAGTAAATCAACAGACTTTAGGTAATTGATGTAGCTAAATTGACATACACTTTGCATAAGTTTTGTGGAAGTTGTTTTCATGATATTTATGATATGTAAAAGCTAAGATGAGGCCTCTGCTTCCAAATTTCCAACCATCATTTCAAGAAAATGCTTATCATTTAAATTTGATGGTTTAAAATTTCATGATCTATGCAAAGTCATCCCCTAGCACCAGATGGTGTGATGGCAATAAGGTCTACACAAATTTGTCTATTGCATCACACGAACAAGTAGTTTTCGTGGTTATTGGATTGGAAAGGAGAGACACTACGCCTATAATTATAGACTAAAACGAGAGAGGGACTTGGCGTTTTCCAAAGGACCAAATTGTTAAATCCCTAATTTCAAAATAATAATTTCATTTTTTTTAGAAACATAGAGGGATAGAGCGAGAGTAAGAATGACAAATGCGGACGAATAATCTTTTAAAATGCATTGGAGATCCACCAAGATGGATATATCCAATATCTATAGCCAATAAATCTTTGAAACTTTAGAACTAATAAGGTTTAAAGATTTATCATTTTTTTGCTATGATTTTGTTATAAGTGTATGATAGGGATAACACTTAAAAAAGAAATTGAAACCCAAAATGCATTTTTCAATTTATTTTTAAATCTTTCAAATTGTTAACATAGTTTTAACCAAACCTCAGATCTCAAATCTTTAATAGTTTTAACCAATTTGTTATCTAAAATCTTCATCGATGAAATCTCAAAAAATATAACCAAGTACAAAAACTAAAACTAAATAATATAACAAGAGAGAAAAAAAATAATCAACAATCACTTATCTGGATGGTGTTGGAATAAATTCAAGATTTCACCGGTCATATCCATATCCATTGACCTTCAAAATCAAAAATATTAGAGCTAATCATATTTCAAATGATGTACAAAAAAATTAATATGAAATCGATTGATAACATTTACAAGAGAAAAGTATGCAAATTTCTTATTTATAAGAATGAAACCAAATGAAATGAATGAAAATCTTAGTTGTTCTCTTTGTTGGCAAGTACCTTTGATGAAGCTAACTAAAATCGGAATATCTTATATGATGTGATTGTTATCTCACACAACTTTCTGTAATATAATCAAAAATTTCACAACTGTTGTTTCTAAAAGATGAGGCGGAATGAACAAAGAACAGTTTAGCGGCTATTATATATTCAACAAATACAAACCTAAAAAATGGTAAGACATATTAAAACAACAAATAGTGGAATAGTGCAGAGTTAATTGGCCTGGCCCATAAACCTTCTTATTTAATAAAATCCACTAAATGATACCAATTATGAATTTTTTTTTTACCATTGAAGTTCTTAAGACTTTCTTTAAGAAGATAAAAAGAAATACAAAAAAATACATCAATTTCATATATTTGTATGATATATATGTTATTGATACATTGAGGTTATTATGATTCTTATTTTATAAAGTATCAAAATAAAATAAAATAACATGTATGTAATTTGATAATCTTTTGGTTTCATCCTCTTAACTGAGAATTCAAATATCTAAAGAAGAGAGAAATGAAGGTTAAATGTAGACGCGATAATGGGATCTTAGTTGTTCTTTTTGTTGGCAAGTACCTTTGATGAAGCTAACTAAAACCAGAATATCTTATTTGATGTGATTGTTATCTCACACAACTTTCTGTTATTTAATCAAAAAATTTACAACTGTTGTTTCTAAAAGATACGGCGGAATGAACAAATAACAGTTTAGCAACTATTATATATTCAACAAAAACAAACCTAAAAAAATGGTAAGGCATATCAAAAGGACAAATAGTGGAATATTGCGGAGTTAATTGGTCTGGCCCATAGGCCTTCTCATTTAATAAAATCCACTAAATGATCCCAATTATGATTTTTTTTTTTTTAATTATTGAAGTTTTTAAGACTTTCTTTAAGAAGATAAAAAGAAATACAAAAAAATACATCAATTTCATATATTTGTATGATATATATATATATGTTATTGATACACTGGGGTTATTATGATTCTTATTTTATAAAGTATCAAAAAAAAATTAAAAAAAATAAGTTACATATTTTAAATGTAATTTAATAATCTTTTGGTTTACCCTCTTGACTAAGAATTCAAATATCTAAAGAATGCACCATTGATGAACTAAAGACTTCTTCCCAACTTCTATGAGAAGGAAGTCACTAAACCAAGAGTGACTTGGTAAGAAAAATGTATTGCTAAGAGATTAGGAATGTAAAATACTCAAATACGTGAACGAGACTCAATTTGAGGTTGAACGATTGTTTGGTCATTCGAATTGATGTTTTCATCATATCGCAATAACTCTTTTTCGGTTTTTAAAAATATAAGATAAATGGTGCAAATAGTAGGCACTAGGCACTAGTAAAACAGGTGGAATCAGAATCTCTAATATATAATTGAGTAGAAAAAAAAATAATTTCCTCCAAGGTTACTCCTCCAATTCTACTACAATGTAGTGAAAAAACATTTTCTCATGCTTTCAAATTTTGTAGTGGAATAAATTGAATTAGTTTTCCAGCCTTTTCAACCCAAGTAGTGCAACTTTAGAGAAATGCTTATTTGCATCAATTTTTATTCAACTCAAATAGTAATAATTTAGTGGAATACCTAATTTCACCAATTTTATTCCTCTAAATAGTAAATAGAGAACCAAAGTTCATTCTGCATTTTTTCAAGCCCAAATAAATAAAAGTTGCAAGGTTCATTTCATATTATTGCAAGAAGTCGTCAATTTTTTAATCTTTTTGAACGAAAATCTCAAAATTTTTACATCACAGATATAAATCCAGTCTTGTAACTGATAATCGAACTCAGGGAATCAGAATTCACTTCCCTAAAATTGAATGCAATTATTTAGCTATGGAAGTCACGGTCGTATCAACATGGCGGATTACACCACTTCAATTCTTAGTGGGTTAATGGCAATTCGATCTTCGTTTTTTAGTTCACGTGTATTGCGATTTGCCTTCTTCTATAAGAAGCTGGACCATAGATTTGACGACTTCGTTGTGGATTATACCTGATTTCTGTAACCACAAACAAACGTCAAGAGTTAAAAAAAAGAGATTAGGCCTGAGCTACTTACTTTACTGAATGGGGATCTAACAAAGGATTGAACATGTATGTAACCTCGGGTTTTCGGATAAGATCTTTGAGAATGGAATGAAGGGTTAACCGAAGCTCTTTGAACAGAACTGCGGTTTGAGCTGGTGCTGCTAACTTCAACCACCCATCAATAGTGACTGATCCACTCTGTATTAAAAAGATAACGTTTTTTTAAGGTAAAGAGCACGTAGAACAAACCAAAGCCATAAATTAAGTACCAAAAAGGAATAAGACCCAAGATCGTAGAACAAATCAATGTTCGGAAAAACGAATCAGCAGAAAATTTCATCTTGAATTTACTAACAGAGAGACAACACGATATGGTTTAAACTGTACCTGATGATGAACATTGATTGAGCCGCCAAAAAGTAGAATGGAGAAAGGAGAAACAATGGTTGTATCTCGCAAATATACTTTGTTCGTTTCGACCTACATGATACCCAGGATTAGATGGTTACATATATACACCAGAATTTGCCTAGTAACATCAAATTGAATAACAAGTTGATAACAAACTACCATGCTTGTCTAATATCATAAATTCTGAGGCGCGTAAATCAGAGGGATAAAAGTAAAATCAAATGATTCACATATAAAAGTAAAATTACCTTCTCAAGAAACACGAGGAAAGGATATTGAAATGCTTTGAAGTTGCTATTTATAGAGGATGGATGGATATGGACTTCCCTTCTGCCATCGTACCACGCTGAATAACTCTTTGCTTGGTTTCCTTGCTTTGTCAAATTGTTAAGAGCTGCCTCTGTGATTCCCTTATCATTGGCTGCAATATTAGGATATAGTCCTGCGCATAGTATAGCCTGTACATATTGATAGCTGAAGTCAAGGACACACCATACAGAAAATGACATAGATTCTTGGCAACCACAACAAAGCAGCAGATGTATTTTACCTTAACAACTTGAGGAGGTTGTGAATACATATTGAAAGGTTGAGTTTGGTCAGAAAACCAAACATCAAGATTCTCCCTTTTTCTCCCCACATACTATAATAAGAAACAAGGTGAGTCATTAAACAAATCTCCAACCTTCTTTCTGCCCTAGCTTACAAATACGATTAATCTGATTGTGCTGTAACATAAACTTGAGAACAATGAATTCAATGTTTTGGTGCAAGAAGGATCTTCCCAAGCACGATCAGGCACGTGTGTGCTTAATGCATAACAATTGTTTCAGAAGGTATAGATGAGTTACCTCTCCTCCTGTTTTTGGAAGATTGATGAGCCCGATGTCAGCAAGTAATGTACCAAATTGCACTCTCATGTCTCTGAAATTTGTGAGAAAGCAACATAGTAAGATTTGAAGGATGAAGACCGAAATGGTTCAAGTATTCTTTCAGTCTAAATGAATTTTCAGGGACTCATGCGTATTCTGAAAAAATTCCACTAAAAAGTAGATTAAAGTTACTTTGAAAAGAAACCAAACAAATGACAATTGATTTCTGTCCTAACTAACATTAGTCAAGCTCGCAATGCAGCAGAAAGCATCTTAAACCATGTTTAGATAAACATTATCGTTTAGCTTTCTTGATTTTTCATACAGTGAATCCCAGGAACTAGGATAGAAAAGAGAAGAAGCATAGTAAGAAGGTTCAATATATATACATATGCCATTCTTTTTATAATTCTATGGAGATCCATTGTAGACAAGTTACAGCATCTGAATACAATGTGTACCTTATCATCCGCATAACTGAGTCGCTTAAGAACTTAGATTCACAGAACCTTTGTGCAGCTTTCATTCCTCGCTAATGATATCACAAACACATAGAGAATGTCATTATGCAGATCATTGCTGTGCTAAAATGCTTCATTAATCAATCTCACCATTCTCAATCTTCATATATCATCCAAACCCAAAACCTCAATTTCATCTCTCTAACAAATCAGTTGTTAAGAAGCTTAGAAAAATTTATCTATGCATATCTTATCTGTAACATGATTTTTTTCTTCTAATTATTGGTTCTTACTTCTTACAACATTTTTCTAGCTTAGATTAAAGAAATTTTTGTACTTAGTACTATTTGGCTGTGACACATACAAAATAAAAGCTATTACGATATACAAATAGTTAGATAGACATCTATCAAAGACAGAAGTAGTCAAGTTATATCCATTGATAATGAATTAAATACACATATCAGTGAATCGAATCTCAAAAATCCTTTTATCACATACCTCTTGCAGTATCTTCACCCATTTGTTGTATGCAACCATCATAAGGAGATGATCAGATTGTTTGTCACTGTTGTTTATATCACCTGATTTCTCCAGATTATCAGAGAAAAGGCCAAGTTTCACCCGGTCAACATTTTGCTTCTAAGAAAAAACCACCAAACATAGACTTAGTTGAGAACCTCCCTGTGAAAATCAGCCAAGTTCTGAGAGTGTAAAAATGTACCTCGTCTTTGGGATATACAAACGGCGATTTGTAGCTCAAGAAAGCAGCAATCGAGAGAATAGGTGATAAGCAACTAAAAATTCCACCATATAAGAGCATCTGCAATTTTTCAAACGTATAGTCATGATGGTGGAAATAATTACATGATGCACGCTCTGTTTACCTACATCAACAACCATCACATTGAAACCTAGGCAGCAGTTTTCTAAAGAATGTTACTGAAGCAAACCTTTCCGATCAACACATCAACAGGAAGTTTTGCTAAATGATGCCCAAGTGGTGTCAACTCTTCGTCTTCTTCAACAGCACCGACCTAAAAATGAAAGGGTTCATAAAAGAAGGTTCAGTACAGCAGACTCTAAATGCTGTACACAAATTGTCTTTACTGAATGATACTCCAATCGGAACAACAATCAGTGGTCCCGAAAACAAAGAGTATAAAAGTTTTCATTGTAACAAAATATAATTGGAATAGCCTAAGTCTACAACGGAAAGAAGATTAACCAGCCATACTGCATGAATACCTCAGACACATCAGCTATATGTCTAAATGCAGGTCTCGTAACTTTTGAATGTATCAAATATGATAGATCACAGAAACAAAATGCTCTTACGAAAAAAATACTTGTAGCCATTACATGGTACCTCATGTAACAATGAAACTGCAGAGGTCATAGCACCTTCACTCGGAGGGTCCAATGCCTTAAGACAGCAAGTGTGAAGAAGAATCAGATTGATGATAATGTTATTTCTTTTGTCACTAAATATGATATTACTTACCTTGGATAGGAAAGGCTTAATGTGACCCAAGCCAAGCAATTTGATTTGTAGACATAATTCTACTAATGGCATCCGCAACATCTCAGGGACCTTGTCGTCAGGATGGAACTGATTAGTTTAAGGGATCAAACTAAGTGAACAAGAGACCAGGAATGGACCTAAGAGGAAAAACACCTGATAGGGACGCATTAGGTTCTCAAACCTATGGCGTGTGTACAATGAAAAGCAAATTCCAGGTTTGACGCGTCCAGCTCTTCCTGTTCTTTGTCTTGCATTAGCTTGAGCTATCCAATCTTCCACCATGCTTGACAATTTCTAAGATATACAATAATTGAGCACAAAAAAGACATCTTAGAGACAAATACAATGATCAGGAGGCAATCACAAGGAGATATGCACAAAAATGTCATCAAACAACACTTATATATTCAAGGAGCTTTTGGTTTTAGTATAGAGAACTGAAAAGATTTCAAGATAAAGTTTAATCGACATGCATATCAATTTAAAATGCAACACTGTCAATCACATACACCACATCATCAATCGTTATACTGGTCTCTGCAATATTTGTAGCTATGATAACCTGAACATAAGAGAGGATGTGAAAGATGAATCAGATAGGCTTTGCAAAAAAATGAATTAAATCGGGTGCAGAAGTCTCTGCAAAATGTACGTTATAATTTACGGAAATATCTTCCGCAAATAGGGAGCATGTGCACTAGTTCAAAAGAATTTAACTCTCTTCAATAGGCTACTATATGCAGCTATCTTTTAAGAAGACACTAAACCCTTTCGACTTTATCTTAGCCAGTTTTGAAAATGTTCCCCTCCTCAAGTCATGAATGAATTAAACTGTTTTCCGTGTATGGTTCCTAATTTTGAGATATATAATTCACATAGTAATCTCAAAGAAAACTTGCAAGAAGACCAAAATTGTTGCACTGACGAGGAAAGACTATTGTCAATAGGTCGCAAGGAAAAACGTTCTCCAGGTAACAAATAAATTTACAACCACAAGTGATAATATGGCATATACTTTTTCAACCACGATTAATTTATTTATTGTGAATATCACTGAAATTCATTTACTAATGGAAATCAAAGGAAACAAGTAGTTCCACGAGATGAGAATGAAACTCTAATAACTAAAACTAATGCATCAACATTCAACACACTCAGCCTAGAGCCCTTAACAGTTTAAGATTGTTCCAGTTAACGAAATGCAAAAGCAAGGCATTAATGATAAAGCCATTAAATTTGCTCATCTGGAACAAATGAATCAAACCATGCATAGCAATAGTGCAATGTCACAATGAAATCACCTTACGTATATCTTCAGGGGGGCGCAGAAACACCTTTTTCTGTTCTGTAGAAGCAATAGAAGAATGTAGAGGAAGAATCCAATCTGCCGAAGGTCCACGGAAACGATACGAAGCAGCTAACCTATCGAGTAGGTTGTGAATTTCTGACACTCCCTGTTATTGACCAAACAAATGTCAAGCTGAAGCAATGGATAATATGACTGATTCTCAATTTACAAGACCTCAGAATCAGCTTACAGGCAAAAATACAAGAATGGCGCCTTCCTTGCAAGTGTCATCAATGTGGCATATCAACTCTTCAAGAAGCTCGTAGTCAATAACATCCTCATTTAACCTTTTCTGCACGGCATTCACATGGTTATTGAGTCTTGGCACAACTAGAAAAATAAGAGGAACGGAGGCTCAAACTGGAAATGTAGCATACCAGATTTTGTTGTGTACGATCACTGTATGAGTTGTAATTACTGGAAATATAAAATGGGTTAAGACAATCCTCTGAAAGCAAATGATTGTCACCCCAGCCAGCCACTACAAGATTCTTCTTTCCCCTACGGTCGTTTACAGAACCAAGCTGCAGACAAAAAACTCAACATATTAACTACACAATACCCAAAGTTTTACTGATGCAAGCTAAATGGGAATACCAGTATATAAACACTAGAATCCAAATTTCAGAATCTTAGAACACATATCTAAACAAATGGCATTCCATATCAGGCCCCAAAAGAAGGAGAAGGCAATTTCATTACACGGCCTTTGTGCTATTTTGGCTGTGCAAATAGTTAAAAATATCCATAAGAATGAAACATTCTTCGAGTATAAAAAACACTCAAATGCAAAATCAGAAGAAGAGTCATCAATCAGGATGTGCAAGTGTCTAGCAGCTGCAATAATCTACTTCCAGTTCTACAAAAGAAGAGCTCACTGGTGCTGACTCCATCAAAAAGTGAATGGAAGAGATGCTGGAAAATATGGGAGTTGCTGGCCAAAGTGAAAAAGGGGATCACAAAAGTCTAATAAATGATATCGTTGTTATGAATCTTGATACCTTGTCTTTAAAGGATGAATCAGATCTTAGGGCAGCAGGAGAATCTGGAGCCAGAAGGTATTTAGTCCTCTCATAAATCTCTTCCAGAAAATGAGTAGTAACCGGGTGTGTTCGTCCTTGAGCAGTAATCACGGGACAATGAGCAAAATATCTTGAGAATAGATCTGCGTCAACAGTAGCAGACCTGAACCGCATAAAAAGCATAGATTAATATGATGTTGACTACTTTTACAATCAACCTTGAAAAATAAAAGCCACAACACATACATAAGGATAACTTTCAGTTTACGTGATGTATTATCACATGATTGCTTCTCTATCAGGCTCTTCAAAATAATCAGAAGAAAATCACCCTGAAATGAAAAAAAAGAGAGAGAGAGAGAGTTTCTCACCCAAAAGTTAATTTTAAGAATAGAATAACAGACAAACTTCTGCCAGATTGTTCAACACTTGCAAAGTGAACGTATTAAAAGTTGAACTCTTATGGGACGAGGAGATTAGGATAATGCTTGTCAGCAAATAGTAAGCAAGACATATAAATCTTTTATTCTAAATATTTTGTTTGCAAGGTGCAGGATTTTGGATTTTTCCGTTGTAAATGATTAAAAGCGATGGAAATGTAGTGGAGTGTCACTCCAAGTGCAAAAAAGTAATACAAACATCCTAGTTTTCTTTCCAAGCAGGTTCTTGTATTCTAGTGATTTAGTGGAGGCTATTATATGATTTCTCAAGCACAACCTTTAAAACTATGTTTTCTTAAAAATGATCAAATTTGTAGCTGAGTTAATCAATACTCACCAAAAGAGATCGTTCGTGCACTTCATCGACTATAATATGCGTAACATCGCTCAAGGTTTTATCCCCCTGCAAGGAAACGAGCAAACAAAAGATAAATATGAGTCTATTCATTTAATCTTTTAACTATATCCACCAATATTTAGTAAGGCTTCCTTCATTATGATTTACGTAATAGTTACAAATTCCTTAGAAATGCCTTTGCAGCAAATACCATCTGATACAACTAACGATGCACCCACTACGTCAACTATTGGATTTTCAATGTTCCTCTTAATTAAGAGAGACTCTGTTAATGTAATATTTTCTAGAAATAATTTCCGTAGTGCAGCTATGATAATTTACCTTTATCCAGATAACCAGAATGTTTGTTCATAAATTGTGACTCTCATAGTAGCTTAAAACACTTTAATACGTAATAGGAATTATTTTGTTGCACAAGAGCTATTTATAAAACAGGGGACGTACAGCGAGTTTCCTCAGTAGAATTCCAGTCGTACAAAACAGCAGCCTTGTCTTCTCACTCCTGAACAAAAATACAAACATGCCAAGGGAAATTTGCTTAATCCGCAACTCCAAGGAAAAATATTAAAGGTAAAAACAGGAAAATTATGAGGCCATTATTATATTATAGTTTCAGAATGAATATCTTACAAACAGCAGATGGTGGCAACCAATGCAATCATACACTACTGAAGCCAAAAGAACAGAAAAATAAACGGGCAAGATTATGCATTTGAACCTACTTACCGAAGTAACATACATATATAAATTTAACAATTTCATTTCACCAAAACATAGTGGAAATAAAATATCCATCTAACACCAATTTATTATCCGTGAGGGTGGGTACAAAGAGAATGTGAAAGCCCAGAAGAAATAACATTGCAGAAGACCCCAACACTGACGTATTAGTAAGTAGAATCGGTTGATCACTAACAGTAGGCCGAGAAGACGAACAAATGAGAATATTTTGTTATCGAACCGTATTTTAGAAAAGGAAGAAAATATCTACTCTTTGACAAGTGTAGCCCAGTGTCCTAATAGTTCAGCCTTTGGAGTTAAATTGATCTTTTTCTTTTTACCTACTTGTTTTATCGCTGCTCTACTTTGAGAAACAAGACAATTTTTAACACAGCATACAATTGTAACTACTTATAATTTCATGCTACAGATTGAATACCACGATCAATCCTGATCTACTTATATGCGTGCTTGAGGACAGTGAATGTAGCAATGGAAAGGGTAGTACAAGCTGAACACATTAAAACCTAATAAGCTTGTAAACCAATTAAAAAAATATACCTTAAAGTTAAGACACAGACCTTGCACTTTCAAGACGAACTTGATAACCAACCAAGGAGTCATCTAAGCCTGGAGAGGATTCACAACGCTCATCAGCAACTCTTTGAGCAACAGAGATAGCCTAGACCATATTACCCAGTTACTAACAATCACAAAAGGTCGAATGACGTCTGCACGCTAGGCTAACTGACTTCATTAAGCTTTTCAGGTATAACAGGATCAATGATAATAAAGGGACGTAGTTTATGCCAATATTTAAACCAAACAAGGAATTCCTGAAACAATGACATCTTAAAACTGAAATACTCACTGCTATCCGCCGAGGTTGAGTGCATATAATATTACAGTATCCACCGTGCCCCGAATCGATCATATCATCCAAAATAAATTGAGGAACCTGGAACAATGTAGCAGTAGAAATGACTCAACTGTAAGCTGGAGGATATTTTCAGCAAAATGAGCAAACAGTGATTTAACACCAAATAACAGGAAGCAAGTGGCGCGAGAGCAAACCTGTGTAGTTTTTCCAGAGCCTGTTTCTCCACATACTACCAAGACATCTTTTTCTTTCAGATGCTGCAGTATGTCATTCTTCAATTCTGCTATAGGAAGAGCAGCTCTAGTTTTTAACATGTCCTGCAAATGTAGAGTAGGATTACTGCGAGAGCTGCAATAACAACGATTTGATCATGCTGGAAACAAATTTTAATATTTCTTAGTGGAATGAGCTAACCAGTCTGGGAAGCTTAATAAGTATAACTGTAAGGCATAAAGTTAGCTACATGAACTACATTGTTACCATATCTAGAGACAAAACTTCTGTTCAAACATAAACAAGAATATTCTACCTTGTACTTCCACATTTTCTTTTTGTTTTCATGTTTTTGTTGAAGAGATAAACATTCAGCTTCTATGTAAGAGTCTCCTGTAACACAGAAAATAGATGATTATATTCCCTAGATAACGATAATAAAATCCTGAGTTATATTATTTAAGCAACGAAGTGGCCACAAATAGAATCTGTGACAAACATACTTTTAGCTCTACGGTTAGATTTGAGAACATCCAGGTCATCTTTCTATTCGACAAAGGTGTCTACCATTGGAAGTGCATCGGTGATGCCACTCGACGAAGTGGTCAAACTGAAATTGTCTGCCTCAAGCAGCCTATCAACAAAATTCGATCTTCGATCTTCTTCTGTGCTTTGTATGGTAAACAACAATTCCTCTGTGAAAGTTCAAAGTAACTGTATTAGAGCGATTAAGATATTGCAAAAGCAGAAAATATGCATGACTATTTAGAATGGTAACATCAGAGATATGCAGAACAGCAGCACATCTCACTGCAATATATATTGGAAAAAAAAGTAAAGACCAGGTACAAAATTCATAAAAATCACCTTGTTTCCAGACCAAAACTTGAGAGGCATAAGGCTCAGTAATTGCAAAGTGAACAGGTAACTCAGAGAAAATCTTATGAAGAGCAAATGCTGCAACTCTGTTTTGTGCATCCTGTCACACACAAATGCAAAATTAAATAGCATACTGTTTACGGGGTCACATAAAATTCAAGCAATGATGACTATTTCCACTCAACAGCTTACAACTCCGAAAGATTCTTCAGAAGTTTTTGAAACTTTGAGCAGCATTGTTAGAAAAATAATTTTAGACCTTTCTTTCTAGCTAACCTACTTTATTTTCCGCAGAACCAGGAAAATCAAGGAATTGAACTAGGACTTTCTTGTGATATATCCCTAACTACATATGGTCACAAGGCCCTAACCAGATACTTTCTTTAGCATCTTATTAAGAGAATACCAAATGTTAAAACATGTATCAAACGAGTACCTCAATCGATTCAAAGTCCTCATCTTGATGAGGAAGTTGAAGAGTTACCAGACCCCCGGCTTGCCTGCTTTTACCCCGTCCACTAGCTTTACGTAGAATGCTTACAGTATATGAGAAATTCCTTCCTTCAGTGGTTACTTTATTGAACTTTGGTGCTTCCCACCCTGACCTTTGACACAATTGATGGAGAAATGCCTTTGGGATCTTTTGCGCCTCACCCTGTAAATTTTTATATGTTAAAGAAAGAGTCAAACAAAATAAAGCTGCCCAGTAATAAGGCTGACACTAGAGCAAACCAAGAGAAAAGGGAGCAGCGCGGGAAAAAGACCAGGCTTACTCATTTTGGTTAGAGAAGGAAATTCCATATCTATTTAGCATAATTAGAACTCATTTTACTGGATGGAAATGTCAGGATATGTGACAAAATAAAAAGTAAGAAGCAGGCATATGCGTGATAAAAGCATTAAACACATTTTACTTGTAATAGTATTTTAAAGGCTAAATTGTATTTAGCCTAGAACCTTGTTTGATGAAGTTACCTTCTTCCAGATACCCTCTAGTTTCCCAAGATTATTCTCACTGCGTAATTCTCTCAACTTTTCATTCTTCTGCAATTCGAGGAGTTCATGGGGGGGAGCTTCAGAAGGCGGGCCAAATTCTGAAAACATATCATCAAGCTCCAGGTGCATTGAATCATCATCCGAGTCCGATGTTGGATATCCTTTCTGGGAAACTTTTCCTGGGGAACTTGAGGGAAGAGTTTTAGGTTGGATATCCTCAGATCCACAGCTCTCAACAGGATTTGCATCCAAGGTCGGGTCATCTGCTGGCTGATTACAGACAGCATCGGCATTTACTGACTCGTGAACACCATCGGGCATGGGAGAGGTTAATTCCTTTTCTATAGCATCTTCAAAACTATGTTCACGCTGGAATTCAGATTCCAACATTGCTTCTGATAGTCCTGCAGAACAAACACATATAACTCATGACATGCTGAACCAATTCAAATGATTGACAGATTGATTGACAAAGATTAAACTTAACCAAGAGCAGAAATCTCTTGCTTGAGCCTGCGAATGGCTAGGCCTGCTTACTCCTGTCCTTTTTTATCACGTTTCTCCTTTGCTTTTATAGCATCTGATCTTGCCGAAAAATATTCTTTGGTAATCACATCGTAAGGCCTAGGACCGGATACCTAGAATGATTAATGAAAACAAGATTACAACAGAGAAAGACATAAAAACCAGGAAGACGAGACCAAAATGGTGTTGCAAAACTAATTGATTGAAGTCTGTCGTCAACATGATCATCATAAACAAATGAAGAAGGTTACACTTCTTCTACCAAATGGGAAAGAAATTATATTGATAGCAGCTTGCCATGGCTAGAGCCACAAACACTGCAGAAAATGACTGAAATAGCTTAATAAGCTTATGCAATGACAGATTAATCACTAAGCTTAATCTGTGTAATACTAATTTCAGCAACACAACAATTCATGACCCAGTTTTAATAACTTGCAGATATTCATAGTTACATGAAGGTGAAATGTTTCTATAATACTAAAAGGACGAGTGAATATTTATCCTCGAGTAAGATGCATGAAAAGATAACATGCAAGAAAACATCGAACGTATAAGCACATCATATCAATGATGGAACAGGTCTCACTAAGTAGTCTACTATATTCCATTTCCTTGTCATTAAACATTTGAATTACCTCCCTGCTGGAGCCAACACCATCTACCCCATCTTCCCAAGATTCCCATTCCTCCTGAAAATTAAGCCAGTGAGAAAATTCCGCCGTCAGATTATTTTGTGGCTAGACCTATCATGTATTGAGCTTTCGAAAATGGTACCTCTTCCTGTCTTTGCATATACTGACCTATCCAATCAGCTTGAGAAGACTGGCCAGAACTAAGAGTATCATCATCTTGCTTTCCCTTCACTTTAACCAAAACTTGAGGTTCCTCCTGCTTTATCTGGACTGAAGAGTCAGCGAAACCATCCCAATCTTCCCGTGAAGTCGATATCACACCTACAGAACCACCTGCAACCACAATAGGAAGGTACAGTACAACAAGCATCAATCCAAAAATTAATACAACCTCAAAAAGTGTTGATGGAGGGTAATTTTATCCCATACCTGCAGCATTAGGAAAGCGGGAAGCTCCAGTCGAAAACTTCACCGGCAATTCATGACTCGGCAAATTCAAGCAAAGCCAATCAAGAGCAGCCTCAAACGCAGCTCCATCCTTAACGAAAAAAATACACATTGTATTCGGTAAATTCAAACTGAAACCCTAAAATTCTCATTTCCAACAAATGCGAGATGGTGAGAGCGTTACTCTTAGAGAGGAGAGAGCGAATTCAATATGATCATCAACGAATCCTTCGCAGGAGAGTTTCTCGTAGACGTTATTGAGTTTCTTCGCCTTTTGAGTTTTGGTGAGCGCACTATGGATAGGTGCCGGAACCGGAGGACCGGAGCGGCCAGAGTTGAGTAAGAGCCGTCGTAAGCGGTCTTCGTTCTCCGCCGAAATCTGAAGCTTTGGACCTGAAGAAGGTTTTTGATGGTTCGATTTCGATGATGAAGAAGAAGCAGTAGCTTTGTTGCTTTGCTTCTGAGGTTTCTTCTTCGGAGCCATTTTCTTCTGATTTTCTCAGTCCGATCAAAGACGGAACCTGAGGTCTATTGAACCAAAACGCAGCACGGTGGGAAAAAGGTTTTAGGACCTCTTGAGCTTATCGAAGCCCAAATATTGTGTGTATTTTTTTTAACAGCCAAACATTTCACTAGAGTATAGCCTCACATTTTGTATATTTTGCTTACAAAATGAAATTCGATCAAATCTTTTTTTTTTTTTTTCCCGGCAAATATTGATTTCATTCATAGATTAAACATTGTACATTATCCATTTTACAACATAAGATTGAGAACTCAATCTAGCCTGCTTTGATAATGAATCAGCTACAGCATTTGCAGACCTTGATATATGCTTGAAACTGAATCTTGAGAGAGTTGCTACATGAATCATATCTTGTAAAGGAATTTTGTAATGAGCATTTAAAATCTCCTTCTTCCCATGTAACATTATCTGGTTTAGGGAGGTGTATAAATCCTTGAAATCCCCTGCAAATATAACCTCCTTATAGCCTAACTTATGCAACTCTCTAACTGCGATTCTCAATGCTTCTACTTCTGCTTGAGCCGATGATTGAGTTGGAAGAGAAGATCCTAACCCAGTAAGTACCAAATTCATATATTGATCATACATTGCCCAGCCAAAACCAAATTGATGATGGGGTGAAATCCATGAAGCATCTACTAGGCAATAGTACTTACTGGGAGTTTGCAATATCAACTGACCCATATCTTGTGGAGGAATTTGATGGATTTGAGCATTTTGAGCTTGACTTTGCGGCTCCATCATTAACTCTTGGTTTGTTATTTGTAGTGTTTCCTCCCATAGCTTACAATCTTGATAGGCTTTATGAATTACACTTGGAATTGGCCATCTCTTATTGTTAAACACCACATCATTTCTATTCTTCCATATTCTCCATCCTAGAAAGTAAAAGAGCTTGAGACGTTCTGAATCTTCCTTATTCATCTCCAAAAAAACATCATAATTTTCACGAAGATTCTTACCCTCTATTACTTCTGTTGAAGGATTTCGAACTGGTGAAAGCTCCCAAATTTCTTTACTCACTCGGCATTGAAATATTAGATGGTTAATTGTTTCTTCCGATTCACCACATTGTGAGCATAAGCTTTCTTTAGTCAGTTTCCTCTGCTTTAGTTTTGAAACTATAGGAATAGCCTCATGAAATACTCTCCACCAGAAATGATGTATCTTCGGAGGCAAAATTTGTTTCCACAAGTTCCTATACAATCCAATTGGATTTGTAGAAGACTGACCTTTGATTTCCCTGAGAAGATTATATCCAGATTTAACTGTATAATTGCCATGACTTGTATGAATCCAAACAGTTGTATCTCTTGCTCCTGTAAATGAAGGCCTAATCCTCTTAATTAGGTCAACATCAGACTGGTGGAACAGATTATCAAGTTTCACTTGATTCCACATTGTTGTGTCCTGTAAGAGTAAATCCTTCACTCTTAAATCCCAATTTATCTCCTCTGATATGGGTGTTGGTATTGCTGAGGGAGAAATAGGTAACCATGGATCTCTCCATACATAAACATTCTCACCAGAGCCTATATTCCATCGTATCCCTTGTCTTAACAACCTATTGCCCTGAAGCATGCTTCTCCAAGCATAGCTTGAGGCCCACTTTTGTTTTGCCTCTAGCAATGTTGTCTTAGGATAATACTTAACTTTATAAACTCTGGCCAGAAGAGAATTCGGCTCTTGAATAATCCTCCAACTTTGCTTAGCTAAAAGAGCTAAGTTAAAGTCTCTTAAATCCCTTACTCCTAAACCACCCATACTTTTATGATCAGTAATAGCGTTCCATGAAACCCAATTAATTTTTCCTTTATCTTTGCTTGCTGACCAGAAAAACTGTCTCATAACTTTTGTAAATCTATCCACTAGCTTCCTTGGTAACATATAACAAGACATACTATATGTAGGAAGAGCTGTTAAAACAGCTTTAATCAATGTTTCTTTTCCTGCAGGTGACAACAGCTTAGCATACCAATTTTCTACCTTTTGCATCATTCTCTGAATAAGATATGAAAATGTATCCATCTTATTCCTACCAATCAGTTCAGGTAAACCTAAATATCTACCAAATCCTCCTATCTTGTGAATCTGAATGGAATCCAGAATCTGGCATTTAGTTTCAGGATTCATACCTTTAGAAAAGATGATTGAAGATTTTGCAAAATTAACTTCTTGACCTGAAGATTTGTGGTAGATATTCAAAATTCGCTTCAAACTTTCACATTCTTGAAATGTTGCTTTACAAAAAAGTAAAGAATCATCAGCAAACAAAATATGTGTAATTGTAGGTCCATGGGAACTTACCCTGAATCCTGAAATATGTCCCTTTTTCTCCTCCTCCTCCAATAAATAAGATAGTGCTTCTGTGCAAAGTAAATATAGATATGGGGAAAGAGGATCTCCCTGTCTGATTCCTCTACTTGGGACAATCACTTCAGATGGATTTCCATTGATTAGAACAGAATAAGTTACTGAAGAGATGCATTTCATAATCCATGTACACCACTTATCATGGAAACCCATCTGTCTCATCAATATATCCAGAAAAGACCATTCAACTTTATCAAACGCTTTACTAATGTCCAACTTCAATGCCATATAGTTAGATTTCAACTTTCTAGTATGCAAAGAGTATATCATTTCATGCGCAATGAGGACATTATCTGTAATCAGTCTTCCTGGAATAAAAGCAGATTGATATTGTGAAATTAAATGATGCAAAACCTCCTTTAATCTCTCAGCTAAGACCTTTGATAACAACTTATATGCAACATTACTCAAACTTATTGGTCTAAAATCTTTTACTTCCAGAGGATGCTCAACTTTAGGAATAAGGCAAATATGGGTATGATTTACCTTAGGATCAAAGTCTGCTGTTTCCATAAACTTTTTTATAAAATTGACCGTAGATTCCTTTATTACTTGCCAATGATCCTTATAAAAGGCTACTGTTAAGCCGTCTGGTCCAGGAGCCTTATCCACACCCATTTTTTGAAGAGCTTGATAAATCTCCTCCTCTGTGACTGGTTTTATCAGATTTTGATTCATTTCCTCAGTCACTTTTGGCTGCATTGAGCTGATAAAGGATGTATATAACAAATCATTGGAGGTTTTAAAAATCTGCTTGAAATAGTCTACCACTAGGTGATTAATATCTTGTTGATTAAAGTATAATTGATATGTGGAGGATGATAATGCGACAATCCGATTGAAAGCTCTTCTTTGCTTGGTTTTTGCATGAAAAAACTTAGTGTTTTTATCCCCTGCTTTCAACCATTGAACTCTACTCTTTGTTCTCTAAAATTCCTCCTCCATTCTGTACATAAAAAGCAATTTAGATTTAATCTCCCCAACAAGATTATAATCCACATGTGGCATTTCATAAGCTTTATGCAATAACTCCTTGAGGTGCTTGATTTCTTTTTCCGTGTTAGTTACATTGTTTGATCTCCATCTTGAAATTCTTGTACGACAATTCGCTAATGCTTTGCTAAATTGAGTAACTGAAACATTCTGACAATGCTCATTCCATATATTCTTCACAGCTTCTTGAAACTCTGGCTTGAATCTCCATCTACGATCATATCTAAACATCTTTTTCACCTTCCAATTACATGTTTCTGTGTGAAGAATAACTGCCCTATGATCAGAGCAATGCCATGGCAACAATTCAGCAAAAGCATTAGGGTAAATGTCTAACCATTCACACGTTGCCATCACTCTATCTATCTTGGTTCTTACGGTATGTTGTTTCCTGTTCCCCACCCAAGTGAATCTGCCACCATAGCATCTAACATCATGTAAACCTGATCGAGAAATCATAGATCTAAAATGAAAGAAAGAATTCTCAGACCTGATTACACCTCCTTCCTTTTCGGAGCAGTTCTTGATATCATTGAAATCTCCAATTACAATCCTAGGAATGTGCTTATATCTTCCTTCCTCCACCTGATCAACCATGTTTCTCCATTGCCTATTACGAAATTTCACAATTGGATGGCCATATACATAAGTTAAACAAAAGGTTTTATCCCCATCATTTATATAAACATCATTCTGATACAAAGATTGACTTGAAACAAGGTTTAGCTGAATATTTACATCCCAAAAAATAGCTAATCCACCAGAAAGACCATTTGCTGGCAAAACAAAAGAGTGAGCATAGTTTAGGTTTTTACAGAGCTCACCTACCGCATCATATCCTTGGTTAGTTTCTACGAGGAACATGATATCAGGTTTGTGCGAATGCCTGATATCTTTTAAGTACTGAATTGTCAAGGTGTTCCCCAAACCTTAAATGCGTTAAATCCGCTAAATTATGACGAACAACAATGTTTTCTAGAAAACTAGACATCGTCCATAAAATTATTTTCCAATTTCATCATATTTGAAATTTCTTGTTGCATTTTAATTGTGTTGGTTAAAGATTTTTGTAATATGAATTTTGATTATCATTTTATAGTTCTGTTAAAAAATAAAGAGTTATTAATCATTTAATCAAAAATTAAAAAACCATTAATAAAAACATATTTTTAATAATATATTACTCTAAACTTACTTTTAGAATGGAATTTAGAGTGGGGTTGGAGATGCCCAAAAAGCAGTTCCAACAATGTTAAGAGATCTTTAAGAGTTGCTTAAGGTAAAAACATTTTTAAAAAATGATGAAAGTGTAAAAGTGGTAAGGATCAGCTCATAATTAAAAAATTTAAGAATTGATAAGAATAGGCTACGTGTCAGTCCGTGATTAGATAATGTTTTTTAATAAGGGGAAAAAACGCAATGAACGCGTCTTCTCATCTTTCGGTCTCTCTTTCTTTTTTTCTCACCCTTTCGTCTCTCTGATGGCGATTTCATGGCGATTTGAGACGAAAATTGACCACAAATCGTGTCAACAACGGCGACGGAAGAACCCCATGATGGCGAGTAAATCGCCCAATAAAAAAAGTACAATTTTCCCTTCCTACTTCTTCTGCATGTTGCTGATACGCTAATCGGAGAAGGATCTCGATGATGATTCCTCTTGCTCTCTTCTCCGGTGCCGTTTTTCTATTCTTCATGCTTTGCAACATTTGGGGGCAAATCATTTGAACTCTAGATCTCTCCCCTTATGATCAATTAAATCGAAGTACTCGCTGAGTTTCCTCATGACCCTCACGCTTTTATTCAGGTTTTTGCTCTTATTCTCTAGTAGGGGTGGAATAATTATATCGGATCCGACCCGCTCCGAAAATCTGGATATCCGGGGGGGGAGGAGAATCCGGATCCGGATAGTAAAATCACAAATCCGTCCAAAACGGATCCGGATCTAGATCTCTTGATTTTCAAGTCCGGATCCGGATCCGGACCCTTTAAATATATTTTAAAACTTTTAAAAATTTATACGTAAAAATAAAATTAAAAATTATTTTCGAAATATTTTATTTATTTATAATAAATTTATATTAAGTTTACAAAAAATCAGTTTTAAAATTATTTTAATACTTTTTGAATTTTTGTTTAATATTTTACGGATCCTGATCCGGATATCCGCGGATATGTTAATATTTGGAAGTATATCCGAATCCGGATCCGGATAGTAAAATCACAAATCCGTCCAAAACGGATCTGGATCTAGATCTCTTGATTTTCAAGTCCGGATCCGGATCCGGACCCTTTAAATATATTTTAAAACTTTTAAAAATTTATACGTAAAAATAAAATTAAAAATTATTTTCTAAATATTTTATTTATTTATAATAAATTTATATTAATTTTACAAAAAATCAGTTTTTAAATTATTTTAATACTTTTTGAATTTTTGTTTAATATTTTACGGATCCGGATCCGGATATCCGCGGATATGTTAATATTTGGAAGTATATCCGAAAGCCGGATATCCAGGTGTCAGGGATCCGGATCCGGATAGTAAACCCATAGATCCGGCGGATCCGGATTCGGATATCCTGAAAAGGGTCGGTTATCCCGGATCCGGCCCACCCCTATTCTCTAGTAAAGCCAATTTGCGTATGATTCAATGTTTAAATTCTTTGTTTATCAATTCGTAGCCCGCCGGATCCGAATATCCTGAAAAGGGTTGGTTATCCGGATCCAACTCACCCCTATTCTCTAGCATAGCCAATTTGCGTATGATTCAGTGTTTAAATTCTTTGTTTATCAATTCGCAGCCACTTCTTTATACCATGGCTTTGTGTTTCTGCGGAAATGAGGCATGAAGCCCGTGATTTGATAGATAGGTAAGTGATTTCCTTCTCTATCCAACCATTTGCATACTGAAAATCTTTCTTTTAAAATATTTGGTAGTTCTATTGTAACCATTCATTTGCAACCATTTTCTCCTAAGGTTTTATTCAAGTCATTTACTCTATATATATGTTTCCGTAAAAGGTTTTCAAGTAAATCTCCACTTTAATCATGTGTTTTATCTATGCTATTAACGAAAGATCTTCAACAGAGACTTGGAGCTAGAGGAGCAGCTGAAGTGACATTTTATGTCTTTTCTTAGATGACTGATTCAATTTGTTGTAAGGTGTTGTGTAGTTATGAAAGAGATAACATGACCCATGTCAAGCACTATATCTTCTTTAAAAGAATAAACTAAGACACTCTAGCAGAACATGAATTAAATTCCTTTTGACTTTTGCTTTTAGAGTCATAACGCTTGTGTTAATGCATCTTAATGCTTGTTTTGCCTAGGCTGAATTTGTGTCAGATTCTACAAATGATTTTGTCACAAGTTACTTTGAAAGCCGCTACTCGTTGAATCTTTCAGATACGGAATATTCTAGTGATCGTGACAGCTTGAGTGATCGTCAGAATAAGGGGGTAATATCTAATGATTCACTATCTTTCCTCCTCATAAATTTTGGCGTTAAATTTAGATGTGTAATGTCATTGGATTGGATTAATGATGGTATGCAGGTTGATGAACGTGGCGAATTTGCGGAATTTAAAATATATGTAGGTTGATGAAAGAGAAATTTACATACATTTCAAATTCCGCAAATTCGTCACGTTCATCAACCTGCGTACCATCATTAATCCAATCCAAGGACATTACACATCTAAATTTAACGCCAAAATTTATGAGGAGGAAAGATAGTGGATCATTAGATATTACCCCCTTATTCTGACGATCACTCAAGCTGTCACAATCACTAAAATATTCCGTATCTGAAAGATTCGACGAGTAGCGGCTTTCAAAGTAACTTGTGACAAAATCATTTGTAGAATCTAGCACAAATGCAGCCTAGGCAAAACAAGCATTAAGATGCATTAACACAAGCGTTATGACTCTAAAAGTAAAAGTCAAAAGGAATTTAATTCATGTTCTGCTAGAATGTCCCATTTTATACCTTTAAAGAAGATGTGCTGCTTGACCTGGGTCATAAAATTTATTTCATAACTACACAACACCTTACAACAAACTGGAATAAGCCAACTAAGAAAAAGACATAAAATGTCACCTCAACTGCTCCTCTAGTTCCAAGTCTCTGCTGAGGATTTTTCGTTAATAGCATGGATAAAACACATGATTAAAGTGGAGATTTACTTGAAAAACTTTTGCATAAACATATATATAGAGTAAATGACTCCAATAAAATATAAGGATAAAATGGTTTCAAAATAATCCATCCGTCATTGTCCTCTTGCACCTAAGAGCATCGTATGATCGCCTTGATAGAAAAATTATCCCTACCCTGAAGTTGAATATAACTATTACCACTAATCATCAATTTGATATCATGGAATGAAAGATTTATGCGTCATTGTGTTGGTTAACCTTACCATTTAGCTCATTTTCAGTAGACCGATGTCGCCAAAATATAAAATTGAATTTTGAAAATACTAATGTAAAAAGGGAACTCGTCCAAAGACTAAAACATTTGGTGGAATACTTGGGTCAAAATCGCTCATCAAAAACCTTATGGTGATCCATCAATCACTTATCATAACAAATTCTGTCATAAAAAACGTAAGGAATCGATACACCTCACCTATGGTGAGCGATTGACCACTTTTCCTCGAAGAAAAAAGAAATTTTGATTTTATCAAAATCTTTATAAATCTTTTGAGAATTTTTCTCTTAGTCCATCTCTACTACATATATTCAAAAGATACCACGACTCTTCTAGAGAAGTTGCATAAATGGAAAACTGAAGCTTACCAAGGAACGTCTAGAGACGCCTACGGTAAGTTCTTCAACTCAACTTTTCATACGATTCTTATAGTTTCCTAACAATTTCATTTTTAAAAAATTGGTAGGTAAACCAAGCAGCTCCAAAGACGAAACAACGCAAACACATGTTTCGACAAGTGTTTAAAGGAAATAGAAATGACTACATAGGATTTAGTAGCTAGTCTTTTGGATTTTGTTAAAGGATCCATGTGGTAAGTTTCAATGCCCTCTTGATTTACATAAGTTACTGCAAAGTTAAGTCTTTGCAAAACTAGGTTTTCATTACCTTTTTGCCGCTTTTTGTTTGATATCCATTTTAATAAATATACACATTTCATAATTATATATCAATTAAAATTTTCATATTTATTTTTAATCTTTATATGTTTTGATATTTTTTACCTGAAATTGTATCTTTATTTACGAATTTCAATACCTAAATTTATGCAATAATAAATAGGTATTGAATCTAGGACTTAATCAAGATCAATTAAAGTATGAGTCCTTGAATTTTTGTTTGCTCAAATTTAATTTTTGTTTTGCTTATATTTTACTTATGTTTTACTTGCAAAAAAATTAATCCAATGTTTTCAAATGAGAAAAAATTGTTAGAATCGAAATAGGGAAAAATATATAATTCATATGATTTCTTTCGTATGAATATTTCATCTCACATCAACTAATAAGATTATAAGTTAATTGTATTGTTCGTTGTAGTTCAAGGGGGAAAAACTCTGTTTTAACTCATGCGGAGCATTTTCAGATCGAGCAATTTGTAATTCAACTATGGTGGTATGCCTGACCATGGAGAATGAATTATTATATGTCGTATGTGCTGGAACACGAGCCAAGCAAAAGATGCAAGTGGTGACACGATTTCCACATAGCATGAACAAATTGCTACTTTTGATGGAGAGAATGGTAGACTTTTAAGCACATAGTATATGAACAACATGTTGAACGTTGATAAAGAATTAATGATGATCACAATTCAGAGTGGCGTATCACTACGCTAACTCATACATGATGCTGCAAAAGTCGGGCTTGCATTGAAAATGGCACCACACGCTTTTCATGACTACATCACCGAGATACGAATGGTTACCCCTGCTGCTGCATATCAAGGTTTTGGTTAGGTTTTTAGTTATAATTTTTTTTATGGCTAGATCACAAATTAACCTTGGATGATAATAGGTGGGTGTGATTTTTTAATGGGCAATTCTCATAGATACCACTTTTAAAAGTTTTTTTCCATGGATACCATTAATTTTTAAAAGTTCCCTAGATACCACTTTTTTCAAATGTTCCAAAAATACCACAAAATTAAAACTAGTTTTAAATGGTCAAAACTAAACCCTAAATCCTAAACCTACACCCTACACCCTAAAACTATACCCTAATTGTCAAATAGTTAACCCAAACCCAAAAAATTAAATTCTAGACCCTCTAAAAATTAATTTTTGTGTTTGTGGTATTTTTGGAAACTTTGATTATTTTTCGAAAAAATAGTATATAAGGAATTCTTAAAAATTAATGATATCTTTGGAAAAAAAACTTTGTTTGGTGTCATCCTAGGAAATTTCTTTTTTTTTTAATTTTTTTATAGGAGAAATGAAAACGAAGTAAGTCGTTATCACTGGTTATCCACATATGTCTTTATCTTGATTCACGGATTTGATATTTTTGGTTTTAATTTCTAATTGGTCACGCTGTTACAACATTGTATTGTTTACATATACCGAGATTGTAAAGAGATTGCACTTAAAACTGATTAAGCAAACAAGAAGTAGTTGGCAAGTCAACGTTCCAAGGGTCTTGTCTTCACCTTGACACAACGGTTATCAAGTCTCTCCCAATAATTTGCTGTAAAAGCAAAGAAACCAAAACGATTCCAACCAACATTACCAATACAATACCTTCTTCTCTACCTATTGTTCCTCCATGGCTATGGAAGAGATGAAAGAAAATACTCAAGTTGAGCAACAGCATGATGTCGATACTTCTCGTCCTTTCAGTTCGGTCAAAGAAGCAGTTGCCATATTCGGCCAACGGATTATGCTACCAGGACAAACTCATCCCGTAAACCATAAACACTTAAGTCCTATTGCTGCTAGTCCTAGAATCAGCCACACCGCCTCTTTGCCATCTTCGCCATGGAAACAACGCGCCTCGTTGCCTTCTTCTCCTCAAGGTCCAAAAGAAGAGTTCATGGATGTATTGAAGAAGCTTGAAGCCGAGATAACGGAAACAAAGACAGAGGTGAAGATGTTGAAGGAGAGAGAGTCAGAGACAGAGGTGGCTTTGGCTAATTTAAACGCCGAGCTACATAAGAACATGTCAAAGATGGCTAAAGCCGAGGCTGATGCTGCAGGGAAGAGCGCAGCAGCCATGGCCAAATCGGTGAGCTTCAAGGAAACAAAAGAAAATGAAAATGGAGACGAAGAGAGGAAGAAAGAGCTGATGAGGAGGATGCAGAAGGAGTATCCTTCATTGGCTCAGATACTCGAGAGTAACAAAGGAGACAGAAATGAATATTTTGCTAAGACTAAGACCAAGAAGAAAAAGAAGAAACCTATTGTGCCTCTTGTGGGAGATTTCTTCTTCTTTCTCAAGAAGAAAGGGTCGTCGACTGAAATTTCTCGACCTCTTTACACTACCTCTTCCACCTTGCACTTTTAGCTTGAATGCCCTAAATCCTAAGAAAATCATGTTCACTGCAAGTGTAAATACGTATGTATTCACATCAGTATTTGTTATATCTATGCGTGTGTGTGTGCGCGCGTTTGTGTTTGTGTGAGTGTGAGTGTGAGTGTGAGTGTGTTCTTTATTTGTTTGTCTCTTTGATTCTTTGTTTGGATTTTGAGTGCAAAGCATCAGTGTGTGTGTTCCCTCCCCCTCCTGTAACAGTTACCTGCCAATTTTACTCAAATATTAGTTTGTGAAAGTATAATTTACGATATGAAGCTGAAAAGTGTGTGATGATGATTAAAAAAGTTAGGAAGCCAGTCCATAAAAAGCTAAACTCAACATACCTTACTGGAGACTGATAATCGTGAACACCGAGCCAGTGTGAGGAGAAGGAGCTGGTTTCTGGAACTAGAACACCTCCAGGGTTAGAAAAAAAAATTTGCAAAGATGAATTAAAGATGCTTAGAAGAAACATCCTTCTTTATTATTTTTATTATTGTTCCAACAGATTTTTTAACAACAATGCGTAGGATCCATACAGAAATAGAGGTAGAGATTACAACACAAATGAGGAAAAAACAGACGGAAAGATAAACTTGGCACAAAGGTTTACACCACAGTGCTTTCTTAAAACTTGTTCAGCAAATGCATCTTCCTTACCAAATCATTTCAAACCCTGAGGTTTCTCAGGAGTTGACCCCATCTTGGAGTATCCTCATCGAAAATGTAAGTAAGAGGTGAAACTAATACTCCACTGCCTCCAACCTGCAATAACATTGGTGAATGTTACTAGACCTACGTGAAACGTGATCAGTGAGCAGAGCCTATTTGCTAATCCAGAATTAGCACATCAACATATAATGATCGATGTGGAAGTAAGATCAAGTGCGAAAGAAATAGCATGGATTACTAACCGCTCGCAGTTGCTTCACAGAGTCATATAAGGCCTTTTTTGGTACACAAATCACAATGGCATAGTAGTCAACTGATGCGTTTCCATCTTTTTTACAGTAAACTGGACTTATTGTTGGTCCCTGCTCATTATAAGAGAAGTCATAAGCAGTGAGTGAGAGATAAAATAGCATAGGCTTAAGAACCTCTACTATTCTGAAACATTACCTGCAATCCTGACAATGATGGTTGGCTCAACACACGCTCAGCCACTTCGTCAGCACTGTTTCCTCTCATGTTTGCAACAACCTGAAATGAAAAATATTACAGAAAAGAAAGCGAAGGGGGAATTAAGGAAAATCATCACAAAAGCATACAGTGAATTGGCCATCGGCTTTCAGATGGGCCTCCAATCTCTCGAGAATCTCGTGTACTGTGTTTAATGCCCCTTTTCTCTCGGTCAATGCTCTTCTGCTTGCTACCAGTGCCGCCTGAAGGTAAAAAGAAATGTTCAGGAATGAAGGTCCAACAGATTCTAAACAGATAGTTCATGGATCCAAGAAGTTCACATCACCTGACTTTCCAGCACAACCCCTCCTTCAATTTCTTTCAAGTTGTTCTCTTTGAGTGTTGTCCCACTACTCACAAGGTCCAAAATGGCATCAGCTATTCCCATCTAATTAACGACAACATATATGTCAACAATTACTGCACAAAACAACTACTGCTTGCACAGCTAGAAAAAAACTAGCACATCATAGCCTAACAGTAAGATATATGTAACCCGGACACTACAAGCTGACAACATATATCCTCCAAGACAGTAAAATCCAGAAAACTCTTTTCACTAAGTCTAAACTAGAAGAATAGTGTAGATTGATCTAACACATTAGTACACCAGATGCATTTTCTTTGAACAAACTGATGTCTTTTCTATTCTATGGATAATCGTTGTTGGAAATTACAACATAGCTTAGCCTAGTGTTGAATGAATTTATATGGCTTAGATGAAAAATAATGTAAACTCACCGCCGGAGCTGCCTCCAGGGCTCCGTCTGCAGTTGAAAATGCCACATGCTTTATACCGTTTTCTTTCATAAATTTGGGGCCCAGCTGCAAAAACCAGTTGAATCATTCCCAAATATTATATTGAAGCTAAATGCATCCTGATAGAAATTTAATGACAACAGCGCACCAAATAGAATCTGTAACTCATCATACATAAGTGAAGCCCGTAGCAAGGCGTAAAGGTCTCTCCTCACTCCACTGGGGCATTTGTGCTAGCTCCTTGAGAGAATTTATGTTCTCAAAAATCCCATAGTTGGGAATCTGAGATCATTTAAGATGCAATAAGAAAACCATCCGCAGTAACGATATGAGGACCCAAACCACATTAGATTAGAGCATACCGCAATGGACAGATGGCAGTCTCCAAAGTTGAGAGCTTCATGAACAATGATAAGATCTTCATTTTCCTAGAAAGAAAACTCAAACATCTAAATTCTGAAGCAAACAAGACCTCCTTGGAAAAATTAATGTCAAGTGTTTTTTTATCTTTACAATGATCATAATGATAATAACCACCACCGCTAAGAATTTGTGCATACTGAACATGATATCAAAGCTCTTTATGAAAATACTACCATGGTTGTTACTTTACCTGACCATATTCACTAAGTGTATCAAGACCAACGATACCTAGATCCAGATCTCCTGAGAGTAACTTCCTGACAATGTCTTTTGGCCGTTGAAACCAGACTTCAGTATTTGGTAGCTTGAGGAAATGAAAAGATTACCAATATAAGTCATAATACACAAAAATACACTCTGATTTTGAGTTTGCTTGGAATGCATACCTGGGGAATTTGTGCAACATATTGCCTAGGATTGACTTGTTTGACAAATAGTTGACAGTCCTTCACAGAAGCAATAACATATGCAAAGTGTCAAAACAAGCTTTGAGAATACAAATCACTATGAACACTTCACTCAAACTGAGAGGTAAACCAACACTTGAGAGAGTATTCCAATGAAGCTTTTTCAATGATCCGAGAAACCACAAAAATCAAAACTTTAGTGTTATGAAAAAAAAAGATCATCAAACTCAAACAATCCTTCACTTGCCTAGGATTCTATCATTATCTGATAGGAGATTTTGTGATGGCTCTATCAAAATTATGATTAGCCTCTAATTAATTATAAATTAGTCTCTATCAAAAATATGATTAAGCCTCTAATTAAACTAGGATTTGAAGCAAACACAAACAGAAAACAAAATTATCTGAGTATAGTAAACTCAATCTCAACATTATCGCGTTACAGAGACAATCGCAATTCAATTTCCGTCAAATTCAATCACCTTGAGAAGATCGATCGCATCGGCAGCCATGCGACCTTTACTAGGAAGACCAAGGCGAATCTGGTCTCGCTCAACGATAACGGCGGGTGCAGGGGAACCGTTAGCGACGGATCTCTCAACGGAGGAGACGGAAGAAGTGACTAATCGGACGCATCTCCGGCGAGCTCCGATGACGGAGAAAGCGGTGGAAGGAGACGACGGCGAGAGGAGAGGAGGTGAAGAGGAGAGGGAGGAAGAAGGGCATTGTTGTAAATTCGTCGGGAGAAGGATAGACATTATTGGGACTGTTGTTGTTGTGGTGGTGATAGGAGTGTGTGGCTTTTGGTCAGAGTGAAGGGTTTTTAATTTGACCGGAGAAAGGAATTTATACAAGGGAAGAAGAAGAGCAGATACTAACTATTAAGGTCATGTTAATCGGTGACACCGTCGTGTCTTAAGAAGTGTTCTTATAATATAAAATTATTAAAACACACCCTCTCTTTTCTTTTTACTCAACTTTATACCTTCTTTTTTATCATTTTACTCAACTTTAATTAAGAACAATCTCCAAAAGTGTCTAATTTTAGACACTCTCTCTCCTCTTTAAGAACACTTCATCATCATCTACTCAATTTTTATTAATTTTATATTTCAATATACCCCACAAAAACACTCTTTTTCTTCTTTTTATTCAAATTTTAATAATTTTATATTTTAAAAACACCCTATAAAACACCATAAGATCTTCGATGAACATGCCCATGCCTTTAGATTCTTGATGCCACTTGAAATGCCCCTTCCATGCGTTTTCATTTTTCCTTTCACTTTTGTCGTGACTTTCATTATTTATGATATTTTTCTTTTTTTTTAAACGTGAGAATCAAGAGAAGAATTAATTAAAAATTAGGGGATATTTCTCTATTTATTAAAAATGTAGGGTTAATTATCCCCCACTAATGATACTTTTGTGATGGCTCTGTTTCTTGCTGTTAATGATTTGCTCTGTGTTTGTTTTTTTCGTTGAGTAATACTACTATATTATAACAGATTGTTTGTTACACTATTCCAAAAAATCAGGATCCAAAGAATTCAAAACCACCACAAAGCCGACGAATCACAGGCCAAGCAATGGGCTTAATGGTTGCAGGCGATGGTTACGAGGTCCAGGGGTTGATCCATGTTATTGTCTGCCCTAAAGAAAATATAAGTAATGTCGTGTGAAAGTTGGCGGAATAAAAAAAGTTGAAGTCAATCTCCGAGAATAATCCTCATTATTCTCGGAGAGGCGGCGACGCAAATCGATAAAACGAGAATAGATCACTCATACAAAAGACCACAATTTTACCTAAAACATTTATCTTTTCTCTTGAGCAATATCTATGTTTTTGGTTTTAAGTTTAAGTTTGTGGTTATGACTAGTTTTTTCTAATCAAATTGTGCAATTTTCGACTCCCACATAATACACAACTGCGAACCAATATTTCTAAATCGATGAGATATGCAAAAAAATTGCAAAGAAAGAAACGAGTGTATGTGGGGTGGGGTTCCGTCTATTTATGTATTGTTTCTAATCTTGAATTTCCTTTCCATGCTTTTCGAATCCCAACTGAGGTGATGACATGTGAGATGTTAAACCAAAACACATATTTTGATATGATTTAATCATGATTTTTGTTTGGAATTGGACGGAATCGCAAGATATCACCACTTATTACTTTTTAGCCTCTCAGGTGTCTTTACGATTGACTTCTCAAAACTTTTGTCGGTCTTTATTATTGTTTTTCAAAATGACTTAAAATCTTAATACATTTCCGCATGATGAATCATTCTAGTGGTCGCTGTCGTACCCAACAAAAAAAAATTACAATTTACCTAATTATAGTGGTATTGGATTATTTGAGGCTTATCTATAGGGCTGCTGGAGTTTGTATTCACTACTCTCTCCGTTTCATATTAAGTATCGTTTTGAAAAATGTATCTGGTTAGTATTTGGATGTATTTAACTCAAAAACACATCCAGATACATGTCATATACATTTTATCAAAACGACACTTAATATGAAACGGAGGGAGTATTAGCTAACTTTAT
Organism: Draba incana; assembly: GCA_963576765.1. Taxonomy (NCBI): domain Eukaryota; kingdom Viridiplantae; phylum Streptophyta; class Magnoliopsida; order Brassicales; family Brassicaceae; genus Draba; species Draba incana. Next base: position 6,058,729 of record OY755215.1, on the reverse strand, counting down.
TACTAAAAAAATCTACAAAAAGGCGGCCTTCCATTTCGATTTTCTCTAGCTTTTGACTAAAATGTTAATTTCGTTTCTCACTCGAATTCACAACACTTAATTTTCTTAGTGTCTAACCCTCTAACTTTTCTATGTAATAACCCTTTTATATTTAGGGGGCTTAATGGAATTGATATTAACCCAAAAACTAGCCATAATTAAGGGTGTCAATGGGGCTAACCCGTTCTATTTAACCAACCCCGCTGCGGTTTGTTTTTCTTTGCGGGTTGAGGCGGATCAATTCGCATAAATCCGTGGTCCTTTAATCCGCTATGACTTTTGACCGCGAGTTGTGCATTATGTTCACTGATCTTTTACTGATCGTATAAAATAAACTATTAATATATTTTCTACAGATGCAAATGCAAATAATTTGATGATGTACACCTTTATTATATATTTTTTTTTGGTCACACACACCTTTTTTATATTAACCATATCATATTCGTCACATTATATTGTTAAAGTATCATTGTCATAAAAATGAATAGTAAGTAAAATCAAAATAATCTGGAAATAAATAAATCGACTTGTTTTCTACTTCTGCCGCCTTGTAAATTTTTCTTCTTGTTCTTTAGGGGTTTGTACGATTAAGTTTTTCATTAGTTATATGATAATAGTAGGCAGCTTCGTTGGTTAATAATATTACACTTTCATAGGATTGTTGGTTTTAATGTCCCGCAGTCAAAACCGCAATCATCCGCTACCTATGATGGACATAAAAATATTTAAATATTTAAATATTTAGTCATAACTCGTCCCACATCGGTGCAGAATAAGCCGGTCCACGGATGTAACTCCCGCACTGACATCCTTAGCCATAACCGCCCGTCAACCAAAACATATCCAATATGCTGCCAAATCATATGCCAACATTGACCTCAAACATCTTCCACTCGCACATGATAACGAGCAAAGTAGTTCTCAAAGAAAATTTAGAGATTAAATCTGAGAATCACAACTCATAAATCACACAAAAACGAACCATGACACCTGCTAATCTATCTGCATTTGAGAGCCTATGCACTTGTTATGGATACATTAATTCTATAACTTTTGTATATACTAGGGGATTTCCCGGGCTACGCCCGGGTATGTTGTATATAAATTTGTTTGATAATTTAGTTTGAATAAATTTGTGTTATGATAGTGTTTGTAATCTTGTGGATACTAAAAAAAATATGTTTATCAAATATTAAAATAGGTAAGTGATAAGTTGGTAAACATAAGGAACTAAAAAAAAAAATTTAAATTAACTGAAATATATATATAACATAACTTTTATCTGAAATATATATACAACATAAATACGGAAATTAGTTTCTGACGGCAAATTTTTACTTATCATATAACTCATTATGTATCAATAATTTTAAAACAAATTCACTATGGTTGTTTGCATTTGTTTATGCATATATTTTCATATCAAAAAGTTCATTTCATTGGTTTATACAGACAACCTTTAATTGTTAAAATTTTCTATTGCCTATATATTTATGTTGCTCGTTTTGATTATTATTTTTGGTAGAAAGCTGAAGATTCTTACCATATTTAATTGGCTTTTTAGCTCTTCACATTGAGTGATGTATTTGTACGTGACGCACGATCAAGCAATTTAGGAAAATATGGGAAAAACAAAGATCCAACCCTTGAGATGGTAAGTTATATCATAAAGATAAACTTTTTCATCTTCTTGTAGTAGAAACAATCGGGACATGTAGTCTCGAAGTCCTTGAGGTGACAGAAATTGTGTGGTTTCATTTTCCGCATAGAAACCAAATAGGTTGCCTTTCTCGCCACTCTAATCCCGTGCAATGAGCGTTTGATGCTTCTCCAACATGCGTCAACAACAGTAGTATCTTCCTCCCATTTTAACTGGCTAAGATAGCTTTTTCCTTCTTCAATCGTGTCTAGACAGAGTAGTAGAATCCCAGAGAGGTAGATGGACCTTTTTCCCCGCATCAACTGCTATACGTAAATGGTGCAGTCCGACAGTTGAGTGCTCGAGGAGAAAGTAGCGGATGATACCTTTAACATAGTGGGCATCCGGGTTGTTATAGGCTAGGCATCTCTTCATCACACGGAAATATTTGATGGCTAAGAGAGGCTTCTTCACCAATGGAGCAAGGTTGAGATTTTTGCAGATTCGTTCATCATGGGCTGAAGCACCTAACCGTTTGCATGAACTTAGGCAATTGTGGTAAGCTTCTGGTTCTGTTGCACTGATCTTTGAGACAATTGCACCCAAAATATCTTGTGGAAGTGCTTGAAGAGAGCTAACTTCTTTTTTATTCAGAACCATTTTTGTTGAGAGTAATATGTGAATTTGTTCTATTTTCCTTTGGTATAAATAGTGGATTCAGCTGTAGCATATGACTTTTGTGATTCCTTAACATATAATTAACTATATTGAATTTTGTAGTTTGAATGGTATATTAAGTATTGGAATTCCGTTATAGGTGCTATTAAAGATAGAGGTAAAGGGTGTTTAGCGAAGGAGAAAAGTCTGACGTTTAATTAGAAAGAACTAAAGTACGTATAACATATTTGGGCCAAATGATGGGCTGAATCATGTTAGGTTATGATTAATTTTGTTTAGTAAGTTATTTCAGTAATGATTTTCAGTAGTAGGAGACTGGGAGGTATTAATGTTAATGTGTGTGGAATAATTTAAATTCCGTAATTTTTGGGATTTTCTATTTGAAACTAATAATTGGGAAATTATATTGGGTATATATAATAGTTCTTGATTTATGTTATAATTTTGTTCCTTAGTCCGCTCACGACGACTATCAGCAATCCTAGCCGACATAGTATCGTCTCCCCAAGCTCCCCAAGCTGTCGCAATAACTTGAGTAAACTCTTCCTTACATCTCAAGCAATTGTCGAAAGAGAACATACATACCCAGAAAATTATCAAGCAAGAAAGGAATAAATTAATACTAATTTCCTATATTTGTTCGTGACAACTTTGCAAATAGATACGCACCCAATCAAAATGAACCAAAACTAAAACCAAATGGAATTTTCAGTTTGTTATAGATTCCCCCGAGCTCTCTTAAAATCGAGAAGCCACCAATCAACCAAATGAAACACCCTCCCAGTGTAGCCAACATTTATATATACTTATATGTATAACATGCAAAGTTAGGAAAAAAAGAAAGTTGTTTTCGTTTTTCTTGTACTAATGATTAGAACCAAACTTAGATCTCATACCATTACCAATTTATGGATGGACGGTAAAATTCATACCATTACCAATTGGGATGAACTCAAACAACAAATTTATTTACCGGTAAAGACAACACATTCTGATTATATCCTTCAATTACCAGCCAAAAATTTGGTTGCTATTTAAAATATAAAAATTAGTGGGACGAAAGATAAGTTTAATAAAAAATTTAGGGTCCGAACATTTGATGATTATCATTTTCCTACTCCAACACATGAGTATACCTTAAATTACCTCCTTTTCGTTCTCCCTTCACTATAACTGCCAATTTATGACTCTTATCTTGATGGAAATATGCTGATACCCCATCAATATACTGTGTCAGTGTCTTAGTGATTTGCATCACGTAAGCTTAAGTTGAATATGTTCCCAAGAAAGAGTAATTTGCAAGGGAAAATCTAAAGTTTAGGTTGAGAAACCTGAGCTAAACATAGACAATGGAAGCACCAATGAAATGTGTGGCTAAATCAGATAATAAATGAAAATAGCGCGAGATCATTCTGATGCGTTGTTGAAGAGTTTAGACCTTATGATATTTGTTTGATAAGAAGTTGGTTGTTTTCTTCTTTATTAATGTCAGCTAGCACACCATAGTGATATTTTTCAAAAAAGAACGTTGCAGTTGGTCAAGAATTCCTTTCTTCTTCTAGAATGCCCATAAGAAAAAATGAGCTCAGGAACAGAGCATGTGTAGTACAGAGCGTTTCATATCGGAAGTAAAGTAAAACCATATATATATACTCAATTTTTATTGTTTTTGAGCACTTATATGTCCATGAAATTGTAGTATATATGCACCTCACCTCTCAATACGAAGTAGGTTTTGGAGAAGCTATGCCATAATAATTATCGTTTGTGAATCTTAGCTAATTAGCAGTCATAATGCATAAGGCCTAAATCGTACTTTTGTAAGGGTCAAACATACATATCCTTAAAAAGGTGTGGTTAAAATTTCTTTGTTGGTTTTTATCATTTACTTATCTGAAAGCAATATTAAAGGGGATACCAAAGGGAGAGAGAACAATTGTAAATTTGGTAAATTGTTGAAATCAATATAAAGTAAAATTTAAAGCAAGCAACATCATATAGCAGCGACAATTTGAAGGTTGTATAGAACATACTTGATAGTTAGTACATGTCAAACTTAATACAAATTTCAGAAACCCAAAAAAGTGACATGGGATCAAGTTCTTTGGTACACAAAATAGATAGGAATTTGGAGATCATCTACAAGCTGGAGAGCTATCACGAGGAGTAGCTTGCATATGTAGCACATTTTAAGAACAATACTATGCGGTGGTGATCAGCCGTAAATTTGCCTGAATGAAGACAAAGTATATCAAAGAACAAACAAAATATATTAGAAGGGTGTCATTTTCAACTGATTACTCAAAAGCTGATCTTCACTACCATGTCTATGACCATGATTATTTTCTCTTGCTTTAAGTAGGTAGGGGATCCGATTCTTAATTCAGTCACCTTCTACTCTGAGCTTATAGTTGAAATCCAGTTCGACCGTGTGAGAGGAAAAACACCAATAGAAGCATACCCCCATAAGCACCAATCATGAGGTGGCCATGATTTGTAAATTGTAGTTTAACTGCAAAATAAACAGAAGAAATGTATTTTACTCATGTGTAGTCTGGGAGTGATGTCGATTGTAATTGTTATCAGTAACCATAACATTGCTGGGGGAAAAAAATTGGTAGTAGTAAACTATAAAGCAAAACGAAGGAAAGGAAAACTATAAACAGTAGATTTTTTTGACTTTGACAATATAGAAAGGAGAAAAGGAAGTTAAGATATCAACGGAGATGAGAAGAGTGTTTGAGGAGCGTACCAAATTATGCTCTATGGCAAAGTAAATCCAAAATAAGAATATATGTTCGTATCACGTATGGATGATCGAGTGTGAAAGAGTGAAGCAGACATGGGTGTTTATAAAGTAAGAACCTTCGATTATGTAATTCAGGAGAAAGAGAGATGGATCGCTTAAGAGAACCTAAGCAGTAACCGTGGAACTTGTAGAAAGTCGAACCGTTTCAACTTTGAAAGACGTTTTCTTCTATAATTAATAACAGGTCGGCATCGATACAAATCGTTAGTGTTAATGACGTGGCAAATTAGGAGGAATTTAGAAATGTGGCATCTTGAGAGTGTCTTTCTAAAATGCTGATGTGGACATCCTTTGTGCTCCAATTAGTTCCTTTTAGTTAGTAGGATAGGGTTAAGGATTCGTTGTTTGCTAGTGTTGTTTGTTGGCTTCATTAACATCGTGTACAGCTCGATACTAAAGGATTAACAAGATTTAATTTTATAAAACTCGAACTTGATATTAGGCATTTTCTAATAACATGGCTTTTGGACGTTTAAAAAATATAACGGTTAGACGAAATGAAAAAAAAATTGTAAGACCTGAAACAATCGAATCCGATGGTGGTTGTTTACAATCTCACTAATCACTATTTCTGTAATATAATCTTGACTTATAATTCGCCGAATTCATTTATAAAGAATCAAAGCTGAGTTTGAATGTTTAAATAGTTGTAATTCACATGCGCCGATATCGATGTCTCCAACCACAAAAATCATCTTAAAAACATCCCCAAAAACATTTTAAATATGTTGTTTTTTAATAACCAATTCAAAGACTGAAAAATATGGAAGAATTGCATTACTTGAATGCAAATGTCGAAGAATCTTTTGATTTAGAAAAAAGAAAAAAATCCTACAAAAAATAGAAAAGAAATCACGGGTCCGGTCCTCTATCGTTCCTCCTATACAATGAAAACATTCTCTTCCCACGAGTCCATTTAGACCCAAACCTAACAAATTTCCTTCACACACAAATTCTTGTCTAAAAACTACCATTAAACACACAATTCTCACAACAAACAATCAACCAACCAACCGCTACAAAACGCTTAAAAATTAATTTCTTACCAAATCCAATGCTTCATAATAGAATAGTAGTTTACATCAATCACTCAGAGCTATTAGAGTTCTCTTCTCTACTATTATCATCATCATGATCGCTCTGTTGTGGTTGCTTCTCTTGATGTTCCACCCCATTGTTCACTTGCTCCGCGTTTGCGTTTGCGTTACCACCTCTCGAATAAGCCGAGTTTAAAGCGGCTAGCATCCCAAGATTCGAGTCCGGCATACTCAACCCTAAATTCTGACTAGGTTGTTGCTGCTGCTGCTGCGGCTGAGCTAGAAACGAACCTAATTGAAGTGGACTTCCTCTATACTGATCCATCGGAAAACTAAACCCCGTTCCCGCCATAAAATGAGTCGGGGCTCCGGCTCCGGCTCCCGCTCCGGCCGAATTAACAAACGGCCACATATGTCCACGGTTTGTGTTGCTACTGCTCTCCATCGCCGCGGGTTGATTATTACCCGCGGCGGTTGGTACCGGAAGCATCCAATAGGTGTTTCCGGCGGTGGACCTACTCGTCGCCCACATCGGCGCCGCCGCAACAGCCGGCGTTTCACTTTCCTTCAACGTTTTACTCTCATTCTGTTTCTGTTCATCGTTTTCCTTGGACAAATCAACCGATCTATACCGTTTCCTCGAGAAATTCTCACCGTCTGTTTCCTCCGGAGCTTGGTTCTGATTCTGATGAAGGTGTTGTTGTTGTTGAAGATGGTGATGAAACCCTAAAAGCGGAGTTGCGTGAGCACCAAAGCCGCCGCCTTGTTCATCATACTGAACATGAGGATGGTGAGTCAATCCAAGAGCACCGTAAAGAGGCACCGACTTCGACGGCGGAGTAGAAAGAGTCGATCCGCTGCTTCGAAGAGAAACACTAAGAGAAGAGAAGTTCGCCGGAATAGTTCCGGTTCCGGTAGCAGCAACAATCGCCGGTTCAGCTTGTTGGAGAAGCCACTCGATGGTTTCTCCGTCGGATTTATGACCTAACTCTCTCGTTAACTGAAAAACCCTAGCCGCACAAAGAGCCGGCATCCTGATCCGCCGTCCTCTACCGTCGACTTTCGTGTGACGGTCTTTCGTCGAACGCTTCGTTAAAGTAGTCGCCGCCGTGGCCGGTGGTGAGGTTGTGGTGAGTGCGGTGTCTTCTAGAGAAGTAGATCTGGGGACGATTGAGAGAGAAGCGTCGATTCGTTGACGTGAACCTCCTCTAGCGGCGGCGGCGCCGTCGGAGAGATCCATATTTCGATTTTTTGAAGAAAATAAAGAAGGAGATTGAAATTAGGGTTTGGTGAAGAAAAAAGGAGAAACGGAGATGGATGCTTCGATTGTTGTGTTCATATTCGCTTCCTGTGTTTGACTCTTGTCTGCGTCTCGGAGAGAGAGAGGTGAGGGAAAAAGGGTTTGATGATGTAAAAGCAGGTGAATGACTTTTCCACAAAGCGGAATTATTATTTTTAAAATAAATTTTTTTTTTTTTTTGCCGTCGTTATAGTGATAATTATTTGTGAAGTTGGTTAATTATCATTATGAACGAAATTGAAAGAAACGGGTAAGGAAAGAAGATATTATTAGTCCAATTGAGAAATTAATTAGAAAGATTTTCCGAACCAAAATCTACCCAATTTTTTTGAGTTTAACAATTTTACTTTCTGTTTATTTTAATTATACGAGAGGAATTTTTTCATGAGTCTAGATCAAGATTTGCAGATTTATTAGAGGATCCCTTCTTGATTCATGATCAACGTGAATCTATTCATCCATTAGAATTTTTCTTATCTGGTAGTTGTACTGCTCTCTTAGTTCAAAGAGTCCGAACAAAATGTGATTTTGTATGTGAACATGAGTTTTTATAAAACAATGGCTCAGATTGGTAACCGTCTTTATAATGTACCGCTTTTTTATAATTTGTACAGCTTTAAATTGTACCCCTTTTTTATAATTTGTACAGCTTTAAATTGTACCAAAGGGATACCAAAAACTTTATCAACACAATTACAACTTTATCTATACAGTTTTGCACTATGTTGTACAGCTTACCGTTCCAGCTTACCGCTCCAGCTCTTAAAAAAATTAGGTTACCAATCGGACCCAATGTTCATATATTCTAGAACCGATCCAAAAGACCAACAATTAATCTAAAATTAACTATACATCGTGATAAAAGAAAATTCGCTCAAGCATTTGGATATAAAGTTTAACCAATATATGAACAATTGTTGGCTCAGATTGGTAGCGTTTTTATAAACGTACCGCCTTTTTATAATTTGTAACGTTTTAAATTGTACCAATCACCAAAGCGATACCAAAAACTTTATTAACACTATTACAGTTTTATCTATCCAGCTTTGCATTATTACAACTTTATCTATATAGCTTTGCATTATGCTGTACAGCTTACCGTTTTCGGCTCTTAAAAAGATTAGGTTACCAATTAGACCCGTTATAAAATTGGTTATAAGAATATTAACTATAACTTTTTTGGTTAACTAGTGACTTAATTATTTACATGCATTTTAATGGATGAATGGATTGATAAGGGCAGTAAAGTTGATAGATGCAAGGAGGGAGAGACACATGTTTATTAGTATAGTTTAATGGATTGTCAAATTGAGAAACAGATAAGCATCTTTCAGACAGTGAAGCGTGCGTATATTTGCAGGTGGGGACAGCTAATCTCAATCCACCTCCGTATCTCTATTTCACTTTACATATTTTTAAGTTAATAAAACTTTCTTTTTTTTTTAATCTCATTTGTGTTTTATGAAGTTTGGCAAATTTTGGGACGGAATGATGAAAAACAATAAGCTTCTGACTGTTGCTATTGTGTTTGATCCAAAGTAAAAACTGCATTTTGCTCTTCTTTATTATTATTATTTTTTTAATAAAAAAGCTATATAGTAAAGAGAATCTTGAAGCTAAAGAGATGTGAGACTCAACGTTTGATATTGGCTTCTCTGTTTAAAGAGTATAGTTGTAAAACAACTCTTTGTACACAATTAAACACTAGCACTTTTTTTTTTTTTTAAAACAAAAAAATACACTTGCACTTGCACTTGAAACATTTTTTTTCCTTATTTTCGAAAGCAATGTTTTTGTACTTTTATTAATTTGTTTCATCCCGGATCTAAATCCTTTAATCAATTTCTCATTTTTCGGTCATTATTGTTTGTTCTTTTTATCCACGACTCGATTTCTTGCAAATGTAAAAGATAAAGTGAATATTTAGACCAAAATATATTTCTAAATCTTGATTATTCAACTTTTCACACCAACAATGAACCCAACTGAATCCGAACCGTCAAACCGAAGCCAGATTGCATGAAAAAACAATGATTGAACTTCACAGGACATGAATTGTCCAAGCTTATAGGCCGGAAGATTCTGAAATAATCAAATATCTTGACTCTTGGAAAAGCTTACAACATAGAAATGTCATCAACTTTACATGAAGCATTCACTCCAAGGGAATGCACCATTTTACCAATAAACATACAATACAAACAAACAGTAGAAATCATAGTACAACAACTCCACAGATCAGTGTTTTTTATTTTGTCTGGGTTCAACATATTCGAACCATATCACAAGTCGCTACAACAATCACCGGATGAATGAAGTCCAGGTGTCTGATCTTCGAACTAAACCACCTCAGGTAATGGAAAAAGTGATGACCGGGGGAGTTAAAACATGTGCGGTGAGGGAGTAGTATTACAAGACAGTAGATTAGGGCCTGACCGATCTTGTTGAACCGCCAGGCCCTTGAACTAATGAACCAGTGGGTAAGAGATTCATTGACTAAAAGTGGAATTGACCCATCACAGATACAGAGTCATGCCTACTACAGTTGGAGTCCTTGGGTTTCAGGGAAAGACTCGAGAACTGAGAATCAAGATCTTTACTCGTTGAACGTCCGTGACTTGCTGATGGCTGATGAGTTTGTTGTTGTTGCTGCTGATACAGAGCTCGTAGTCTTCCAATCTCCTTTTCCAACACTTCCTGTTCCACTGGATAATAATAGATAACTCATGAGTTGTACTACTACTTTGCTACAAAACCGAATTGTACGCAATTTTTGGGAGATACTTACATTGTTTGATCAGCTTCTCCTGAGCTATACTTTCTAGTCGCTGCTTAAGAGCTTTATTTTCCATACTCAGAATAAGATTACGCTGGTTAAGAAAATCAAGCTCAGCTGAAACTTTGGATCCTTCTGCCTGTAGATACAAAAGAATGTCATTAACCAATGCTCCGTAAATCGTAACTGAATACATCTTCCACTAACTCTCTCTTTAAATGGTATGATTCTTCTAGCCTTACCTGCAATGCTTGTACATTCCTTTCTAGCTCAGATATGTACTGGAGCTTACGAACCCGTGATCGTTGTGCAAATTGCCTGCAAGAAGCAGTGACTAACCACGTTAGGATATTGGATAAACATCAAGAATCATTGCATAAAGAATAAAAATGGGGTCCTTCACTGTTGCTGATAATAAGGTGAAATGGCATGACTATCCACCATTGTAAATGGCTTTAGATATGTAAATCAATCAAGAACGAGTAAAGAGATCACATACTGTTTCGCTCGTCTTGTATTGTCAGCCTCATAAGTCACAGGTTGAGGATTGGAGTTTTTTTCCTCAGAAGAGAACATTTTTGGGTCATGAGAAATACTTTTCGCGTAGTTCTTTGTTTCTGATATTTCTTGAGAAATATACGATGTTCCTCCCATGTGTTTTCCGCCAAGACTCTCTCGAGTGAACGGTAGCCAAGAAGGACGAGCCCCAGATGCCACTAGCGAATCACGCTGTTGATTATTCGTCTGGTTTAAGAAATTAGCATCAGAGTAGAACGCTGCGTCCTGAACATTTCTATTCCAATCAAGCTCCTGAATTCCTCTTTGACTAGAAGAACCCGTATTCCGATAACTGAAATCATTTTGGAGTGTCAAACTAATGTTTTTAGCATTAGCCATGTCTAGATAAGCGTAAGAGTCACTTGATGAACGTCGATGACCACATTTGCGAACAGGGCTCTCTGGCTCATTGAGAAGATCATCAAGCCAAAAGGGAGGCTCTTCTACCAACTGACTCTCAGAGGAAGTGCGCTGGTGATGGCTCGTTTTCTCATCGCTAAGCTTCTGACTCTGCCTTAAACTAACACTAGGAATGTACTCGGAATACGGTGCTGATACGCTAGGAAACGGGATTTTTGGAGGGAGCAAAGCATTCTTTCCTGGATACATCATGTCTTTAACACTTTGTGATCCCTTGGAGCTAGCCATTGCCACCCTTTACCTGCCAATAACACTTTGTGATCCCTTGGAACATTAAAATCTTTCAAAATGCAAATAACCAAAGGATCAAAAGAAAATAGATAGATCTGACTAATTAAAGGTTAAACCATTGCATCAACCTACACAAAAGGTCTTCTTAAGCTTGGCTTAAGAATTCAGTAGCAGAAATATTACCCAAAAAAAAAAACAAAGAACTAAGAAGGCTCATCAAATTGATGCCAATGCATTAAAGATAGATCAATGAAGCAATTCTTTCCCAAAATGTTTGATTTCTTCTTTTGGAAATAAAAAGCTGACACTGAAGCACATCGTAGACCCATTCAGACCAGATCAGAGCAGACCAGACCAGACCAGCTCATCCAGTTGCTTTCTCATTAAGCAAGATTTAAAACAGACACATTTGTCCAAGACTCATAAAAGTGATTACATGGGCTAAGAATTTATCATCTCAACTTATCAAAACTTGTTATTCATCAATAATAATCTTTTTCATCTTCCCACATTTCAACAAACCAAACAATAAAAATCAAGAATTTAGAAAAAGTTAAGTAAACCCAACAAAAATGATGATAAACAGATGCAGATTCGTCTTCCTTGTTACCAGTTTCCGATAATTGATTCTACTTCAAAAATTAAAAACACAAAAACTAACCAGTCGGAGAATTCGAGGCTTGAGACTGGATCCAAATCGAAGAAAAAAATCAGAAGTTGAAAATGATAATTCCGACTTGTTCTGATTCACCGAAGATCTTCCTTTGTACAAATCTCTAAAACTGTTGTTGCCTCTCTGTCTTATCGTTGAAGGTGATTGATGGAGAAAAATCTCAAATCTTTCCTCTAGAGAAGGATGATGAGAGAAATTATGGAAAATGTTAGTCCTGAAAAAGTAAATCTTTTGTCTTAAAAGGCCCTTTTTATTTTGGTTTTAGGCCCTTTTGACTTAGGCCCTTTTGTTTTTTCTTACTTTTCGTATTTAAAAAATCGTCCCAAATACTTTTATCGTATTTTACATTTGCCCCCATAGTTTTTTTCGGCGGATTTGTGATTCAAATACAAACGAGTAGATAAATAGTACTATTTGAACTGGAACAGATGGAAAACCCAATTCTTTTCCTTTTCAAGCAAAAGTGACAACTTTTACAAGTGATCAATTCTAAAATTAGTTTTTTCTTGTTTGATTCAAAGTCTTTATAATTTATAAGCCACTTTATAATTTATACAACCATTTTATATTTGGTAACGTTTTAGATTGTATCAATCACCAAAGCTATACCAAAAACTTTATCAACAGTGTTACACACAGCTTTTTTTGTACAGTTTTTCCTTATAGCTACTTTGTACAGTTTTGCACTATGTATATAACTCCAGCTAACAGCTTACCGCTCCAGTTTACTGAAAAATTTGTACTGTTTTCGGAATCGGACTTCAAAAGTAAAATGTACTAAAAACTTTGCGTGAATGTCATCAACTTTACATGAAGCATTCACTCCAAGCCAGGGTATGCACCCATTTTACCAATAACATAAAATACAAACAAAGATCAGAGTACAACTCCACATATCAGTGTTATAATCCGGGTTCGCTATATGCGTCCCACATCACAAGTGTGCTACAACAATCACCAGATAATGAAGTCCACCTCAGGCAAGCCATCTGCTGGAAGTAATATAGGTTCAGGTAATGGAAACCAGGTGCACTGGTGAGTTAAATTGTCAACCGCGTAAGAACAAAGTGATGACTGGGGAGTTTAAACTTATTTGGTGAGGGAGTGTTACGTGATACTAGATTAGGACCTGGTCTTGTTGAAACGCCAGGCCCTAAGAGAAATATTGATTAAAAGTGGAATTGACCAATTGCAGATACAGAGCCACGCCTAAAGCTGGAATCATTGGTGTTCACTGAAAGACTCGAGAAGTGAGATTCGAGGTCTTTGCTAGTAGCACGTCCGTGTCTAGCTGATGGTTTATGAGTTTGTTGTTGTTGTTGTTGTTGTTGCTGATAAAGTGTTTGTAGTCTTCCAACCTCCTTTTCCAGCACCTCCTGTTCCACTGGATAGTAGATAACTTGTTAGTTTTAGTACTACTTTGCTACAAAATTGAATAAGCACAAGTACTAAGCTTGTTTTGTTAGTTTCTCTAGCAGCTAAATATAAATAAGAGCTACAATAAATTTTCAGAAGCGTACCAATAATCACGGTAGCCACAGTTAGGAAATGTTCAAAATCTTGATTACTAGCTAATACTTGAAATTTCATACTTTATAGAGGCAGAAACTTACATTGTTTGATCAGCTTCTCTTGAGCTATACTTTCTAGTCGCTGCTTAAGAGCTTTATTTTCCATACTCAGAATAAGATTCCGCTGGTTGATAAAATCAAGCTCAGCCGAAACTTTGGATCCTTCTGCCTGTAGATACAAAAGAATGTCGTAATCTAATACATCTTTCAGTAACACTCTCTTTAAAATGAAGGGTGTCTTAAACCTTACCTGCAATGCTTGTACATTCCTTTCTAACTCAGATATGTACTGGAGCTTACGGACTCGTGATCGTTGTGCAAATTGCCTGCAAGAAGCAGCAAGTAGAATAAGTATTCCTAGATGCAAAATCTCCTCAAGTCTATAAAAACCAAGAATCAATCAAGATTGGGTGAAGATAAATCACATACTGTTTTGCTCGTTTTATATTGGCAGCGTCATACGTCACAGGCTGAAGATTGGAACTGTTTTCCTCAGAAGAGAACTTTTTTAGGTCATGAGAAAGCGTCTTTGTTTCTACTGTTGCATCTTGAGACATATATGATGTTCCTCCCATGTATTTCCCAACAAGACTCTCTCTCGTACAAGTTAACAAACAAGGACGACCTCTAGATGGCACAACCGAATGACTATTCTGTTTTAGAAAATTAGCATCCTGAACTCCTCTTTGAGCGGAAGGACCCGTATTCCGATAACTGAAATCGTTTTGGAGAGTCAAACTTATGTTTGTTGCGTTAGCAACGTCTAGATAAGCGTAAGAGTCACTAGACGAACGCCGATGACCACATTTGCGAGCAGGGCTCTCTGGCTCATTGAGAAGATCATCAAGCCAAAAGGGTAATTCTTCTACCAAATGACTCTCAGAGGAAGTCCGTTGGTGATGGTTCGTTTTCTCATCACTACGCTTCTGACCGTTCCTTGAACCAATTAAACCACTCGGAATATACTCGAAATACGGCGCTGATGATACGCTAGGATACGGAATTTTTGGAGGAAGCAAAGCATGCTTTCCTGGATACATCATTTGTGATCCTTTTGAGCTAGTCATTGCTACACCTTTGCCTGCTAAATTAACACTAAACAAAATTATATCCAGTAATTCTAAATACAATCCTACTTTAATCATTCTAAATATATTAAATTTTAGGACATTAGGTGTCTAAAGTGATGAAAAAATCTTATATAGGATATTTTTTCTGTTTTTAGACATCAAAATCCTAAAATTTAATATATTTAATTACTAAAAAATTTTAAAACACTTTTGAAAATGTCTCGTGTCTTACTTCTTTTTTAAGCTTGGTCTAAGAACCTAGTAAGCAGTAATATTCAAATAAAAAACCAAGTAGACAATTTCATGCTCCTTTTTACTAGTTTTCGATAATTGATTCTAGTTTCAAGCTTAAAGAAGAAGAAAAACTAACTAATCAGTCGGAGGATTCGAGGATTGAGACTGGATCCAAATCGAATCAAAATCAGAAATCAGAAGTTGAAAAATGATAATTCCGACTTGTTCCGTTCACCGGAGATCTTTGCCACTTTGTCTTAACGTTGAAGGAGAAGAATCTCTTGATGAGAGGAATTTCGGAAACTTTAGTCCTGCAAAAGTAAATCAAAGGCTTCTTCTTCTTTGTCTTAATAAGACCTTTTTGTTTTTCTTACTTTTTTTTGTATTTTAAAACCGGCCATAATACTTTAATCATATTTTATATTTACCCCATATGTTTATTTTCCGCCGATTTGTGATTCAAATACGAACGAGTGAGTGAATCAATTTATACTATTTGAACCGGAACATAGGGAAACTAAACTTTGAATCGGAAAATAAATAGTAACATATATTTTTTTTTTTTTTAGTTTTCTTGATGATTTTCTTTGCACCATGCTGAAAATTCTATGTTTATCTCGATTAATTTGTATTCTCCGAGACTCAAACTTTATACTTGTAAAAACATTAATAAATCATTTGTCAAACTATTAGACCAAATAATCATGTTCTAATAACGTATTTTTTAGAACATGAATTTATATTCAATTAACTAACTCGAAAAATGAAATTAAACAATTTTTTTGATAGAAGTTTCCTAAGATAAAACATTCTAGATCAAAACAACCGTTCAAATATCCACACACAACGATGTTGTTGAATAAAATCCAGATCGTTCCCTAATTATAAAAAAAACAATCAGAAACTTTGCAAATCAACAATCCGAAAGTCGCATTCTCAACCGCCTCAACATTAGACGGACTGATTAACATATTTTTCTTACCTATATTATACATACAGTTGTCATATGATTAAAAGAGTGAAAAGTTTTTTTTTTTTGAAAATTGTTAATGTACAAAAGGGACATGGAGAGACAAAGACATTAATCTAGTTACAATTTACACGTCACAAACACTACTACGCAAAGGGAAAAATCCTCTTTCGTCGAAGATCATGTTTCAAGCCATATGGGCCATTTGTTTATTAATTCCTCTTTATTTGTATAATGATTGGTGAGTTGGAATTGATCTGTTACCTAACATAAAGTGCAACAACATGGGCCAAGTTGTTAGATATAATAATAAAAAATAAACATTAAATATTTGTTGATCACACTTATATAATATAGGTCCCCAAAAAGGAATAATCTTTAAAACCCTATATTTTGGAATTAAATTTTTAACACCCCTTCTCTAATTTTTATTTTTGTTCTAATTTATTTTTAATTCGAAAACAGGTCAATTACCATAAAGCTCTTAATAAATCTGAATTATTACATGATCGAACCGCAAATCCGAACCCGAATCCGGATCCAACCAAATAATCCGATTCCTCATGGGTTAGAACAAAAAAAGTGTGTCGAAATCCCAAAATCATCTTCACCGTTGCCTCTATTTCCTTCTCTCTCTGATTTGCAAAGGCGATTCCGGCGATTCTTCTTCATCTTCGTCGTAGATGTTGTCGGATGCCGTCTTCACTGTCTTCTTCTTCTTCTTCTTTTTTTTACTTCACCACCGTCTCATCATCTATTCATGGTAACCGACACCTCTTCAATTATAGAGAATGGGTTTTGATTTCGAATTGATTTTTGGTTGTAAGAAGGGTTCTAAAGTTTTTATTTGTAGTAGGATTTTGATTTGATTTCAAATGGGTGATGTGTTTTGATATGAATGGAGATGTATTGGGTCTGAAATTAGGGATTGAAATAAAATCCAATTTGGGGGATTTTGATTTCGAATGGGTTTTTGGATTTCGATTTGTACTATTATTTTGGTTTCAAAATTAGGATTTAAAGAATTTGCGTACTTACAAATGATTTTTTTGAGTTTGAGTAAGAACATGTTCGATTTTTTTTCTGGGTTTTTGGATTTGGCGTAGAGAGAAAACTTGTTTGGAAGTATTGTTCTTAGCGGTTGATGAGAGAATATGTTGATTCACGTTTTGTTACATAAGTGAGTGGTGGCTATGTTCTTTTAAATCTCTTTAAAAAGTTTTGATACTACATTAAGAACTACCAGTAAGCTTCCAAAGTCAAAAGTTCCTTTCTTTATTGGTTTCGTGTAAACAAATGTTGATTATTATGTGATATATGTTTGTTTAGGTTTGAAACCATTTGTGCATGGATATGGGAGCTTGTTAAACGGTTATACTGAGTTGCAAGAAGCTGTTGTTTGGGTTTATATTCATTATAATGTTGGTGAGTTTAGCATAGTCGAGTGTTGAGGTCCGCTTTTAGGATATAAACTTCTAAGATCTGTTTTATTCACTAAGAACCATAATAATTGAATCTCACAAATGTTGAATTGATTTTGAATCTCAGAAGATCAAGAATTGGCAGAACTAGAAGAAGAAGAATACGAAGAACGAGAAAGAGACCAAACGAGAGCAGAAGATGAGAAAAAACTAGAAGAAGCAACATTGGTTGTTGTTGTTTATAAGGGAAATCTAATTAAAGAAAAAGTGATGGCAATTTTTGGTGAGAAATCAGGTTCCGAGACTGGAGAAAAAAGAGAAGGAAGTGAAGTTGAAGCTGATGGGAACCGAGTAGTAGAAGAACAACAACAACAAAGGTGAAACGGAGGTTGAAAAGAATGACAAGCAAGAGAACAAAGAAATGGATTATCTTGTCTTAATGGTGAACTGATGTTTTAGGTAGTAAAAGATTAGAAATGGTAAACTGATGTGTTTAGGTATTACCATGTTATTAGGAAGTTTGTTTGTAATGTTAAACTCGTGTATTATGATAAATTAATCATGTACTATTAGTGTTACTAGGTACTACTGACTCTTTAGTAAAACATTTGAAAATGTGTTTCATCACAAAACACATGTCTTAAAAAAATAAAACAAACAAATTTAACATGTGCGCCGACAAACGAATAAAAAATATAATAATTTTACACACAGTTATACTTAGTTTTCTAGTAGTATTGATTTACATATAGTTATATTTTGACACTTTTCACGTATAATCAGTAGTACCATCGTAAAATCATAATTTTTCTAGTAGTATTTATCCAATTCATCCATTGAAATATATTTACTATCGTTTCATATATTAAAATGTTAGAAAACTCAATGTTTATTTGTTTGAGATAACAATGAGTGATTCTAGACATATATGAACATATGTTTAAAGTGTAGTCTTTGTCAAAAAATATGTTTTTCTTTAATTTTTGCTTTTTGAAAGATAGAGGTACCAAATAATCAATTAGACACACATTATACAGTGAATGGATGGTACATAAGTGAATTAATTATCATTCAACCAAACGTACACATGAAGAACACACAAAAGTCTCACGGTCATACCTAGTAATATGTAGTAGTATCATGCAGAGATACAAAATAAGATATTTTTTAAAATTCAGAAAACACAAATTCATACGTAGAATAGTATGTAGTATTATCAAGTATAGACAATTACCTAATAATGACTAGCCTCGCTGGATTCACCACGTAAGTAGTCATCCATAGTTCTTCTTCTTCTTCTTCCTTGATGTTCCTTGCAACCTTTTTTTTCACGTGCCGCGCATCTTAGCACATATCATATTGGCTACGATTTATTTATTTCATACTTGAACTAAAACTTTGACTTCGTTCCTACTACGAAATTGTTGACCCTTAAAGAAACTTAGACCATCTTCCCATGAAGCCCCAACTTTAGCCACAACATCTCTTTGTATTGGCAAAGTTATCCTCATCCATACTAATGTTTTCCTCATGAATACCATAATTATCCTCATTAGGTATCCTCTTTATATTCATTATCTGTCATAAAAAACTTTCAAACAGTTATATCAGTTGTATCTAGTTATATCAGACAAAGACAAAACACTCAAACTCAACAAACAGTAATATCAATTGTATCTAGTTATACCAGACATAGACACAACACTCAAACTCATCAAACAGCTATATCAGTAGTATCTAGTTATACTAGACAAAGAGAACACATATAACAAGTGACAAAGTTTTACAAGCCATACGTGGAACCAATGCATGGTGTTCTGATGGTTCGCATGTGTAAAGAAACTCCATATCACCTCTGGCATCAACGTCACTTTCTTGGACCTCTCTTGTTACTTCCAACATTTTTTTGAGTTTGGTTCTCAACTTCAATTACACTTAGTAGTATCAGTTATATCAGTCATATCTCTGCAGTTTCGAAATACTCTTTAGAATTCCCAATTCTTATGAATCTGACCTATTTAGCTCACGATTTTACCATTAAATCTACCAAATCACCCTAAATAACTTATAAAACAAGTCCGATATCAACATAACTATACAAAAATCACAAAATTTCAAATTTAACAACAAAACCCTAAACCCTATTATAACCCTAAACATGAAATTGCAAAAGACATAAACATCATACAAAATATTAAAAGGATTGAAATATGTAAGGAAGAGAAGAACAACCTTCAAATGAGAATCTCTTCGTTTTTTATACCAACAAGATGGAGAAGAAGAACGACATGACAACAAGATGAAGCCTCTATTTCTAACGAGATGAAGAAGAAGAACGATGACAAAGAAAGGATAAACTGAGAGACAAAAACATGAACCTAACGATGATGAACCAAACAAAGAGAGAGATGGAGTCTCTGTTTATGCTCTGTTTTGTTCTTTTTGGATATGGGCGTGACAATTAGAAAAGAAGGGGGAGGGTTTAATTTTTTGCCATGTGACGTGCTTTTACTGGTTCGGTTAAAATATGGTTGTTGTGAATTATTAAATGAGTTTTAGTTTATTTTTTGGTTTAATAAAAAAGGGTAAAGATGAGAAAAAGAAGGAGAGAAAGAAGGAAGGGTTTTAAAGATTTAGATAGGGTATTATGATTTTTGTTTTTATTTTTAGGGTTTTAAAGATTATTTCCCCCACAAAAATGACAAAAATAAACGTAATAACAAAAATTTCTATTTTCTCTAACATGTCTCTCGAAAACTTATAAAAAAAAAAAAAAAAATCCGATTTCCTGATCCAGTATGTGGCGGCCTTTCTTTAATTTCCACAACCTTTATGATGTTTAATCGTTAATCACTGTGTTAACTAATCACTAATCACTAATCGTTACCACTTCATATGTTAAATATTCCTACTTGTTTAGTTCTTTATGTACTTTATATAATTAACATCTGTATCATAGACTTCACCAAAATTTCTCTATTATCCATGCGTATTTATGAAGTTTGAGTGTACTCCCTCAATTCTCTTTTGTTTGATGTTTTAGAATTTTAACAACTATTAAGATCCACATTAAATCTTAGTTATAAATGTCTTGTTTTTTGCACCAAACAATTTTCTATAACTTTAGCCCAATAGTAATTCAATAAAATCAATTAATATGTCTTGAAATTTACAATTCATCATTATTTTTTCATTAAAATACATTGAAAATGTAAAAAATCAATTTTTTAGAAATATTTGTTTTTCCTACAACATCAATTAAAAGAGAACGGAGAGAGTATAATATAGAGCAATTGGGTGCGACGAGAATGAGACAATCACTATAATGGGCGTGAATGGTAAGAAAAGTAGAGGAAATGAGAAGAAAATAAAAAGCACTGTTAGAAGAAATATTTTTACCAATTAATTGAGGAGAAAAAAATTCTCCAATCTCCAGTTACTTTTTGACATTTTCAAAATATTTTCTTTTCGTTTCATTTCTACTTGACTGATACAAATAAAGAGAACAAAATTCTTCTCATTTCTTTTCTTCTATTGTTGTTAAACAGTCGGACCCAATAAAAATATGGCAACTGATGAAAAGTGCTTTGTATCAAAAAAAATTATCAAAATAAAAGATGTATTAGAGTTTATTGGGGTCGGTTTTCACCCACTCAACGTTAACGTTCAAAGTCTGATCGACACAACGAACGCATACTAAGCTACGCTGGCGTAGCTTATGTCGCATAGCTCCTAAGTCGCCGAAGCCATGAGATATGTCTTCTCTAATCCTAAGTCTTCTCGGTGTACGAGGCAAAGTCATCTGAATGCTCCCTTTCAAGCAGAAGAGAGCATTAGCAAACCGGGAAGCGACGAGGTCATCGGCTCGCCACCTCGGCACCATGAGTCATCAATCCTCCGCCTCGCTACCTCGGTGACCTCGGAGCTCGCCCGCGGTCTCATTAGCTTCCGGGCTCGCCCTCGGCCTCGTCATCTTCCGGGCTCGCCCTCGGCCTCATTGGCTCCCGACCGCAGCCTCGGCTCCTTGACAGGCCGACCGCAGCCTCGGCTCCTCGACAGGGCGACCGCAGCCTCGGCTCCTCGACAGGCCGACCGCAGCCTCGGCTCCTCGACAGGGCGACCGCGTGCTCGGCCCTTCGGTGGTCCGACCGCGTGCTCGGCCCAACGGCCTAATAACGTGAAGACGACCCGATGACACAAAGACAGTCCAAGGCCCGGTCCAGACGCGAAGCCCATGTTGATGCAACCGACTCAAGCAAGGCGATTCCGCGAAGGCTTAGGAGACTTAGCCGACTTAGGAAGCTATATATACATCCTTGTACAAACCCTAAGGGGGAGAGAATCTTATTGGAAACTTTGTACACAAATTCATTCAGAACAATAACAAAGCACTTTCTCATCTCTTGTGATCTTAGCTTACCCTAGAAATCTCTTCCTCTTCACGAACCCTTACAAATTTAATTGTGCTAGTTTAGGCTCCCACAGAGTTGTATGAGAAAAATAGAAAAATGAAAAAAAAATATTGATGATTCGTATAAACTAATATAAAACACGTCACAAATGATTTGAAATTGCTACATGGAAGTCAAATTTAACGATATAAATTTGTGGAAAAAACGACCGAAATTTGCATCGCCAGGTTTCTAAAACTTGTAGTTAAAATGCTAATTATTAAAGTAAATCATTCAAACAAAAATTACCAAATTTTCACTTTAAAATAGAATATGAAATAAAATCATCTCCAGCCCTCCTTTATTTTCAATTCTAAACTGTTGCAAAAAATAAGTTTATTCCAAATATAGAGTAATTTTATTCTCTATTCTTTTTTTTTTGCTCATCACTAAATTTGTTACTGAAAAATAAAATGGTAGACTGCTCTGGAGCTAAAGATGGATCTAGCCAATCCTAGGATTCGCCATTCCTAGGTATCAGCTGATTATAGCACTGAATGTGAGAATAGCTTTGATTTGGCAGAAGAAACCATCCAATGAACACGAGGTCACATAGAGAGGGAAGCGTAGCAGAGATATATAGTTTGAATAGTTTGGAATTTGGATTATTTATCCTTTAATTTTGGCCACGAATATGCCGTATCTTGTGGCAACACATTAGCACTAAATTTTACTAGTTAGAAAGAGGATTTTGACAAATTTTAGAAACTTTTGGGATGGCGCCTTATGTTTTTTTTTTTGGAAACTTTATGAAAATTATGTTAACGGGCTTTTTGTATAATTTGAGATTACAACTTGGTTTGAGATAAGGTAATAATAGGCACCTACTTATGGATGTAATATATGCATGTTAGATAAAAATGCATTAATAAATTCAAAATTTAATGATAAATAAACTTAAATTCTGTAAGGATTTACAGCGTCCCATGGACCAACAAAATAATTAGATAGTTTTAAAAAAAAAAAAATTAGAAGATCATGCTTAATTTATATGATATTAATTTTTTAGATGATAAAATCATGAGTTGCAATTAAAATTATTGTAGCAGCATGATTCCATGTATTAATATGTAAACATGCAAACCTAATTTTTGATAGGAAATGATTTAGCTCCTTGTAAATGTGCAACAATTTTCTTTGTTTTTGTAACCCTAAAACAGAGTCAAAACAATTAAGAACTGAAATGTGTTAGCACTGATGTGGCCATACCCTAATAAAGGAAGATGTGGAGGTTACTTGAAAAAGAAGTTATTAGCCCCCAATGAATTTACAGGAAATTATCTTAAAATAGAGAGAGGCATGGCGTAAACAAAGGCTCAAACAAAACTGCAAATCCCTTTATATTTTCAATCTAAACTCTCTCTCACCTCTTGCGGCAAACAAAAACTTAGACCTCAAGAAAATTAACCCACCACATAAAGATCAATTAAACAAAAACCTCTTTCTGCTCTCTCTCTCTCTCTCTCTTTTTCATCCCATATGTTGCTTCCTTGAGCAACATTTGAGGATCCATTGATTTACCAGACATAATAAACTTATATTCAAACAAACAAAAACATATATATTTGTGTGTGTGTGTCTTAATGATGAAATAGTAGATTGAGAGCAAGAAAGAGGTATATAGCTGATAAACCGCGATATGGAGATACAGAGAATGAGGCAGTTAATGTCCCTTTGGTCTAATTTGAAGAGTAGCCGCGTTTCTCTCACCGGTGGGAATCACACAGCCGCTAGGTTTTGCACTCGCTAGACTCGCCTTTCTCTCGCCCCGCTCTTCTCTTTTCTCTCTTTTCTCTTCTTTCTACTACTTCCCTTTTTTGATTCTCATTTAGCTTTTTTTCTCTTCCTCTCTTTTTCCTCTTCTTTAACTTTCAACTGCACTTTTTCGCGCGCTCTCTTCACATTTTAGGGCATAACAAAAAACAAAAAAATGGTGTTTGTTACTGTCCAAGACTTTCACTCCATGTGCCAAAAGCATTACCGTTCGAGCTCTTCTTTAGGCTCTACGGATTCTTTACTCAAGGCTTCTCGTACGGAAATCTTGAGTCTCTTTATGAGATCAACGCTTTTGGGTTTGTTGTTTCTGTCATTTACTTGGTTGAGTTTTCTCAAGTATGGAACCGATGGAACCGCTCCATCTAAGCCGCTTGAAGCCGACCATTCTGAGCTATTGCCTTTGCTTCTTAACGATATGGAGAAGGAAGGTCTCTTTAGGCTCGGAGATAAAGCACTCCTCTTAAGCGGAGGAGGTGATGAGGTCTCTTACTCTCAAACAGTGATTGAAACCGAAATGCTACTTGTATCCGCGGACGATGAAGAGACACAAAGCAAGGTCCCAAACGAGACCTTTGATATGGCATTTGCGCATTCTCGTCACATTGACTCAGCTGAATTTCTAGACCGGACTCTCAAAGTTGGCGGCATCCTCACCGTGCAACTTAACCAACACGATCTTCCTCCGAATTTCTTGAAACATTTGAACTACGAAATAGTCTACATGAGGAGGTCAGAGTACACGGTAATGGTGATGAGGAAAACAGGGGAAACAGAGGAAAAACAAAGCTTAGTCGCCACAGGGAGAAGGAAGCTTCTAAGTATCACAGATGAAGAAGCTAAGGAAAAAGCTTTGCGTAAGCTAGAAGATGTTCTTCTTGAACCACCAAGAGCAGCTTCAAGGAAATCAAGAACATACTTGAAACGGACACGGTACCTCCCTGACCTAATGGGAGACAGTTTGAACCTCGAGAGCTATACGAGGCGAGTATTCATTGATGTGGGTAACGGAAAAGGAAGTAGCGGAACAGAGTGGTTTGTTAAAAATTACCCAACGAGGAGTCTCAAGTTTGAGATGTACAAGATTGAGACGGTTAATGATGAAATGAGCTTGGAATCGGAGCGAATGGGAATGACCGAGTGGCTTAAAGAGAACGTGAAGGAGGAAGAATACGTGGTGATGAAGGCAAAGGCCGAAGTGGTGGAAGATATGATGAAGAGTAAGTCAATCAAAATGGTGGATGAGCTTTTCTTGGAGTGCAAGCCAAAGGGATTAGGATTAAGGGGAAGGAAGATGGATAGTAAGAATGGTAGGGCTTATTGGGAATTTTTGGCTCTTTATGGCAAACTTAGAGATGAAGGTGTTGCTGTGCATCAATGGTGGGGTTGAAGTTAAAGAACATGGAGACAGAACTGAGAGAGAATATCCATCAAACCAGTCTCCCTTTTTTTTAATGATATTTTATGTTTTGTTTTTGATTTGTTCTCTGTTCTTTGTGTTGTTGTTGTTGTTTTGTCTAATCTTGTGATCTTATTATATAAAGGAGAGTTTTTATAATTGTAACTCACGAGATCGCGACACGTGTTAAGTAGTCGTTTAGATTGTGACACGTGTCAATATATCTTATTATATAAAAATGTCAATATATTAAGATGTAAAATTAAACCTAATATGTTAAAAAAAACCATTTAAAAAATCATGTCATACGGAAAATATACAAATATACAAATAGAAGTATTAAGAAATGGTTCAATTACGTTTTAAAATAAAGATAGAGACATTAAAAAATAGTTCAATTGCCTTTTTAACGGAAAATATACAAATAGAACATTGAGAAATAGTTCAATTACATTTTAAAATAAAGATAAAAGCATTGAGAAATAGTTCAATTACCTTTTTTTTAAAAATGCTATAATTCTTAACAAGAAAAAAAAAAAAAAATATAGAAGAAATACAGAAGAAGCAAATTTCTACAACACTATAAAAACTAGGATTTTAACCCACGCTACGCGTGGGTCTGTTTTACCGATGTGTTTAAAAAATTGTCCAAACATATATAATTACTTTACTATAAATACTAAAACAATTTCAACATAAATAGTAATCTATATCAATAATTTTTTTATGTTTGTAGAGAATTTATCATATATATAATGTTTTAGCTATGATTGTGGCATGTCCTTGAAACGGTTATGAATTCTTGTGAACATCTATAAATTTTCAATATTTAACTAATTTTATAGTTTCCAAATATTTATTAAAAGAAATATTTCAAACATATTTACTCTCGGTTATTTTTGATGTTGCAAATATCAGCTTGAGTGTTGCTTCTTGAGTTTATTCCGGCAGGAAATTAACATTGTTGGCGAGTAAGAGAGTGACATAAGGATTTTGGTTTATTTTTAATCGTTTTAGATTTTCTATATTACTGTATAGCAAGAACAATTACTTTGACATATAAAAGGAGATTTTTTTAAGACTAAAATTATATCTCAAATTAGAAGAGAATCCGCGTACACGCGAGTATATTTTTAAATTTTGTATTGAATGAATATGTTAATGTTATGTATCAACTATCCATCCATTATGCAACATCTGAGTTTGTTTTACATAATTTTGAAGATATTTCTTAAATTCTACTTTGATTAGTTATAAAATTGACTACCGCTTAGTTGATTTGAATGAAAATCTAACAATAAAAAAGAGTTATTACAATTTAGAAGCATGATGAATATTTTTGATCTTAATATGTTTTATTGTATTTTATTTTCTTTTGGAACCAAGAGGTTCTAGATTTTAGGCATATAGTAAGTACCTTCTATTAGGGATGATAACATGTTAATTACTTCTTCTACTAAATAGTGAGATTCAAACTTGAGATCTTGAGGATCTTGAGAGCTATACATGATTAGAGCTATTGACAAGAGTATCTTTATTGTTGTTGTTTAGTTGATAATAATAAATTTTACTTTGGATTGTGGTAACGTTTTTATTTCCAACGTTTAAAATCATCTAACATATGACTAATATGATATCTCTTGAATGCCATTTGAGATATTCTTTTTTAAGTGTTATCAATTCATGTCTAGGACCCGGTAATATATTCTCAAGTGATGTTTATCCGAGCATCATATTTTTCCGAGTTATAACATCGAATTCTTGCAACTTTGTAAGAGAACACAAAGTAGACTTAGATATTTTAAGATTTTTTCATTAACTTGAAAATTTGGTAACATTACACCCTCGATATATATGTTAACGCATTATATGCATAAACCAAGAAAGGTATTTGAAACTTTGATTCCATCTATTGGCTTTTTTTTGCTCAAATTTTATTTTGGTTTTGAGGCCTTAGCCTTACATTTTGGTGCACGGGTTAGTGTCCTTTAAGTTGTGCTTGATCTTGTCTTACATTTTGTATGTTGATCATCTGTTGCTAAATATTTGTGTAAGAAGATATGTGTTACATACAAAATTTTAATAATATTTGTTTTGTGATTTGTGTTTTGTTGTTGATAGAGGTTTGTTTTTGCTCTTTTATTAGTATATTGTAACTCCTTAAGAGTATCATATGTGTTTTAAATTGGTTATTTTGGACTTCCGTTTGACATTTTAATCTGGTAGTTGGACACTAATCAAAGCAAATATGGCAAAAACGCACAAAACTGAAATCACTATTTTTAAAAATTCCAGAATACAAATTCACATAGTAATATCGTTCCACTCAGTTTGGCTCACATACACTCTCTTTCAAATTGATTTTCCTCCATTCATTCACCTTCTTCGTCTCCTCTCCCCACTAATCTCCAATTCAGATTTGACAACATCCAATAAATCAATTCTTTTTCCGTTTCATCGAACTACACACACTAACACATAAACTCCACCCCAACCATGGGTAGTGCCTCTATCACTGCACCCTTCTCATCATTCAGAAGATGCACTTCATCAATGATCAAGAGTTTTACAAGCATTGACAAAGACATGTCGCTGCTTTTGCGAGTAATGACATCCTATTTTTCTGGTGTTGTCACGATCATCTAAGTCACAATCAATTAATAACAGGTTCATATTAATTCATGCATGTCTCCTCAAGAAACTTAAGCATATTTTAGAAGCTTTAAGTGAAGCCTGACTTTCTTCAAATTCAGTCTTGGTGAGTTGCATATCACCTGTAAGCTCCTTCACAATCATATTTAATGGAGTTAGACGACGGCTAATAGCTGATGTGACCTCTGGCGCTAACGCCTACAAAGAAAAAAAAAGATGACAAAGCTCATCCACCTTAATGTATTAAGCTGATTTTACCTTCATAGGAGCTACATAAACAATCTTAAACTCGTTTTTGTGCAAGTAGCCATCCCTGAAGTGTTGTTTAATCTGCAAGACGAATTCATAAATTTCAAAGTAAGTTACGAAATAATTCAGTGTGATTAAAATATACCAACTTCCTTTACAGCACAACCACATTTCAAAAAAAATATACTCACACTCTTAGTAAAGAAAATCTCAACTCTTGTCAGCATTATTTGTGATAAATCAGGTTTCAGACAAACAAAAAATATTAACCAGGTAAAAGAAACTTACCTCATCTAAAACAACAATCATTGTTTTAAAGTAGAAACAAAATGTTTTGGTTGGCTCACCAAGCTATGTTTAGTTGTGGTTGCTCTACCTTATAACTCATGTTACTACTGGTGATACACATTTGGAGCAGCGTTATGCACATCCATATTTGTCCAGCTTTCGGAATGCAGCCATCGCATTAGATTTATCACCATCCATTATTCGGAAGGACTTCAACAATGCAGCAGATGTATGACCAGCCATTATTCTAGAGGAAAGCATCATCCTGAGATTGTTTTAAAGTGTGTAGCATTGGCTAGTGGAACAATTGTTGTGTCTGATAGGGAACGAATGACAAAAGGGTGGTATGTGATCCCGTAGAGATTTGTGCAGCGTCCCATTTCAAACACACCAACTTGAGAGATAAGCCCCTCTCGTAAAGCATCCGGTACTAATTTGCAGGTGCTGCTGGTATGAATCCATGGATGGCAGAGGTCTGAACTCATAAGATTGTGAAATCTAGCTCAGAAATCTTAAGACAGTGAAATATATGATCAGTAATCATGATCAATGTACTAATGAGATTCGATAGACCTAACCTTATCTAAAACAAAAGTAATAGGTTCTCTCATGTATGCATTGGAAAACCAGACCATAGCAAAATTCAAAGGGAAAACACTATTCTTTCGGCTTAGATACCTCCAAGGCACTGATGATTGGTTAGATAACTTTACGATAATATCTATGAAAACATGAAAAATCAGAATTTCAAACCTTCTCATCCAGGAAAAGGTGGACTATCCTCATGAATTTCCATCCTTCTTGATATTCCGAGCATCCTAGAAGCGGAGGAGATGGCCAACAATTTGTCAGAAGCCATCAAAAGTGACATAGTTAGCATCAACCGATATCGCGACCATATCAAAAGAAGCCACTTTGGAAAAAAAATGAACTGAAAGATGAGAAGAGATAGACGGTTTCTATTTGATTCATAGAGTAAGATGAATGGCCGTGAGGTTATGGTGTGAGGAGTGCAGAATTTATAGAAGAAGAGTTATGGGGTCGCGATTAGGTTTAAATAAAGAAAGAATAAACAATTTGAGGAAGATGTAAAGTCGCCGATGAGATCTTGTTTTAGCGAAGGAGAAGAATCGAGTATGAAAGAGATATTCATTTTAGGCCAAGTGAATAGTATTTTAATTAATTTGTTAATTGGGCTTCGTAACTGGTTTAATAAATAAAC
Source organism: Draba incana (assembly GCA_963576765.1). Lineage (NCBI taxonomy): Eukaryota > Viridiplantae > Streptophyta > Magnoliopsida > Brassicales > Brassicaceae > Draba > Draba incana. Next base: position 6,029,266 of record OY755215.1, on the reverse strand, counting down.
AGTGGGGTCCACTTAAAAAGAAGGGAAAGATGACGTGGACCCTCTAAAAGTAGAGAAAACTCTGGTATTATATATAAGATTCTAAAAGTAAAGTAACATGAGATAATTACTCAAATGACTTCCAAAAGTTGACTAATTACTCAAATAACTCTCCAAAGATAGGGAAGTAGGAAAAGTCTTTTAAACCTTGAAGTAATTTTATAATTACAGAAATGCCATTACAAAAAAAAAAATTAGGGTTTCAAAAAAAAAAAAAAACCAAAAATCTCTTTCCTCTTTTCTCTTCACGTGACTTCTCTCCTCTTCGAAACCGCGACTTCTCCGGCGACCACGACTTCTCCGGCGATCTTCCTCGTCTTCTCCGGCGACTCCAACGGTAAGTTTCCGGATTCTCTTAACTTCTCTTTTCTTCCATTTGTCTTGTTCGATTTACGGGTGTGTTCGTGTTCGATTTCCGGGTTTGTTCGTGTTTGATTTCTGGGTTTGTTCAAGTTCTTGTGCACTTTTAGAAAGTTTCGGTGCATTCTACAACATGTAATTGACAATTCCGGTTTCGTTTCGGTGGTAGAGAGAGTTTTGTAAAAATCTTTGGTGGTAGATTTATTTTTCTTTGATGGTAGATTTGTTTTTCTTTGATGGTAGATTTATTTTTCTTTGATGGCAGATTTATTTTCCTTTGATTCCGGTGACGCCGCGAAGACAAAAGCGTGCTCCGACGACCGATTCCGGCGGTAATTGCCGGAGAAGATGAAGCAAAAAAAACAAAACCCGGTAATTACAGTAACATGTAATTACAATTCCGTCTTCATGTTCTTGATGGTAGGTTTCGATTCGATTTATGGGTTCTTGTTCTTGATGGTAGATTTATTTTTCTTTGATAGTAGATTTATTCTCTGTCAATGGTATGGTAGTTTTTCTTTGATGGTAGATTTATTTTTCTTTGATGGTAGATTTATTCTCTGTTCAATGGTATGGTAGATTTATTTTTCTTTGATGGTAGATTTATTTTTCTTTGATGGCAGATTTATTTTCCTTTGATTCCAGTGACGCCGCGAAGACAAAAGCGAGCTCCGACGACCGATTCCGGCGGTAATTGTCGGAGAAGATGAAGCAAAAAAAGACAAAACCCGGTAATTACAATAACATGTAATTATAATTCCGTCTTCATGTTCTTGATGGTAGGTTTCGATTTGATTTATGGGTTCTTGTTCTGGATGGTAGATTTATTTTTCTTTGATGGTAGATTTATTCTCTGTCAATGGTATGGTAGTTTTTCTTTGATGGTAGATTTTTTTTTTTTATGGTAGATTTATTCTTTGTTCAATGGTATGGTAGATTTATTTTTCCTTGATGGTAGATTTTTTTTTCTTTGATGGTAGATTTTTTTTTCTTTGATGGCAGATTTATTTTCCTTTGATTCCGGTGACGCCGCAAAGACAAAAGCGAGCTCCAACGACCGATTGCGGCGGTAATTGCCGGAGAAGATGAAGCAAAAAAGACAAAACCCGGTAATTACAATAACATGTAATTACAATTCCGTCTTCATGTTCTTGATGGTAGGTTTCGATTCGATTTATGGGTTCTTGTTCTCGATGGTAGATTTATTTTTCTTTGATGGTAGATTTATTCTCTGTCAATGGTATGGTAGTTTTTCTTTGATGGTAGATTTATTTTTCTTTGATGGTAGATTTATTCTCTGTTCAATGGTATGGTAGATTTATTTTTCTTTGATGGTAGATTTATTTTTCTTTGATGGTAGATTTATTCTGGTGGACATGGAGGCTTCAGAGGTGGTGGCGAAAGAGACGGAGGTCGTGAATCTGTCTTGTCATGGTAGATTTATTGTTCTGTAATGGTAGATTTGTTTTTTTTCAATGGTATGATAGATTTTTTTTTCTTTGATGGTAGATTTATTATAGTTTGATGGTAGATTTGTTTTCCTTTGCTGGTAGATTTATTCTATGTTCAATGTAATGAATTGACATAATTTATATACTCTAAAAATTTGCTCTTTATATAATATGTTTCCAAATATCGTTAACATCAATTACCGTAACATTAAAACAGAAAACAAGTTAAAATTAAAAACAAAAAGACATACATAATAATAATACACATATTTAAGCTTCACTAATGGTGCGATTATTATCATATTGACGACAATTAGAACACTCATATTCTTTCTTAGGCTGATACCGCTCCATCTCAGTCTCCAATGCACCTTTTATCCAAAGAAACTAAGTCATATAATAAGTTTACCACCACAGTGTTATTTGAATGACTTAAGTCAGAGAACAAGTCTACCACAATATTGTTGTTTGAAGAACCTAGGTCAGATAACAAGTCTACCATAACTTTGTTGTTTGAATAACCTAAGTTAGATAACAAGTCTACCACTACATTGTTGTTTAAAGAACCTAAGTTAGATAACAAGTCTACCACAACTATATGACAAACTTCGTCGTATAATAAGTCTACCAAAACTATATGACAAGCTTCGTTGGATAATAAGTCTACCATAACTATATGACTAGCTTCGTTGGATAACAAGTCTACCACAACTATATGACAAGCTTCGTCGGATAATAAGTCTACCGTCATAATAAACAAGCTAATAAATCTACCGTAACGTTAAAAAAAACAAATATATCATCCAAAAAACAAATCTACCGTAACGTTGAAAAAGAAAACAAATCTACCATAACAACTATGTAATAAGTCTACCATAACAAGTCAAATAACCATCGTCGGATAATAAGTCTACCATCACAATCAACAAATCTACCACAACGTTTAAAAAGTAAACAAATCTACCATCCGAAAAACAAATCTACCATCCGAAAAACAATTCTACCATCCGAAAAACAAATCTACCGTAACGTTAGAAAAGAAAACAAATCTACCGCTGGTTTTAGTACGGTGTGTCTAGTAAACTGAGAAAATATTGTATAAGTCTACCGTCAAATACAATAAATCTACCACTCAAAACAACTCTACCACCATTATAACAAATCTACCGCTACATCAACTATAATAAATCTACCACTACATCAACAAGTCTACCGATCACGAAATTAAATCTACCACGCCAAATTAACTCTACCATCAAAGAAAATAAATCTACCATTCTACGGAAATAAGTCTACTGCTCCAAAATAAATCTACCATTGAAAACAATAAATCTACCATTCGGAAATAAATCTACCACTAAGTGGATACAATAAGTCTACCGCTCGTAAAAAAAATCTACCATTCAAAAAATAAGTCTACCGTTCAAAAAATAAGTCTACCGTTCAAAAAATAAGTCTACCGTTCATAAATAAATCTACCGTAACGGAACGGTAGACTTATTTTTTTAGGCGGGAACTTTTCCCGGCTAATTTCAGATTCATTAATGGCAGTTTCGTAAATACGTTTTTTTGTTATCAAAGAAATAGGGGTAAAACGGTCCGAAATTCCAAAAAACGTAATTAAAACTTTTGAGAGTCATTTTAGTAAACTTCCAACTTTTGAAGGTTATTCTAGTAAACTTCCCAAGTAACATTACCATATATCTATAAAAAAAAAAGGACAAACAAAAAAAAACAACTTACGCATAACAAACTCTATATAATAACACTAAACCGTTCACAAATCAATATTGTGCTCAGATTTTAAATCCTCCAAAGCAAATTACAAACTAGCATACTATGAATTCAAGAGTTTCACAAATCGATCAAAGCTATTTAACTATAGATCAACTAGATCGAAAACGTGTTTACCGTCGTAATATCGTACGTATTCTTCGAAAGTGGGAAGCTAGAAGTTTTAAAGCAAATAATGTACTCATAGGAGTCGAACTTCTGTTGCTTGATGAAAAGGTTTGTTTTTCTGGAACTTCTGTTGCTTGATGAATAAGTTATTACAATATACTTCTGTTTGACTTTTAAAAACTTTCATGAGTTGGCATCTTCTGTCTCCACTATTGTATGTTGATTTCCACGTATCCTCTGCAACTTCACCTTCCATGTATTTAGTGTCTTTCTTTAATATCTTCTTCCAAATATTTTATGCCTAACTAAAAAGTTAATTTTTTTTTTTTTTTTTTTTTCTAGAAGTTTAAATTCTTTTATAGGAAAATACAATTCAATGTTTTGTGCATCATTCTATGCTTCAAAGATTTGGAAATCAACTATGTGAAAGAAACATCATAGAGATTTGCAATTTCAATACGCAACCGACTAGCATAAAAAAATACAGAGTCTCTAGCCATCCATTTAACATAGTCTTAACAGCAAGAGCAACGGTTGCAAGTGTTGGACAAGAATTTTACAAGATTCCTCTGGAAAAATTCCGACTACAAACTTATCAAGATTTGGTACAATTAATCTGACAGATGACTTATATGGTAAATCTTTTGAATTTAATTTACTTACTCCATAATTCTAATTTATTTTTTAGTTTTTTACTACAACTTTATTTAGGCCTAATATTTTTTAATTCTTACACACATACAATTGGATACATCATTAAAGTGGATAAAGGTGATGTCCGTAGTAAGACTACTCCAACAACAACGCTTCGGAAGGTAGACTTGACTCTCTTACTGGAAAAGTAAGTTTCTATACACCCCCCACTTCATGCCTTTTTCACAGCTATTGATATAACAAATTTCATTATTTGACTGTTGATTTTATTTTCAAAGTGGAATTGAATTCCCTGTGGTCATATGGGGAGACCAAGCTGAAATATTTGAAGACAAATATCGTGATAGAAGATAGTAACATTGTCCTCGTTATGATAAGCGTTTTGGTCAAGATGTATCAAGGGACATTACAATTTAATGCATATTCTTCTACTAAGTTTTACCTGAATCATGATTCCGACTCCGTTACTGAATTTAGGAAAAGGTAATTAATATTCATATTTTAATATCACTAAATCTAATATAAAAAATTAAACTCTCTACTAAATAATTTTTATCTTTTACTTTAACTAGCTTGAAATACGATGGTGGTTGCTCTGTTAATCTACGCACCATGGTTCAACATGATAAAGCTGATGATGAACAACAGACAATTAATCATATTTGGGATTATGTGTCATCAGATGATCGTACGGTGATGCAATAATTTCAGTTCCTTTTTAAAACCAAACATGATTTATATGATTGTTATTATATTATTCTAACATATTTCTCACCAAATTAATTACAGACAAAAGAATTTTTATGTGAAGCAACTATCATGGAAATTGATGCACGTAAAGGGTGGAATTACATATCATGTTCCAAATGCCAGAAAAAATTAACAAAGTTAGAGGCCTCTCTTTTTTGTCCAAAGTGTAACAAATCACAGGCCATTGGAATGTTAAGGTAGATTTAATTAATTTTAATTTTTTAAATTCAGAATATTCAACTAGGGATATTTACTCACTATCTATGTTTCTAGCTTTAAAATCGAAATAATTGTTGACGATGGACGCGATACTGCAACTTTGATCCTATGGGATCCAGAAGCTTCAAAAATGCTTGGAACGACCGCTGAAAAAATAGCTATAGAAGATGTAAGTATTATCTATACCTACGTATGATTTTTTTTCATAAAGAGTGTTATTAAATATTCTATTTACATAGGTTGAAGACAAAGGAGTAGACACCATTCCTACAAGTGTGAATGTTACAATTGTTGGAAAGACTTATTTGTTCCGAATTAAAGTTACTAAGTCCGATTTCGATACATTGTATCCAAGCTTCTCTGTTACAGCAGTCATCGACAAGCAATTAAAGGTATTTATGATAAATCTATGTAAAGCTATTATTATTCAACCAATTTCACGATTTTGATGCATTATACATGTTTTCCATGTTTATGATGATTTCTTTATTTCCTCAGCCGAGAATGGAAGATAACTGCGAAAGAACTGCGCCAACTGCGGAATGTCTGAACAACTGCGAAAGAAAACGTCAAGAACGTGAAGAACATATTGCTGATGATCTTCAAAAGAAGCCAAGAACCAAGAAGTTGAACTGATATTTAATACTTTTAAATTTTAGCTATTCTTCAATTATAACTTATAAAAAGATTATTTCTGGTGTAGTGGAATTATTTTTATAAATTTTGAATAATTAGATTACTCACATGTTTTATTCCTATATATGAAACATGAAGATACGATTAAATTTATTAACTTTGCTATTTTAAATTCTGTGAAAGCAGAAATCTTACTATATAAAGTTGAATTAATATCACACCATAAGTATTTGTGAGAGGGAGATGAGAAGAGAAAAGAAAACAATATGCAGTTTGTGTGAATAAAATCTTATTATATAACTTACGGAAATTGCAAATACGTCGGACGGAAAAAAATTTAAATATCAAAAAGAAATAACAGAAAATTTAATTAGTGACAAGAGATATAGAAAAGGAAATTGACAATATTATATGTTGTTTGTGTACAATGGGAGAAATAGAAATTTAATCGTAACTTAAAAAAAAAAAAAAAGGAAACACATGTTAGGGTTTATTAAGAAAATAGAAATAACGAGTTAACTAAATTTCCTCTTGCTTATATATAGAGCGTATCATTAATGGGAAATACCAAGTAAACAGAAAAGCTAAACTACCGCATTGAGTCATGACCAATAGAGAGACAAATCAAGTTGAAGAAACAATCAAAATTGATGAGAAGGTTGAAATTTCAAACAATAAAAGAAAACGTTGTCTTATGAATGATGATCAAATCGCTGCTATTGAGAAAGCCCTTATAGATGAACCTGGCATGAGATTAAATTTATCTTCACTACAATCATGGGCAGGCAAACTAGGTCAATTGGTTAGTTTTATATTTCTTATGGTTGTTTTGTTCGACATATCTTATGCTAATTTTATAAGTACCTGACGTTTATTTTTCTTTTTCTTCATAGGGGTCTCAGGTTACAAGTACACAATTAAAAAATTGGTCAGAAAGTTTTCCCAATCTACTAAAGAAATTACAACTCCACTCCTTATCTAACATTAGAATTTATTGCAGGCTTTACAATAGAAGAGGCAAGCAGGCAACAAGCAAACAACCAAGGCAACCTCAACCAAAAACTTCTTCTACTACAGGAAATAATAGAAAGAGAAAAAGGCAATCTAATACCTTAGTCAACTGCAGTTTCTGTGATGCATTAATGTGGACATCTGAAAGTTTGAAACAATCAAGAGGAGAATTTAAATTCTCACTTTGCTGTCAACAAGGTCGAGTCAAATTGCCACCGTTTCGAGAACCTCCAACTTTCCTAGACAAATTGCTATCAGAGTCAACATCATTCCGTACCAGTATACGAGCATACAATTCAATGCTTGCATTTACATCAATGGGAGGCAAAATTGACAACGATATCAATTCAGGGAATGGTCCATACACTTTTCGTATGCATGGCCAGAATTATCACAAAATTGGATCTCTACTACCGAGAGAAGGCGAAACACCATGTTTTGCCCAATTAAACATATATGATACTGCCCATGAAATTCAGAACCGTCTCAACGCACTAGCAAAAGGGAAAAAAACGAAGCACTAGAAAATGGAAGAAAAAACGAACTAGATGAAGAGATCTTGCGAGGATTGATTGAGATGGTCGACATGTATAACGAGCTAGCTAAATTGTTCAGAAACGCTAGAGATAAATATGAGTCTAGAACAAATGAAGAATTCTTTATTAGACTAATAAAGAATAAAGAACGTGGGAGACAATTTGACTTACCACAAGGAGATGAGATTGCTGGACTTCTTGTGGGAGACATGTCTCTACCAAATTGTGACAGAGATATAATAGTGCATCCTAAAATGGAGAAACCTAAATGGATAAGCATTTTACATCCATTGTACATGCCACTGCAATATCCTCTGTTATTTCCATATGGTGAACAAGGCTACATTGAAAAAAGCATTCCATACACATCTGAAGAATCTGCAATCAAGAGATTATATGTTATAATGCGAGAGTATTATGCATATCAAATACAAACAAGATTATCATCTCCAGGAACAATAGTTCGTTCAGGCCAACTTTTTCATCAATATGTAGTTGATGCATATACTACTATCGAACAAGAACGTATGGACTAGTACTATCGTAACCAGAAAAAGTTAAGAGCAGACCTCTACAACAATGTGTGTGATGCAGTTGTACAAGGCGACTCAGATTCGAGCAAACTTGGTCAGCGAATAGTTCTACCATCTTCATTCACAGGGGGGCTGCGGTACATGGTAAAGAATTACGAGATGCAATGGCAATATGTAGATGGTATGGAAATCCTGTATTTTTCATTACTATAACTGCGAATCCAAATTGGGAAGAAGTGAATGATCATATAAAGAAAGCAAGAAACCAAAATGCAAATGAGAGACCAGATATTATATGTCGTGTATTCAAAATGAAGCTGGAAGAATTACTAAAAGATCTTTAGGATGGTGTCTTCTATAGACCTATTTCCGCAGGTACTAATATTAGTTATTTCCAACTGTAATATATCTTAAGAGTTACTTACTAATTCATTTTCATTTTATACACAGTTGTTCACACGATCGAGTTTCAAAAATGTGGCCTTCCTCATGCACATATACTTTTGTGGCTACAAGAGTCTAAACAAAACCCATCGGCCGAAGATATTGACACATTCATTTCCTCTGAATTACCGGATAAAGAGACTGATCCAGAAGGATTTCTATTGGTTGAGCAACTTATGATGCATGGACCATGTAGAAGAAAGTGTATGGAAGATAATAAATGCACCATAAAATATCCAAGACCCTGTTGGGAATGTCCTGAAATCACACTTGTATTCACTCTAGAGATAGTTGTACTGTCGAGATTAGACATTCATATGATACTAGGTGGTCATGACGTTTTGCTAGAAGCCGCTGATGATCTATGAGTTATGAACTCATTGCTAGTATTATATGATCCTACAGGGTCACACACCTAAGCAAACTGGATTTACTTTATGTGGGAATGATCATTAGTGTAATGATCAAATGATGTGTATTTGATACACATAAGAATCATGTTTTAGAGGAGGTGTCGATCGACACTATAGAGTGGTGTCGATCGACATGTGTATTTGATACACATTATAATCGTGGTTTAAGAAGGTGTCGATCGACACAACATTTGTGTCGATCGACACGGGCCAATAATCGAAATAGGGATTTCGGTTTAATGACTTAATTTGAGCCGGTTTATTTACTGGTCAATTAGGTTTTTGGCTCGTGCCTATATATAGGATATGAGGCACGAAAACCAGATAAGCCTTAAGTTTATAGCCGCCTCTGAAACGTAGGATTCCCTTAGAGATCCGATTCCAGGCACTAGCATCCCTGCGGATTCCAGTTTGTGTGCGTGTGGACTATCAGTAGAGGCACAACACTTGAGGTGCTCATAGATCTCGATTCCTGTTCATCTTTCGCTGCATAAACTCCAGGTATATTCGAGATCTTGTTCTTATAGATTCATTGTTTACAAACCCTAGATCCTAGGCAAAGGAACTTTCGTTAGGTTGTTTAATAGTGAATAAACCAGTAAAACCTGAGTGAACTCCTACAGTGGTAGCAGAGCCTTAGGGTTTAACATGTAATCTGCTAGAACATTGATTGAATTAAGAGAATTCAGTTTGCTAGATCGAATTTTTATGTCAAAATCGTTTTGTTATGAATTGATCAGCTCGAACTGCTCGTGTTGATCGACACGGCCTGGCAAAATTGTTTTATCAATTGCGTTCGTATCGGCTAAAAAACCCTAGTCGTGTCGATCGACACAATAGTTGTGGCGATCGACACGATAGATTATTCCTTGCGATTGATGAACCGGTTCAATTGGATTGAATCGGTTATCGCGCTTGGTTATCAGATCGATTAAACCGGCAAATTTCGGTTTGCTGTGGTTTGGTTGGCGTCGATCGACACAAATGTTGTGTCGATCGACACCGACCGGTAATCGACCCGGTTCAATTAGATTGACCGGTTATCAATCCGGTTCAATTGGATTGACCGGTTATCGAAAATTGAATTTGGTTTCGTTTATGTCGATCGACACAAATATTGTGTCGATCGACATGGACCGGTTATTGAATTGGTTCTGTTGGTTATCGAAATCGGTTCAATTGGATTGATTAGTTTTCGATGAACTGTAACAGAAAGGTAAGTGTCGATCGACACTAAGGTAGTGTCGATCGACAGCCTACTAAGATTATGGTTAGTGAACCTAAAATCTAATAACCGAACCAGATTTAATGAGATTGGGTTCCTGAATGCATATATGATATGTATTAAGGAATAAATGTTCAGTTCCTCGACTAAATATCAAGTGTTCTGGATGTCTTCCCGATCTTGTCAGCTGTCAAGGCTCGTTTCATTGCGTGACAGGCTTGCAGTGCAAGGTGTCTGCAGTTACATGAGTGAGGCAGTAGGTAATTGAGTTGATGGGCTTGCAGTGCATGGCATCAACTATTACATGACTAAAAAGATTGGTTTACTTGAGTGGGCTATCAGAAGTTCTGGGCCCATAGACATCAGGTGGATAAAACATAAGATGTCTTATCCACAACCAAGAGTCATATTGGATATGATTAGCAAAGTGTTGCTTACCTAAATAGCTAAGATTTGAGTGACAGCCAGTGGCTCGCTCGAGTTTTGGTAAAATATGGATCTTGGATCATTATATTCATTTGAGGAAACATTGTTTTGAATATAATGCGAGTTTTCTTAATTGTTAAGATTTCTCATTTCCTGAATATCATAACTGATTTTTCCTTTTCTTATTACAGTTATGTCTAATCACAACTCTTTCTCGTTGAGATCCGTCCTTGAGAAGGACAAGTTAAATGGATCCAACTTCCTTGATTGGTATCGGAACTTGAGAATCGTTCTCAAGCAGGAGAGAAAGGAATATGTCCTTGAGAAAGCTCTCCCCGAGAAACTAAGGTCCAATGCCTCACATGCAGTATATGATGCTTGGAATAAGCATTATTATGATGTGGTCGATGTGAGCCGTCTGATGAGGGATACCATGAACTCTGAATTGCAGGGGTAATATGAGAACGTGGAATCGCCTATCGAGATAGTTACTAGCCTGAAAGCTATGTTTCAGGAGCAGACTCGAACTGAGAGATACCAGTCAGTTAAATCTCTGTTTGAGTGCAAGCTACCAAAGGAAGCTCCAGTAAGTCCTCATGTCATGAAGATGATGGGTTATATTGATAACCTGAGGAGACTGGATTATCCCATTAGCCAAGAGTTGGCTACTGACATCATCCTGCAGTCACAGCCGACGAGCTATGATGAGTTCATCAAGTACTACATCAAGAATGTCTTGACGAAGTCGTTGACTGAACTGCATGATATGCTCAAGACAGCTGAGCTCAATATCAAGAAGGGCAAAAGGTTTATGAAACCCAGTAAAGACAAGGGTGAGAGAAAGGCCGTCCAGATCGTGAATCAGGATAAGCCCGAGTTTCTCACTAAACCCAAGTATGGCCCATCTGATGATGATACTTGCAGCTACTGTGGGGAGCCAAGGCATTGGAGGAGAAAATGCAAGAAATACATGGAAGATTCTATGGAAATAATGGAGATGTATGACACTCCTTATTCAGGTATTTGTGTTATTTCAAGTTCTATCTTATGGGTATTAGATACCGGTTGTGGTGCTCATATTTATTGAAATATGCAGGGCCTAAGCAACAGTAGAACGTTAAAGAAGGGACAAGTGGAGATGCTCAACTGGAATGAAGCAAGAGTTGCTGCATTAGCTGTAGGAAGTTTCCATTTGTAGTCGCCTTCGGGCTTGGTTTTAGAAACTATATTATTGACATACGTATACAAGACGATCATCTCAAAATTAAGATCTCAACGGAAAATAGTCATACCAGTGGCTTCATCTGGAATTGCAGCTACACTTTTACCTAATGGTCGAACAACACATTCCCGATTTAAGATCCCAATAGATCTTCATCAAGACAGTATGTGTAATATCTGTCGTAGTTCCATGCTCGCTGAATTACTTAAAGCAACAGATCTTATCATTTGGGATGAAGCACCAATGTGTCATCGATTTGCTTTCGAAGCTCTAGATAAGAGTCTGCGTGATGTACTCTCAATGACAGATCCAGATGCAACATCAAAACACTTTGGTGGAAAAATAGTGCTTCTTGGAGGTGATTTTAGACAAATTCTTCCAGTCATACTGGAAGGTAGTAGGCTAGAGACGGTTATGGCAACAATCAACCGTTCATATTTATGGAGTTATTGCTCTGTATTCACTCTAGAGAGAAATATGAGGTTGCATCAAGCAGAAAAAGATTTTGCCAAATGGCTACATGTTGGTGATGGCACATCGTCTATACCTCCTAAATTGAGAACCTCAAATGATGGATCATCCATGGTACAGATAGACAAGGACTTGCTCTTGCAAAATGATGGAGATTTCGAAGAAACCATTGCAAAGTCTACATACCACAATTTTAATGCTTCATATAAAGACAAGGATTATCTAAATGAACGTGCAATTCTTACGCCAAGAAATGAGACAGTTGATATAGTTAATAACTACATGTTATCTTGCGTAGAAGGAGAAGCAAAAGAATACTTGAGTTCTGATAGTATCGGTGACGACAAAGAAGAAGTGGTAAACCAACATATTCTTTACCCCGCAGAGTTTCTAAATACTTTGAAATTTTCAGGTATTCCTAATCATCAACTAACTCTGAAGATAAATGCGCCAATTATGTTACTAAGGAATTTAAATCAAAGAGAAGGTCTTTGCAATGGTACAAGATTAATAGTAACTCGCTTAGGCGCAAGGGTCATCGAAGGGGAGATACTTACTGGATCTAAAGCTGGGAACAAGGTTCTTATTCCTAGGATAATTCTTACACCAACAGATGCAAGATGGCCTTTCAAACTAAGAAAACGTCAATTTCCTGTGCGACTTTGTTACGCAATGACTATCAATAAGAGCCAAGGTCAAAGCTTGAACAAGGTTGGTTTATATTTGCAAAGTCCAGTCTTCTCTCATGGGCAGTTATATGTTGCGTTGTCAAGAGTGACAACAACTTCGGGACTTATCTTAACGTTGGAACAAAAAATTACGACAATGATATTTTGGAAAACATTGTATACCAAGAACTTTTCAATAACATATGATTTGAAAGACATTGTATTGGATGGAAATAAGTTTACTTTACTAAATCTAATAAGTTCACTACTGTATGTCTACCAATCTGAACAGATAAAGAGAGAAGTAATGGGATCATACCGGCTGTAAAAATATCAAAATTGTTGATGTCTTCAAATTCACTTTATTTCCTAAGTGCCAATTACCATAAATATCAATATTGGTGTATTGGCTTGATAACTTCAGAATCCACAGAGCAAAATAGCTTTGACATTCCTTGCCACTACCTGTAGTTTAGATAAACATTTCAAAGCTTACACAGTTCATTGTAGTTTGTTGTATTTGCAAACCAAGAAAAATCCAAAATTATTTAGATAACTTCTCTAGATGTATAAGGTATATTTCCTATTCCGTAAATGTAAATAACTTGATGAACAAGTTAGAATACTTGTATAAATAAGTCTATTGCCTAATGAATAAATCTGAGAGAAACTATTCCACTACTATGTTTCCTCCAAAATCTATCATAAGATTTATAAATATTATATTCGATTAAGAATCCAAAGAGAAGAGTTTTTGAATTCAATTACAAAATTTTATAATACCCTTTTTCGAAGTCAGATTTTTAAAATGAATCATGATGATTCTAACTCAAATAAATACATACATTGACGAATCAAAAGGTGATATCAACTAATGCTTAAATGTCGTTGATATCAAGGCTTGAGGCTCGCTAAGTCTAGTTCAAAATTCTTCGTTGTCAAATTTGATACTTTGTTGGACGTGGATTTTAGTGATATCAACGAAACCATGTTGGATTTGACTGAACTGAAAGGCATTGTTTCATTTGTCAATGTTTTGTTCTCTTATTAAAATTTCAAACTAAAATCCTAGATTAGTTTGAGCCGATTCTCCGGGTCGATTCAAGGACGCAAATATATTCACATCATCCAGTAGTAGAGCTTTAATTACTCATTCAAGTTGGATAATTTGGTCAACCCAAAATCATATTCAGTGAACTTTGTGCTGCCATTAGAATCAAAACTACCTTCTTTGGTAATTCCGATCTAGAACAAAAATGAAATCCATCAAAATCGTTTTGCTCCTATTTGAAAAGGTCATTTTTATTTATCCGAAAACCGAGGCAAGATTGTACGTTACAGAAATAGATGCAACATTATTTTTCGTCACATGCTACCATAATGGAAGGGGCAGGCAGAAAAGAAAAAAAAGGTGTTCTGCGAATAAACCTTCTAAATTGTTAGGATTTTGCGAGTATACCTTCCAGGTGATTTAGATGCAAGTCAATTCTCGAGGTAAAAGTCAACCCACAATATAACCTTCCTATATTTACCGTGTAAGAATCTGTGTATTTTTTAACAATGGGCCCATGATAAATTTAATATCTCAATATTTTAAGGCTATACTTTATTTTAAGGCCTATACTTTATTCTAAGATCCAATTATATATGAGCCGGTCTTGGTTATTTATTTAGGTTAACTTAGATACTATATAAAAGAATCTTCGCTTTTGTTTTCATTTCATTTCCACAACTTTTAGAATAATCTTTTTCGAGAAGCAAAATAATATTTTATAAAAAATTCATGCGAGATTTGGATTACATGAAAGAAGAAATAGCAAAGATTGTTATACATTGAAAAGGTAAAAATAAATTTCAAATGTGTAAGAGATTTTAGTCGCATCACAAAAGTGCTCTTAATTTGATTAAAATTTTTCATTTTCTTGTGTGTGAACAGAAATCAAATTATAGACGATTTTGTCTAAGTCAGATTAAGTCATGACGATCTAAAGAGAGAGCAACACACCAAGAGGAAGGAAAAAAAGAAAACAAAAAGAGAGTAAGACACCATAGGTTGATCTATTAACTCCAATATATCCCATACCACGCTGATTGATGTGTTTTTGTTTTTTTTTTTTGGTAGGGATGATGTGTTTTTGTTTTTGTTTTGTCACAGTTGATTGATGTGTTTAAATTGGTTCTTTGTTGAGGTTAATTTTGGTTCTCTATAAGGTTCCCAATATTTTTATTTTTGGAACAAAACACCGATTATATCCCAAACAAAATTTTCATAAAAAAACTTATGCTTATTATGTGATAATAAGCATAAGTTTTTTTATGAAAATTTTTTTGGGATGCCACCAAACAAAATTTTTGTTCTTTATATACCATTAATTTTTAAAAATTCCTTTTTTTAAAGGGTCTAGAATTTAAATTTTTGGGTTTGGGTTAACTATTTTTACAATTAGGGTATAGTTTTAGGGGGTAGGATGTAGGTTTAGGGTTTAGTTTTGATAATTTAAAACTAAGTTTAATTTTGTGGTATCTTTGGAACATTTGAAAAAAATGGTATCTAGGAAACTTTTAAAAATTGGTGGTATAATTGAAAAAAAAACTTTAAAAAGTGGAATCTATAAGAATTGCTTTTTTTTTATTACACCAAAATATAGATAGATATCTCGAAATCAGTTATGCATTAATAAATATCAAATTTTAAGATTTTTCTATTCAATCAATTTCACGCCAAGTTTTCAAATATTTTAATAACTGTGTTGTGCTTATGTAACTAATGAACCTTTGATCAAATTACTAGATTAAGGGATTTTTACTCCTAATTTATTTTCAAGCAAATTACTAGATTAAGGGATTTTCACTCCTAATTTATTTTCAAGAATAAAAAAGTATTGATTATTTTTTATTACCAAGATAAATAGATTTGATTACCAACTAAGAAGAGTTCTTGAATTCGATTACAAAGTCTAAATTTATTTTCTCTTTATAATCAGACCTTTTTTTTGTCAAGGCCAGATTTATAATTGGACTCATGGTGATCAACGTGAAAGAAAATCGATCTTGAAGAATCAAAAGGTGATATGATTTCTTCATTGGTTTGCTTTTCCATGTTATAAAAAAGGGTAATTAGCATGTATATTACAATTTCCATCAATAATAAAAAATTTAACATAACCTAAATCATAATTAGGTGAATAACATTGAACATTAGTAAAATGATAATTTTACCCTTTATACAATTTTTAATTTAACAATTCTACATTACATAAAAATAAACTAAAACCTAAATTAAAAAACACGAGACCATGTGTAACGACTGTAGCCCAAAGTTTTGATATTCTTTGGAGGTGTCGATCGACACCCTTGGGCAGTGTCGATCGACACCAGTCGCGAGTTTCGGTTTCGGTTTGCGAAAACCGCGATTTTCATGCGGTTTAATTCTCGAAAACCCTAAGCTCGACCTTTTTAATGGCCTGGGATCGCGAGCCATCGGGTTGGAAGGAGAAATCAGAGAGAAATTCGTGTGAGAAGGGAGAAAGAAGGAGAATCAAGTGTTAATCATCCGTTCGTTGAAGTTTCGGTTCGTATTCTCGAGGATTCTTCGTCTATTCGTGGTTGTGGTGGTTTGTGAGCAGTCCCTGTTCGTTCCAGTGGTGAATTAGGAGTTCTAGGCCGTGAGTTCGTCGTTTTTGATCCGTCTTTCCTCTTCGAATAGCGAGGTGAGTGCGTGATCGCTAGGACTGTCGTAGATGATCGTTTATAGCCTTTTATGCGTGTGATTTCGTGAATTGTGACTGATGATTGATGTTTTGATGCTGTGTATTCGTGTTAATACTGTGTAATCGTTCGGAAATGGTGATAACGTTGATTCCGGGTCGAGACGTGAGAGGAGACTCTCGGTTCTGGATTCTGTAACAGGGTGTCGATCGACACCTAGAGTTGTGTCGATCGACACCACGAAATGGAATTGATGCTCGTGTTAGCGAGTGTCGAGCGACACCTAGTGGTTGTGTCGATCGACACTGGGTGCAGTTTTTCTGTACGAAATTATCAAGTGTCGATCGACACCGCCGGGGTGTGTCGATCGACACCGCCGGGGTGTGTCGATCGACACCTGGTTAATTATTAAGAAATATTATTAAAAATTTAAAGAATGTTTAATTGGTAAATGTGGTAAATATGAATTACCTGTAAATGTTAATCTATGTTAATCTGTTGCGGGATGACCGCATCACTGAGTATTTATGATAATACTCACGCAACTCCCGTTTTCCTTTGAGTTGCAGGTAAGGGCAAAATTGTGATCGTGGAATCGAGGCGATGACGGGGGATGATAGGATGTCTTTATTTTATATTGTTGAACTGTTAGTAGCCTATTAGGTTGCTAGTGATATGGATTTTTGTTGGATTTGATAATTCCTGAATTTGGTTATTTAATATTGGTTTTGGATTTGAATATTCTGTTGGTTATTTCCGCTTGTTGCACACCTAATTTAATTACTGTTTAATTAAAAAAAAAAAAATACGGGTGTTACATTTTGGTATCAGAGCCTATAAGGTTTTAGGACGTAGGTTGTGTGATCTGAGACTATGTGATTTACTGTGTTCGTATAGAGTCTTAGATCATTCCCCCGAGCCTCCAGTGTGATTCCACGGTATGTTGTATTTTTTTTTCTGTGTGACTTCTAGTAGCTTAGCCTGTATTTTTTGGGATATGGAGTGCAGTATGGTTCCTGGAGCTAGAGGTCGTGGCAGAGCTGGTGCCCGTGGTGGTAGAGTTGGTGGCCGGGGAGGCCGAGGTCATGGTCGCGGTCTAGTGTTTGAGTCATCTTTGAGTGCTGTGCCGACGTCGGATACTCCTATGCATCATTCGGGTTCCGTGAGCGAGACCAGTGGTAGTGCCAGTGTGGGTGCTATGGGCGCCGGGAGAGGCGCCGGGATGGCTGGTAGGGGAGCGGGCCCAGGTGTGGGTGTCGTTCCAGCTCAGGATCGTATGGATCGCATGGAGGGGATTCTGACAGAGTTATTGGGGCATTTTCCGGCGGCAGTTCCGGTTCAAGCTCCAGTGGTGCCTCCAGTGGCAGAGGTGCAGCCGAGGGCTGCGATGGCTGAGGTGCGACCGACCTATCTGGAGATGATGGGGCAGATGCGTCAGATGAGTACTGCTTTCTTCGCGGGCGGTGTTGGGCCTGAGGAGGCAGATGAGTGGCGCATGCGCATGGAGCGTAACTTCCGTTCGGTTCGATGTCCGGAGGATTACCGTGTTGAGATATCTATCCACTATCTAGCTGGGGATGCTTATTTATGGTGGAGAGCGATTGAGGCAAGGAGGCCAGGTGCTGTTTGGACATAGGGAGAGTTTGTGGCTGAGTTCAACGCCAAGTACTTTCCTCAGGAGGCTTTAGATCGTCTCGGGACGAGATTCGTAGAGCTGTTTTAGGGCGATCGTACTGTGCGAGAGTATGATGCCGAGTTTAGCAGGTTACTTGTCTATGCGGATCATAGCATGGAGGACGTGCGGACTCAGATCCAGAGGTTCTTGAGGGGACTTCATGCAGATTTGAGGATTCGCTGCAGGGTTTCGGAGTACGCCTCGAGGGCGAAGCTGGTTGAGATGGCTGCAGGCATCGAGGAGGGTTTGAAAGGTCAGTTAGCTGTAGCCGCTCCAGTGGCCGTACCCGTGTCGGTTGTTCCTGCTGTTCAGCCGAGGAGACAACAACAGCAGCCGCAGCAGCAGAGTGGTTCTGGTTTTGGTTCCGGCAAGGGCGGCAAGCCTGCGCAGGGCCAGAAACGGAAATGGGATGGTGCTTCCAGGTGCAGTCAAAGGGGCGGAACATGTTATGGATGCGGGAGTCTAGAGCATCGTTTGGCGAGTTGCCCCCGCAAGGGCGACCATCAGCTGGTTATGCAGTAGCAGCCGCAGTGCCAACCGCAGTTGCAGCAGCGGGATTTGAGAGTGTGCTTCCATTGCAGGGAGCCAGGGCATATCCGGACGATGTGTCCCAGATTGCAGCCGGCGACCGTAGCAGCGATTCAAGCAGTTGAGGTGCAGCCGAGGGGTCAAGTTGCGGCAGTGCAACAACCGATTGGCCAGATCGGGCCGGCACCGAAAGAGTTTTCGCCAGCAGAGTTCGGTCAAAACAGTAAAGCCGGGCAGATCACAGGGACCTTGTTAGTGGGCTGTTTTGATTCCTACGTGATGTTTGATTCGGGAGCATCACACTGCTGTATTACTCCAGAATATGCCGAGAGCAGTGGCATACGGAGCAGCATTGGAGAGCGCGCAAGTATGGCTAAGGTGGCTGGAGGAGGTTTCCTGGCTACTTCGGGCCGTGCTAGAGCAGTAGATGTTCAGATTGCGGGGCATTCGATGCCAGCGGACTTGGTGATTAGTCCAGTTGCGCTGTATGATGTGATTCTTGGTATGGACTGGTTGTCTTTCTACCGGGTTCACTAGGATTGTTATCGAGGCAGAGTGGTCTTCGAGCGTGCTGGAAAGAAGTTGGTGTTTCTGGGCTTGAGACCGACTTCCAGTAGCCTTGTGATTTCGGCTATTCAGGCGGTGCAGATGATAGAGCGATGTTGCGAGGCATATTTGGCGATGGTCGTGATGTCAGAGGGCAGTAGTGAGGTGGCTTCTGAGGATATTTGAGTTGTTCAGGACTTCGAGGATGTTTTCTGATCGTTGAAGGGATTACCACCATCTCGGTCTGATCCTTTCACGATTGAGTTAGAGCCCGGGCCAGCTCCGATATCTAAGGCTCCTTACAGGATGGCTCCAGTAGAGTTAGCGGAGTTGAAGAAGCACTTAGAGGACCTTCTGGAGAAGAGTTTTATTCGTCCGAGTGTTTCGCCGTGGAGAGCGCAAGTGTTGTTCGTAAAGAAGAAAGATAGAAGTTTTTGGTTATGCATCGATTACCGAGGACTTAACCGACTCACTGTGAAGAACATGTACCCTCTCCCGAGGATTGATGAGTTGTTGGATCAGTTTAGGGGTGCGACCTGGTTCTCCAAGATAGACTTGGCTTCAGGGTATCATCAGATTCCGATTGATGAGGCAGATGTTCGTAAGACGGCATTCAGGACGAGATATGGGCATTTCGAGTTCGTGGTTATGCCTTTTGGTTTGACGAATGCGCCAGCGGCATTCATGAGATTGAAGAACGACGTGTTCAAGGAGTATTTGGACGTGTTCATGATCATCTTTATTAATGATATCTTGGTTTACTCGAGGAGTTCCGAGGAGCACGAGGGTCATTTGCGGTTGGTCTTAGAGAAGCTTCGGGAGCAGAAGCTTTACGCAAAGTTGAGTAAGTGCAGTTTTTGGCAGAGGCAGATGGGTTTTCTAGGTCATATTATGTCTGCAGAGGGAGTTTTTGTGGATCCGGCTAAGATTGAGGCGATTCGAGATTGGCCGAGACCGAGTAGTGCTACTGAGATCAGGAGCTTTCTGGGTTAAGCAGGATATTATCGGAGATTCGTCAAGGGCTTTGCGAGTATGGCGCAGCCGATGACGAAATTGACGGGTAAGGAGGTTCCGTTTGTTTGGTCGCCGGAGTGCGAGGAGAGCTTTGCGAGGCTCAAGGAGATGTTGACCTGTACGCCGGTGTTGGCATTGCCCGAGCCGGGAAAGCCTTATGCGGTATATACTGATGCTTCAGGAGTTGGTCTAGGTTGTGTTTTGATGCAGGAGGGTCGAGTTATTGCTTATGCTTCGAGGCAGTTGCAGGGTAGTGAGCGTAATCGGCCTACGCATGATCTAGAGTTGGGAGCCGTTGTGTTCGCCCTGAAGATCTGGAGGTCTTATCTGTATGGAGGCAGAGTGCAGATTTTTACGGATCACAAGAATCTGCAGCATATCTTCACTCAGCCATTGCTGAATATGAGGCAAAGGCGCTGGGTTGAGCTGCTGGCGGACTACGATCTGGAGATTATTTATCATCCGGGCAAGGCTAATCTGGTAGCCGATGCCTTGAGTCGACGGAGGTTCGATTCAGCCCGTGAGCAGGATATCGAGGATCTGGTAGGCGAGATTAGCACATTGCGCCTTTGTGCCGTTTCAGAGGTGCCTTTGGGCTTAGAGGCACTCGATCAGGCAGATCTTCTCAGTAGGGTTAGAGTGGCTCAGCAGAGTGATCAGGTTTTGTTGGGTATGTCGCGAGCAGTGGATTCTGAGTATGTGGTCTCTTCGAATGGGATAATTTTGATTCGTGGGCGAGTTTGTGTTCCTCGAGATGAGGCATTGAGGCAAGAGATTCTGAGTGAGGCTCATTCGAGCAAGTTCTCGATTCATCCGGGTGCGACTAAGATGTACCAGGATCTCAAACGGTATTATTATTGGGTCGGGATGAAGAGAGATGTGGCAGCTTATGTTTCCAAGTGTAATACTTGTTCGTAGGTTAAGGCCGAGCATAGAGTTCCGAGTGGTCTTCTGCAGAGTTTACCCATTCCTGAGTGGAAGTGGGATATGATTACGATGGATTTCGTGGTTGGGTTACCTACATCGCGGACATATGATGCTATCTGGGTAGTTATGGATCGGTTGGCGAAGTCAGCGCACTTTTTGGCCATTAAGAAGACCGATGGAACGGCTAAATTGGCTAAGAGGTTCGTGAAGGAGATAGTCAGGCTGCATGGAGTGCAATCCAGTATTGTTTCAGATCGAGATCCCAAGTTTACATCGGAGTTTTGGGGAGCATTTCAGGCAGAGATGGGCACTAAGGTGCATATGAGTACAACTTATCATCCGCAGACTGATGGGCAGTCAGAGAGGACTATTCAGACTATGAAGGATTTGCTGAGGATGTGCATTTTGGATTGGGGTAGTTATTGGGCGGATCATCTGTGTTTGGTCGAGTTCGCTTACAATAACAGTTTTCAGGCGAGTATCGGTATGGCTCCTTTTGAGGCTTTGTATGGGAGGCCTTGTAGGACGTCGTTATGTTGGACCCAAGTGGGGGAGCGCAATATTCTTGGAGCTACTTATGTTCAGGAAACGACGGAAAAGATCCGAGTCGTGAGATTGAACATGAAGGAAGCTCAGGATCGTCAGAGGAGCCACACTGATAAGCGGAGGCGAGAGCTTGAGTTTGCGGTTGGAGATCGTGTGTATCTCAAGATGGCTTTGTTGCGCGGCCCTAACAGGTCTATTCGGGAGAACAAGCTGAGTCCGCGGTTTATGGGTCCGTTTCTGGTGGTGGAGCGTGTTGGACTGGTTGCGTATCGGCTCGAGTTACCTCTGATTATGAAGGCATTTCATAAGGTTTTTCATGTTTTGATGTTGCGTAAGTGCCTGCATGAGTCGGAGGAGTTAGTGCTTGAGATCCTTACAGATCTTCAGCCAGATTTGACGGTTCCGGCGGTTCCTGTGAGGATCCTAGAGAGAGGAATCAAGGAGCTGCGTCGGAAGAAGATTCCATTGTTGAGGATTTTGTGGGATTGTGGCGGTTGCCAATAGGAGACTTGGGAGCCAGAGGCGAAGATGAAATTAAAGTTCAGGAAGTGGTTCGATAAGCAGGTCGCGGCATGAGCTTTATTTCTCTTTGTGGTTGTAGTTTTGATGGTTAGCATGTTGATGCTTTTGTATCGTTGTATTTTTGTTTATGTTGTAACGATTTTACTTTCGAGATTAATAAGATGGAGTTGTTCCTTATTTATCTATGTGTTGTTATAAGATGAGTTTTCTTATACGTATCATGTGGCGATATTCCGGGATTGGGAGTATCGAGTTGGCCACGCGAGGTAGTTCTAGTCGATAGATGTTTATAGACGTTTTATAATTTATTACTCTAGCGGCTGCGGCTCCGAATAACTCATTCACTTTTTTTATCTGGAGATGATTAGTTCTTCAGCGAGGATGATTAGTTCCTCAGAGGAGATGATTAGTTCTCCTGTTTACTCTTTGGGATGATTAGTTCTTATTACGAGTATCGAGGGATGATTAGTTCTCTCGAGGGGATGATTAGTTCCCCTGTGTACCCGAAGGTCAAATTGTTGGGAATATCCTGAAATCATACTTGTATTCACTCTAGTGATAGTTGTATTATCGAGATTAGACATTCATATGATACTAGGTGGTCATGACGTTTTGCTAGAAACCTCTAATGATCTATGAGTTGTGAACTCATTGCTAGTATTATATGATCCTACAGGGTCACACACCTAAACAAACTAGATATACTTTATGTGGGAATGATCATTAATGTAATGATCAAAATAACGTGTTTTAAAGAGTGTGTCGATCGACACAAATAAGTCGTGTCGATCGACACAGGCCAATAATCGAAATAAGGATTTCGGTTTAATGACTCAATTGATTCTGAATCGGTTCAGGATCAATTAGGTTTTCTCCAGGGCCTATATAAGGAGTTATAAGGCACGGCCTGAAAAGTAAGGGTTTTGTGAAAATTTTCTGGCAGCCACTTTAAAACGCAGAAACTCCCAGAGAGATCCGATCTACCAGTACTAGCATCCCGGCGGATTCCAGTTTGTGTGCGTGTGGACTATCAGTAGAGGCACAACGATTGAAGTGCTATACATCTCGAATCCCTGTTCTAATTCCGCTGCAAAACTCCAGGTATATTCGAGATCCGTTTTTTCAGATTCTTCGTTTACAAACCCAAGATCCTAGGAAAAGGAATCGTGACTAGGTTGATTAATAGAGATTAATCTTGTAAAACCTGAGTAAATTCCTACAGTGGTATCAGAGCGTTAGGTTTTAACATTGTAATCTGAATGAACAATATTCGTATTTGATCAAGTTTTCATTTGCAAAATCGTTTTGTTGTAAATTGTTCAAATCGCCTGAAAAACCTAGTCGTGTCGATCGACACAATGGTTGTGTCAATCGACACGATCGTCTCTGCCTTGCGATTGATGAACCGGTTCAATTGGATTGAATCAGTTATCGCGCTTGGTTAACAGATCGATTAAACCGGTAAATTTCGGTTTGCTACGGTTTGGTTGGCGTCGATCGACACAAATGTTGTGTCGATCGACACCAACCGGTTATCAACCCGGTTCAATTAGATTGACCGGTTATTAATCCGGTTCAATTGGATTGACCGGTTATCGAAAATTGAATTTGGTTTGATCAATGTCGATCGACACAAATGTTGTGTCGATCGACACTGACCGGTTATTGAATTGGTTCTGTTGGTTATCGAAATCGGTTCAATTGGATTTATCGGTTTTCGAAAAACTATAACAAAGAGGTAAGTGTCGATCGACACTAAGGTAGTGTCGATCGACAACCTACAAAGATTATGGGTTAGTGAACTTAAAATCTTATAACCGAACCATATTTAATGAGATTAGGTTCCTGAAAGCATATGTGATATGTGTTAAGGATTGAAAGTTCAATTCCTCAACTAAATATCAAGTGTTCTAGATGTCTTCCCGATCTTGTCAGCTGTCAAGACTCGTTTCATTGCGTGATAGGCTTACAGTGCAAGGTATCTGCAGTTACATGAGTAAGGCAGTAGGTAATGAGTTGATGGGCTTGCAGTGCATGGCATCAACTATTACATGACGGAAAGGATTGGTTTACTTGAATGGGCTATCAGAAGTTCTAGGCCCAGAGACATCAGGTGGTTAGAACATAAGATGTTTTATCCACAACCAAGAATCATATTGGATATGATTAGCAAAGCGTTGCTTACCTATATAGCTAAGATTTGAGTGACAGCCAGTGGCTCGCTCGGGTTTTGGTGAAACATGGATCTTGGATCATTATATTCATTTGAGGAAACATTGTTTTGAATATAATGCGAGTTTTCTTAATTGTTAAGCTTACTCTTTTATTGAACATCATAACTTACTCTCTACCTCTTTTGTTTCAGCAATGTCTAGCTCAAACAACACATTCTCCCTGAGATCTGTCCTTGAGAAGGACAAGTTAAATGGATCTAATTTTCTCGAATGGTATCGGAACCTGAGAATTGTTCTCAGGCAGAAGAAGAGGGACTATGTCCTTGATAAAGTTCTCCCCGAGAAGTACCGTGCCAATGCCCCGCAGGCAGAGAAGAATGCTTGGGATAAGCATTCGAATGATGTGGTCGATGTGACTTGTCTGATGCTGGCTACCATGAACTCAGATTTGCAAAAGCAATATGAGAACGTGGCGTCGCCCATCGAGTTAATCACTAGCCTGAAAGCGATGGTTCAGGAGCACGCTCGAACTGAGAGATACCAGACGGTTAAATCTCTAGTTGAGTGTAAGCTACCTTGTGATGCTCCAGTAAGTCCCCACGTCATAAAGATGATGGGTTATATTGATAACTTGGGGAAACTGGACTGTCCCATTAGCCAAGAGTTGGCTACTGACATCATACAGCAGTCACTACCGCCAAGCTATGATACGTTCATAATGAATTATAATATGAACAGCTTGACGAAGACGTTGACTGAGTTACATGGCATGCTCAAGACTGCTGAGCCAAACATCAAGAAGGGTGCCCCAAATGTGCTTATGGTACAAGGGGGCAAAAAGTTTAAGAAACCCGGCAAGGGCAAAGGAAAGGGCAAGGCTTAGGAGGAGGCGCAGGTTTGTCCAGGTTATGAACCAGGACAAACCTGCGCCTCCTCCTAAGCCAAAGGCTGGCCCTTCTTATGCTGATAAATGCCACTTCTGCAATGAGCCTGGGCATTGGATAAGAAATTGCAACCAATTCCTGGAAGGTTTAAAGAACAAGAAGAAGACGTACGAGACGACTTCTCCAGGTATTTATGTTATTGAAGTAAATGTTACTTCTTCAGGTTCTAACTCATGGGTATTGGATACCGGTTGTGGTGCTCATATTTGTACTAATGTGCTGGCACTAAGCAACAGTAGGACGCTGGAAAAAGGACAAGTGGAGCTGCGAGTCGGGAATGGAGCAAGGGTTGTTGCGTTGGCCGTGGGCACTTATCATTTGTCTTTGCCTTTGGGCTTGGTTTTAGATTTGCATAATTGCTACTATGTACCTGCGATAAGCAGAAACATCATTTCAATTTCCTGTTTGGATTTAGAAGGATTTGATTTTTCTATTAAGAATAAATGTTGTTCTTTTAATCGCGATGGTATGTTTTATGGTAGCGGCCCATTAGAGAATGGGCTTTACATTTTAAACCAATCAATGCCCGTCTATAACATAAATACTAAGCGGTTTAAGTCAAATAACGAAA
Organism: Draba incana; assembly: GCA_963576765.1. Taxonomy (NCBI): domain Eukaryota; kingdom Viridiplantae; phylum Streptophyta; class Magnoliopsida; order Brassicales; family Brassicaceae; genus Draba; species Draba incana. Next base: position 6,003,151 of record OY755215.1, on the reverse strand, counting down.
ACCCAACTTTTCTCTGGCACTGTCGTTTGGGTCACATAAACGAGAAACGCATACAAAAGCTCCATAGTAATGGGCTTTTGGGCTCATTTGATTATGAATCATGTGAGAAATGTGAATCTTGTTTGATTGGCAAAATAGCAAAGGCTCCTTTCAACAAACCAAATGAACGGGCCAGTGACTTATTGGGCCTTATACATACAGATGTCTACGACCCGATGAGCACAAGTGCTAGAGGAAACTATCAATACTTCATTACCTTTACTGATGATTTCAGTAGGTATGGCTATGTCTATCTAATGAGACACAAGTCGGAATCCTTTGAGAAATTTAAGGAGTTCCAGAATGAAGTACATAAACAACTTGGCAAAAGAATTAAAGCTCTTCGATCTGATAGTGGCGGAGAATACTTGAGTCAAGAGTTCAGTGATCATCTGAGAGAGTGTGGAATTGTTTCACAGCTCACTCCTCCTGGAACACCCCAATGGAATGGAGTTTCCGAGAGGAGGAATCGGACCCTATTGGATATGGTTCGATCAATGATGAGTCACACAGAACTTCCATTATCCTTTTGGGGATACGCTCTAGAAACGTCTGCGTTTACACTAAATAGAGTCCCATCAAAAATCAGTTGCAAAGACACCACATGAGATGTGGACTGGAAATGTTCCAAGTTTGTCTTTTCTGAAAATTTGGGGTTGTGAGGCTTATTTAAAACGTTTAATATCCGATAAGCTCGCACCCAAATCTGATAAGTATTTTTTCGTTGGTTATCCTAAGGAAACCAAGGCGTACTACTTCTACAACCGTTCTGAGAACAAAGTGTTTGTTGCTCAGGACTGTACTTTCCTTGATAGAGAGTTTCTTCATAAGAAGAATAGAGGGAGTAAAGTACTACTCGAAGAAGTTCGAGAATCACAGGAGCCTGCTCAACCTAATGAGGAAGAGCAGCAGGTGGAACCACAAGGAGTTGTGGAACCCACACCTGTGATGCCTGAAGTTCGCAGATCCGGAAGGATTCGTCACGAACCCGAGAGATACTATGGATTTCTCGTGAACGATTGTCATGACCTGTTGATCATTGAGAGTGACGAGCCTGCGAATTTTAAAGAAGCAATGTTGGGCCCAGACTCCGAAAAGTGGTTTGGAGCCGCAAGATCCGAAATGGGATCCATGTCAGAAAACCAAGTATGGTCATTGGTAGATTTACCCGATGGTGTAAAACCAATTGAGTGTAAATGGATCTTCAAGAAAAAGATTGACGTGGATGGGAATATCCAGATATTCAAAGCTAGATTAGTGGCTAAAGGTTTTAAACAAATTCATGGTATTGACTATGATGAGACCTATTCCCCAGTCGCTATGCTTAAATCCATTCGGATACTCCTAGCAACTGCTGCTTATTATGATTATGAGATATGGCAGATGGATGTGAAAACAGCTTTCCTTAACGGAATTCTGGAAGAGGATGTGTACATGACACAACTTGAAGGTTTCACAGATCCTAAGAATGCTGGGAAAGTATGCAAGCTTCATCGATCCATTTATGGATTAAAGCAAGCATCACGGAGTTGGAATCTTCGGTTTGATGAAGCGGTCAAAAAGTTTGACTTCATCAAGAACGAAGAGGAACCATGTGTATACAAGAAGACTAGTGGGAGCGGAGTTGCATTTCTCGTATTGTATGTAGACGACATACTTCTTCTCGGAAATGACGTTCCATTGCTTCAGTCTGTCAAGACTTGGCTTGGAAGTTATTTTTCCATGAAAGACATGGGTGAAGCCGCGTACATCCTTGGAATAAGAATCTATAAAGATAGATTAAATAGGCTTATTGGATTGTGTCAAGATACTTATATAGATAAGGTCTTGCACATATTCAGTATGCAGGATTCTAAGAAAGGTTTCACGCCTATGTTACATGGCGTTACTCTTAGCAAGAAGCAGTGTCCCTCGACACAAGCTGAGCGGGAGCGAATGAATAGAATTCCTTATGCTTCGGCAGTAGGATCTATTATGTATGCCATGCTCTGTACTCGTCCAGATGTTGCTTGTGCCTTAAGCATGACGAGTAGATACCAATCTGATCCAGGTGAGTGTCACTGGATAGCAGTCAAGAATATCCTCAAGTATTTGAGAAACACCAAGGATAAGTTCTTGGTGTATGGAGGAAATGATGAGCTGGTCATAAGTGGATTCACTGATGCAAGTTTTCAGACTGACAAAGACGATTTCCGGTCTCAGTCTGGTTATGTCTTTTGTCTAAATGGCGGTGCAGTTAGTTGGAAAAGTTCTAAGCAGAGTACCGTAGCTGATTCCACTACTGAGGCTGAATACATCGCTGCTTCGGAAGCAGCAAAGGAAGTTATTTGGATCAAGAAGTTCATGTCTGAACTTGGTGTGGTTCCTAGTATCTTAGAGCCTGTAGCATTGTATTGTGATAACAATGGAGCAATTGCTCAGGCAAAGGAACCAAGATCACACCAGAAATCCAAACACATAGAAAGGAAATATCACTTGATTCGTGATATAATTGATAGAGGAGACGTGAAAATCAGCAGAGTTCCATCGGATGAGAATGTCGCTGATCCTCTGACCAAGCCCCTCCCACGACCTAAGCATGAGAGTCATACTGCTGCTATAGGACTTAAAGAAATTAAGATGTGATCTTGATTTTAGTGGGAGTTGTCTTATTTTAAGTTATGTTTTGATGTTCATGTAATCATACTTTGGTTATTTTAATGAAATTTGATTTCAGTATTATTTAAATGTATTTAAATGATAGTCCCAAGATAATTTATGACATTCTATAGGTCATCATGTTGAGGACTTGATCATGAAACCTTATGAGAATTAAATGACATAGATTATATTTATCCCTGGTCAAGGTTGTTAAAGTGGGACACTAATAACCGCGTGAGACTAGCATGTGAGGTGACTGATGACTAAGTTTCATGGAGTCATTAATAAGAGTATTAAAGTCAATTACATAGATATATGTTAGAGAACATATGATCGGACATGACCCGCTAATGAGAACTCTACAGGATAATTAAGTGTCATAAGAGGTTCTCATAACGACTATAGAGTATAGTCCTTAGACCTGAGTTCATCATGATTCCTTGCATATGAATTGGTCCGCTTTGACTTTGTCAAATGTTATCCGTAACAGGTGACTATAAAGGCATTGATTGGGTGTATCATGAAGTGTGTGAAGGAACAGGGATGGAACAAGATGGGATTTGTCCCTCCTGTAAAACAGGAGATAAATATCTCAGGGCCCATCGAAGATTTGATACTGAGGAATGTGTGGCCGCACTCGAACGAGCTGAATGTCAGTCGTTCGTATTGTCAGTGTAAATCGAAGTTCGATGAATATGATATTGGTTGAATAAGGATGACACGGATCTTGCCTTATGCCATATCGAGATATAGAGACGAATGGATTATTGGAATAGTTGATTCCAATACAAGTGGGAGATTGTTGGGAATGTCCTGAAATCATACTTGTATTCACTCTAGTGATAGTTGTATTGTCGAGATTAAACATTCATATGATACTAGGTGGTCATGACGTTTTGCTAGAAACCTCTAATGATCTATGAGTTGTGAACTCATTGCTAGTATTATATGATCCTACAGGGTCACACACCTAAACAAACTGGATATACTTTATATGGGAATGATCATTAATGTAATGATCAAAATAACGTGTTTTAAAGAGTGTGTCGATCGACACAAATAAGTCGTGTCGATTGACACAGGCCAATAATCGAAATAAGGATTTCGGTTTAATGACTCAATTGATTTCGAGTCGGTTCAGGATCAATTAGGTTTTCTCCAGGGCCTATATAAGGAGTTATAAGGCACGACCTGAAAAGTAAGGGTTTTGTGAAAACTTTCTGGCAGCCACTTTAAAACGCAGAAACTCCTAGAGAGATCCGATCTACCAGCACTAGCATCCCGGCAGATTCCAGTTTGTGTGCGTGTGGACTATCAGTAGAGGCACAGCGATTGAAGTGCTTTACATCTCGAATCCCTGTTCTAATTCCGCTGCAAAACTCCAGGTATATTCGAGATCCTTTTTTTTTTCAGATTCTTTGTTTACAAACCCTAGATCCTAGGAAAAGGAATCGTGACTAGGTTGGTTAATAGAGATTAATCCGGTAAAACCTGAGTAAATTCCTACATAAAGGATGCGTCATGAGAGTGGAAGGGACACGAGACACCGATAGCTCAAGGGATGCGTCCTGCGAGTGAGAGTGGTGTGGAATGAGTTAAGAGTAATAGATGTCTAGAAACAGGCGTATAAATATGAGACTGAACTAGAGCCTCGGAGATCGAGTTTAGGATCTCGAATTGTTGACTGGTTTGGGTCGGGTTTCATTTTTGGCCAGTAGTTGGCGGTTTTTGTCAGGATTCGAGGACGAATCCAGTGTTAGTGGGGGAGAATTGTAACGACCGTAGCCCAAAGTTTTGATATTCTTTGGAGGTGTCGATCGACACCCTTGGGCAGTGTCGATCGACACCAGTCGCGAGTTTCGGTTTTGGTTTGCGAAAACCGCGATTTTCACGCGGTTGAATTCTCGAAAACCCTAAGCTCGACCTTTTTAATGGCCTGGGATCGCGAGCCGTCGGGTTGGAAGGAGAAATCAGAGAGAAATTCGTGTGAGAAGGGAGAAAGAAGGAGAATCGAGTGTTAATCATCCATTCGTTGAAGTTTCGGTTCGTATTCTCAAGGATTCTTTGTCTATTCGTGGCTGTGGTGTTTGTGAACAGTCCCTGTTCGTTCCAGTGGTGAATTAGGAGTTCTAGGCCGTGAGTTCGTCGTTTTTGATCCGTCTTTCCTCTTCGAATAGCGAGGTGAGTGCGTGATCACTAGGATAGTCGTAGATGATCGTTTATAGCCTTTTATGCGTGTGATTTCGTGAATTGTGACTGATGATTGATGTTTTGATGCTGTGTATTCGTGTTAATACTGTGTAATCGTTCGAAAATGGTGATAACGTTGATTCCGGGTCGAGACGTGAGAGGAGAGTCTCGGTTCTGGATTCTGTAACAGGGTGTCGATCGATACCTAGAGGTTGTGTCGATCGACACCACGAAATGGAATTGATGCTCGTGTTAGCGAGTGTTGAGCGACACCTAGTGGTTGTGTCGATCGACACTAGGTGCAGTTTTTCTGTACGAGAGTATCAAGTGTCGATCGACACCGCCGGGGTGTGTCGATCGACACCTGGTTAATTATTAAGAAATATTATTAAAAATTTAAAGAATGTTTAATTGGTAAATGTGGTAAATGTGAATTACCTGTAAATGTTAATTTATGTTAATATGTTGCGGGATGACCGCTTCACTGAGTATTTATGATAATACTCACGCAACTCCCGTTTTCCTTTGAGTTGCAGGTAAGGGCAAATTGTGATCATGGAATCGAGGCGGTGACGGGGGATGATAGGATGTCTTTATTTTATGTTGTTGAACTGTTAGTAGTCTGTTATGTTGCTAGTGATATGGATTTTTGTTGGATTTGATAATTCCTGAATTTGATTATTTAATATTAGTTTTGGATTTGAATATTCTGTTGGTTATTTCCGCTTGTTGCACACCTGATTTAATTACTGTTTAATTAAAAAAAAAATATGCGGGTGTTACACCATGAAAGGAAAAGTCAGTTTAAAAAAAAACTTATGAGAAGTGTTAAATAAAGCAAACCAAAATCAGTATATTTAGTATTCTTTTTATACTACAAGTAACATAACATATAACGCCCAAACCGCCACCGTTTTAAAAAATAAGACTACGTAGGTAATTTTAATTGTTTAGTCACTGTGATAAGTCTCAAACTATATTGACTAGAATATAATTCGCACTATGTGCGATTTCTTGTTTTAAAATTTTATAACATTTAATGATTTTTTATTTATTTAATTATTTATTTATATATACACTATAGTTTTGATCGGTAACTTTGATATTGTTATAATGGTGGCACATAGTAATATTGTTAAATAATGTATGTATAATCTTAATTTTTTACTTTCTTAAAATCTTTCAAATAATTGTTTTAAAAAGTTTTTCTTTGGTTAAAAAGCATTTGTTTCAAATATAGATTTATCAAATATCATGGTGTAAAACACTATTATTACATGAGATATGTTAAATATATCAAATATCATTTGCTTTGTTGCAAGACTATTAACTTTCTATGTTTTCAATGTAAACTTAAAGTAATATTTTCTTTTTTTTTTTGTCAATATTGGGCTATATATGGCCGACCCATTAGCCTAATTACTATATATGTAAACAATGAAACTCGATCCCGAGTGTGATTGTGCTTGCTCTAGTGGACTTACCTCCTGCCACTAAACTAACTTAAAGTAATACTTAAATTAATTGAACTATAATACTTCTAAAATTTTCTTTCATATACTCCAAATTTTGTTTTATAGAAGTATATGATAGAAATTTTTATTAATAGAATCTTTTATAAAATCAAATATGTCATTTTAGTTCACTACAAGAAAACAGGTCGTTAGTCACTCCGGGAAGAGTCACAAAAGAGTCACAAATGAGCCATTTGCGACTAATTTGCGACTCGAAAACCGGAGTCACAATAGTCGAGTCGCTAATTTTTCGAGTCACAAATGAATCGCTAATTAGCGACTATTTTGTGACAGTCTTGTTTAGTCGCAAATTAGCAACTATTCTGTGACAATCATGTTTAGTCGCTAATTTGCGACTAGCTTGCGACTCCTCTATGAGTCGTAAATTTACAACGCATTAGCGACTCTTTTGTTACGAACTAATAATAGAAAGTGGTCACAAATTAGTCACTATTGTGTCTCTTATTTGAGACCAAATTGTGATGATAGTTTTTTGATCTAGTAACTAATTGGTCAGTTTTTAGTAACATATTTGATACTAATATGATACTAATTTGATACTAAGAACGTAAATTTGAAATTGCATAATAGAAAGAAGAAGAAAAGTTTGGATTTTACAAGCAAAAAAAGTACTAATTAAGATTAAAACTTGACAAAAGAAAGTACTACTCAAGCATCTTGACAAAAGGAAACATAAGTTAATATTTTCCATGGTTAATGTTATGTACTGCAAGACCAGAGTGGAATTCTGTGCCAGGTGGAGATGGTACTAACCGCCTGCTTCATCCTCGAACCCTTCTATTAGAAAATAGTCAATGGTTGCGTAGACATTGTTATTGTGAACCCCAACACAAGCTCCTCTCAGAATCTTTATCTTCTGACCACGTTTCCACGTCATTCCTTCTCTTCTAACTACCGTGTGCAACCTCACAGCTACAGCTCAAAAGCATTGGAGGTATGAGTACACAACTGAGACAATGATACAAACTTGAACAATGATATAGAAAAGGCAGAATCCTCAAATGTGTTTCTACAACATCAATGTTAGTATGTACGAAAATCCAACAGTCATTTAATCCAAACGAAATATCTTTATCTTCCTTAAAAAGCTAATACATACCATCACGCAAGATTCCATTAGCCTTTTTATCCAAGGATCCAATAATGAGAATAGGGTCATCTTCACCCGATGTAGCTTCTTCATCATGGGTATTATGCATTTTCATAATCCAATCCTGATATTGCCGCTCCAGTTGCGTGTATACTAGTGGTTTTCCTTCTCTATGAATCACAAGTTTGACATCTGTAAAAAAAAAATTCATTATAATTTACCAAAAGAGGAGGAAAACATGATTGCAAAAGGAATACAAATGACCATTTTACTTCTCCTTCTCCATCGATTTACATGTTCTATGGTCAGATGATAATAAACTAAATACTGTAAATAATCTAGGATAGTGTTTAGCTTACTTTGGAGGTAGTTGGGCTTAAACCAGCATCCAAATCTGCAACCACCAAGAGCGTTTATTCATAAACCAATATATAAAACAGATGTACACATACAACTAACTATGTATTAAGCAGTTCCTACCGATAAAGAACTTTACTCTTTGGCAACCTTTCTGAAGAGCAGACGCAATGTTTCCTCTTTTCATAAATGGAATTGAATCCTACACAGATTTATTGGTAACAAAAACAACACAAGAATTTATGTTCTTGTTATCAAGTAGTATATAACAATGAGAACAATGAACTTTCATATCAAGGCTAATGATATAAATACACTGAATCTATGACACGAAAGAGCATAAATCAAATTGTAATGTAACAGTAGACAAAGGGCATAAAGAACAATGGATGCTAAAGAAACCCAATTTCAGAATTTGAAAAGTTTAAAGAACCTATCATCTAAATAACCAAATCAATGACGATTAATTTGTTCAAACACATAACCTATCATCTAAATAACCAAATCAACTAGTTCAAACACATACACATGTACAGTAGCACAATCCATTCTCAGTCAGTATTACAATATCATAAACTTATCATATTAGTATAAAGAGACCAGAGATGTTACTAAGTAGTCTTGAGACCGAAGGTGAGAGATCTTTGGCTTTACCTCGAAGGTCTCCAGTCGTGGCTCTCACACCTGAACCTGAAGTTACAGGATCTTTGCCGGTGTTGCGTCGAAGAACCCCGGCGTTGTCTCTCACATCTGAGCCTGGAACAACAGCTTCAGGCTTATCGGGAAGGTTGGATCGACCACCAACACCAATAGATCTACCAACGAGGCCTCCATTAACCCCTTTTCCATGGTTGTTTCTACCAGACATCTCGAGAAATCGAAAAAAAAACAAGAAGACGAAGAGATTTTAGGGTAGAGACTGAGAGCGAGATTATCAGAGGTGGAGAATGAAGATTTTAGGGTTTAGGAGGATTATCAGAGACCTCTTAAATTTTGAAATAGAGAGAGAATCGAAGATGAGTCGAGAGAGATAAGGTTTTGGATCTGAGTCGCCGACACATATTTTTTAGGGTTAGAGGAAATTTGTGATATTGGTATTTATGAGTTGGGCTTAGAGGGAAAATAATTTGGCTTAGAAGGAAATATTTCAATTTTTTGACTTAGAGGGAAACAAATTTTGGGTTTGGAGGGAAACATTTTTGGTTAAAAACTTCAAAAATTTTGGATCCTCAAATTTAAGTAGCAAAATAGTCACAAAATTACTACTAATTTGTTATACTTTTTTGGAGTCACAAATAAAACCCTAAACCCTAAACATTTAAAAATATTTGAGCCATATGCCTTTAAATTAGTGTTTATGGTATATATGTTATAGAAAATTTGATTATTTAGACTAAACTAGGGATAATCTATTGAATTCCAATTTTAAAAAACATTTGAACAAATATTTGAATGGAAGGACAAGTAACATATCTTAAGATATGTTATGTAAGATGCAAACTTAAAGAAAACTTATTTTGGTAAGATTGTAACTTGTATATGATGTTTTTAGTTTAACATAGAGTTTACATGTATCTAATTTGGGTGAGAGGGAAATCTAAAAATATGGTTTTGGTTTCCCACTAAAATCTATTTGGGACAAAGTTTGATTTTTGATTTAATTTGGGCAAATATATATTAATGTAACTAGTAATTGAATCTATGTAGAAACTTAAACTTAATCTATTTCTAATATTTTTTTGATGAATTTTTGAAAATCATACTGATTAGTCACAAATCAGTAGCAATGTAGTCGCAATTTGGTGACTGTTTTGCGACTCGTGGGTAACGAGTCACTAATTTGTTACTACTTTGCGACTAATTTGCAACTCAGTCACAAGCCTATACCCTAAACCCTAAAAATTTGAATCAACCACAAAAACCATATTCCTTTCCAATCAATTTCCAATGTATTTCTTCATTATTTGTTTGGTTTTATTCATTTAAACAAAAGTAATCAAAAATGTAGAATAATTTTCAAAAAAATGAAATGGAAGAGATTAGTTATATAGGTTTTGATGTTGATAAGAAAACATTTGTGATGCAAAATTTTTAGGAAACTCTTTTTTTTTTGTTTTTTTGACTTGTACTGTGTATTTACTACACACTTATTACTTGAATAAGATGTAAATACAAAACTAACTTATATAGATTTACATTATGGTGTTTCTTTCCCAAAAACATACATGTAGTGGGTAATGAGTCACAACAGAGTGGCTAATTTGCGACTCCTTAGTTACTATATACGTGAAACCCTGAAACGTTGCAAAATAGTGGCTAATTAATGACTCTTTTGCGACTCAATTACAAGTGTCTAATTTGTGACTCCGTTATGTGTCACTAAGGAGTCTCTAATTTGTGACTCTAATGTTAGTCGCTACGGAGTCGTAAATTTGTGACTCTTATGTGACTCCACCAAAATATATCAATCGTTGTCACAGATTAGTCGCAAATTTGTGATTGGTTAACGACTACGAGATGGAGTCGCAAATGAGCGACTAATTTGTGACTCCGTCAAAAAGAGTCACGCTTTAGTCACAAAAGAGTCACAAATGAGTCGCAAATCTTTGTGACTAATTTGCCACTCGGTAATTCGAGTCACTAACGACTTGTTTTCTTGTAGTGGTTTAAACATTAACTTAGTGGAACAAATCATAACATTAAAATTAATTCAAACCAAATCCCAAATATTAAAACATAAAAAACACCAAAAACACGACTTGAAAGTTTAAACCATATAATCTTCTACTTGACAAATAGAAAACTACTTTTAATTCATGTGACCAACGGCTAAATTTGAACTCAGATCATCAAAAGCATTCAACAATAAGTTCCTTGTTACCTTATGAACGTTCCATTAGTTTGACTAGTCTCTTCTATTTTCAACTCCTTGTTTGCAAGAATCGATGACGTCCCAATCATCAATATATATATGTTACTGCTCCTTGTGTCACCAAAAGTGAAGCTAACGCAAGTTATTCATTATCGAAATCACTCAAGTTATATATCCACACACTACCACGCGAAAAGCTGCATTGATGAAACATTTTTCTTTAGACTTCTTTTTTTAGCTTGGCCGGTAGAAGATTCTTCTTCTTTAGGGACATTGTTATTATATATATAACATATATATGAACATGCATCATGATTTATAGAATGTAAAGAAAAGGGATCAAAGAGCTTCTTCAGGATGTAGAGAACAATTTTTCTTTGGAGTCGGTAAATCATGATGGATGTACATATGTATATTATATACATAAATATAATAACAATGGCTCTCAAGAAGAAAAATAATCTTCTACCGGCCGAGCACAAAAAAAAAAGTCTAAAGAGGGAAAAACTTTTATCGATGCAACTTTTCGCGTGATAGTTGTGTGGATATATAACTTGAGTGATTTCGATAAGGAAGAATTTGCGTTAGCTTCACACTAGGAACACTAACGTATAAGTTGATGATTGGGATGTCGTCGATTTCTACAAACAAGAAGTTGAAAATAGAAGAGGCCAGGTTGTGGCCAAACTAATAGAATTTTCATAAGATAATAATAATGAACTTATTATTCAATGCTTTTGATGATCTTGGTTTAAATTTAGCTGTTAGCACATGAACTTAAAGTAATATTCTATTTGCCAAATAGAACTTTATATGGTTTAAACTTTCAAGAAGTGTCTTTGGGGTTTTTATATTTTAATATTTAGGATTTGGTTTGTATTAATTTTAATGTTATGATTTGTTCCACTAAGTTATTGTGATACTTTCTCAAAATAATTGACTTTTTAAAAATGTATTATTTGATTACACGATATCGCATAGTTTTTCCTTAATAATTAAATATGTTATCATTTATAATATATCGCTAACAAAAATTAACTAAATATGTTATCATTTATAATATATCGCTAACAAAAATCAACATACATTTGTAAAGTTTAGCTAAACTTTCACACAAAAAAAATGTTTAAATTTTTAGGTAAATATTTAAGAAAGCTTTTTCTTTTTTCATTGTGTCGAAAATCTATTTTGCATACAGGGTTTAGGGTTATAACAATATAAGTATCAAGACATTTTAAAAACACATTGGAAAATATATTACTTGTTTGGTTATGTTTTCCATTAACAAATCTATGGTTGTTTTTACTGGTTTAGTATATTTAGTCCTCAATTTTTAGATTTTAGAGCCTAAACATAATCAAGTCAAGGCATAAAACCGAAGTTTTCTCGTCCACTAGATTTTCCACCTTCTTTAAGAATTCAAACCATTTCTAACAATATTTTTTAATATCTTTAGAAAATAAATTTATTTCTCGACCCAAAGAAATTGTAATATTTTTTAAAAAAATTGTAAATATCATTAGGAATGAAAGCTGAAGTCAATACATAAACGTTAGAAACCTACTATAAAGAGCCCTTGCCAAAAGAAGATATAAAGAAAAGGAGACAAATGGAGCAATCAAGTTTGAATGTAAACTAGAAATTATAAATTTAGATCCAAAATAAATGGGTTTAAACAATAAATGCAACAATTTGGAGCAACCAAGTTGAGTGTAAACGTGAGTTGCTAACAAGAGGCAACAATTTGGAATTAACTCAATCTCATCTCTCTTAATCTCCATCTTCTCTCTACATTCTCTAGAGATTTTGTTTCGTTTCAAAACAAAAGGTACGTTTGGAAAAATCTAAAATTTTCTTCTTTGAGAATGTTTCTTGAGAGCTGGGAAAACGAATGAGCAATGAGAATGGGAATAAGATAACACGAAATTTGGGTAAATACTTGGGAATGCCAATTCTTCATAAGCGAATTAACAAAGAGACATTTGGGGATGTTTTGGAAAAAGTTTCTTAAGATTTGGAAATGCCAATTCTTCAAAGCCGTATGTTAAGCTTTGCAGGACGAATTACTCTTACTAAAGCATTGGTTGACCAAAAAAAGTAGTCTTTATCTCTCGATCCCATTACGCTGCATGAGTACAATCAAGTTGCCTCCATGTACTTTAAACCGATTGGATAGATTGTCGAGGGATTTCGTATGAGGCACCACTACGGAGAAGAGGAAGCAGCACCTTGTTGTTTGGGAGAGAGAGTTAATTTACCAAAGAAGGAAGGAGGATAGGTATCCAGAAAGCAAGTGATATGGACAAAGCGCTGATAGCGAAAGTGGGATGGAGGGTATTACATGATCAATTTAGTCTGTGGGCATGAGTGGTGCACATTAACTATAGAGTTGGAGACATAGAAGATCGTTCTTGGACCATAGTTAAGAGTAATTGATAGTCGACTTGGCGTAGTGTGGGTATATGGCTGAGGGAAGTGGTTCATTAAAGTCCAAGTTGGATGATTGGTGATGGTCATAAGATTAACTTATGGACACAAGGGGATGTTGAAGTATCCTATGGAGGAGATGGTTATTGGAGAGCCGCCAGAGGGTTATGCTAGGTTGAAAGCTAGAGAATTATGGGTTGATGGCGTTGGTTGGGATCTTATGTTTCAGAAGAGAAAAGGCTGGAGCTAGCGGCAATAATTTTAGATAACGTCACCGGAGCAAAAGATAGAATATCTGGGGGGGGGGGGCATATTCTTTGATAACGCGTGATGGGATACCAAGAGAAGACTTGGAACATTTCTATAAACGGTGTGGAGAGGCTTAGGGTGTTCTTGTCGTTTGTCGGAAATCAAGTGATTATGACTAATCAAGAAAGACTCAAATGACACCTTTGTGATACGGAGTTTTGTAATGTAAGGACGGAATGGAGTCAATCATTCATGTTCTTCGTGATTGCCCCACTACGACATGAATATGGACTCGTCTGGTTCCTATATGGAAAATACAAGCATTTTTTTGCACAAACAATTCTTGAATGGATGTATGAGAATTTGCGAGAGGGAGTAGAGACAAGAGATGGATGGCGGCCTACGACATTGCACTTTGCAGTAGCGTTTTGGTGGGCTTGGAAATGGAGGTGTGGGAATGTGTATGGTGAAAATATAATGAGTAAAGACAAAATATATTTTAATTATCTTTGCTACTTATCTAATTATATTTTTTTTAACATCCTACTATATAACCTAATTTATTTTCCCAAAAATGATATCCTATATATTATTTGAGAAGCATTTTGGAAGCATTTTGCTTAAGTGTCATCACCACAATTTATTGAATTTTTTCTTTTTGATTTATTTTAATTTTTCTATACTAATTGTCAAACACGCTTCTTTCTTAATTAACTATTGTTGATTACTTTTAGTCTTAATGCCAATCACATTGAAATAATCATAAACTTGCCAAAATCAAAATATTTCGAAATCATGTACTTGCCAAAATATATATTTCGCAAATTCAAGATTAAAATCATAAAACTAATTATGAACAAAAAATAATATATATTCCAAAAGTGTATTAATTAGGAAAAATAAAATATATTTTTCTTATCTTTTGAAATAGAGGATTAAAGGAAGAATTCTAAACCATTATATTAGGTGTCAAGCTTGCAATTTATCACATTTTTGTTTTTAAATTAAAATTATATTATTAAGTTTAACTATACTCTTATCCAAACACTTTTCATAAGACAATTTCTATAACCAAACACAATAATTTGTAGTTAGTTTGCATAATTAAATGTGAACAAGTTAATTTTAAAGTAAAATCTTCTCTTTTGGAATCATAAATCATGATTTTAATTTTCATTTAATTGAAAATAAACTAATGAATGAATGCATTGTTTTCACTTTGGAATCTTCAATAAAAAACGTATATTACAATGTTTACAAACTTACGATACTTATTATATAAAAAAATACATTGTGTTGAATCATAAAATGTATTTTTGTATATTATGAGATGAATTAATACATTTTACTATATATATTGACTAAGAAATTAAAATCGTTATTTTTGAAGATTATGAGATTGTCTACATTGACCAAAAAATTAAAAACCACTATTATCAATTATTTCACGGGTGAAATACATTTCTATTCAAAATAATGACAAAATTTCAAAATATAAAGAACATTTCAGATTCCGTCTAACAATTTTCCAAAAGTGGTATTTGATTTTTTTTTAATTCAAACTAAATTGATTTACTCGCTAATTATATTATCTCGCGTATAACGCGGGTAACTTTCTAGTAACCTATTATTTTACCATAAAATCAGTTATTCCATTATTACTTTTGTCAAATTTCCAGTTGCGTAAATATCATCATTTCATATGTACAAAATATACATTTGAATATTAGAGTCGAGGGTTGTTCTATTTCATTCAAGTCCATATCTCTCTGTCTGAAACACAGAATCCATTGTTAATCTTGTCTGAACCGAGTCTCCACTTCTCAAGACTACAATCTGACAAATTGTAATAACATCCATGAATCTTGACTTCACCCCTCTTTACTCTATCTCTAATCCATGGATACGTTATCAAGTTCATTACTGAATCCTTTATAGATTCCTGCTCAAACAAAACAAAAACTCACACAAATCAGCTACAAGTACAAATGACCTGAAGCAATTGAGTAAACGTTTAGAATTAGTTACCTTCTCGCATTTTCTGCATTGTTCATCAAAGCTTAAGTGTGATGAAGCTGCTTGTGTTCTTAATTTAGCGGCTTTCCCATTCATAACCCATCTCTCTACTAGACTACACACACAAAATGTTGCAACACTTAAGAAACAGTTTTGAAGAGGTTTTAAACTAAAAATCACTTGTTTACATATCTTTACCTAGACTTTTCTTGGTGGTTTTGATGGCTCATAAGCGCTGCGATTCCTCCACAATTGCTATGACCCATTACTATAATGTTCTCCACCTTTATGGAAACAACATGAGATATATACAATCTTTTGATGCAATTTTCACTCTTTATATATAACCTTACCTGAAGAGTAGTGACTGCAAATTCAAGAGCTGAATTGGTCTCTGTTGGCCCGTACTTTCGAAAATAGACGAAAACATAAAAAAAAATTAGATGTTTTTTCTTTTTGACACAACTATAAGGACAAAAAGGATGAAGTGTAAAATGCACCTCAATAGGGGTGATGAGATTGGCGACATTTCGGATCGTAAAGGCTTCACCGGGTTGAAATCCTAGTACATAGGATGGACACACCCTTGAGTCTGCACATCCTATCACCATGACCTGTTAAACGCATAATTCCCAGTTTTGGTGTTATTTTAATTTTAGGATAAAAATAAAATATAATAATTGGAATACTTTTGATGATGCTCACCTTTGGTGATTGAGCTATGGCCAAAGCTTGAAACTTTTCTATCTCTGGTCTGATTTTTTTTATTTCAAATTATCAAAGTGAATCAGAGAATGAACAGAACAAAAAAATAACAAATGTATTTTTCTTGTGGCTAAAAATCAAGAACATGCGTTTAAATTGCTTACAGATACTTTTGTCTCTTGAATCTCATAAATCTTTGTCTCATTTCACCAATAAAATCATAACTTGTCTCCATTTCTCTGTTACGCTGCAAAAATTCATCTCTACTTCCCAATTCTTGAACCATGTTCGTCCTCCTACGATACCCAAAAAACAGAGTAATCTCTGTCTTAATTTACTTATTATTCCCATAGTTTTTTTTTTAGTCAACAACTTAATAAACTAATTTACCACCGTCCGATTACCCAATCTGGTTGTATCGACTTTACATTGGAAATATCGAATTCAAATAAACGCAACTATGAAGAACAAAGGCCAAACTGTATTTTATTACCTGGGTAATAATCTGATTGATTTTGTTTCACCAAGCTGAAACCGATCCGATCCCGTTTGCTGCAGCTTCAACAAGTAAATAAAAAAAAAAATATATATATATATATATTTGAATAAACGATCGTAGAATCGTGAAACTAGAAAATAAATCAGATTTTAGGATCAAAGGTGTGGGTGGGACTTACTCTGTGAAGAAATCCATTTTTATGGACTGATGTTGCAGAGACTAATCGACGAGCTCTTCCACCTGAACATGGAAGGGAAACGATGACGTTTAAAGAAACAGATTTAGCCGATGAACTGTGAGACTTAAGACTCACATAGTGTTAACGCCATTTTTGCGGAATAGTCTTTTTTTTT
The DNA here is from genome assembly GCA_963576765.1 of Draba incana. Lineage (NCBI taxonomy): Eukaryota > Viridiplantae > Streptophyta > Magnoliopsida > Brassicales > Brassicaceae > Draba > Draba incana. The sequence continues at coordinate 5,986,179 of OY755215.1, read as the reverse complement.
ATTTTTGCTAAGGTCTTTGATCCTATTGTTATCAATAGTGCAAAATGATTCCTCTTTTTGATTAGTATAATCGAGGGCGGGGATTTTAGAGAAATTAAATGAATATAAATAGCTGAAATTTTTCGTACAATAAAAAAGAAAAGAACGAAAAATATATATATTTTTTTTTGTCGAAGAACGAAAAATATGAATTTGCATAAGAGTGTACACACTAAATTTAAATTTTATTTCAATAATAGAGAAGTAAGAAGAAGAAAAAGAGTGGGAGGTGGCAAATGCTTATCGCCTTATCCATAGAACAAGAAAAGTTACAAACGGGATACGTCTCATTGCCTTGTCACTTGTCATATCTAACTTGTCAATAATCCAATCCCATTCATTTCTTTGAAAAATATGATATAATATTTATTTCAAGCCATTTACGAAAGCCTCATTTTTTGAGCTTTGATCAGGAGGAACCCAAATTTCGATATCTAGGTTGTTCTTGACCCAAAAACACAAAAGAGACATTTGCAGAAAATCACATTTAGAATACTAATCATAACAAATTACATTGTGGTTTTAATTATGAAAAGTCATTGGAAAATTTCAGACCGGAATATTTCTACTTTAACTGTGTGTAAAGGAGTAATGACCTATTGTCGTTTAATGCTACTAGCATTTAATGTTATTTGCGCTTATGTATATGGGTTAGTGAATTTTATGATGTACACGGAGAAAAACATGTATGTGAAACAAGTGATTACATCCTTGATCATGTCAAGAAGAATGGTAAATTAATGGGCATAGTCCTCATATTCGGATAATTTCTTTCGAATCTCAAGTATTACAATCTTTGATTACTGCTGGACGCTATCAAATTTACACATAGGTGCTCTGATTCCCCAGGGTATAGAGGTTGACTTCGTTCCATTTTTAATTTGGTCGTAAATCCCAATTTCAGAACCAGTTGAACCCATAAAAAAAGTCAAAGTCTTCCGCAACCGTAGCCACGTGCCCACACATGGGTCAGATTGGTCACTCCGTTTAAACAGAACGGTTAAATAATAAATAATTTTTGATAGAAAATATTATATATTATTTAAAATAGAAATAATAATTTAAAAACTTTAGTCTGATTTTTATATATTTATATTAAAGTTAAGTATATACCTATATTTTTTAGAAAAAAAAAAATTATTTTAAAAAAAAATACAAACGCCCGTTTGATAATTAGGGCAGTTGTAAAAGCAGCTACGTCCAAAAGAGGTCACCATTCAAAGCCATGATGTCAGGAATAATTTTTGCTAAACTCGAATTAATATAATACTTGGGAAGAGTTCTTCTGTTTTAAAGCATGTAGAGTTTGATGATGAACTGACTTGCCTTTATTGATTGATCATACATTCATATATATACACATGTTTGAGACTTTAGAGATATACATAACACCCTAGAATATAGGAACATAGTCCTTATCATAATATGAATAGAATCCGAACTATACTTATCTATAATACTCCCCCTCAAGTTGGAGTGTGTAAGTTAAGAACACCCAACTTGGACAACAAACCATTGAACTTATCACGGCCTAATGACTTTGTCAAAATGTCAGCTGGTTGGGCATTTGTACGAACATGCTCAGTCACTATCAAACCCTCTTGAACTGCATCACGAACAAAATGACATTCACGTTCAATATGCTTTGTACGCTCATGAAAGACTGGATTAGAAGCAATGTGAACCGCAGCTTTACTATCACAAAACAAACGGACGGGGCTGGGATGTGGAACTCCCAGATCTTCTAATAAACCTTTAAGCCATTTTATCTCCTTTAGAGCTTTAGCCATTGCACGATACTCAGCCTCGGCGGTGGACTCAGACACGCGATCTTGTTTCTTAGTCTTCCACGAGATAGGCGAATCACCAAGGAAAGAAATGTATGCGCTGAGAGATCTCCTTGTTATCGGACATTGAGACCAATCGGCGTCACAGTAGACATTAAGTTGAAAATCATCCTTAGAAGTGAGGAGAATCCCTTGACCAAGAGAACCTTTAAGATACCGAACCAAACGTAAGGCACCCTCCCATTGAAACACAGTTGGCTTTTGCATAAATTGAGACAAAATGTGTACCGAATAACTGAGATCCGGTCGTGTATTGACAAGGTATATAAGACGACCAAGAAGACGACGATACTTGGTCGGATCAGCAAGAAACGGAGACTTAGTGGTAGCCAACTGATGATTAGGTTCTAGGGGCGTGGAGGCTGGTTTGGAACCGAGTAAACCAGCTTCATTGACTATATCAAGAGCATACTTGCGTTGCGAGACATAGAACCCTTCGTTACTGCGACTTACTTCAAACCCAAGAAAGTACTTTAACTTGCATAAATCTTTCATGGAGAAACACCTTCCCAAGTAATCCTTAAACTCGGCCATCTTCTTAGGATTGTTACAACAAATCACCAAATCATCCACATAGATGAGGATACGCAGCTCAACACCATCACGAATATAGGTAAACAAAGAGTAGTCGGAGTATGACTGCTTAAAACCAAAACCGAGAAGAGCATCTGAAAGCTTCTTAAACCAACAACGAGGAGCCTGCTTTAGACCATAAAGAGACTTCTTGAGAAGACACACTTTATTCGGATGAGTGTGACGAAAACCAGGTGGAAGTTTCATATACACTTCCTCCTCTAGATCACCATGAAGAAAGGCATTGTTGACATCCATTTGATGGACTTCCCAATCTTTAGCCGCAACAATACGCAACAGAGTACGTATCGTTGTAATTTTCACCACAGGAGCAAAAGTGTCTGAATAATCTTCCCCTTCAACTTGATTATTTCCTTGTGCAACAACCCGAGCTTTGTACCTTTCCAAAGAGCCATCCGCATGATACTTGATACGATGCACCCATTGGCTTCCGATAGCCTCTTTACCAGGAGGAAGATCAACAATGTCCCATGTATCCTTTTCATGAAGCGAATACATCTATGTGCCCATAGCATCATTCCAAACCTTTAATTGTGAAGCCTCCTTATAATGTTTTGGTTCAACACCAGCAGTAATAGCTGCTAGAAACACTTGATGACAAGGTGAGAAATGACTATCGAAAATAAAATCTGACAAAGGATAAGAGACAGTACCCGAAACCGATTGCGAGGAATCTAATGGAGAGGTAGGTGGAGCGTGATGAGAGTCTATTATAGAGATGGCATTGTAAGTGACATAATCTTTGAATTTCTCAGGTGGTGCACGGTCACGGTCACTTCTTCGAACCGGAACAACTTGTTGAGATGACGTAGAAGAATTATTGCCCGATTGAGATGAAGCATTAAGATCAGGTGAAGAATGTGTGATCACACTAGGCTGTGCCGTGTCAGCTACTAGAGGTTGTATCTCTGTTGTAGTGGAGACAAATTCCTTGAGAACATGCGGTGAGTCATGTTCTGTTTGAGGTTGCTCAATCGATGCTTGTGTACTAGGCAAGACCATGTCACTCCCCCTTGGACCTGACACGAAAGTAATTAACAAATCCTCGTCATTATGAGGAGAGATATCATGCATCAGAGTGGACTGTGATGAAGACACAGACGGTGCAGCAAAAGGAAACACATCCTCACGGAAAATAACATCACGGGAGACCAAAAACTCATTTGTCTCAATATCATAGACTCGCCATCCTTTCTTGCCTAAGGAGTAACCCACAAAAACACACAGCCGACTCCGAGGACTAAACTTGTCATGATCTCTTGATGCTTTATGTACATGACAAGTTGAACCAAAAACACGAAGCTGATTATACCGAGGCTTAACACCGTATAGAACTTCATAAGGTGACCGCCCTTGAAGTATTGAACTGGGTGTACGATTAATAACATATGCGGCTGTCAAAATAGCTTCACCCCAAAACCGAATAGGCATACTAGCCTGAAACATTAGAGCTCTCGCAACATTGAGAAGATGACGATGCTTTCGCTCTACACGCCCATTTTGTTGAGGTGTGGCGACACAAGATGTTTGGTGAACAATACCTTGCTCACGGAAAAACTTGGAGAGACACATGAACTCTGTGCCATTATCGGTACGAATGGTCTTGACTTGTTTAGAAAATTGTCTTTCAGTGTAAGAGAAACATTCCTTCAATTTTTTACTAACTTCAGATTTTTTAAGCAAAAGAAAGGACCAAACTGCTCTTGAAAAATCATCTACTATTGTCAAAAAATAAACTGCACCACAAGATGATGGAACTCTATATGGACCCCATACATCACAGTGAATAAGAGAAAAACACTCTAAAGACTTAGCAGAACTATCGGGAAACACTTCTCTTGTCTGCTTAGCTTGAAAACAGATGTCACACGAGCTAGCCGATGTCGAGCTCCCACAAAAAAAAGGTAATTGAGAAAGCACGGAAAAACCAGGATGACCAAGCCATTGATGCCACAAAACTGAATCAGACTTGACACTTGCAGTGTAGACCTTGGGCGAGACAACATCCGTAAGATAATAGACTCCATCACGCTCTTCACCGGCTCTAATCAGAGTCCTCGAAAAATGGTCCTGTAATACACACAATGTATCAGTGAAAGTAGCAAAACAATTAGTTTGCTTAAGAATCTTCGAAACAGATATTAATGTGCAATTCAAAGATGGAACATAAAGAACACGTGTGAGCTTGACTTTGTCTGTCAAGGCAAACGTTCCAACACTAACTGCAAAAGTTTTTGAACCATCAGCAAAACCAACCGAACACGGTGGGATGCTTTCAATATCGGACAAGAAACCGAGAGTGCCCGTCATATGATGAGACGCTCCGGTGTCGAGAAGGACATCACCCAAATCATTCTTACCGGATACTTTATCGGAACTAGTAGAAGTTGAGTTAGTCTTCTCTTGGATCAACTTCGAAATTGCTTGCCACTGATCATTAGTAATCTCCGGGAAGACAGATGAATTAGAAGAGGTTGCATATGCAGCATTGGCTTGACCGCGACCACGACCAGATGAAAAACCCGAGCCTCTTCCTCCTCAACCACGACCCCTAGCATTGCTGGTTCCACGGTCATTACGCTCTGACCACCACTCTGGAAAACCAACAATAGACCAGCAATCCTTTTTCTCATGACCGGTTCTCCCACAGTGAGAACAAACCATGGTACGATCTCTAGGTCTTGAATTGAATACATCAGACCGAACAGCAACTGTAGACTCAGACCGATTGTTGTTTGCAGACACATCACGACGCTGAGAGGAGGGATCAACAGTATCCCGACGAGCAAAAAGTCCAAGTGCATCAGATGTTATTTCTCGAGCTCTAGTAGACGCGAGCCTTTGTTCTTCACGAACCACTTTCTGATACACTTCTCCTAAGGACGGTAATGGATCACAATCTACTATAGCAGTACACAATCCTCCAAATCGGACCTCATCAAGGCCCATGACAAATTGATGGACCTTCTCTTCATCACGATCTTTGGAGATTTCCAAAGCTGCTCCACAGGAACAAGAAGGAAGAGGACGATAGACTTGCAATTCATCCCATAACTTTGTCAACTTACCATAATACGCCAGAACACTTTGCCCATCTTGACGACACGCAGCAAGTTGAGTTTTTATCTGATGTATACGAACCTTGTTTCCCACAGAGAAACGCTGCTTCAAATCATTCCATAATTGAAGAGCATCAGGTACAAACGTGACAGTAGACTTGACTGTTGGTTCGATGGATGATCGAATCCAACCAACGATCATGGAATTGACGGTGAGCCAATTCTCAAGATCAACACTTCCATCTGCAGGTTTCGGAATCGATCCATTGATGAAACCGGTTTTGCGCTTTGCTTGCAAAGCATTCAACATCTCCTTGGACCATTCATTATAGTTATCACCATTCAAAAGAATTGATGTGATAACAGCACCAGGATTGTCACTAGAGAACAATGAGTATGGAGAGTTAGATGAGGCCGATGAAGCTGCAGGATCGCCGGCTCTCTCAAGAGCTTTTGCAGCAACATCTGCGATTCCTTGAAGACCAGCCATAGTTTAGAACACAAAGACACGAACAGAGACACGAACAAAGAGTTTAAGAGTTGCGGAAACGTTTTTGTGTTTGTAATTTTACGGATCAAGCTCTGATACCATGTAGAGTTTGATGATGAACTGACTTGCCTTTATTGATTGATCATACATTCATATATATACACATGTTTGAGACTTTAGAGATATACATAACACCCTAGAATATAGGAACATAGTCCTTATCATAATATGAATAGAATCCGAACTATACTTATCTATAATAAAGCACTTGGGAAGAGTCATAATGTCAAACAAAAAAATTTCAATGTCGATCTTCTCCACACCATGTGTTATGGCCATGATGGTGATAATGATAGTATCGATGCAGATGCACGGATATAGAAGTTGCATCGAAAGAGAAAGGAAAGGATTGCTAGAGCTCAAGGCCTATATCAATTCCGAGTATTCGTATGATTGGCCTAATGATACAAAAAGCGACTGTTGCGGATGGACAAGAGTAAAATGCGGTCTTACTAACCGGCGTGTTATCGGCCTCTTCTTGAATGATACATACTATAGTCCTCCACTAAATCTTTCTTTGTTTTATCCTTTTGGAGAATTACGGACTCTAAATTTAAATAATCTCTGGACTAGTAGCTGGTTCGATGATATACATGGTACGTATATAGTTTCATTTCTCATATTTGTCACGTATAGCTTAGATCTGTTGTAAAGGCATACCTAAGCTATTGTGCTTTCTTAATATCGTTTTCTCATTTGCAGGTTATAAAAGTCTTGGGAGATTTAAAAATCTTGAGATCCTTGATTTGAGTGAAAACGACGTCAATACTACTGTCTTGCCTTTCTTGAATGCGGCTTCTTCGCTGAAAACTTTGGTTATTCATGGAACCTTAATGAAAGGTATTACTACGATGAAAGGTACGTCTATCTTAATAGCCAAGAGTCAGTTTCTAGTTTAGGTTAGCTTGTTATATAGATCGATAATATCAGTTTTTCAAAGTTTTCTATCCCTCATTCTTGTTTTATGGCCATCTGTTGTGCAGAATTGAGAAACTTAAGAAACCTAGAAGAATTGGATCTAAGCAAGAACAATTTCACTGGTCCAATGCCAGGTAAATTTACCAAAGTTTTTTTTAATAGATCGAAAATATAGATTTAGGACCTTATAACATGGAAACTTCTTAAGTTCTCATTTCATATATCTTTGCCTTACCACAGACTTGGGAAATTTTCAAAACCTTCAAGGCTTAGACTTAAGCAATAACGAATTTTCAGGATCATTGAAAGGTATGTTAGTATAAATCAAACTAATCGTTTGTTGTCAACATACTAGATATATAAAGCTCGGGCAGAATGATTGAATAAATAACTGGATTTGGATTGGTACAAACTACAAAGGTCTATTCTTGGAAAAAATTGGACATATTAGTATCAAGCTTATAAAATTAATGCTCATACTGACAAAATACTTACTTGATTAATGGAAAAGTCTAATAAGTTTGAAATCTGTTGTTTATCATACAACTCTCTTTTGTAGGAAATTTAGTGAAAAACAGACAAATGTTATGTTGCTTATAGAATATCTTAATTTTTATCTAATTTTTTTAGATATTGTTTAAATATTTTTACCATGAGGGAATATAATTTTAATTGATTTTAGTTTTAAAAGTTACATTCATTATAAATTCTGTATTTAAATTATTAATAACTTAAAAAATACTATTAGATTTGGATCTTAACTCTTAACTCTCAACTCATGTAGTACTTCTGAGAAGTCTCTTGTTCGTTGAACAAGACCACTAGAATTTTAAGCACCTATCTCAATAACTCTCAACTACCAAATCTTACTTGTGCCTAAATTATGATCAAGTCTTTAGTCAACATTTTTTTGCTGACTAGTCCCTTAGTCTATTACGAATTTCCTTGTCCGTTTACTCCCTTAAGTACTATATTTCTTGTTTTGGCTTTCCTAGCTTGTCAAAAAATTAACATATTCTTCCTATGAAATTGATCTTTAGTTCCTAGACTAGTTTGTCCATTTCGACTCAACATATATGTTAGATCACCATCATTACATTTACACTCTCTTCCGTAGATTTTCCATCTCCACACTCCAATAACAATTTCTTTAGATTTTTCCATATGATCACCAAACTCGTCATTCTATGACTATCGTGATCCAAAAAACACACAGTAGTTTCCGAGCTCAAGGACTCACTAGTCATAATCCTTACCGGGTCCATTTTGTTGATAGTTTTCACCATTATTATTTTATTTTTTTGAAATGAATGTTAAATGTATTCAAACAAAAAACACACATTTTTACAATGAATATGACTTTTTTCCGAAGAGATAAAATTTTAATCTAAACATAGATTTCCATGATGCATTGCGTGCTTTCAAGTAATTCTTTTGGTAAACCATTTGGTTAAGCCCTCATCAAATGTGTGATCCCCCAGCTTTTTCACCAATATTCATTTCCAATGACTTTGATTTAAGTTAGTAAAAAACCAAATTAGTTTTCCTCTACAAAGATTTAATTGTAGAAGAACGTAAATGATATGAACTTCTCATGCATTTAACTTTTCATGTGGTTATTACAGGACTATGTCAATTGAAAAATTTACGGGAGCTTGACCTGAGTCGAAACAAATTTAGCGGTCAGTTTCCTCAGTGTTTCGAACGCTTGACCCAACTCAAAGTTCTTGATATCTCTTCAAACCAACTCAACAAGACACTTCCATCTTTTATAAGGAGTTTCACTTCTATTGAGTACTTATCTCTCTCAGATAATGAGTTTGAAGGTTTCTTCTCTTTCGACTTAATCGCCAACCTCTCTAAGCTTAAGGTGTTCAAACTTTCATCAACATCCAATTTACTACAAATAGAGAAAGAACCTTCCTTGCAGCTGAAGTTTCAGTTGAGTGTCATTGAATTACAGAATTGCAACTTGGAAATTGTTCCAAGATTTCTTCACCGTCAGAAGGATTTGCGCGTAATTAATCTCTCCAACAATAAGTTGACCGGAGCATTTCCCTATTGGTTTCTCGAGAAATATCCAAACCTTCGAGTTCTGCTTTTGCAGAACAACTCTTTCACTACACTTCAGTTGCCAAGACTACTTTACCATAGTATCCAAATTTTGGATTTATCAGCTAATGTTTTCGATCAACGGCTTCCAGAGAATATTGGAAAAGTGTTTGCAAATATGAAACACTTGAATCTTTCGAATAATGGGTTTCAAGGGAATTTGCCATCTTCGTTCGGTGATATGAAAAAGATTCGTTTCTTAGACATATCTCATAATAATTTCTCTGGCAGTCTACCAAAGAAGTTTCTTATTGGACCTTGTGATTCATTGCATACTTTGAAGCTTTCATACAACATATTCTATGGTCCAATATTTCCAAAACCAACATCTTTTAAATCGTTGGTTGTGTTGATTGCGAATAACAATCTATTTACTGGGATTGAAGATGGATTGCGACGTTCAACATCTCTAGGAGTGCTCGACTTGTCGAATAACTATCTAAAAGGTCAAGTTCCAAGCTGGTTCGGCGGGTTTTTTCTCCCTTATGTCTTCCTTTCGAATAATCATTTGGAAGGTACCTTACCAAGCTCTCTTTTTAACTTATCTTCCCTGAAAATTTTGGACCTCTCTAGAAATAAATTTTCAGGGAATTTGCCTTTGCATTTCAACGGTCAGAATATGAGTCTGTTGTACCTCCACGACAACGAGTTAACCGGGACGATCCCAAGTACATTGATAGAAAAGGTGTTGGTACTTGATCTCCGAAATAACAAATTATCTGGGACTATTCCGCGCTTTGTCAACAACGAGTTTATCCTCTCTCTTTTGTTGCGGGATAATGCGTTAACCGGTAATATTCCTACTGATTTATGTGGTCTAAGAAGTATTAGGATCTTGGATCTTGCCGAGAACCGATTAAATGGATATATACCATCATGTCTCAACAAGGTATCATTTGGAAGGAGCTTAGAAAATGAGATTGTTTACGATTTGCCGTATGAAATCAGTGATGAAGAACCAGAGGTGCATTCTAGTTTGTTGGTTTTACCACGCGAGTATACTCCAGACTACACCGGCATTTTGGAGTTCACTGTTGATTTTGCATCAAAGAGTAGATATGATTCATACAACGAAAGAAGTTTTAACTTCATGTTTGGATTGGATTTGTCGAATAATCAACTTAATGGCGAAATCCCGGGAGAGCTAGGAGATCTTCAGAGGATACGTGCTTTGAACTTGTCTCGTAATTCATTATCAGGAATAATACCTGAAAGCTTCTCTAATCTAACAGATATAGAGAGCATTGATCTTTCGTTCAACGTGTTGCGCGGTCCAATACCTCAAGGTTTAGGGAAGTTACATTATATGGTTGTATTCAATGTGTCGTACAACAACTTGTCCGGGTCCATTCCAAGTCAAGGAAAATTTTCTACCTTGGATAAAAGCAACTACATTGGTAATTCTCTTCTATGTGGATCAGCCATAAAGAAAAGTTGTGGTGATGGTACTAGTACTATCGAAGAAACCGATGCTCAAAGCGAAGAAGAGGAAACGGCAATTGATATGAAGTTTTTCTACTGGAGCCTCGCAGCCACCTACGGTGTAACATGGATGACATTTATTGTGTTTCTTTGCTTTGATTCACCTTGGCGCCGAGCATTGTTTCGCATTGTTGATGCTTTTATCAATTTTTTCAGATGTGCTTGATTTGGTGTGTTTTCGTTGGTACTTCAACTACTACTATATCATGTTGTTTCTATATGTAAGGTTTTCAAATTTCAAAGTTTGTAATGAACCACTATTTGGTATGTCTTACTTCCTCTTGGATTTGAACTCCAAAGTTAAATTTGATCCTAACGTATTTCCAGAACAATCGAATCAAACTACTTTCGAGCTATTTAGTCAATGGTATGGTAATTATCTACACATGAAATGGCGCAAACCTCTACCTTGAAAAAAAAATAACAGAGTCGCGCGCATTTCTCCATTTGCAATTGTTACTTTCTACAAATTTCTTCTACCTCTTCTCCTTCCACTCACTCCGATCCAATACCAAGTTCTTCAGACTCCATTAACGCACCAGATGCCTCGAGCTCTTCATCAATCGGGAGTGTACGTTTTGAGCCATCCAACGCAACACCAAGAACAATATTCTCCTCTAGCGATGAACTACTACCTGACCCACCACCATCTCGAGCTTTTGGATCTCCGCTGCTCTTTTCGGTCCCCTGCCTTGCTTTTGGTTTCATGTTCTGCTCTGTTGCACCTTCACCGTCAGAAACTTCATTCTTCTCTTCGTCTGATGTTGATGTCAGTGAGCTCTTAGTTCCTGTACCAGGAGCAGCTTTCTGTTTTTCTTTTTTGGCATTTGGAACCGACACTGATCCGTTGTTTTCTGCTTCAGCCTCGGATTCTGATGGTTCTCCTTCAGAGTCAGTTTCTTCACTTTTCTGCACTGAGTTAGGTGAGGACTTTCCGTTTTCATCGCTGTTGATTTTGTAGGACGGTTCAATGAGCATGAATCGACGGTTCATAGCTGCTTGATTGAAAACTATGTCTGAAAATGCTGCACTATCCACTTCAGCCTCATTACGCATTCTCTGAACTGTGCGAATGGGAGTTGCTAGTCGTGCTCCATGATGACTAATAACCCTAAGAAGATCCAGGAGTACTGCTTCCTGTTAAAAAACACATTTTTTATGAGAAAAGCTCACGACATGTTATAAGGTTTATCATAACATTCCTTCATGATACACATAAACACATGTAGATGCACACGCGCATAGCCACACAAAATCGCATCCGATTCATAGGATAAATGCACAACTTGAAAGATAAAGATCGACCGCCAAAAAGAAATCCACTAAAGCTATGAAAAGTGTATTTAGCAAACTTTTACATACCTTAACACCGAGGTATTCTTCAAAACGTGAAGTCTTTACAAAGCAGGATATCAGGATCTGCAACAATATCAGACATAGATATGAAAAGTGAGTAACGTGAAACAAAAACATATGTAAATGCAATAATATCGATGTTTTACATAAGACATCTTCTTACTCTAAGGGCTTGGTTTTCTGGATCTATTTCCTCCAAAAAGACTCTTCTGTGTATTTTTTGCTGCTCGATTTGAGGATTTTTAGACAAAACCTTGCGCATATCAGCCACAATATTCTGCAAAATTTATACAAGAACTTGTTACATTGAATGATCCAACAAACTCTGAAGGTGCAGATGAAAAGGGTACATGTAAAACAACGATGTTTCTCACATTAATTTTGCTGACATCAAGATGACTGATGGCAAGATGTGTTTTGATGCGCCAATGTGTCTTTTGAGTTAGATTCCTCACGATATTTACACTGAACTGGTGGTTAGGAATATGAACTGCTTCACGGTCATCACCTCTGATAATTGTAGGTGACCACCAACCGACTTCCTGGAAAATGAAGCAAAGTCAATTTCTATGGAACAAAGTTCATATGTCAAAAAAGAAGACTAATGTGTTTGATTGTCGTGAATACGAATAAAAGAATATATCTAACTCAGTATGTGGAAACAAAGATAAATTGACAAGTTAACGGACCTCTACTGTGCCAGAAACTTCATAGCCTCCAATCTTGGTCTGGATCCACTCATTCAGAACAAAGGGCCGTGTAGCATGAATCATAATGCTTGATAGAAAGTTTGTAAGTATCTGCACCATCCACATCAGGTATTATTGTCCCACTGTTAAAAAAGATTTAGTATGCAAATGTTTTACACAAAGACAAGACCTCACCTCACGACCAGCTAGAGTGAGCAGTACCGTCCCCAGACCCCCAGCAGTTAGCCACTTTTGGGCAGAGAAACCCAACAGCTCCATAAACAAAGAAACAGCGGCGACCCACGCAGCAGTGTAAACAGCTTTTCCAGCAAAACTGAAACCCATCTGGCATAACAATAAACAGATAAACATATTTCCGAGTAAACTCGTGCATCAGCCAACTGAATTTTTGTACATGTATGTCGAAGGAGTTTATTCCTTCAGAACAGCTAACATAAATGAATTTAAATTGCATATTCACAGAAAGAATACAAGTTTGGAGGGATAAAATGTTTATTTGTTCCTTAGAGTCACAATCTGAAGTATTACATGTGATACGAAACACACTTAACTTCTCCTAAGAGATAAATACTAAGACAAATTCAACAAGTAGGCAGTTCCAGGTGTTGTGTTACCACTTCATGTTGTATATTAGGAAGATCAAGAACCATCAATAAAAAAAGAATGTCCAAAATCGTAAAAAGTAAAGGGAGACATACATTTCTGGTATCAGCAGGATTATTTGTCTCCGTAAAAAATTTCTTCACCTGCTGAAGTAGCCTGCAGAAACGACATTGCATAACATGCTCAGTAATTGAAAAACTATTTGGAACCCGATAAATTGGGACCCGATAAATCTAAAGTTATGACAAATATACAAGGACGGAAACAAAAAAGCTCTATTTCCAACTGACTGAAAGAAGCTAAATGTCGACCCTGCAGAAAGGTCACTTAAGTCTATTCTGGACTTGTATTCTTAAGCAACCACTTCAACAGTTAAGCTCAACATAGCAGTGTTCTTACAGTAAGAGTATAAAGAAACTCTTGCTCACTTTGATAAACAGTAGGCAAATGCCAACACGGTTGATATGGACCGAGCAAAGCTAAGAAGGCGTTGTTTAATAGCCTGGCTGGCACTTGAAGACAATACTATTGGGTCCAATGCTCTGAGACAAAATTCCATATCGGTTTCAGACTTTCAGTAAAAACACATAATAGTTAAATGGTTAAGAAACAAAACTATTGTCAACCTGCATAAAAGGAGTGCTCCACTCCAAAGTAGCAAAGGCTGAAGATAAGACACAGCGATGTATTGAGTGGTGCTCTTGTGTGAATTCGTATCATTCCCCTTCTGCAATTAAAGTTGCAGCCACTTCAAATAAACAATAGCAAGTACTCCAGGAACCGAAAGTAAGAATGACATCTCACCTCAAAGAGGATACCTCTGGGAAGGCCCAGAAGCGGTCTAAGACCCCATGTAGCAAATACAAGAATCCCAACGGCTGGGATTAGTTTCATTAGACGAGGATTTCCACGTAAAACGTCATATGCCCTGATATCAATGACGAACATTTCAGGAAAATTGGCTTCAACAATTAAAAGTGTAAATTATATGAAAGACAGATCACATGTGGACCGTATATCATACTCCCCCTATTCCAAAGTCCAAACTACTGAACATTTCTGTGTGTAAAGTTTGTTAATCAAGCACATTTCACTCATTTACTAGGATAAATGAATTAAGGTCCAAGCGTATCACCTTGCGAATATTACTGAAGTTGATTTAAGAATGGGACCTTCATTTCCACTCCCTGGAAAGAGAGCTGCTCGGCAAACAAATGCATTACACCTAGATGATACAGGGGCAACTGAACCACTCAAGCTCTCAAGAAGCTGAAGACTCCATACGTCTTGTCTCTAAGACGAGAAGAAAGAAAACTTCACTTGAGAATGTATTTCAGTAATTTTTAATTGAGAGCTATGCATACTAATCAGACTCATGGATACACACAAAAGGTACTGAGTACTAAAAACCAAAGGATAGTTCATCACAACACCAACATTTCAGATGCATGAGGCAAGAAACTAAACCATTAAACTATGCTATGAGCACAGATGATACCGTGGCACATGACGAAAGACCTGTCCGTGTCAGATACACACGATTTCTACAAGCAACACTCTGCAGGAAACGAAAACAAAAAAACTAAACTTTTAAGTAATCAAAACTCATAAATTCACAATAAAAGTATAAAATTCACAATAAAAATCTAAAATTCGAACACAACATTACGTACATTATGGTATCCAGAAGCTTCGTGGATCTTATGAACATTCAGATCATGAGACAATGGTAAAGAGACCTTTCGCATCATCATCATCCCAAGATGAAGATAACAGATACGAAAATGGCGAAAAGATCAACCAAACGAAACAACCTGAAATTGAACAGTAATACAAAAGATTAGCATAATCCTAAATTCACGCAAGCAACCCAGACGATTTCTTCAAATAATTTGAAAAATCGTTCTAATCAAAGCCGATCTTTCTCGAATCAAAATCCGATTCACATTACACCTTCGAATTCTTCTACTTTCTCACAAAATCGTACCCACAAATCAACTAGAACAAAGAAAAAAATACAAATCGCAGAATTCTAGAGCGATCGGAAGCGAACCAGAGATCGGAAAGAAGCAGCTTCAGAGATCAGTGGATAAAATCGGTGAGAGGTTCTTCTTCTTCTTCGTCTTGATTTACTTTTCTTTCTTTCTTTTTTTTCTTCCAAAAAAGACATGCATTTAGCTAACGTGCGCCAGGAGTTTGACGTATCGTTCTTTCTCTCTAAAATACGCCAATTCGTAGCCTCATTATCGAGAACGAAGCTTTTGGGTTTGGGATATACAACGAAAAATGATGATGATGATGATGATGATGATGATGATGATGATGATATTTTAATTTTTGCGTGGTCCCGCAATTTTACAATTTTTTTTCACAAAACGGAATTTTGACCCTTATCCGAATGCTTCTTCCGCATGCTTCCCACGTGATACGATATGTGTTTCGCTCTCCACCGACCAACTTTTTGACTCGGCACATTTTTAGGCTAATGACGGATTCATGTTTGATGATTTACGATTTGAAACTACTACAGTATTTTGCAAAACAAAACGCTCAAATTATCGCATTTTATAAATTCTTAGTACTTGATCTCACACTTCAGTATTTGATTGTCAAAAAAAAAAAAAAAAAAAAATCTTCATAATGAGCCACAGATAAGAATGTTTTTTCAAAAAACTGAAAACGATGAATTAGATTTGTATTTATAAAATTAAATAATCGATGTTTTAGGAGATTTAAAAAAGATGTGAAAAGTTGTAAAAGAGCGTTACTTCAATGTACAATAAATCATAGTGTTTGGTTCACACCACCATCCGGAAACCTTCATCTCAAAATCACTATACCACTTTGTGAAAATGCAACATCAGCTACATAATTCATTTTTCCACTGATTAACTACAACCACCAAATAACAAAAGTTTCAAATATTTGATAGACTTCTACCTCATATATCATGATATCGACGAGACAATGTACATTGACCAAATCTTTATTAAGCTTTGTTGAGAGAGCCGCAATATCTCCATTCCACATAGTCTTCAATGTCTCAACGTGTTTTCAAAACTGAAGATATCAACCCAAATGTTTTAAGGAGGTTAGATGTAAATTTGGTAATTGAAGACTTGCAAATGACACAAACGACGACTGTTCTATATGTTTAGACAATCTAAGTGAGCAAAAAATATCAACAATTAATCATCCAATCACAAACTTCTCCACAAATATATTTCAAAAGTGTTATTTCACAAAACAATATGTTTTTATTGTAGAAGAAAACTAAAATGAAATGTTATACACTACAAGAAAACACCCCCATTTGCAACGGCAAGTTTCGTCGCAAATTCGTTGCAAAATGGGTATTTGCGACGATTTTGCGACGTTTTGTCGTTTGTCGCAACTAGCTCGTCGCAAACCAAAAATAGCATCGGTTTTGCGACGACTAGTACTTGCAACGGTTTTGCAGCTATTTTTGGCGACGATTTTGCGAGTAATATTTTGCGATATGTTTGCGTCATACCGGATTGCGACGCATTTGCGGCTATTATTTGCCACGGTTTTGCGACGATTTTCGATGTGATTTATAAAAAAAAAAATTTCGAAAATTAAATAATTTATAATTAAAAAAAAAAAATTCTAAAATATTTAAATTTAAATATAAAAACATAAAATAAAAATAAAGTTTTACATAAATCTAAAAACTGAAAACAAATCTATTCGAAATCGATATCATCGAGCGGATCCCTGGTGGTCGATGTGCCTCCTCCGTCGCCTTCCCTGGTGGTCGATGTGCCTCCTCCGTCCACTACAAGAAAACATCCCCATTTGCAACGGCGGATTTCGTGGCAAAATCGTTGCAAATGGATATTTGCGACGGTTTTGCAACGAATTGTCGTTCGTCGCAACTAGCTCGTCGCAAACCAAAAATCGTCGCAAAATCGTCGCAAATATATCGATAGTCGCAAAACCGTTGCTAATTTTGCGACGTTTTTGCGACTTAATCTTGTGCGACGAATTTGCGAGTATCGAAAGATTTGCGACGCTTTTGCGACACTTACTGTTCACCGCAGATTTGCAACGATTTTGCGACGTAATAGTTTTGCGAAGGTTTTGCGACGAATAGTTTTGCAACGGTTTTGCAACGTAATTAGGGCGAATAGTTTTGCAATGGTTTTGCGACGAATAGTTTTGCAACGGTATTGCGGCTTTATTTTGCGACGGTTTTGCGACGTTTTTCAATGTGATTTATTAAAAAAAAAAAACAAGAAAAAAATTAATTTATAATTTAAAAAAAAAAAATTCGAAAATATTTAAAATTTAATATAAAACATAAAATAAAGTTTTACATAAATCTAATCGAAATCGATATCATCGACCGGATCCCTGGTCGATGTGTCATGTCCATCGCCTTGTGGCCTCGAAGTCGATGTGCCTCCTCCATCGCCTTGTGGCCTCGAAGTTGATGTGCCAACCAAGTCGGCTTGTTTGCTGCTCAGAAATTCGGCAAGCCCGGGGTTTTGCGTCGCTAAGAACGCGAACATTTCATCATGGGCGGCAGTCCTCTTCTTCGTTTCTTCGAGCTCCTTCCGCAATTCCGGATCAGAAGCAAATCTCGTAACGGGACAAAATGGCACTCCCAGATCATCCATCCGGATAGATCCTGTAAATGCCATCTTTCCCTTACGGTTTCGAGGAGCCAACTACAAGATAAAATGAAAAGTTTACAATTTTCCATAAAAAATAGTAATGTAATTTTGTTTTTTAAAATGTTAATAGTATACTAAATATTTAAAATTGTGAATAAAATTAAGAAGGAAATTAAGTTTTTACCTGTGCTGCGATTTGGTTGATCGTCATCGGTGTCAACTGAGTAGGTTGACCATCGGGAGTAGGCTGGGATGAGAGTTCTTCGACTCGCTCAATGACATCGTCGTGGACCTTGTGGACACGTTCATCAACCCATGTCCCGTCCGGCCTGCGGTGGGTCTTCTCCCAAATCTCTGGGATCGTTGCGGGAACTCCTTTTTCCACGGCCTGACAATGAAAACATTAGAAGTTGAGATTTTTGTGACCGTAAAAATTTAAAGTAAAAAAAATTAATAACTTACAATGTCATAGCCACGCTGCTCAAAAGAAATCTGTCCCGAAACGTGTTTTGAAGGGTGGTCACTACCGCCAACCTTCGTCAATCGGGCAGACGAGCACTGGACAGCCTTCTCCTTAGATGTCTCCAACTCCCAGAAGGCGACAAGGGCAGCCCAAATATTGGGATTGAAGAAAGATGGCATACATACCTTCGGATCCGGATTTTTTTGCCACTTCGCCTTCCACCGTCCTATTTGGTTGTTGAGACGGTTCTTCGCTTTCTCCTCAAACGCCTCACGAACTAAAGCATTATGAACGGGGTCCCAATAGTATTTTTGCTGCAAATTGTCATAAATTAGAACATAAATTAAAAATTACAAAAATGAATAAATAAATAAAAGTTTTAAAAATAATAAAAAAATTTACCGCGAATTGTTTGAACCACCGATCCTTGATCTCCGGGGTAACAAACTTCCAACTCGTGTGGCACATCTTGAAATCCCGCTCTATGATCTTTCTAACATCCTTGCCGACCGAATTTTTCCAAAACCTAAAAATTTTATAAATATATTAATAATTATAAAAAAAAATTAAATTAAAACTATAAAAAATTAATTACTTACCATACAGCAGTGCCCCGGGATTTAGGGTCTAAATGGGGAAGATCCTCCCGTCCCGGAGTAACGAGAAGCTGCCCCAAAGTCATGTCATCCCATGAAAGAACTGCTCCAGGGTTTGGCTGAGGAGGTAGCGTCGGCTGAGGAGGTGGCGTCGGTTGGGAATCAGGAATTCCGGAGCCCTGCGAGAGACGTGTACGCCGTCCTGGTCCTGACTGACAAGCAGTAGACGCTACGTACTGGGTATACTCGTTCTCCATCTAAATAAATTTGATAATTTTTCAAATTAGTAATTGCATATTTAAAAAATATTTAGTCTAATATTAATTTTAACAATTTTAATGATAACCTTTTAAAATAATGTAATCAACATTAAACATCAAAATAATTGAACAAAATTAGTAAATTTAAAATTTTAACTATTATAATATCTTCAATTCCCAAATACAATTCGTTTCCTAATTATTTATTTCTAACCATTTTCCTATAAACCGCAATTAACTAATAATTATATACGAAAGAAAAAATTAACATTAATAAAAAGAAAGAAAAGTTTAGAGATTTACCTTAAAAGGTCGGGATAGATTGGAAAAGTCGAGGGAAGCTTTGTTTAGAGAGAGAAACGTTTTTTTTTTTGAGAGAGAAGAGGGTTGTGAGGAATGTGCGTCGGTTGTGGTTGTATATATAGGGAAAACTATCCCTCGCAATTCCGTTGCAAATATTAAACAAATCGTCGCAATTCCCTCGCTAATTGGGCCGAATATTTCGCCCAATGCATGATTGCCGCCCACGTCTTTTCGTTTCCGCCCACAAAGCGTCGCAAATGCCTCGCAAATATTCAACAAAACGTCGCAAAAACCTCGCAATATGTAAATCCCAATGTCATTGACCGAACAATTAATGGGATTATGGTCGCAATAGCGTAGCAAAATTAGCTTCGGAATTGCGACGAAAACGTCGCAAATGCCTCGCAAATACTATATTGCTACGCATTTGCGACGTTTTCGTCGCAATTCCCATGCAAATGAGATTTAGGCTATACTTAGGGGTTTGGATGTTTTAGACCAAAATTACGATTCCTAAAAGGTAAATATACACTTGTTTAGGTCCTTAGTGCATGTATGAAGCAAAGTTAGACTACTAATTGAAGTTTTTTGTAAAATCGGCAAAAATGATAGATTGATCATATTCTAAGTATAAGTACACGTATTTGATACTTCGTTATATATGTTTCTCGATAATGTTTTGGTAAGTTTTATTTGAATAATTATAGAGGGATTGTTATTTATTAGACGACTCATACTTTTATATTCGAAGAAGATCCAATTTAAACGGTGTAAATAATGAATTGGTTAGAGTTTAGGGTATAGGCATTTGCAACGGTTTTGCGAGAAACCCGTTGCAAAAACGTCGCAAATTGTCAGACTTGCAACGATTTTGCAACGGGTATCTCGCAAAACCGTTGCAAATGCCTATACCCTAAACCTTAGTGTTTTTTACCTATTCCTATTACTTGGACATTGATGCAAATAATTTTATATATTACTTAGGGCCTCTATGATATGTTTTTATATTCGAAGAAGATCCAATTTAAACGGTGTAAATAATGTATTGGTTAGAGTTTAGGGTGTAGGCATTTGCAACGGTTTTGCGAGATACCCGTTGCAAAAACGTCGCCAATGTTCAGACTTGCAACGATTTTGCAACGGGTATCTCGCAAAACCGTTGCAAATGCATATACCCTAAACCTTAGTGTTTTTTACCTATTCCTATTACTTGGACATTGATGCAAATAATTTTATATATTACTTAGGGCCTCTATGATATGTTTTTATATTCGAAGAAGATCCAATTTAAACGGTGTAAATAATGAATTGGTTAGAGTTTAGGGTATAGGCATTTGCAACGGTTTTGCGAGAAACCCGTTGCAAAAACGTCGCAAATTGTCAGACTTGCAACGCTTTTGCAACGGGTATCTCGCAAAACCGTTGCAAATGCCTATACCCTAAACCTTAGTGTTTTTTACCTATTCCTATTACTTGGACATTGATGCAAATAATTTTACATATTACTTAGGGCCTCTATGATATGTTTTTATATTCGAAGAAGATCCAATTTAAACGGTGTAAATAATGAATTGGTTAGAGTTTAGGGTATAGGCATTTGCAACGGTTTTGCGAGAAAACCGTTGCAAAAACGTCGCAAATTGTCAGACTTGCAACGCTTTTGCAACGGGTATCTCGCAAAACCGTTGCAAATGCCTATACCCTAAACCTTAGTGTTTTTTATCCTATTCCTATTACTTGGACATTGATGCAAATAATTTTATATATTACTTAGGGCCTCTATGATATGTTTTTATATTCGAAGAAGATCCAATTTAAACGGTGTAAATAATGAATTAAATACACACTTAATTAAATACACACTTAATTAATATATACACCTAATTAATATTAAATTTATTAATCTTCTTCACCATGATCAGAAATAGAACGTTCTACTCCGCCATCTTCGTCATCATTGTCGTCCTCATCTTCCTCTTCGTCTTCATCAAACTCATCTTCGTTTCCTTCTGAATCCTCGAATATCACATCAAGACCACTATGAAGTGGGTCAATTCTTGTCAAATCGGTGGTTACCTCTGTAGGGATCGAAACTTCTTCGGTTCTTGCAGGTTGCACTGGGGGTTGATCATCATCAGCTTCAACTGCTAACCCCCCGACAATTCGACCTCTTGGGTTAACTTTAATCACGGATAGCCAATCTTGATCCCGTCGTCCACGAGTACGAGGGTAAGGAATGAAGACTACTTGCTCTGCTTGGGATGCTAAAACAAATGGCTCAAACTTGTCAGTGTAGCTCCTATTTCCTTTTACATCAACAACTCCAAATTTGCTGGTTCTAACCCCGAGACCATTGGATGGATCAAACCAATCACAACGAAATAGAACACTTTTCAAGTTCAACACACCAGCATACTCAATCTCAATGATTTCTTTCAAAATACCATAGAAGTTTGTATCGCCCGGGACATGAATACCATAATTTGCAGTGGCTTTATCTTGTCCATGTTGAAATGTGTGAAAAATAAAGCCGCGAGTACAATACATCTTACTCGTTTTTATGCTTGCAATGGGCCCCAAAACAAACTCATGTACCCATAAAGGCCAACTTTGTCGAGATTTCTTCGCCACCTATATATTGTCAAATTGAAATAATTAGTATATATATATGTAATACTAATATAACTCATGCATGGTTCTCACCTTCTCCTGCATCCAGCAAGCAAAATCACGTTCTAAGTAAAATTGAACTTCTTCATCATTTAGTTCAGGAAATGCTTCTCGTATTTGGCCTTCTAACATTCTGTACAGCCGTTAATTAGTTGTATATATATTCATAATTAATATATATAAATTTATACATATATATACGTATATACCTCTCATATGGCTGGAAGTAGTTACAATTTAGCATTATATACGTATGGGCAGCTTGCATATGCTTGAAATCACACCACGTTGTTTCCTTCACTGTTCCACCCATCCGACCTACATCACAGAAAACATCTGGTACACCCTTCAAGTGATATGTTCGGCCAACCCCACCATCGTCGTATCGCACACGACGGGTTTTCTTAGTTTTCACGGTTTTGCTAAAGTAGTAAGTAGAGAAGTTTGATGTCTCCTCTGTCAAACTTCCAGCAATGATTGATCCCTCTACTCTTGCGAGATTTTTCGCCTTCATCTTCAAATGTTTGAAGAACCTTTCGAAGGGGTACATCCATCGAAATTGGACAGGACCACCCAAATCTAACTCATGTGGTAAGTGTACAACCAAATGTTCCATCACATCAAAAAATGAAGGTGGAAATATCTTCTCTAAGTTGCAAATCGTTAGTGGAATGTCTGAATTCAACTTCGAGATTTCGTCCTTCATTAAGGTTCTGGCACATATGTCTCTGAAAAATGCTCCAATACCTAAAACGCCAATCCGGTCCGAAGTAAGTTAATTAATACAGTTACAAAATACCTGTATGTATATATTAATAACCATAGATAAACGTAACACCTGCAATTGCCTCGTGTACATCCTTCGGTAAAAGCTCTTGAAAGGCAAAAGGGAGTAGTCGCTGCATGAACACATGACAATCGTGGCTCTTCATCCCAGAAAATTTCCCCCCTTGCTCAACACACCTTGAAAAAGTTGACACGTAGCCATCAGGGAACTTCACCCACTCCTTAACCCAATTAATCAAAGCATTCTTTGCAGCAGGTGATAGTCGGAAATTGGGAATAGGTGCCCTACCATCTCATGTTAGATGCAACTCAGGCCTTATGCATAAAGCCGCGAGGTCCAGACGAGATTTCCGATTGTCTTTTGTTTTCCCTGCAACATTCAACAATGTGTGTATAATATTCTCAAAGAAATTTTTCTCCACATGCATGACATCCAAGTTGTGCCTCAGCAGATGGTCCTTCCAGTAAGGCAATTCCCAAAATATACTTTTCTTATGCCAGTTATGGTATACCCCATACCCAACAGGCATATTTGCTGGATTACTTTGCCAATTACCTCCAACTTTTACAGTTTCTTCCGCACCATATCCATCCATTTGTTCTTCTAACTCCTCACCTGAGAGGTAAACCAAGGGGGAGGTTTTAACAACTCGATTTCGAAATAACGTCCTACTCTTTCTATAAGGATGATCCCTTGGAAGAAAACGACGATGGCAGTCAAACCAGCAAGCTTTCCCTCCTGCTGACAATTGAAATGATTCAGTCTTATCTAAACAATAAGGACATGATAACTTTCCGTGCGTTGTCCATCCAGATAGCATACCATACGCCGGAAAGTCGCTTATCGTCCACATGAGGACAACCTTCATGTTGAAGTTCCTACGGCTCGACGAATCAAATGTGCGTACACCAACATGCCACAACTGCTTTAGTTCCTGGATAAGAGGTTGTAGGAAGACATCAAGTGATCTTTTTGGATGCTTTGGCCCTGGAACCAAAATGCTGAGAAATAAGAATTCTCGATGCATACACATCCACGGTGGGAGATTATATGGCGTCACTATGACTGGCCACAACGAATATTGCCTACCCGACATCCCAAAAGGACTAAACCCATCAGTGCAAAGACCCAAATACACATTTCTATGTTCTACAGCAAAGTCTGGATGTACCGTGTGAAAGTGTTTCCACGCCTTTGCATCTGATGGATGGGCGACCACCCCTTCCTCACAATCGTGTTCTGCGTGCCACCTCATTGACCCTGCTGTCTGCTCTGATTGATATAATCGCTGCAACCTATCTGTTATTGGAAGGTACCACATACGCTTGAATGGGACTTTGGTGCGACCACTAGTCTTCTTATATCTTGGTTGAGAGCAAAAACGACATTCCTGCAGCTGAGCATCATCTTTCCAAAAAATCATACAATTATCAATGCAGACATCAATCATCTCAGACGGTAATCCAAGACTTGCTACCAATCTTTGTATCTCATAGTAACTGTCTGCAGAGTTATTACCCTCTGGCAAATACTCTTTAAACAATTCACCCCATTTATCCATGCAATTTTCACTAAGGTTATCTTCGCTTTTAATTGTCATCATCCTAGAAGCTAACGGCAATTTTGAAAGCCCATCTCTACATCCTTCGTAGATAGGTTCGTTAGCAGCATCTAACATATCATAAAAATTTTTAGCACTCGGGTTTGGTTCTTCAAAAGTATTATCACTAAACGAAGCAGTAGTGTCTTGAAATGCATCATTGACCATATCATTAAACCTAATATTCCCATCTGTATTTCCATATGCAGATTCATTAAAATTATCATGACCATACTGATAATTACTATCCTCATAATTACTACCACCTTCTACATTCCCACGATTATAACTCGTACTTGAACTACCCGGAACATTAACAACAAAATCCTCCCCATGCGAAAACCAAACATAGTAGTTAGGTAAAAACCCCCTCGTATATAAATGTTTATAAACAGTTTGCGTATCACGTGGAGCAAAGTTTTTGCATTTCACACAAGGACAGAAAATTTTCACGTTACCGTCCTTGGTATATCCTGCGACAGCCCCTGGGTTGTTTATCGCCTGGGTCAAAAACTGGTCAAGCCCTTCTCTAAATTCTCTAGACACTTCGCCAGTTTCTGGATCTTTGCGGTTGTACATCCATGCTCGAACCACGTAGACCTCATGATGCGAAGACATCTTCGATAAATTATCAAATTAATTATACTCTTTAAGAAATATTTGGAAAGAAAATTTTTGTCTCGGATTGTTTTTAGATTATGATTTGAATGTTTTTGTTGTGAATTCGTTCATCACACATTCGAGGTTTTTATAGAAAATTGGTTTTTTTTGCTACAAATTTGCGACTCTTTTGCTTCTCTTTTGCGACACGTTTGCGACCAGAAATATTGCACCCATAGACCAGTAAGCATCATAAACACGTGTTTATGATGCTTACCGGTCTATAAACACAGATTTGCGATGTTTTTGCATCGGAAGAAGTTGCAAAGTCGTCGCAAATATTGCGACGAAATTGCGACTCTTTACGATGCAAAAACGTCGCAAATCTGTGTTTATAGACCGGTAAGCATCATAAACACGTGTTGTAATAAATTCGTTAAAAAATATCTTACCACGCATAATCCTCGCCATATTTGCGACGTTTTTGCATCGTAAAGAGTCGCAATTTCGTCGCAAAATGTGCGACGGTTTTGCGTCGTACGTACATTTCGACGCAAAATCGTCGCAAATGTGTATTTATAGTTTGGTAAGTTAAGATTTAATTTGGACTTTTTTGTTATTAGTATTAATGTGTTAGGGTTACAAGTAAATTTTTCGAAACTTTATATTAATATATAAAATTTATATTTTAACATTAATTAACATCGATGTTTATAAACGTACGTACAATCCATATATATATAGTACGTGCATGTACTACAATTTAATTTATTTATTTTAATTTCTTTTATTGATGAGGTAATGTTTTTACTCATCATCAATTTCTTCACCATCATCCGTCGTCGACCCGTCGTCATTTGCCTGGGATAGCCAATTGTTTGGATTTCGATGAACACGACTGCTACTACCTTCTTCTATGAACGCTGTAGCCATATTTTCTTTCGATATTACCTGTCAAATAAAAACTTCATTTATTTGTAAGGAAACAAAATTAATACAATATTGCATGTAATTAACTTACATTGCTTATGTTCTGAAGAATAATGTTAAGATATGGTGTCGCCCTATCAAACTTAACAACTACAACCTCCTTTAGAACCAATACCGAACCCTCCTTTATGTGCGGCCCATATTTGTTATCAGATATGGCGGACCTATGAATGCTCGCTTGTACAGTCCCGGTAGGATCCTTCAAGGAAAACAAATAACACATATTTATCGATTACTAAATATATATTCTAACATGGTAAAAACAACTTTTCTTATTACTTAATTATATATATACATTTTACCTTTAGTATGACCATTGCGTCCCCCAATCCATTAGGTTCCATTTTATGAATCACTGCTACCACATATGGTACGTGACGCATTAATTGTGCTGCTTTTAATTTATGCAACTCTTTTACCAGTGTCCACCCACGTGTGTGTCCACCTGTATATAGTTAACGTAGAATAAGTAAAATATAATTAAATGACAATTAAACAATATACAAATTTTCACATATATATAATTATTTCTTTTTCTTACTAATATATATATATAGTAATTAATAATAATAGCATTTCATTATACCTGTTAATTTGTTGACATTTGCAATTGTCGTCTTCCACAGGACATCGGTGAACGATGGATCTTCTGCCTCAACAACACAGTTAACCATCTGTACATGTCTCTCATAAGAATTGCATTCTTCCAACATCGATTCTTCAAGTTTTTTCCTTGCCCGTTCTTCTGCTTGTCTCACACCAGCCGGACCCGGAATCAATGATCGATTGTTATCCATATATATTTGTTGAATTATAGAATGTGAGATAATATAATGTGAATTATAGAATGTGAGATGATATGATATATAATATATGAGGATAAATCCGGATTTTATAGAATTTTCATTTCAATTTGCGACAAATTTGCAACCATTTTCAAATACTTTTGCGACTGATTTGCGGCTAAAAATTTCACTTATAAACAAGTAAGAATCGATTAAAACGTGTTTATCCAACTTCCGTCGCAAATGCCTCGCAACGTTTCAATCGTTGCAATTTCGACGCACATTTTGCAACGCTTTTGCGTGTAAATGTACAACGCCACGCAAAACCGTTGCAAATAATAATTCGACGCAAAACCGTCGCAAAAGTTGCGGCGACTTTGCGTCCAAATGTACAAGTCGACGCAAATTCGTCGCCAATTTGCGACGCTTTTGCATCGTCAAGTTCCTACGCAAATTTGTGACGATTTTGCGTCGACGTTTACATTTTGGACGCAAAATCGTCGCAAATAGGAGGCAAATTTGCGACGATTTAATTCCGTTGCAAATTTCCGTTGCAAATGCTCCTGTTTTCTTGTAGTGGTCGCCTTCTGGCCTTCTCAGAAACTCGGCAAGCTCGGGGTTCCCCCTCGCTAACAGCGCGAACATATCATCATGGGCGGTGGTCCTCTTCGTCGTTTCGCTGAGCAACTTCTCCGTTTCGCTGAGCCGTTCTTTTGTTTGTGTGAGCTCTTCTTTGGTTTGGTGGAGCTCCTTGACTATTTCCGGATCAGAAGCAAATCTCGTAACGGGACAAAATGGCACTCCATGATCATCCGTCCGGATAGATCCTGTAAATGCCATCTTTCCCTTACGGTTTCGAGGAGCCAACTACCAAAAAAATGAAAAGTTTACAAATGTTAATAGTATACTAAATATTTAAAATTGTGAATAAAATTACGAAGGAAATTAAGTTTATATACCTGTAATGCGATTTGGTTGATCGCCATCGGTGTCAACTGAGTAGGTTGACCATCGGGAGTAGGCTGGGATGAGAGTTCTTCGACTCGCTCATTGACCTCGTCGTGGAGGTTGTGGACACGTTCATCAACCCATGACCCGTCCGGCCTGCGGTGGGTCACCTCCCAAACCTCTGGGATCGTTGCGGGAGATCCTTTTTGCATGGCCTGACAAAGAAAACATTAGAAGTTGAGATTTTTGTGACCCTAAAAATTTAAAGTAAGATAATGAATAACTTACAATCTCAAAACCACGCTGCTCAAATCCCTTCTGTCCCGAAACGTGTTTTGAAGGGTGGTCACTACCGCCAACCTTCGTCAATCGAGCAGACGAGCACTGGCTAGACCTCTCCTTAGATGTCTCCAACTCCCAGAAGGCGACAAGGCCATCCCAAATATCGGGATCGAAGAAAGTTGGCATACATACCTTGGGATCCGGATTTTTTTGCCACTTCTCCTTCCACCGTCCTATTTGGTTGTTGAGACGGTCCTTCGCTTTCTTCTCAAATCCCTCACGAACTAAACCATTAATTGCAGGGTTCCAATAGTATTTTTGCTGCAAATTGTCATAAATTAGAACATAAGTTAGAAAATTACAAAATTGAATAAATAAATAAAAGTTTTAAAAATTAATAAAAAAATTTACCGCGAATTGATGGAACCACCGATCCTTGATCTCCGGGGTAACATACTTCCAACTCGTGTGGCACACCTTGAAATCCCGCTCTATGATCTTTCTAACATCCTTGCCGACCGAATTTTTCCAAAACCTAAAAAAATATACAAAAAGCAATATATTGTGTAAATATAATAATAATTATAAAACAAATTTGAATTAAAACTATAAAAAATTTAATTACTTACCACACAGTGTTGCCCTGGGAGTCAGGGTGTAAATGGGGAAGAGTCTCCCGTCCAGGAGTAACGAGAAGCTGGCCCAAGGTCAAGTCGTCCCATGAAGGAAGTGCTCTAGGGTTTGGCTGGGTAGGTGGCGTCTGCTGTGACTCGGGAGGTGGCGTCGGCTGTGTCTCAGGAATCGTGGAACTAGAGGGGATTTCAGAGCCCTGCAAGGGATGTCTCCTCTGTCCTGGTCGTTTATGACCACTAGCACGACCACTGGACTGTACGAACTGGTTATAGTCGTTCCCTGCCATCTAAATAAATTTGATAGTTTTTTAAATTAGTAATTGCATATTTACAAAATATTTAGTTTAATATTAATTTTAACCATTTTGTATTTATAACATTAATTTAACCTAATCAAAATTATTTATAACATTAATATTTATAAAATTAATAACATTATTTATAACATTAACATTAATTTATAACATTAACATTATTTATAACATTAATTATTTATAACATTAACATTATTTTAACCTAATCAAAATTATTTATAACATTATTTATAGCATTAATATTTATAACAAAATTAGTAGATTAACAATTTTAACTTTTAATCAATATAAGTTAATCCTCAATTCCCTAATACAATTTGATTCCTAATTAATTATTCCTAACAATTTTCCTATAAACCACAATTAACTAATAAATTATATACGAAAGGAAAAATTAACATTCATAAAAGGAAAGAACAATTTAGGGATTTACCTAATAAGGTCGGGAATGATTTGGAAGGTGGATGGAATTTTTTTATAGGGAGAGATTTTTTTTTTTTGGAGAGAGGAGAGATGAGTGTACAGTCCGAAGGATTGAAACCGTATATATAGGATATACAGTCCCTCGCAATTCCGTCGCAAATATTAACCAAACCGTCGCAATTTCGATGCTAATTGGCCGAATATTTCGCCCACTGCATGGTTGCCGCCCACGTCTTTTCGTTTCCCGCCCACATTTCGTCGCAAATGCCTCGCAAATATTAAAAAAATCGTTGCAATTTCCTCGCAAACCGTAAAATCCCAAGGTGTTTGTAACGGTTAATTAATAGAGTTGACCGTAACTGTAGTCGCAAAAGTGTGGCTAACTTAGCATCGGAGTTGCGACGTTTTCGTCGCAAATACGTTGCAAATTGTTGATTGCAACTCTTTTGCGACATATTCGTCGCAATTCCCATGCAAATAAGGTTTAGGGTATATTTAGGGAATTGGATGTTTTAGACCAAAATTAGGTTTCATAAAAGATAAATACACAATTGTTTAGGTCCTACTGCATGTATGAACCAAAGTTAGAGTACTAATTGAAGTTATTTGTAAAATCGGCAAAAATGATAACTCGATCATAATCTAAGTATAATTACATGTATTTGATACTTCGTTATATATGTTTCTCGATTATGTTTGGAAAAGTTTTATTTGAGTAATTATAGAGGGATTGTTATTTATTAGACGACTCATACTTTTAAATTCGAAGAAAATCCAATTTAAACGGTGTAAATGATGTGTTGATTAGAGTTTAGGGTATAGACATTTGCAACGACTCCCTTGCAGAACCGCGGCAAAAGCCTATACCCTAAACCTTATAATATTCTCGAAGGATTGTTATTTATTAGGCACTCATACTTTTATATTAGACACTCATACTTGTATATTTTTATTTTACGAATCCTATTTTTGGTCTAAAACATCCAAACCCCTAAGTTTACCCTATACCCTAATTTGCGTGGGATTTGCGACGATAACGTCGCTAAAACGTTGCCATTGAATATTTGCAACGGTTTTGCGACGATTTCGTCGCAAATACGTTGCTATGTTAGCAACACTCTTGCGACTATAACGGTCAACTCTATTAATTGATCGCACATGGATTGGGTGAAATATTCGGTCCTTTTTGCAACCAAATTGCAACGCCATTGCGAGGGTAGTTTTCCCTATAAAAGCAAGTCCAATCCTTCCCTCATTCCTCACATCTCTCTTCAAATGTCTATACATCTCTCTTCAAATGTCGATAGTTAATTGATTCCAAATGGAGGATTTAGGCCTATAATCTACTACATTAAGAGTACATTATGAGGCTAAATCCGCTGTTTGGAATCAAAGTTCTGTCGAAGCGTTTTAACTGAGGTAAGAGTACATTATGAGGCTCGCTCAATGTTGCTTACAAATGCCACCGTTGCCCGAGTCCCTAAATAATCTGATATATCCCCGAATTTGCCACGTACCTCAAAATAACAATAAACCGACTTCAATGTAAAGAAAGACGGTGCCCTCGTAAAAACGTAGCAAATGCTTATATATCTTGTTTAAAAATAAACACTTACTTAATATATACACATAAATAATATTACATTTGTTAATCTTCTTCATCATCATCTAATCCGCCTTCTTCGTCATCATCGTCGTCCTCATCTTCCTCTTCGTCTTCATCAAACTCATCACCCCATTTATCCATGCAATTTTCACTAAGGTTATCTTCGCTTTTAATTGTCATCATCCTAGATGCCAACGACAATTTTGAAAGCCCTTCTCTACATCCTTCGTAGATAGGTTCGTTAGCAGCATCTAACATATCATAAAAAATTTTAGCACTCGGGTTCGGTTCTTCAAAAGTATTATCACTAAACGAAGCAGGAGTTTCTTGAAATGCATCATTGACCATATCATTAAACCTATTCCCATCTATATTTCCATATGCAGATTCATTCAAATTATCATGACCATACTGATAATTACTATCCTCATAATTACTACCACCTTCTACATTCCCACGATTATAACTCGTACTTGAACTACCCGGAACATTAACAACAAAATCCTCCCCATGCGAAAACCAAACATAGTAGTTAGGTAAAAACCCCCTCGTATGTAAATGTTTATAAACAGTTTTCGTATCACGTGGAGCAAAGTTTTTGCATTTCACACAAGGACAGAAAATTTTCACGTTACCGTCGTTGGTATATCCTGCGACAGCCCCTTCGTTGTTTATCGCCTGGGTCAAAAACTGGTCAAGCCCTTCTCTAAATTCTCTAGTCACGCCGCCAGTTTCTAGATCTGTGCAGTTGTACATCCATGCTCGAACCACGTAGACCTCATGATGCGAAGACATCTTCGATAAATTATCAAATTAATTTGACTCTTTAAGAAATGTTTGGAAAAAAAAATCTCTTGTCTTTTGTTTTTAGATTATGATTGGAATGTTTTTGTTGTGAATTCGTTCATCACAGGATTTTATAGAAAATTGATTTTTTTTGCAACTCATTTGCGACTTTGTTGCTTCTCT
Source organism: Draba incana (assembly GCA_963576765.1). Classification (NCBI taxonomy): domain Eukaryota; kingdom Viridiplantae; phylum Streptophyta; class Magnoliopsida; order Brassicales; family Brassicaceae; genus Draba; species Draba incana. The sequence continues at coordinate 5,954,041 of OY755215.1, read as the reverse complement.
TTTGCGACGAATTTGCAACTAAAAATATTGCACCCATAGATAGGTAAGCATCATAAACACGTGTTGTAGTAAGGTATTACAAAATATCTTACGACGCAAAAACGTCGCAAATATTGCGACGTTGTTGCGTTGTTATCTCATAGTCGCCGCAATGTCGTCGCAACATTTGCGACGGTTTTGCAACGAACCGTTCAAGTCGACACAAAATCGTTGCAAATGTGTATTTATAGTTTGATAAGTTATTACGATAAAACTTTTGTATTTATAGTTTTGTAAGTTAAGATGTAATTTGGACTTTTTTGTTATTAGTATTAATGTGTTAGGGTTACAAGTAAATTTTTGCAAACTTATATTAATATCATATTTTAACATTAATTAATTTGATTTTTATAACGTACGTACAATCGATATATATAGTACATATATGATTGCTTAAAAACGTAATACAAATAAACTGTAGACATAAACAAATTTATTTATTTATTTTAATTTCTTTTATTGATGACGTATTGTTTTTACTCATCATCGCTAATTACTACTTCACCATCATCCGTCGTCGACCCTTCGTCATTTTCCTGCGATAGCCAATTGTTTGGATTTCGATGAACACGACTGCTACTACCTTCTTCTATGAACGCTGTAGCCATGTTTTCTTTAGATATAACCTGTGAAATAAAAACTTGATTTTTTTTTGAAATGATACTACTTAATTAATACAATACCTTTAAATTATATATTGTAATTAACTTACATTGCTTATGTTCTTAAGAACAATGTTAAGATATATTGCCGCCCTATCAAACTTAACAAGTACAGCCTCCTTTAGAACCAATACCGAACCCTCCTTTATGTGCGGCCCATATTTGTTATCAGATATGGCGGACCTATGAATGCTCCCTTGTACAGTCCCGGTAGGATCCTTCAACGAAAACAATTAACATATTTATCGATTACTAATTAAATATTCTAACATGTTAAAAACATCTTCTCGTATAACTTATATATACATTTTACCTTTAGTATGACCATTGAGTCCTCCAATCCATTAGGTTCCATTTTATGAATCACTGCTACCACATATGGTACGTCACAATAATACAATTGTGGTCTTATTTTAAGCAACTCTTTTACCAGTGTCCACCCACGTGTGTGTCCACCTGTACATATTTACAACGTAGAATAAGTAAAATATAATTAATGTCAATTAAACAATATACAAACTTTCAAATATAATTAATTATTTTTGTTTCTTACTAATTAATAATAATAGCATTTCATTATACCTGTTAATTTGGTTAAATTTCCAATTGTCGTCTTCCAAAGGACATCGGTGAACGAAGGATCTTCTGCCTCAACAACAGAGTTAAGTATCTGTACATGTCTCTCATAAGAATTGCATTCTTGCAACATCGATTCTTCAAGTTTTTTCCTTGCTCGTTCTTCTGCTTGTCTCACACCAGCCGGACCCGGAATCAAAGATCGATTGTTATCCATAGATATTTGTTGAATTATAGAATGTGAGAAAATATAATGTGAATTGAATTATAGAATGTGAGATAATATAATATTATGTGGATTTTATAGAATTTTCATTTCAGTTTGCGACTAATTTGCAACAAATTTCTAAGACTTTTGCGACTGTTTTGCGGCTAAAATATTACACTTATAAACAAGTAAGAATCAATTAAAACGTGTTCAGCCTAATTTCGTTGCAAATCCCTCGCAAACCTAGTACCGTCGCAAATTAGACGCAAAATTTGCGACGGTTTTGCGTCTAAACGTTCAAATCCAAGCAAAACCGTTGCAAATTATAAGTTGACGCAAAAACGTCGCATAATTTGCGACGACTTTGCGTCTAAATTTAAAACTCGATGCAAAAGCGTCGCTAATTTGCGACGTTTGTGCGTCGTCAAGTTTTTACGCAAATTTGCGACGGTTTTGCATCGACGTTTACATTTTCGACGCAAAACTGTCGCAAATATGACGAAAATTCGCGACGATTTATTTCCGTTGCAAATTTCCGTTGCAAATGGACCTGTTTTCTTGTAGTGATACAATGGTGCACAATCATCAATGAATAAAAGTTGTTTTTCATTTATTATAAATTTTTTTTAGCACATACATCTTTCCCATAATAAAAAAAACCTACATTACAATATCTTGATATATAAATACTTACTCATACAATATGATTAATTAGTAACGCAATCAATGTATTTAAACAATTTAAATTGGACGACCACTAACCAATTATAAAATATTTTTTATCCAAAATTTAATTGATGTAAAATAGTGGCATATAAACATTCACTCATACAAGATATCTAAAATAATTAATACATACAACAAAATCATATTTTAAGATATATGTAACTAATCATATAAAAAAGGATACATAGTTACAAAATGTGGCATCTTATGCCAAACATAATTTATACTTGATCTTCAATTTTAATGCCCCTTTCAATGCTCGAACTCGTGACCTTAAACGTAGTTAATTGCATGATAGTCACTACACCATAACCATATTTTACAAAATTGATGCCCTTAACTTAACTAACGCATGGGCTTCCCCAATGTTAGCTATGGTCCGGGCCTGAGTATTTGACCATAAGAAGCAATCATTCTACATTCATTTTATCGGTACATTTTCTTCATTTTATGGTGATAAAAAGATAATGAAAGATGCATAAAATTGAGGAAATCAAACTGTATATCGATCACTTTATACCTGATCTTTTTTTTCATTAAAATTGAAAAGTTATTTAACTAATGCATTTAAATGAATCGAGCTAAATCAATGTACGTTTTGTTAAACATATTGTCTTCTTATACTTATATATTTTCACCACTATAATAAAAATAAAAGTAAAATGATACAAGACATTAGAAACAACATCAACATTTTACTCCATAGTCATAAATTTCACCAAGGATGTATTTCCAATTGGATATAGTATAAAATAAGTTTTCTTATTATTATAGAATACATTTGATTGCATAATTGAAACTTACAATAAACGAGAGCCAAATCAACGAAGCCTCATTCTATTCATGACAAAAACGATAATTATTTTCGAACACAAACAAAAAAAAACAAAAGGAACAAATAAATATAAACATTTAAAAACATCTAACATAACATGCAAATATTCGTAAGCTGCCTATATAATTAATCTACATTGATCAACCTTGAAATGAAAACAAAAATTCAACAACAAAACAGACTAACATATACAAAAAAAATAGACTTAAGAGTTTGGACAGGAGGGTTTGGGAGTATGTATCTTGGTCTTGTCAATGGAGCGGAACAACTAGCTGTGAAGTCATCTCCCATTCATCATCGGGATATAGAGAGTTTAAAACTGGGTTTTTACTCTTTATTTTTTTATTACGCTCATAATTAACATAAATCTCTGTAATGAAAACTTCCCTCACATAACTACCTAAAGCTCTAACTTGGTGTTTAGGTACAATATTTTGTTAGAGCTTCTTCAACCCATTACTTATTTTTCACTCTATAATAGAATAACTCTAAAAAATGTTAGAGAGAAAAATAGAGTGGTTTTGGAGATTCTTTTAGAATGCGTCACAATATCTTGGTAGACCATGCATCTTGGGTATTGCAACCAAGGCAAGACTTTAGTTATAATCTCTGCCTATATGGCCACTGAAAATCTAAAAGAACACATTTCATGTAGTTAAACAAACACGATTTTGATATATGTTATTTGATGGTTTCATGACTCATGTCTTCATGTTAAATACTGTAAGAGCACAATTTCTACGATATGGCAAAACTGAATATTGTTTCGATTAATGATAAAAACAAATAAAAAAATAACTTTGGTGATACCAAATTACGATGAATGATGAATGGTTTGTGTGGAGGCGAGACAAACTTCAAGGATACAACCACACGATCGACTATTTCGCAACACTCGAAAATAGAAGCTAACGAACCCATAATCTATGTGTGCTCTCAGACACAAACACAAAAATAAACATGCATGAGAGGGATTTGTATATTGTTGAACATTGATCATGTAATGTTTTTTTATTATCATGAAGAAAGGAGGAAGACTATTATATAGCCATATATGCTAACGTCTCTAAACGTAAAGCCATAAAGAGGAGACAAGGGAATTGATTCTCCATAATGATATTCATGACAATTAAGCTTATGTTACAAACAAATCAAAACTGATTTTCCTTAGCTTAATTGCATATCAAAACGTTAAAACTCATTTAATTATAAGATATTTATATTGACTTAGTCAATATTATATTCACAAAGACTCTAGGTCTATTTGCATAATTCCGAAGCCCAAAACTAAAGTTTGGCCAGAATATCTTTTCTCTCCAGCCTTTTTGTGATTTCTCCACTTTATATACTTAAGGAATTTAATCCTAACTTCTAATGTGTGACTTTTGCTAGTATTTAAACTTAGCTAATTTTTAAACCTTCATAACTTTTTATGTCACCTACTTTAAACCTCCATTTCTCATTCAAACTAACTTTGATTTTGACAATTATATACACTATGATATAGTGTTTACCGGATAACACACCGAAAAATGGTCTGCAACCATTTCGTCAAAAACGAGTTCCAACAAATACAAGAACAAGAAATAACATTTTTATCATGATACGGAAACAGACTAAAGATAGCCACCGAGTTTGCACAAAGTAATTAAGAGATTTACTCAAAAATGTTTTATTGTGTTTGCTTGATTGTAAAATTTTATTCTTAGATGTTTTATTTCCATTAGGTTTGGTGAAAAATGTTTTCCTACATTACCGTTTCTAAAATGTAAAGTAGTAGTTCTTCAATGTCGTACAAAAATTAATATCGTTGTGGCACAAGATTAGAGTATATGCATAGTGGATGCACTTTGGTTGTAGTTTGCAGAGACGTTAAACCAAACATTAAAACATTGTATGAACAAATATGCTCAATCATATGAGCAGTCTTATAATTGGCTATGACAACAAAAAATTGTTCGCAGTTGAAGTTTGTGGGCATAAACAACAACATCTAAAGTTAATTCCTTCATTGCAATGTATTGATTCTCTCCTTATCGAGCACAAGTCCGGTTCTTAATATGTGCCAACTGTGCTTAAGCACATGGCCCCACTTTTTTTTTTTCTAGTTTTGTTTTGCAAAAAAACCTTAAATTTATGTATACTAAAATACTAACCTGCGCATGCGCGAACTATTATATTTTTACAGTAATCTATTTTAAAGATCAATTGAAAAAAAATCTATATTCAAAACTCTATTTTATATTAGAAGTTAAATATCGAAAATGTTGAAAAATATATATTTTACTATCTTAAAGGTTATATGACAATTCATCGTAATTTTCTAATATGAATTTCATGAACTATACTTATACTTATATAGTTTTTGTTGTTTCATAAAATGATATGTAACAAAAATTTAACGCTTAAAATGCGCTTGTTTTATAAATATTTTTTTCTTTTTAATTATTAAATGATACAATGACTATAATTCTTAGTATCAAAAAGCCTTTAAACAAAAAATAACATAAGGGATAAAATAAAAATTTTTGTACAAATATCCACAGAAAATATGAAAATCTTATATTTGGGATAGTTTCCAAAACATCTTGTTGATGCAATTCAATTGTAAGTCGTCTTCAATTGAAGCATAATTACCATGATTCCCCGAAATAAAAAAATATGGATGTTTTTTTTTTTTGGTGAATCACTGGGAGCAAAAACTCCCAGCTATTATTAAAATTAAACATACATACGAACTTGTCGTAAGTGAGTCTGACCATTCGCATCCTCACTCACGATCAAGGCAACATCGTCCAGAGCAGAATACAAAGCATGAAAACCAAGAGGTAACAAAAACGCATAGTTCGCTAATCTATCTGCAAGACGATTAGCCTCCCTATACACATGAGAAACTCGAACTGTCCAGTTCTTCGCAAGAAAGCCATGGCACAAGCGTACCAGGAACGACAGCGGATGCGAATCGCATATCCCTGTCTTTAGGAACCCAACAACCATCTCTGAATCCACTTCCAACTCTAGCTGCGGCACTTGTTTCTCCCAAGCGATAACAAGTCCATAGTACACTCCCCAAAGCTCGGCTAAGGGTGCGGAACACCGTCCTATATTAAGAGCAAAACCACTAACCCAATTTCCGTCTTCGTCTCGTAACACACCCCCAGCTGTCGCAAGCCCCGGGTTACCACGCGAAGCACCGTCTGTGTTTAACTTAATCCATCCCAAAGCTGGCGCCACCCAACCAATACTTGTCTCTACCCGTACTGTCACACCATCCGTTACCGTATCCTTTGAGAATGCTTCGCTGACCTCCTTTCCCCATCCTATTCTCGCCGAATACATTACCACACCTCCATTTCCACGCCCACCAAACACCGCCTGCAAATAGTGTGCTCCATATCCCATCACTAGTTTCAACCCCCAAAATCAGGTTTGCATATAACCAACCGAGAATCGATTGTGCGAAAAAAAACTTGTCTCTTGTCTCGTGGCACCAACCGCATCCAAATCCCTCTCATCGCAGGACAATCGTGGAGTATATGAATGATTGATTCTACTCCACCCTTACACACTTGGCAGATCGCAGTGTCACTGATATGGCGTCGATGTCTCTCCTGATTTGTCATTAAAGCTTGGTTGCCGACTAACCATAAGAAGACTCGAACTCGTTCCGGAACCCGAACTCGCCAAACTCTCTTGTAGAATGCTTGTAAGTCCTGTCTTGGTTCATCTCTCTTCGTTAACAATATGTAGGCTGACTTTACGGTGAATCTCCCATCCGCCGTCTCACCCCAGGCCAGCCTATCATACGCACCAGTCACCTTATCAATCACCACGGCAGCAAGATCTAATCTCCTCTCCTCTGCCACATATGGCAAAATCTTTTCCAGGTCCCATCCTCGTCCACAAACCCATAAATCACTCGCTTTCAAGTGCACAAACTCGGCTGGAAAATCACCGATGCACTCTTGAACTAAAGGTTCCTCGGTTAGCCACTTATCCGTCCAAAAATTAATTTGACAGCCGTCCCCAATGACCCAACGATGCCCTGGTTGAATCACCTCACGAATACCTATAACCACACTCCGCCAAGTCGAAGACCATGTGCCTTTTGCAATCATGGATGTTATAGCCATGCATTGTATTCCTTGTCCAAATTATATGCGATCACATAGTTATGATTTTTCAATTTTTACGAAATCTATAATAACATGATTTCTAACCATCTCTCTCAAAAGGATATATTTTCTTAACCCATTGTCATATTTCATGCGACTGGGATCTTCATCGGCATGTATTGCCGCTAGTGTGCATGTAATTACTTTATTTGTTTTACAACGTTTTAATTATTTCCCTACAATTCTAGTTTGCCCCATAAGAATCAAGTGAAAAAATATATGGTTTCAATCATCAACTTTTTTTGTTATATATACGTTAATTAATAGAAAACCTATAATTACAATTGAATAGAACTAACTAAATCTAAATTTACCCAAGCAAGTAAATGATTCGAAAAATAGAATTACTTGTAATTGAGAAGATGGGAGAATGTCATTGTCATCAAAGGTTACAGTCTTGCCAAAAAAAAAGGGTCGCCTTTATGATCGTATATGATTATAATTTTGTTTTACAAAACGGCACTAAAGAATGGAATTCTACACTCACTCATATGAAAAATGCCATAAATAGAGAGATCAAAGAAAACATTAAACGATTTCGATGTACAGTGTAGTTTTGTTAAAAGAGTTTGTTTGATCAGGCTTTGTGATCAATGTCGTTCATGTCTTCTAGTCCCCATTAAATCATCTCCTTCCAATACATACACGTCTCCAACATCAGCCATCCCCCTCATCTCATAACTGGAGACGCTGTTTTGAAAAATCTCGATAAAATTGGATCATCGTTTCTTTTATTCGTTTCACAGTTCCAAATAGATATTCATTGCTTGTGATCAATCTTTTTTCTTTATTTTTGTTTCCTTTCGGTTTGTTTCCGCGTCAATACATGCGTTTGTTCAGTCTCTTGTTTGTAAAAATATTCTTGTAGGGTAACGTTTCACTTAATCTCGTAAGAAGATGGAGAAAGATGAAAAACACCAAATAGATTAGTAGATTGCATGGGAAACATTGTGACTGGGCGGAAAGAAGGAAGCATTATAGGTTTGTGTTAGAAATAAAAACGAAAAAAATGTTGCATGTAACGAAAGAGCGGAACGAACCCTTTATCTCGGAGACTCAGACCGATCCCGCGTTCAACCAAGTAACGTAACGTAGCGTTCAGTTTACTTCCCAAATGCACAAATCGTCCCAGCGATCGTAACGTATCGAATTTACAGACCCGCGTCCAATTGTCGTCCTTTACACAAATTCGAAATACTTTTCGCCGGAGTTTGCCTTGAAGTTAAATCGGCATTGGCGGTTAGAATGACATGATTAATAGAGGATTTTCTATCGTTAACGCCTCTGACGCGAAAACCATAAAATGTAGTAGTGCAAGTTTTCCGGTTTATAAATGTGACTCATATTTTGTACAATGAAGATGTGTTTAAGATTTGATTAGGAGATAAATTTATGGTTCACAATAAAATGTAATTGGAAAAGGTGTAGAAAGAACATTTAAACCCATAATAGAAGCATATATTCGAAAGAATCAGAGTATATGGCCAAAGGAGACCAAATGAACAAAAACAGAGTATCTAGTCAAAAGAGAAGAAACACAAATTCGTGACTTTGTTTGGTAGGGTATAACCCGCGCTTTCGCGCGGGCAGTCGTATTTATTTCTATTTGAATTGGCTCGCGCATGCGCGTGCACTTCCATAATAATACATAGAAATTATAAAATTATATCTTTGTGATTTTTTCCAAAACATCATGGTGATGCAATTGTAGAATTGAACTACGCACCTAATTTTATTGAAGTAAAAGAATATGAATGTTAAGTTAATGCATTTTGTGTTTAAGCTATATGGGATCATATTTATGATTTTTCAATATCTACAAACTCTACAACAACATGATTCCTAACCATTCCTCAAAAAATTAAAGAAAATATTTTCTGAGCCAACATATATTTCCTAAATTTTTCTTTTGTAAAAGTCAATTTCGTCCACCTTTCCATATATCTCAATGAGCAAATTTGTCACATTTGATATGGCTCGGATCTTCATCGGCATGTAATCGTCACTGGTGTACATATCTCTTAATAATTAACTTTGTTTTTGTTTTACAACATTTTCATTATTTTTCTAACTGAGAAGACGGAGAATAATGGTCATTATCGTCAAAGGTTACCTAAGTAAATATTGTGTTTTGCCAAAAAGAAAAAAGACAAATCCCAGATATTATTGTATGTTCGTAATATTTACAAATTTGTTTTAATAAAAATTAAGGATTATAATTAGTGCACTAAAGAGAATGGTATTGTACACTCACTCATCCGAAATTTGCTATGAAAAGAGAGATAAAGAAAATACCGAACGACTTCGACGTTTAGAGTAGTTTTGTTACAGTTCGATTTATTGTAGTCGGTGACCAATGCCGTTCATGTCTTCTAGTCTCCTTAAAACAACTTCTCCAACACATTTTGTGCTCTGATGCCAGCGATCCCCCTCATCTCATATTTAGAGATGCAGTTTTAAAAAATCTCGTTATGATTGGAACATTTTTTTTTTGTTATCTAGTTCCGATATTCGTCCTTCATCGATTCTTTTTAGTTCCTTTTGTTCTATCTAGTTTATTATACTCTTATCGTAACGTTTCACTGGTGACTATCATTTTATACGTTTGAAAATTGTATGATGATTTTCCTTTGTTTGATCAAAAACAATATTTTACTGAATCTCGCTGATTGGCTTCAATTCATCTAACAATAACTTAGATTATGATGTATCATCGCTATGATTTTGATAATTTCCTGATTGGTTTCTTTTAGCAACTGTTAGCAAACTTGTATGAGTCTTTTTGATATTGTCTTCTTTAATTGTTTATACATGTTGTTTAACTTATTCACATATATAAAAAATGTTGGCCGATTCTCAAAAATTTGTGTCAATTTATCCTCCCAAACCATCGATATAGAAAATTGCTGGTGCACCACAATTACGATTGTTGGTTTTCACAATTGTGATGCATTTTGACACAGACGTCTAAACCTCCACCTTATTCACCAAAACTGTAGATTTCCGACTGAAAATTCAAAGCGGCGACCATGACTACATATGCAGATTCTACCTCTCTAATCTTCCTTTTCATCCTCCACATGTCAAATCCCGTAACATCACCATCGAATGATCTGCTTAGTCGAAGCCAACACAGTGGATTTTTCGCAAGTTTCCCAACTTACCGGAGGTCAAGTTCACGATGACGATTTCAAAACCATATGTAAAGTTATGGTTCTCCCCATATCGGGTATCAGAATGTCAAATTAGCATCGGCAGTTACGGTGGCATGATCATAAAATAGAGCTTCCCGTCACGGATGTCACAACCTACCGATTCCCTTATTAATCGTATCCATGTTTTTTAACATCAAAAGGAAAACTCTTGGAAAAAAAATTCTATAATCGTGAGTTTTCATATGATGTAGGTGTTCACAACTTAAATAGAATAAAATATATGGTTACACTCAGAATAGATGCGTCTATTGGCAAGGAACAATGCATTTGGTCAAAAGAAACGAACGGCCAACTTACTAATTCGAAGCCTTGTGTCTATCCCCTACAAAAAAGAAAAGGAGACACGTGTCAATCAGACAGTATATGTAACCCATCTTTTATGGTATATATAATTGTGTAGAAAAGAACTTAAATCTTAAAATATAACACATGAGTCTTATAATTTTGCAATATTTTTTATTGAGCACATGGTCAATTAAAGGATTGGGCCGAGCCTGATCGAGCAATATTTAATACTAGAATAAAATCCTCGCGATGCGAGAAATATTTGATCTAAGTTAATAGTTATGTATAAAGAATCTTTTGAGAAAAAGTATAGTATATTTTTTATTTCAAACCCTAACTTAAATAATATAGCGATTAAAATTATAGATTCATATATAATTTGAAAAAGTATATATAGTTTCATATCTATTTATAAATTGAAGAATTTGGAAATCAATAAAGTATATACGCTTAATATATGTAAATATTGTTTAAATCATTAACTCTTTGGTAGTATTACTAAATCATTTTTACATTTTTTGACAATTCTTCTTTGATGCTATTTTGTAAACTTTTAACATGTAAAAACATATCACTAACCAAGTTTTCTTTATCTTTTCATCTTCTAGTTAATCTAGTTCTCTTTTAGTAATAGTTAATTATTTATGTTCACTACAGATATACATATGTTAAACCTCGATCCAATGCCAATTATTTTATATTTTTTTTAGATATACATATGTTAAACTTCTACCTATATATAATGCATGATAACGATAGAAATATGTTAGTTTCTATTTTTAACCATATATTTTTTGTTATGTTAAATTTCCCTTTATTAACCAAATTTTATTTATCTTTGAATCTTCGCATTGATCTAGTTCTTTTTTTAGCAATAGTTAATTATTTTATGTTCTATATATATATATATATATATAGGTATGTTAAATTTCTCTTTATTAACCAAATTTTATTTATCTTTGCATCTTCGCGTTGATCTAGTTCTTTTTTTAGCAATAGTTAATTAATTTATGTTTCCTATATATATGTATGTTAAACTTTGATCCATTGTCAATTATTTTATGTTCTTCATAGATATACATATGTAGAACACATACCTATATATAACGATAATGATGGAAATATGCTCGTTTCTATTTTAGTCATTTTTTTAATGTTAAATTTCCCTTTATTAAAAATTGTTGTCAACTAAATATCGTATATAATTATTTGTTTAGAGGCTTTGTGCAATTTGTAAAATTACTTTAACTCATTCGGGGGGTAATTAATAATTTAATCCTTCTTCTTTCTTTCTTTATCACTTTAGGAACTTGTGATGACTACCAAGTCAAAATCCCAGTCTCCCTCAGCACGCCGTACCTCGCCGCGTATCTTCCCCAAATCATTACCGGAACCTAATTCCTCGCCGCGTACTTTCTCCAAACCTTTACAGAACCGTAAATTCTCACCGGGAACCGACGGGATTCCTCGAACGCCATTTTCCGGAGCCATAACTCCCGTCGCCGGAACCCTAAAATCCGTCTCGTTATCTGATTGGTGGCTAACGAAGAAGAAAGGTTTAGGCATCGAAGGATTCGAATCGAAAAATGGATCTGTAGCGAGGAGAGTATTTTCATCAGCACCAATCTCCAAAAGAGACGACAGTACCAATCTCGTAACAATCGATGGGATTAAAGTTTGCATCAGTGGATTCATCAATCGATCTCGTACTTTGCAAAACGGAATCTCGCTTGAGGTTTGTAATCGTTTTCTCTTAGGGTTTCCTTATAACTGGAAAGATTACAATGTAGAAGAGGAAGAATCTGTAGAGAAGAAGAGCATTTTGTTTGATGATATTCCTGTGAGTAGGTTACAGGATCTTCTTATGACTTCTTTGAAAAGTAAGATTTTGGATGATGTAGTTGATAGTTTAAGAGACTTGACTTGTCCAACTAAATCAGAGAAGAAATGTAAAAAATCAGATGATGATGATGATGGTAAGAGATTGGTTCCTATGGTTGTGGGAGTAAAGACTAGAGGTATGCTTAGACAGAGAGAAGAAAATGAAGCTTCTTCTTCTTCTATTGGGGAAAGACTCCACTCTAAGTCCAAGAAGAAGAAATGATATAGAGACAATGCGGGGCGAGGCGAAACGGGACGGGTTAGATTAACTTGCTACTGCAATTCTTGTTGCTCTTTGAAATAGGTTTTGGAAACATAGTTTGGATTTTTAGTAAAAATGTACCAAATTAGGTTAATGGAGTATGTAATAGTCATAGATGGTGTATACTTTCAATAATTTAAGAAATGAGATGGAAACAGAAGAGAGTAATAGAGATAAGAAAGAAAATGTGATTTTTTTTTTTTTGTTGGTACTGGTCTTATCTTTTTTGTTATTGTCAAAGGCAATATCCTAAAAATGAGGTTGATCAAGGGATCCACCAAAATATTCGGACAAAGACTACTTCTCTCTTCTTTGTCTGATCCTGAAAGTCTCAAGTTCTAAAATTCTACATCACATTGGTGAATTGGCCATGTTTGAGCTTTCTTCTTCTTCTTCCTTAGAACAAAAAAGATGTTGCAGAGAGCAGCGAGCAATGCATATTCATGGTGGTGGGCTAGCCACATCCGTACAAAGCAATCCAAATGGCTCGAACACAATCTTCAAGGTACGTTCCATTTCTCACCTAATAATGTTCTTGATCTTGTGTGTGTCATTTGCTTAATACGATGAAGATGATTAAGCAAAGCTTTCTCTGGTGTTGTAGATATGGAAGAGAAGGTAGAATATACACTTAAGATCATAGATGAAGATGGAGACACTTTTGCCAAAAGAGCTGAGATGTATTACCGTAAAAGGCCAGAGATTGTTAATTTCGTGGAAGAAGCTTTTCGATCATACCGTGCATTAGCTGAACGTTATGATCATTTATCTAGAGAGCTTCAAAGTGCTAACCGCACAATCGCCACAGCTTTCCCTGAACATGTTCAGTTTCCTTTAGAGGATGATGATGATGAAAACGAAGATTATGCAGGACATCCACGGAAACCGCCTATGCATCTTCATCTAATTCCCAAAGGAAGCAACATCCCTGAAGTCCCAAAGATTCCAAAGAAGGATTTCAAAAGTCCGTCTATGATGTTGTCTAGGAAGGGACCGGGAGGCCTGAAAAGGGCAGTAGCTGCTGCTCTAGTTAAGCGGGAAGCGGCAGTTGTGAGTTCAGGATTGAGTAAAGAAGAGGGTTTGGAGGAGATCGATAAGCTTCAGAAGGGAATTTTGGCTATGCAGACCGAGAAGGAGTTTGTGAGAAGCTCGTATGAGCAGTCTTATGAAAGGTATTGGGATTTAGAGAATGATGTGACTGAGATGCAGAAGAAGGTTTGTAGCTTACAAGATGAGTTTGGTCTTGGTGCTTCGATTGGTAATAGCGAAGCTAGGACGTTGATGGCGAGCACCGCCTTGAGCTCTTGTAAGGGCACACTTGCTAAGCTTCAGGAGAAACAGAAACTATCAGTTGAAGAAGCGGAAATTGAGAAGGAAAGGATCGCTACTGCTAAAGAGAGGTTTGATGCATTAAGGAACAAATTTGAGAAACCAGAAAGTGATGATCATGATGTGGTTATTAAGACAAGAGAAGAAGAGGCAGAAGAAGAAGAAGAAGACGATGTGGTTCAAGAATCGAGCTACGAATCTGAAAGAGAAGATTTAAACGACAATCTCACTGTTGTGCAGCTTGCGGAGAAGATTGATGATCTTGTACAGAGAGTAGTTTCATTGGAGACGAATGCTTCGTCTCATACTGCATTGGTGAAGACATTAAGATCAGAGACAGATGGGTTGCATGAACACATCCGTGGTCTAGAGGAAGACAAGGCATCTCTTATTTTTGATTCCACAGATATGAAACATAGGATAACCGTCCTTGAAGACGAGCTGCGTAAAATTAGAAAGCTATTCCAAAAGGTGGAAGATCAGAACAAGAGTTTACAGAAGCAATTCAAGGAAGCCAATTGGACTGCTGATGATTTATCTGGCAAGTTACAAGATGTGAAGATGGATGACGATGTTGAAGGAGCTGGAATTTTCCAGGAATTGCCGGTTGTTTCAGGATCCGAAGATTCGAAGTCGGTCTCAAAGGAGACAGAATCAAGGAGTAGTGTTGAGGAAATGAAGAAAGTTGCAGTTGTAGTTAAAGAGAGTGAAGATGGTGAAGAAGATCAGAAACCAGAGATTAAAGATTCTTTTGCTCTATCGGAAACAGCAAGCACTTGTTTCGGAACAGAAGGAGAAGATTTAGTGACGGAAGGCGAAGATAAAGAGACGCCAAATTGGAGGCAGTTGTTACCAGATGGTATGGAGGATAGAGAGAAGGTTCTGTTAGATGAATACACATCAGTACTAAGGGATTATAGAGAAGTGAAGAGAAAATTAGGTGAAGTTGAGAAGAAGAACCGAGAAGGATTCTTCGAGCTAGCATTACAGTTGAGAGAACTCAAGAATGCCGTTGCTTATAAAGACATAGAGATTCAGTCGTTACATGGAAAGCTTGACACTCCTGGGAAAGATTCTCCACATGAAGTAGATGGAAATAACCAGTTGGAACATGATCAAGGACAGCGCGAAAGTGTGAGCATTTCTCCAACTTCAAACTTTTCGGTTTCCACTACGCCGCATCATCAAGGAGGAGAGATGAAGAGGACACCTGGAAGGACAAAGTCGAACGAGGTCAGGGTGAAATTTGCAGACGTAGGTGACAGCCCAAGAACGAAGATTTCAACTGTGGAAGACAAAGTGCGTGCAGATATCGATGCGGTGTTGGAAGAGAATCTTGAGTTCTGGTTAAGATTTAGCACATCGGTACATCAGATACAGAAGTACCAGACAACAGTCCAGGATCTGAAATCAGAGCTATCGAAACTGAGAATCGAAAGCAAGCAACAACAGGTATCTCCAAGAAGTAATAGTAATTCTGCAGTTGCATCAGAGGCAAAGCCAATCTACAGACACCTTAGAGAGATTCAAACAGAGCTACAGTTATGGCTAGAGAACAGTGCAGTTCTTAAAGACGAACTCCAGGGAAGGTATGCATCGCTAGCTAATATCCAAGAAGAAATCGCAAGAGACACGTCTCAATCAGGTGGCAATAAAGTAGGTGATTCAGAGATTAGTGGTTACCAAGCTGCAAAGTTCCATGGAGAGATACTTAACATGAAACAGGAGAACAAAAGGGTCTCGACTGAACTTCAATCGGGTCTTGATCGCGTTAGAGCGTTGAAAACCGAAGTGGAGAGGATTTTGAATAAACTGGAAGAGGATCTTGGGATCACAAGTGCAACAGAAGCAAGAATTACTCCGAGCAAGAGCTCTTCGAGTGGAAGACCGAGGATTCCATTACGGTCATTCTTGTTCGGTGTCAAGTTAAAGAAGCATAGTAAACAGAAGCAATCTGCATCATCTCTATTCTCTTGTGTCAGTCCATCTCCAGCTATGCAAAAACAGTCTAGTTACATTAGGCAACCTGGAAGCTCCCTGAATAATCAATCATCTCTATGTTATTCGTCTTTCTCAGTCCCTTATTTTTTTTAGCATTTCTGTCTTGTACCAAAACTATTGGCTTACCTGTGAAAGACCAATGAGAAGCAAATCAAACTGTATCTTCTTGCTTTCACTGTTTTATAGCCTTTGAAGATTTCTTTGGAGATTTAGAAGTATTAAGTAAAATCATATTACTAATTAGAAGTAAGTACTACTGTACATAGTCATATTCTTTTGAGTCCTAAGAAAAAAAACACCAAAACAATGCAGCAAACATTTCTGCAAATGAACTACAACCCCTTCAGCCCGGACACGGGCGCAACATCTGGACTTTTTCCTTTACTTGCTTCATCTTTGGGTTTTGATTCAGCCTCAGCTATAACGATAGGTGAAGCCGCCGTACCAATCTCTTTTACAGGTGGCTTAGCCAACAAACTTTTATCTGTGTGGCTGACAACTTCAGTCTGAAGTACTTGGGTTTTCTTAGGCATATTACTAGGAGGAGTCTCCACTTTTGCAGCAGACAGATTTCCTGTCCTAACCACCGAGTTCGTTGAGACAGTTTTATTTGGCTGAAGTGTTGTTGTAACCACAGGGCTTGCTCCTTTTCCCTGAGTTTGCTCTTTCTGTACACCAACCGGCTTGCAAGTAGCGGTAACTGCCGCTCCTGCATTTGGCTTTTGTGTCGCTCCTGCACTTGGCTTTTGTGGTATTACAGAAGCCGCAGGAACTCTCGGTGGGGGAGCAAACCTTGATGAGGCAAAACCAGAAGAAATTGAAGTCGTCGGGATTGTAGGTCCTTTAGACAGAGGAGTCATAGATGAAGGCTTATTAGACGGTAATGAAGATACCAAGTGGTTTGGGCTCCCATTAACTGTATGCCTTATATTTAAAGATCCAACCGCTTGAGTTTTAGTAGCAGCCGCAGCAATACTCTTTACTGGCTCCGCATTTGGTGCTGATGGAGGAGGCAAAGAGACTGCAGAAGCAAATTTTACAGGCTCAGCCTTCAGTGGTGGTATAATGCCTGACTGACAAGGCAAAGAGGCTGATGGCGCGGTTCTAACAGGCTCAGCCTTCAGTGGTGGTATAATACCTGCTTGACGAGGCAAAGAGGTAGCCGAACCAGTTTTAACAGGCTCAGCTTTTGATGATGATATAATACTTGACGGACGAGCCAAAGGGGCGCCCGAAGCAGTTTTCACAGGTTCAGCATTCGGTACTGATGGATGAGGTAAAGAGGCAGCTGAAGCGGTTTTTACAGGCTCAGCATTCGGTGCTGCTGATGTACGAGGCAAAGAGGCTGCCGAAGTGGCTTTTACAGGCTCAGCATTCAGTGCTGTTGGTATAACACCTGATGGTTGAGCTGAAGAGGCTGCCGAAGCGGCTTTTACAGGCTCAGAATTCAGTGCTGGTGGTATACCTGATATAGGAGGTAAAGAGGCTGCAGAAGCGGGTTTTGTGGGTTCAACCTTCGGCACTGACGCAGGAACAGCGTTCTTTCCCGGTTCAACCTTCGGCACTGACGCAGGAACAGCATTCTTTCTCGGTTCAACCTTCGGCACTGACGCAGGAACAGCGTTCTTTCCCTGTTCAACCTTCGGCACTGACGCAGGATCTGCGTTCTTTCCCGGTTCAACCTTCGGCACTGTAGAAGCAGTTCCCAGACCAGACATGCAGGCTGCAGCAGCTACTGAATTAGCTGTTACCATTAGTTCCGCTCTCGATGTGGAATTTGCTGTAGCTTTCTTTGTAGTAACTCGAGATTTTGCAGTTGGAACGGATGCTGTTGCCCGGGCCAATCCTTGACCTGTTGACTGAGACTGTTGTTGACCTTGCAATGAACTACTACTGTTGCCACCCTTGGGCTGTGCTCCTGGGATGCTACCAGATGAACGCATTGGAGGTATACCTAAACAAAGACAGTGAAATTGACAAATCTAACTTACAGGAGCATAGGGACTAAATTAATTAAAACCTTGCAACAAAAAACAATTTAAACAAGTATAACAAGCTAGAAAGGATCTTCTCGTACTCGTACCTACTGCAAGTTTTTTTGAGGGTACCCGATTTCCCACCGCCAAAGATAATGCACGATTAGCTGCCATTTGTGCTTCTGTTCGCTGTAGGCCAGATTGGGTAGAAGTGTTTGGAGTATCACCCTTTCTCTTTATAGCGCCCCACCGCTGCAAATAAGAAAATTCCGTTCGTTACCACCAGCCCGATGAACAAAATAAGCTAAATAAATAAAAAACGAATCAATGCTCATTCAAAGTTGTCCCCAGAAATCTTTCTACACAGTACTTGCAGAGTATACCTGGAACCATAGGAAATAATCTGACGAGAAAATATCCACAAAAAGGGTGGACATAGAAAAAATTGCCTTCAGCAGCTGACTTTTATATTAGTCAAGAGATTATATCATTTAGAGATCCGTTGCCGGGATTCAAACCCGGAAAAATGGGGGGAAACCCATATCCAGACCAACTAGATGACAACGGATATATTTCTAGAGCAATGAACCAAGCTCTGCTGATATAGTCTTGATATGTTATAGTTACTACAGACACCCTTCAATCAACAAAACAGGGGTCCGATAAAGAAGAGTGATAATGCGACCTAGTTGTATCTAGATAAAGTGTGACATATAAGATGTAAAAGCTTGAGAGCATAAGGAGCTCATGAAGCTTGTTTCCAGGGGTCTGATATGGTTCCCCTCTTCTAAGCCAACACTATCCTCAACACAATTCAGATAATGGTACATAAGCAGATGGCATTATCAACAGAGGAAACAATCGCCCGTCATGCCTACTCGCTATACATTCAGATCATACTCGTTTTTTTTTGTAGTGCAATTAGAGACCCACTTCAGTTGACACCCAGATTCCTAAACCCTAATCAGGTGACTACGAAATAGCTGTGTGTGATGGGAAAGAAGGCCATACATATGTCACAGAGCAATAAACTACATAAGAATGCTCATGCATGCTAATATGAGAGGATGCACAATGTACATGATGATTATTTCTAAAGATATGAGGAAAATGAGGAAACAGTATCAGCCCAATGAAATTACAACCTGCGACAGTTGTGCGGCTGATCTTTCATCTTCAAATTCTTCCTTAGCAATAGTGACCCAGTTGCCTTCACCACGTCGTTTCACAGCAGCGTGTAGCTCATCATCCTCCTCAGCTGACCATTTTTTTCTTCGCTTCCGAGGAGCGATGCTACTGGCTAATCCACTTCCATTAAGTCCGTCAGCTGCTTTCTGAAGAGAAACCGGAAAGGTGATATTCATCCCTCTTGATGACCAATACGAGTCTGATGGTACTTGAGGCCCCCTAGGCAAGCCATAAGGTATGTTAATGGTCAAGGGAGCCTCAACCGTTGAGTCTTCAGGAATATTAGACTCACTTGGCACATAGGAAGTAGCCATCACCTAAAAAGGAGAGAAAAACAGGAAACTTAGCATTTGGCTCATTAGTAAGTCAGAACAAGCAGACATCGCCCAAGAATAGTAGCCACCACTTAATTATTAGGAAGAAATACTGATAAGAGTAAACAGCACTTATGAAGCAAAAGTATAGAGAACCAGCGCGACTCTGGAAACTAAACAAGGACAGAAGAAGAATCTCAGAAAAAATTGACTTCAATTTCCTACTTACTTTCACATGCGCAACAGCTTCCGCTACTACATCAACGCCTACTGCAGGGGAAGCTTCCAATTCACACTCCATATCACTCTCGTCATCCTGCACAAGCAAGAGTTCATTAAAATTTGCAACAACCTCTTGTAATTCACACCTACCACACAATACAATAATCCATTCGACCTAAGACCAAAATGCTTTTCACCTCCAATATCCACCGACATATTAAATCCAAAAAAATACAACTTTCATTCTTAGACTGTCAAGAAAAGGTACACAACAATACTGAGACTCATCAAATACTATCCCTAACTAATTCATTGAAACTAATGTGAATGAAAAGAGATCAGACGAACCGGACGTTGAGCACCGTCTTCGACGGGGAGGAGAGAATCTCGATACGCAAGATGCCGCCAGAGCAATTGGTATTCTCTAGCATTGGTAATTCCAGTAGTTGTCTTCTTCACTAACTCATTCCAATCCATCTTAGGTTCAGCATAATACGCCATTTCTTGTAGCAATTTCAGTATCGTCATAGTATCATATCTGCAAACACAAAGACAAAATCAACAACTTAAATCCCAGTAAATCAATTCATGGCAGAAAGTTCGAAAAACCGAGACCTCTGCAAAAGAGTGGCGATATCTCCTTCACTGATGAACTCTTTCCTCTTCTTATTACTGTTATCAACCATTGTTCGTGATTGTAAACAGCAATTCACATGTTACGATTGAGTCGAATCAAATCTGCGTGCAGAGAAATCTCAGTGACAGTTTCTCAGTGACAAACCCTAACTGGGATTTGAGATTCAGAGACACTGGAATTTCTTAGGGCTTCCGAGCTGGTTAATCGATACGGAGGAAATAATTCCGGCGACGGAGAAGGAAACCGATGCGGCGATCGGAGAGAGGGGAGATAGTGGAAGGCGCGTGGAGAGCACGCGTAAGACTTGGGGTATTTGGGAATGAGGAGAAAAAAGCGACCGAGAAAAGAACGGTTGCAGTCAGACTCGGCAGTAGATATCAAAAATCTTTCCAATGACCGATTTGCCCCCAACTAAAGAAGTTTCTTCGTAAAAATGGTTTTTTAAAAACTCAAATTTGCCTAATGGTTAATTTTTCCTGAATAATCTTACACTTTTACTCGTAACGTTTGTAGAGAATCCAATAGATCCTTGTGGTTTGATAAATAATGTATATAAGCGCAATAAACTAAAATTAGGCCTGAGCATAATTACTCGAACATGTGTACCCGAACCTGGACCTGTAATACCCGAACCGAAGCCGACCCAAAACTTTACAGGTACCTGTATGGGTATAAAAATTTTAGACCCGATGGAACCTGTAGCTGTTAGGACCCGAACATGTACCCGACTCGAATACCCGTTTGCCGAGATCTAGATATATTTATTTACATTTTTAAGTAGTAGAAATTTTAGATATGATATCTTTTGTTACATTTTCAAATAGTTTGAAGTTTAGATTTGATACTTCAAATGTTATATGTTTTTTGCTTCATATTCTTTTCATTTTGCCTAGTATAATTGTTCATTTAAACATTAGTACTACATTATAAACGAATACTCTAATGTAAGACTCACGCATTTGTACTTGCATTATTAATGTTTGTTGTGAGACGACATTAATAATATACAACTTGAAATATGTCATATAATTTGTTCACATGTTCAATAATTCTTTTGGTATATGTAATAAAAAACTTTTGGGGATAAAAAGATAAATAATTAGAACATTAGTCTCAAATAGCGATCTGAAATTGAAATAGGTAAAAAACATATAGGTTTAAGCTAATCGTCAAATTCACGACTCATTGCTTAATCTACTGCAACAAAATGAACACAATTTGTAACATATAAACATAATTAACACAAACAAACATTGATTCTTAACTAAAGATGTCATAAAATTACATGTTTTGGATATCTATAGATGGAATAATTTAGAACCTGGACCCGAACCTGTACCCGGTAGGATCCGAACCTGTACCCGACCCAAAACTTTATAGGTACCTGTATGAGTATAATTTTACTAGACCCGTTAGAACATGTACCCGCTAGGAACCGACCCGAACCCGACCCGAAGACCCGACGCCCAGGCCTAACTAAAATCATCCAATCTAAGAAACTCTGGTTTCATATATGAGTAAAGAAGCAAGATGTTTGTTTACAACAAAGATTCCGGTTAAGTTCATAGAGAAGTGACCTAAAATGCTCATGCAATCTTGTGTTAAGGTTTATTTGTTCAGGTGTTGTTTCAAATAGAGACTTCCACAAGTGGAAAAATTAGAGTTTATGACTTCCCTCGCAAACCCTATTCGCATCCTTGACAAACCTCAACTTTTCTTGTAGGTGTTTCATCTCTTGGTTGCAATATACAAAATAAGACGTTTTCGGATAAGTTAAAAAAAAAAATGTGAACAGTGGCGCGCGTGCAAATTATTTTTGATGATGACATGTTTGTAAAGTGGCATGCCAAAAGTGCATATCTAAAAAAATTTCAATATGTTATAATAATCTGTATATAACTTTATAATAAAATAGTTTATAAATTCCTATAAGTAGTTTTTATAAACAATTTTTGATATATTATAAAATTTGGATTTTTGGAAAAAGACAACAAACAATATATATTTTTTTTAAAAATGAAATCATAGAAGCCATATTTTTGAAATTATAGCAAATAAAAACAAACCCACTTTGGGTATAAAACGAAAAATAAAAACTGTAAGGTGTAGGAAAACATCGAAATCAATTATGTCTACAAAAATAGAAATAATTTTGAATTTTTGGGGAATAGAAAGTAGAAAGAAAAACACAAAAGTAAGAAGAAATTAAATGAGTGGAGGCAAATGGAAAATATTCATAGTGGAAATGGTTGGGGCAACATTGATTTTTTTCCAGCGTATGAATGTTATTCACTTTAAGTTGATCTCTTCAAAGAAGACCAAGTCAATACAAACCATACTGCAAGTTGCAGTTGACTATACTAGGAGTTATTTCAAGTCCAGGAGTGTCGAGTACGTTTATTAAACTGTTTTGATAACAACAGTTAAACATCTTGACTTGAAGAAACTTTGGATCTATTTACATTTTAATTATATAAATAACTAACTCATGTTGTAATCTTTTGTATCACATATCCTTCCCCCTTTAAACAAATCTAAAGTCTAAAGTATTCGAAGAAACACCAAACGAAGAATAAAAGACAGAACAAAGGAAATAATAGAAGTAATGTGTAACAAAAGGAATGCATCATCAAGCAAAGGAGGTTTGATTACGTTATTGGTTCTAGTCGTTTATTGCTTATTCAAGAATATGGGTGAGTCTATATTTCCTCAATTATTTGTTAATTACATTCATCTTATTTCTTATCATTTGAATTACATTAAAAAAATTCATAGTTTGTACGAAATGACATATTATATGACATATACTTTGTGAAACAATTTCCTAGATCAAACGAGCGGCTTCATAAACAAGATTTTCCCCCGAATTAATATGCTAGTCATCATTTTGTGTTAGATATTTTATAACAATTTGTAGTGATAATTTATTCTTATTTATCATAGCCGGAATCCCGAACGAAGTTTCGCCTTATACACAACCGGTCGGAAGTAATTTTCTTGGCGGTTTCTTTCCTCTCCACAACAAAGATAAGATGCTGAAATCGTTCCCATCTTATAACGAATATCACAAAAGACTCAATCAAGCCACAGGTTTATTTGAAATACTCTTAACATTTTGTCTCTACCAATGAATACGTTTATACAAAAAAAATTCATATACTCTTCTTCTTCTTATGCTAATTCGATTATATAATTTACATGCAGTGAAAATTTGGCAAACAATAAGAAGCAAGTATAGAGATGGTTTCATAACTTTGAGCATCAAATCAATGCATTTTTTCGTCTCAAAGCTTATGCAAATCAGATATTCAATATCAGTCCCAAGTCCAATGATACGCTATTGGACTTCTCGAATAGTTTTCTGGGTAACATTAACTCGATCTGTCTCGTCTATGGCCAACGACACAGCTCTATGATTTGTTTTCATCTTGATAGATTAAGTATGATTTTGTAATGTGTATTTGAAGCATGTAATATGACATTTGGAAAATTATTATAAATGTAGAGGAAGATATACTTTGGTTTAATATTTTGTCAATCGGTTGCAAAGAAAGAAAATAAAAATCAATATATTTTTTTCATCAGGAATACTATCTGAACTTACACCATACAAAAATCAAGCTAATTGAGCTTAGAATCTTGGAGACACAAGCAAATAACCGCGATTAAAAGTAACGCATTAAGATGAAATTATGCTAATTAACCACTACACTCAAATTCTTTAACCGGTCCAACCCGAAAACAAAAACCGAATAGATATCCGAGAAGCATCTAAATCCACGCGATTTCAACTAATCGGTTTGTTAAAACTGTGAAGATGGTAATCCAATTCCGGTTAGCTGAAAATTTGATTTACTTGGTTATTTGGTGGTTTAAGTGATTTACTACAAGAAAGTAGACCAAAACTGACGGTCAAATTCGAAATTTATGAACTTCCTTCTTCTTTTTTGCTAAATAATGCACAGTGAAATACTTGCCAAATTTCCTCACAAATTTTAGGAAATAATAATGGCTCCCGTTAAACATAAAATAAAGTAGGGGGGAATTTACGAAACATTTCCTAAAACGAAGGACTCGCTTTTGTAAATTCCAGATACTTGTCTTTCGTCTCTGCAGATTGCAGAAAATTGGGGGTAAATGCTCTCCGATGCTTCTGTAGCAGCTTCTTCATATCTGGAAGGGTTTATTCTTCGCCATTTCTCTCTTCCAGTGATTCAAGCGAACGGTTATGTGCGAGCTTCGAAGAATCTCTTCTGGGATCGAACCGTCGGCTAGAGATCTTGAAACAGATCATTGACACGAAAATCGATTTTGCCCTAATGGAATCGGCTTCAAGTTCTTATGCTACTGCGTCTCATTCGGTACGCATTTCGTTTTCGGATTCTTCTGGGCTTAAGTGTTGTTGTGATTGCTTGAAAATAGGAGAAGAATTTGGGTTTAGTTCAATATTCTGCTAATGGAATATTGTTTGATAAGTATAATTCTCTTTGAGGACATCCTGAATAAGTTATTCTATGTGTGATTGTGATTGTGATTGTGATTGCAGCCTAGTGTATCTGTTCTATTAGATGCACTTGAGCAGTCTGCTTCTACGCAACCGAGGATCGCAAACGGTCTTTCGCAGCGACTGTTACGTTTGTTACAGATTTCACGTGAGAATAAACTTTCTTTTAAGGCGTTGAACGGAGCGTGTCGTGTGCTCAGATTGGCGTGCACTCAAGCCAGGGAAAGTCGAAAGTCCTCTTTAGTAGAAAGTACTGAGATTGGTGTTATAGTTGATTCACCTCATAAGAAGGCTGATACAGAGGATTGTTGGTATGAATGCATGGAAGCATGCTTAGGGATTTTCACAGAGTTTTTCTCATCAACTGATGATGCAAAAGTATATGTTTTGCGAAGCTCGGTTTGTGTTGATTGTCTTTTTGAGCTATTTTGGGAAAAATCAGTAAGAAAAAATGTGATGAAACACATTATGGATCTCATGAAGGTATTTCTTTCAAATTAGTACAAGTTTTTACTATACTTGTGTTGGTCTTTTAGCTTGTTACGGAGCATGATTAGGATTTCTTCAATTTTTTCAGATCACACCTCTGTGTGAGGAAGACAAAAGAGCAAAATTACAAGTGTGTTCCAAATATCTAGTAACTTTCACTCAAGTGAAGGAAAGAGAAAATGATTTTGTTGACCTATCTGTTGATCTGTTGGCTGGTATGAGGGATTTGATCAAGACGGATTCGAAGGTATGGCTCTAAATTTTTTTACCGAGTGCTTGTAACTTCTGTTCGGCATTATCTACTCCTGCTGTAGCTCCTTATCTTTATTTGTTGCTTCCTTTAATTTTTTCTTCTCTATTGTTTCGTCCTTCAGTATTACCAAGCCCTATTCCGTGAGGGGGAGTGTTTCTTACACATTGTCTCCCTCTTAAATGGTCATCTTGATGAAGCGAATGGAGAGAAGTTGGTTTTAAATGTCCTTCAGACTCTTACTTCCCTACTTGCAAATAATGATGCCTCAAAGGTGATTCTTCTTTTCTTTTGCTCTTCACTACAGTAAGTCTTCTATTCTATAGGTTGGGAAGACTTGGACCTAAAGATCTCTTGCACTAGTATAATTTGTTTATGCTATTGCTTTTTTTTGTGCCCTTCAGTTTGCATTTAAAGCCCTTGCCGGCAAGGGTTACCAGACACTACAAAGCTTATTGTTAGATTTCTTCCAATGGAAACCTACCCAAAGGCTCCTTGACGCACTACTTGATATGCTTGTTGATGGAAAATTTGATGATAAAGGCAGTGCTCTTATAAAGGTGATGTGGTTTTCATAATGTATCTGTTAATGATCTTTTTTATTTTATTCTATACCTTTTTAATGTTGGCTAATTCTTTTACCCTGTGTCCATGTTTAATTTGTTTATCCTCCTCAGAATGAAGATGTTATCATACTGTACTTAAACGTACTTCAGAAGGTTGGTGCAATTCTTGTTACTTGGATTTTCCTTTGCCCATATTTTGGTTTTGGAATTTATCCTTACTGTGGAGTTGTATAATTTGGCAGAGCAGCGAGTCTTTGCAGTGTTATGGGCTAAATTTGTTTCAGCAACTCCTTAGAGATTCTATATCAAATCGCGCTTCATGTGTTCGGGCAGGAATGCTTAACCTTCTTCTCGATTGGTTTTCTGTGGAAGATGATGAGAGTGTTATCTTGAAAATAACACAGCTAACTCAGGCAATTGGTGGCCACAGTATTTCTGGGAAGGATATACGTAAGATCTTTGCCCTTCTTCGGAGCGAAAGAGTGGGTAATCAACAGAGATACCGCTCCCTGTTATTGGCTTGTTTGTTGTCAATGCTTAATGAGAAAGGACCAACAGGATTTTTTGACATGAACGGTGTTGATTCTGTAAGTCTTTGCCCCACTTGTTAAACTAAAGTTCTAGTTCATCATTTGTTTAAAGCTTATTTTTGGATGAAATTAGTTTCCCCTGTTTAATTTATGCTGCCATAACTGTATTTGAATTTGCTCAAATTTAATTCGTAAAATTTAGACATCTTGGCGGCTTTGTTGAGGTAAAAAGCTTAACCAAGAAATCGTGGTACTCTATCGGAGATATTGATGCTAAAGTGTTTCACTTTTCTTGGTGAGTAGATATACTCTGATAATTTCTTGATTCTCATTTCTTACCCTTTTTGTAAATTATTTTCATTCGCAGGGCATTGTAATCAGAACACCTGTTCAGTGGCCTGTGAATAAGGGGTTTTCCTTTTGCTGCTGGCTTAGGGTAGAAAGTTTTCGTGGAGATGGGAAAATGGGTATCTTCAGTTTTATGTCAAAAAATGGAAAGGGCTGCTTTGCTGCTATTGGGAACGATGGATTGTCTTATGTTGTAAGACAAATGACATAACTTTTCTGATTTTTTTTTCACTCTTTCAAATTCCTTATGCCTCTCCCTAATACAAATTTCTTCCTTTTCACAGTCACTGAATCTGAAACGGCAATGTGTAAATGTGCATGCCAATTTGGTCAGTAAAAAATGGTATTTTATTTGTGTTTCTCATAGTATTGGAAGAGCCTTCTGGGGTGGTAGCCTCCTGAAGTGTTATGTTGATGGGGAGCTTGTGTCATCTGAAAGATGCAGGTGATTCCAGATATATTGTTTTGTACCAATTTGTTTAAGGGCTTGTTTTAATATCCTTAGAAGATAAGTTACATTGAGTAATGTTTGGGTGCTTTATTTTTTCTTTTCCGTACAGTAATTGATTTCATTATCTTTGTTTCAGCTATCCGAAAGTTACTGATGTACTTACCAGCTGCTTCATTGGTACAAGTATCACGTTGCCACATATCCAAGATAATGAAGGCCTGGAATCCATCCGAGACGTGTTCCCATTTTTTGGCCAGATCGGTCCCATTTACTTGTTTAATGATTCCTTGTCTTCCGAGCAAGTTCAGGCCATTTATTCGCTAGGACCAAGCTATATGTATGCATTCTTGGAGAATGAGATGACTGGTCCTTTTTCTGATAATCCATTTCCTAGTGGCATTCTTGATGGAAAAGATGGGCTTGCATCTAAGGTTACCTTTGGACTTAATGCACAGGTCATACATCCTTTAGAGCACTTCTTTACTCCATTTATGCCACCTTTACTCAGAACTTTCTGTTTCAATTCAACAAAAAAAACTTTCTTTTCTACTTTTAGGCGAGTGATGGTAGGAGATTGTTTAATGTGTCTCGGGTGTCAGATCATCTACAAGATAGGCTCGCATTCGAGGCCGATATTATGGGTGGTACTCAGCTATGCTCGCGGCGCTTAATCCAGCAGATAATTTACTGTGTCGGAGGGATTTCTGTTTTCTTCCCCTTGATTACACAATCTGATAGATGTGAAAGTGAAGAACCTAAAGAGGAAACTTCTGCTGTGCCTGCTTCAGAAGAGCGTATGACAGCAGAAGTTATTGAACTTATTGCGTCTGTCTTGGATGAAAATCCAGGAAATCAGCAACAGATGCATTTTCTTGCTGGATTTCCCATACTAGGATTTTTGTTACAGTCTATTCAACCGAAGCAACTCAATCTAGAGACACTTTCATCCTTGAAACACCTATTCAATATAATTTCAAGCTCTGGTATGTGTTGTAAATGCCTCATTTTAATTTTCTGCAGCTAGTTTGCATCACTTTTGGTACTATATATTGCGGGTTTTTAACATGAAGTGGAAACATTTTTCTAATTGTGGTTGTTTTGGATTTTTTAAAGTTCAAATGGTTGGAATTCGTCATATACTGTTTTCCGCAGCTAGTACATTTAGATTTAGTAGGATTCTTGCCTTTCTATATTTGATAGTTTAATATCAAAGTTGTTCACAGAATCATCGATCAGGAGCTGGTCTATTTTAAACTTCTTTGAGTTTTTATTTTTCTTCTATCCAGGGTTTGCTGAGCAGCTTGTGGAGGATGCTATTTCAAGCATTTTCCTTAATCCTCACATTTGGCTCCATGCGTCCTATGATGTGCAGCGTGAACTTTACATGTTTCTCATCCAACAGTTAGATAATGATCCACGACTTTTGGGAAGCCTTTGTCGACTTCCGAGAGTTATTGATATAGTGTGGAACTTTTACTGGGAATCTGAAAGATACCGTTCTGCTAAAGGAAGCAAATCTCTTATGCATACAGCAAGAACTATTGCAGAAAGACCAAGTAGAGAAGAAATTCATAAAATTCGTCTCCTTTTACTGAGCCTAGGTGAAATGAGTCTGAGGCATGTCATCCACTGTAGAAATACACTTTTGAGGCCTATATATAGTTAGAGCCCTTTTATGTAGCTTAAAAAACATGATAGGATGATTTTTGAAAACTTATACTCAATTCCTTGTTTTCAGTTTTATTCAAAATTTTCCTCTGCTTTTTCAGGCAGAATATCACATCAGGGGATGTAAAAGCTTTGATAGCATTTTTTGAGACATGCCAAGATGTAGCATGCATCGAAGATGTTCTGCATATGGTTATCCGTGCCATTTCACAATCATCGGTCCTTGCTTCTTTTCTTGAACAAGTCAATCTTATCGGTGGATGTCACATTTTTGTCAATCTTCTTCAGAGGTAATTTTTTTGTTATCTTACCAGCTTTCACATGCCTTGTGGTTGGGTTAGTACATCTAGTGATTCCAAGTATACATGAGTTTTGCAAATGTGGATTACTCTGCTGTTTTCTGCATAGCCATTGTCAGTTTTGTGTTACTAAAATTTGAGAAGGGGGTTTGTTGTACATCAATGGACTAATTCAGTGGAGTCAGCAGGAATAGATGCTCCTCTGTTATATATGTTGACAAGATTGTATAGCTAACAAGAACCTGGCTTATTTGATAGAGCAAAGGCTCAAACATCCTCTGTTCATGTTTACTTTTTGTGTTGTTACAAGTTAAGTACTTGCTAACGTCGAACTATTATTGAAAATGCGATGGCTGCTGAATCAGAGTTTTGACTATTCACCCCAAGTCTCTTAAGCCTTATTCACTAAAAAAAACCATCTTTACTTTTTCTCAGTTGGTAAACATATTGAGGTGTTATGTAACTGCTGGAATCCTGGATAGAGGTCAAGTTTTATGTGGGCATTCACTGCATCCGTATCTTTCTTGTAAAGGAAACCTGTGGTATTGAGTTGAGTGCTGCATAGAACTTTTTACTCTGTATTCATCGCTCACATATCTGCACATTTGGGGTTTGGCAGGGATTACGAGCCTATAAGGTTACTCAGCTTGCAGTTTCTTGGAAGGCTTCTTTATGATTTACCTTCAGAGAAAAAAGGACCTAGGTTTTTCAATCTTGCTGTTGGAAGAACTAAACCTCTGTCCCAAGGACATAAGAAAATTGGTGGTAGAACGCTACCAATTGTTTTGGCCATGTCTGATAGATTGTTCCAGTATCCGCTGACAGATAACTTGTGTGCCACCTTGTTTGATGTCCTTCTTGGTGGTGCCAGCCCCAAACAGGTATCAGATCAAGAGTGATAATTTTTATCAATTTGTTTTCTACTTCTCAACTTTCCAAATACTGTTGGAAGATCATTTGGAGTTTTTCTTCCCTTGTAGGTTCTGCAGAAATACAACCAGGTTGATAAGCAAAGAAGCAAAGCAAGCAACTCTCACTTTTTTCTTCCTCAAATTTTTGTTTTCATATTCAAATTCCTGTCCGGCTGTGAGGATGGATCAGCACGAATGAAGATAATCAGTGACATACTGGATCTTCTTGATTCAAATCCTATGAATGTTGAAGCTTTGATGGTATAGATACCTATGACTGAAAATTACATATATGCAATTGTTAAAATGGCAATTAATACACAAATATTATGTGTAGGAATTTGGATGGAGTGCATGGTTATCAGCATCAGTGACACTTGATGTGATAAAGAACTACAAATCTGAGTTGCTTAATCATGATGACTTGGCATTAGATGAGCAACATTATGTCAGGGGTCTCTTTTGTGTTGTTCTCTGCCACTATATCTTATCTGTGAAGGGAGGTTGGCAGCAACTGGAGGAAACTGTAAATTTTATACTCTTGCAGAGTGAGCATGTAAGTTATTCAAATCCATTTTCTTTCATATACCTGAGAAAAAATCTGTTGTTGTTCTGTGCTTATTCTATTACATCACAGAGTGATGCCCCATACCGTTCTTTTCTCCGTGATCTATATGAGGACTTGATTCAGCGTTTGGTGGAGCTCTCATCTGAAGACAATATTTTCCTTTCACACCCATGTCGTGACAATGTTCTGTATCTCTTGCGGCTCGTCGATGAGATGCTTGTCCGTGAATTTGGCAGTAGGCTCCTGGTATGACCTACCTACTTTTGGTTATTCATTCTTATCATGCAGTGGATTGTTAAACCAAAATCTTTTGAAACTTGATACACTGCAAAATCTTGTGAGAACTTTTTATCCTACCTGTTGCTTGCATTTTATGGAGTTTTAGTTGCAGTTTTATGGGCTGGCATTTGTTCACATTTTCCAGGATTGTTAAGTCATGTTGATGTTAAGATCTTTTGATGCATTTTAAATTATTTAGAGTAACTTCTCTATCCATTCATTACTTGTACTCGCCAGGAATTATTCAGTTAAATTATTTAGTGAAACATTTTGGATTAACTAAAGCTCACTTGACTCCTTAAACTCAAATAACTTCATTGTATTTAAAGTCAAATCAAGCTAACAAATGGTTTGATTTAGTTTAATGGCAAATGTATTCCATGCAGTTTCCAGCAAATAGTACTGATTTTTCTGAGGATTTATTACAACTTGAAAACCGAGAGGACCACAGTTTGGGTTTAGAGGAGAGTTTCCAGCGATTGTTGACGGAAGAAGCCTCTAGGTATGTTCTTTCTGGATTTCATTTTACTGGCATGTGGCATCTTTAGCTTGGTGTAATTTACAGTTTTCTTAACAAATAATAAATTGAGTTTGATAAACTATTTAAATAACTTTGTACCCATTGAAACCAATTATAGGATACATGTATGGGTAGCATAACTTTTGGCCCATGAACTTGTTGTAGAGAAACATAACTGACCTTCCAATCAAAAGAGTGACATGTGAGTTTGGGTAAACCAGGCTAGTGTTTAGTATGCAATAGAAAGCCTAATACTTGGTTCTCTTTTCACTGCTCTTTGTATTTTTTTTGGTTTTTAATGTATTTTTTTTCTTAAGTGAAGTTGCATTAACAGATAGTAGAACATTCAGATAGAAAGCATTTCAGTGACTGTTCCGTAGTATTTGCTGCTTGGTTTTCTTGCTTGCTAGTTTTTGTGATGATGTTATTTTCATCATTCATTTGCCAGAAACACAGAAAATCAACATTCTTCCACCGCAATAACTCAACTTATGACAAATGAAAGATGGTGGAATTTGTATGACAACTTGTGGAAAATAATATGTGATATAAATGGAAAGGGTCCGGTGAAGATGTCTCCCAAATCGTCAGCTACTGGTCCCTCTATTGGCCAGAGAGCAAGAGGATTAGTAGAATCATTAAATGTTCCAGCTGCTGAGATGGCCGCAGTTGTTGTGTCAGGAGGAATAGGAAGTGCATTGAGTGGAAAAATTAACAAAAACGTTGATAAGGCCATGCTCCTAAGAGGGGAGAAATGCCCGCGCATAGTGTTTAGGCTTGTCACCCTTTATCTGTGCATGTCTTCACTGGAAAAGGCCACTAGATGTGTACAGCAGGTGACCTCACTGTTGCCTTCCATTTTAGCTGCTGATGATGAACAAAGCAAGAGCAGATTGCATCTCTTTATTGGGTGTTTGCTTTATGTAAGATCTCAGTATGGAGTGTTAGATGATGGTGCTCGTTTTCATGTCATATCACACCTGATACGTGAAACTGTAATTTGCGGAAAGTCCATCCTGGCCACCAGTGGTACGAGTAAGGATGACAGCTCTGAGTCTGGTGGAATCTTCAAAGAAATGGGCTCTATCCAGAATCTTATCCACAAAGACCGTGTGCTTGCTGCGGTCACTGATGAAAGCACATACATGAAAACATTGTTATCTGATCGTACTCGTCAAGTGCAAACCCTTTGTGAAAGGAATAATGAAACATTATCTTTAGAATGCAACAGCAAGAAAGCTTTTGATGATGACCTTCAAAGCGTTTTAAAAACTGTTCTTTCATGGGATGAAAGTAGACGAGTTGCAGTGCAATTAAGTCATGAAGAGCAACAGCAAAATGTTACTGAGAAATGGATTCACATGCTGCGATCGTTGATGGATGAGAGAGGTCCTTGGTCTGCTACCCCTTTTCCTAATAACATTTTAAACCACTGGAAACTCGATAGGACAGAAGATTCTTGGAGGCGTAGACCAAAGTTGAGGCGTAATTATCATTTTGACGAAAGGCTGTGTCATCCACCTTCTACTTCCACTGCCGCTGAAATTGAGACTTCAAACATTATCAATGAAAGCAAATCTGGTGTGATACATTTACCTGAGCAGATGAAGAGATTTTTACTAAAAGGCATTCGCAGGATAACTGATGAGAGTGGCTCAGAATCCTTTGAGAATGGCAGTACTCAAAGTGAGCAAAGTTTCTTGGATACTTCTGCCGATATCCAGTTCTCTGAACTTGTAAAAGGCAGCAGTGATCTCAAGGATGTTGTACAAGATAAAGTAGATGCCTCTTCTCTAGAAGTTGATACCAGCGAGGTACATATTTCACAGATTTTGAAGGAGTAGACAACAATATAGTACTTACATATGTTACATGCTTTTCGTTTTGTTCCTCAGGTTTTGATTTCAGTTCCCTGTGTTCTAATAACTCCGAAGAGGAAACTGGCTGGTTGGTTGAAGGTTATGAAAAATGTTTTGCATTTCTCTGGGGAGTTTTTGGTGGAAGGAACTGGCGGATCATCTGTCTTCAAGAACTTTAGCACTTCAAAGGGTAATGATGTAACGAAGCCTGACAATAAACAGAACCTTGTTAAATTGTCTTCAGCTGATGAGAGTGAGACATCTTTGGATTTGGAATCACAAAGAAATAATCAGAAACCCTTAATAAAGGTTAAGCGCCACAGAAGATGGAAAATAGGAAAGGTAATCAACATCAAGCTAATTTGGTATTTCATGCATCAATGTCAGCGTATTTGATAATGTTTCAATTAATGTGCTGTTGATAGGTGAAAAGTGTTCATTGGACGCGCTATTTGCTTCAATACACAGCTCTGGAGATCTTCTTCCAGGAATCTGTCCCCCCAGTCTTTCTAAATTTTGCATCGCCAAAGAATGCAAAGGAGGTCGGGATGTTAATAGTTTCTACGAGGAATGAGTACCTGTTTCCGAAGAATGTTGCTAGGGACAGGGCTGCAATGATTTCGTTTGTTGACAGACGCGTAGCTATAGAGATGGCAGAAACAGCCAGAGACAGATGGAGAAGGAGAGAGATAACAAACTTTGAATACTTGATGATTCTCAACACCCTCGCAGGCAGATCTTATAATGATTTGACTCAGTATCCTGTTTTCCCTTGGGTGCTGGCTGACTACTCATCTGAGACTCTTGATTTTAGCAAAGCATCTACCTTTCGCGATCTTTCTAAACCGGTTGGAGCTTTAGATTCAAGAAGATTTGAGGTTAGTTTAAAGCAATGAATGTATTTAGTTTCTGAGATTAGCCGCATGAATCTAATACAATATGATTTATTTTTGTGACAGGTTTTTGAGGACAGATACCAAAGCTTCTCTGATCCTGATATACCTAGGTACATTGCAGGCATATTTTCTGAACTGAAGAGATACTTTTCTCCTTGCTCCTTAGTAATTTTTTTATGAACTTAACGCAGTTTCTATTACGGGTCCCACTATTCAAGTATGGGAAGTGTGTTGTATTACCTTTTGAGGTTAGAGCCGTTTACATCCCTTCATCGTAGTCTACAGGTAACTTTTTTTTGACTTTAACCAATAGTAGACTTCTGGAGTATATAGGCATTAAGGCTGTTTTGAATTTATATAATGAAAATGGTGAAAATAGTCATATTCACTAAATTGCTCCGTCCGTGGCCAGGGTGGTAAATTTGATCACGCAGATCGTCTTTTTCAAAGTATTGAGGGGACATATCGGAATTGCCTGTCCAATACAAGCGATGTAAAAGAATTAATTCCTGAATTCTTCTACATGCCTGAATTTCTGGTGAATTCTAACTCTTATCATCTTGGAGTGAAACAAGATGGTGAACCTCTTGGAGATATTTGTCTACCTCCATGGGCTAAGGTATTCTTCTCAGTTCTCACATATAATTTACAGCGTAATTTCAGTTGCGCGAGTTTGGTGGGACAACTGGATATGTTATTGCATACGTGATTCCTAGGAGTACTTTATATTATTTGGAGTTTGGCTACCCAATCTTGTAACTTGGAAAACATGTTAACTAATTGTGTTTGATCCTCTATGAAGGAGACCGTGGATCTATGATTTGATAGAGTTTAGCTAGGTGTAATAACAAACTGTAGATTAAATTTTCCTTTTGTGGTGTTTGGGCGTTAAGGAATTGTAGTGATTGGTTTGTATTCCAGACATCCCGAACTTAGTAATGTATTATGTATGCAGGGTTCCCCAGAGATGTTCATTGCTTGTAATAGAGAAGCCCTAGAGAGCGAGTATGTTAGCTCACATATCCATGATTGGATTGATTTGATATTTGGACACAAACAGCGTGGCAAACCAGCTGTGGAGGTACTCCTGATTAATATTTGAAAACTAAATTTATTTCTTGTCAGCTAATAGTGGTAGTACTTCAATTTTCATAAGCGATTTCTTCTTTGTTTCCTTGTATAGAACCTCTGATTCGTTTCTTATGAAAAAATTAAATTAAACTTGAATTGCAGGCAGCAAATATCTTTTATTACCTTACATATGAAGGTGCGGTAGACATAGAAAATATGGAAGATGAACTGCAAATATCAGCAATTGAAGATCAGATCGCTAATTTTGGTCAAACTCCCATCCAAATCTTCCGGAAGAAACATCCAAGAAGAGGGCCACCTATTCCAATTGCACATCCATTGTACTTTGCACCTGCTTCCATTAATTTGACTTCTATTCTTCCCGCTACAACTAATCCCCCATCAGCAGTTCTATATGTTGGTATAGTAGATTCAAATATAGTTCTCGTTAACCAAGGTCTCACTTTGTCAGTCAAGATTTGGTTGACAACTCAACTACATTCTGGCGGAAATTTTACTTTTTCTAGCTCTCAGGTATGTTTGGTATCATCTTTTTGGATTCTTTCAGTTCGATATTGTATTATACAAATTCAGTTGAGGCCTCTCTGGCACTGCAGGATCCATTCTTTGGAGTTGGTTCTGATGTTCTCTCTCCCCGTAACATTGGAAGTCCCCTAGCAGACAATGTTGAACTTGGATCACAGTGTTTTGCCGCAATGCAAACACCACTGGAAAACTTTCTTGTTTCATGTGGGAACTGGGAGAACAGTTTTCATGTCATATCCTTGACTGATGGACGGGTGGTCCAGAGCATTCGACATCATAAAGATGTCGTAAGCTGTGTTGCAGGTATACTCTTTGTGTTCTGCTTCCTTTGCCTGGTTGAAGATTCTACTACTTTCTTAGAGATAATAATGTAGACGAGCTTCTATTGTATGATGCTTGGAAACAACCTAGCCAATATATGATTTTAGGATAGGTCTAGAAAATATTTAAATCTGGAATTTTAGTGAAGAAAAACATGATTTTGACTCGCAAAATCACTCACTCCCAAAACCTAGATGCTCGTTAACCAGGTCTACATATTTCATGGTTTGCTATGTCCTTTAGCTACTCATGCGTTACTGAATATATCGTTAATGCTGCAGTGACTGCTGATTCTAGTATCCTTGCAACTGGTAGCTATGATACGACTGTGATGGTGTGGGACATTCTCCGCATGAAAACACCTGAAAAGAGGGTTAGAAATATGCCCACTGAATTGCTGCGGAAAGATATGGTCCTCGCAGACGCTCCTTCTCACATTCTTTGTGGTCATGATGATATAATAACTTGCTTATATGTAAGCACTGATCTGGATATAGTCATCAGTGGGTCAAAAGATGGAACCTGTGTATTCCACACACTGCGAGAAGGAAGATACATAAGATCTTTGAAACATCCTTCAGGTAGTGCAGTGTCGAAGCTTGCTGCTTCGCACCATGGACGGATTGTTTTGTATGGAGATGATGATCTTAGTCTTCACCTATACTCCATTAACGGAAAACATCTTGCCAGCTCCGAATCAAATGGACGCATCAACTGTCTTGAACTTAGCAAGTGTGGAGAATTCTTGGTCAGTGCCGGTGACCAAGGACAAATAGTTGTGCGGTCTATGAACACCCTTGAAGTAGTAAAAAGGTATAACGGAGCAGGGAAAGTAATAACTTCTCTGACTGTAACTCAAGAAGAATGTTTCTTAGCAGGGACAAAAGATGGAGCCCTTCTTGTTTATTCGATCGAGAATCCTCAACATCGGAAACCAAGCCCAATCTGGAGCATAAAATCGGATTTGATACGCTAGGGTTCTGTATGTAAATTTGTGTCCCCATTATTCCATTTGTTGAAGGATAGTTCTCGACTTGTGGTTAATCTTGTGTTCCGCAGAGGGGATTTACACACTTTTTCACTGCCTTGTAAATGTGCAATATATCTCATTTTAACAGTAAGATGCATAGACAATAGAGAGGTGTTAAATGATGTAACAGTACCATATAGATAAGCCTCGGGCGCGCGTCTAAAGAGGTAATACGATTTGTATACACTACTCAGGGGATTTAAGTGAGAATTTATACCTCTTTTTCCATTGCCAATGTAGCAATGAACTTCACAACGAAGGATAAGTTGCTTAATACACTCGACCAAAACACAAAATACAAATATTAGGATACAAGATCGAAAATCGACAATATTCCAAATTAACAAAACTAATGGTCTCACAGCCGCTCCTTTCTTTTCTATTGCGTCTTATGTTTTTTTTTTTGTCATTGTTGTGATGGTTGATGATTAAGGTAAAAGCTAGATCTACTCTCTTCATTATAGTTTCCCCCATTTTTATTATTTTTGGTCTCTTCCAAAGTACTGGTGTCTCTTGAACTGTGGAGATTTGTCTCCAAAGAATGATCAAGTTACCAACAAATATATCAGCCATGGTAAAGAATAATCAAATGAAGCAAGTGGTGCAACAGAGTATATCTATTCTTATGAAATCATTGTTTGTCGCTCTTTTAGGCAATTTAGCTGACACTCAGACGTTTTGGAAACCTTAAAAGAAATGGAAAGATTGATGAAATGAACTGTGGTTTGAACATATAATTTTCCAATATACCAACGTCTGTACAAATATAGTTTCTCTCTCTCTCTCTTCTTTCTCTCAATATTCTTTTTTTCATTCTCCTATTTTAGCCGGAAAAACAAAATTTACAAGGAAGATTCCTCGGAAGCTGAAAAAGTCTATACTTCCTCCCTCAGCCATGGAGAATGATGGTTTAGTGTCAGAATGATTTTTCATCCCGAAAATCTTCGTATGGTGAAGATCCACTTGAATAACCACTTTCAAATGTAGTGGTGTCTCTCGGAGATGATGGAAGTGATTCTCTTTGCTGAGAAGTCGAACCTAATAAGAAAAATAACGTTAAAATGCTAATTCCAACCGGATGTCAATAAAATCGCAGGAAACATCTGATGGTTTCACTGACCTCTTTGAGACCTTGGGCGGAATTTCTTGGTGTGCCGTCTGATGAGCCTCTTTGCTTTTGTTATAGTTAATTGCCGAGCAAAAGGAGAGAATTCTCCATCACTATCACTCCACTCTCCGTGGAAGTCATTCTCTGCTTCACCTCTCATAGTTCTCAAGACAAATGCCGTGGCCTTGCGCCTTTGGGTATTAAAGAGTCCTCGGATAGAAGTTACAAATCCGTCTCCTGCTCCGTCGCTTTGACGCTTAAACCATGTGACTGGATGTTGATCTGCTGCTTTCCCCATTTGATCATTGTCACTTAGATTAAGGTCATTGTCAGTAGATTCACGATTGTTCTGTGATTTGTCTTTGAATTTCTTCCCCTGAAATTTTGATTCGAAAGAGACTAACCTAAACATCATTTTATTCGAGAAGTGTGAAAAGTGGGATCATAATGACTATATTCGCGAAAAATATTTCTCTGACCTGCATTCCAGTAACAGACTTCAGTACTCCCCAAATTATGTGCTTCTTAACACGGGAAAAAAGTCTTCTCCAAGTCCCAGTAAACTCAACACGATGAAATGTATCCATCAACAATTTGAGGTCATTTACAACAAATCTTGAGCCCTCATAGGTAACTAGAAGCTCCACCTGAGAGATGAAATCATGTAATCCAATTATAGCAAACTAATTTCTGACCTCAAATAGTCATACAAACTAGCCAACTAACCTGACTTATTTTAATGTTGTGAAACTCCATCATCTTTCTAGGCCTTGATTTCTTTTCCTCATGTGATTTTCCAGCCTTCTTTTCTTCATGAGATGAGCGGCCAGACTTTAAAGGTTTTGTCTCTTTGAGCTTCTGTTTTGATGAATCCTCTTGTTGTTCAATGGAAGATGACATGGTGCACGAATGAGCTTGTAGAACAAGTTCATTAGCTATGGATTCTACCACATTTTCTTCACAGTTCCTATCATAAGAAGAAGTCCTTCTCAACTCCTGAGCTGAACCACCATTGCTAGATCTGAAGGTTAGCATATTTGATTTCTGCAAATAGAATGTAAGTAAAATGAGAAAAAGAATGGTGAAAATGTTCAAAACTTTTTTGAAGTGTCAAAATGAATGAGATGAAAACCTACTTGAACACAGTCAGCATTGCTTTGTGACTGCACTGTGGCAGAAGCAGAGAGAGCTGCAGAACTCCCACGAGATGCTTCAACCTCTTTAATGGAGTAACTAGTTGTTCCCGAAGATTCATAATTTGCTAACCCTTTTTTTACGCGTTTTGAGCCAGCTGTTGTTGAAATTTTCCAGACTTCCTGCAAGAGACAGGGTTAACCGAAAAGCATTCATGTAAAATTAGTTTCTTTATCAGATTTTCATGTAAAGGCCAAATTGTGATGCATTTTTAACCTGTCGTCTTTGTGAATCCTGTTCTTCCTCTGGGAAGAAATACTCCCACATCATTCTGTACATTGTTTCTGTCAAATGGATTCTAAGAGGATAGATCTCCACCTAAAACAAAAAGATAGTTCAGGGAAAAGACGTAAAAAGGAGTCATATCATGAAATCCACTGATACATAAGTAGAATATTAATTAGAATGGTTGGTCACTTTTCAAATTCACTAACGAACGATGGAAAGAGAAAAAGAAAGCAATAGACGATACTTACATGGAAAAGCTCAAGAGGATAGTGTCCATCTTTTGGCGCTCCCTGCTTTGCATCAACACGTAGCATGACTTTCCTGCAAATAATATACAAAGTTTAAGTGCCTGTGGAGTCTTCGAGAAGATGTGTAAGGAAGAGAAAGCACACTTCGAAAGTAAGAACCAATATCAAAAAATGGTTCAACAAGATATATCTATATTATATTTACAACATCACTTTTGCCGTCTAAAACAATAGAAAACATTAATAATTATCAAAGTTTGAGTTTAAGGTGCATGTGGTTCAGCTCTATGGTCCCTTTTCAATTCTCTTAAGCCATTAATACCTTTTCCAGTGTAACTAAGAAACCATCATCCAGGATGCAAACGGTTTGCAAATCATGTGATATGGAAAAAATGCAAGCATGGTAAATAAGCGAGCGAAGAGAACATACTTTCCCCACTCGGATGGAGGATTCCATGCTGATAAAAGCATATCCGACTTTGCATTGTGCAGACAATTCCTAACAACGAAAGACTTGGTGGTGAATCGCGCCACACCAATGTCTTTGTAGTCCCGATCAAAGTCATAAATCTGCGTGTATGAATCCAATTAAAAATGTACTGATTTTTAATATAAGGCGACAGACTACGTAAACTACAATAGAGTAAGTCAGAAATGAACTTAGACTGAGAAGATTGTCAACAAATTGCTCAGCAAGTAACTCTCATAAACTTACCATGTCGTTTATCTCTGCCTCAGCGAAGGATTTGCCGTCTACAAGCATGCTCCAAACGACCTTATTAATTTGCAAGGAAATACACATAGCATACGATGGACTTTTGTTTTTCTCCTTCTCCATCAATCGTAGCTGTGCAGCCTTCTGCAGCGCCATTCTTAAAGACGCAGAAGCCGCCTTTCGAGACTTTTGTGCATACAGGAGCTCTTTCTTTAATCCTTCCACCTAAAACAGACCAACAAGAATTGCAACATCAACTTCATACTGTCAGAACAAAATAATTTCAGAAAATCAATTTCAAAGATATAAACAGAAAGATGGTGTTTAGTTGCAGACTGTTACTTCCGTAGAGGCTTACCAGTATGGACCTTCTGGTACTAATCATCCACAATTCACCTTCCCTTTCCATATGTGTGTCATCCATACAGTCAGCACAATGAGACAATTTTCTAATATCATCAAGAAGCAACTTTCGCTCCCGCTCTTTCTCTTCAAGGTTGATTTTTGCAAGTTCTACTTCTTCAACTCCATAAGGAACTACCTCATCAGCCTCCTCTTCAACATCTTCATCTTCAGTGGGACACTGGAGACTACTTTTCCGAGGCCTGAATCATAAAAGGATCTCCTTCTTAATGGTAGAAAACGTTTAAAAGAAGTATTGAAGTTTAGCCTTAATCATCAGTATGTTGGTATGAATTCTATAGAGCAGTATGTTGGTATGAATTCTATAAAGCACTTATATTCATTTCAACCTAGTTACTACAAGAAGCAAGATAAAATGGACGATATTGGCATGAAATATGTGGGTTGCCCACTTTAATTTAAGTCAGGTTTCAATACTCACTTTGGAAGCCTTGCAAAGAGAAGGTTGGTCAAAACATCCAGCATAACTTGGAATTGGCGAGATGTCATTGTAGCTGTTATATTGTGTGAATTAAAAGTGAGCTCTTTTAGTGGTTTCACCTACAAGGGCATAAATAAAAATTTAAGTTACTTAGGATATGATAAGAATTCCGTTAGTTGGGAGCAAATAAGCATTTTAGTACCCTGAAACGAAAGTTGTGCAACAAACACTAAAAAGAAATTTTAACCAAAAACAAAAATGAAAATACTGAAAGGAAATGGTGTTACCTTTAAATCAGGGGTCCCACCTTTGTGTCTTGTATATCGAAAATACATATCACAAGGCATGAAAACCCTTTCAAGTAGAGCCCCAGTACGCTTCACTTTTGACGAGTTTCTACGAATATTTGGGAGCCACTGCAACCCAGCACCTGGGTCAACATCAGTGGGAGCAACATGCGCCTGGACATGCTCTAACATTACTGAAAATTCCTTCCGGGTCCATGTCATTTCAGGACTACTTTCTGGAATCTTCACACTTCCAGTCCCAAGAGCCTGTTCAATCACTTCCACACCAACACGCATAATGGAATGAAACGATCGTGCTAGAACACGACCACTAACAGCAGCCAACAGAAAACGACCCTGGTATCCATCAAAATGAGGTTGATCAACCAGTCAGCAAACTCTTTCTTATACCCAGAACAAAAACATGTCAGTTTTGTTGGTTAAGTGTATTCATCATGCACCTTGTCCAACTGTTATATTTTTTTACAATGCAATAAAATAGGTAATGGTGTAAAATGTATATTCTTATATAGCAATGGTTACTTACATTAGCTTCTTCTGAGTGGAGATTAAACTGTGGCTCAATGACATTCACCATGAAATGACGGGTCCCTTCTTCCTCGGATTCATTGGTCTCAACTTTACCTAGATCCAGGTCAAGTGTTAATAAGTATATGATGCATCGAGATTAAAGCAGCTAGTTTTGAGTAAGAGAACAAATGAAAAACCAATGTTGATCATTAAATCAAGACATACCAGCACTGTCATATGGTTTCTCAATTTTCACCGAATGTGACGGTGATGAAAGAGGTCCTGCCATCTCCATAGGCTGAGAAGGGAGGTTTCTTCCAGGGCTTGCAGAAGATCTCGGCATTTCCGCTTGATGCGTATCTGGACAAGATTCTTTTTGGTTTTCTTCCAGAATCTTCCTCTGTACATACTGACGAGAAGGAGAAGGCTTTGGAGGCTCAAATGCTTTAGATATTCCACCAACAAAAGACCAAACAGCATCTCTATTCTCTATTGTCCATAGGAGTTTGAGGCCATACACAAAAACCCGCTGACAATTGTCAGCAATGACCACATTGTATCCATCATCATCACTAGGATCTGATCGTACGTGTTCATCACTCTCACTTCCATTTTCAAACTCAGACCGCACGTACGTCATCTCAAGATTTCTTCTTCCAGCCTCTTGCCATGCCAATAGTCTTTCGGGATCAGCTTTTGGGGCCTGCCTTCTGATTGTAAAATAATCAGAAGATAATAAAAACCCTTCATCGCGATGCTTTTCATCCCTTTTATGGTCCTTTCCAGAGGGTACTCTGTCTATCAAAGCATTCTGAGAGCTTTTCCTCAAAATCTGAACGCTTCCTGGAA
This sequence comes from Draba incana, assembly GCA_963576765.1. Taxonomy (NCBI): domain Eukaryota; kingdom Viridiplantae; phylum Streptophyta; class Magnoliopsida; order Brassicales; family Brassicaceae; genus Draba; species Draba incana. The sequence goes on along the minus strand of OY755215.1, from coordinate 5,910,400 downwards.
TGCAAGGATGGCCATCTCTGTTAATAAAAGCCTTAGGCACGTGAAGGTCAAGACCCTGATATACAAGGTCAAGCACATCCCGCTTGCATTCAAATGTATACTTTTGCCTCCCGCGACTATAGCATAATTCGTATTTGAGCTTTGCCATGTTAAACGTCAATCCTTTGGCAGGGTCATCAGAGTCCCAAGGCATGTACTTTATTAGGGAAGGAGTGGCATCTACACGGAGCATAAATTCCGTCATCACTTTATCTAGAGATAAGTTTCCTGATCTTGCAACTCTTGCGACTCCAAACCTAGGCCATCTGGAGAAAGACCGTAATTTATGAGGAGGATAGTAATTCAAACCCCAGAACTTAAGTATCCATGCCAAATCATGAGCTCCAAGATTCATTGTGGGTGTCTCAGGCTTGACTTGCGAACTGTAGACAATTCCAGCGTCTGTTGGATGCTCAGAACCTGAGGAAGACAGGTGAACTTTTTCGGGTCTAAGGGAAAAATTCCATCGAAGCGAGAGTGATGTAGATCTGAACGGATCAAAGACCTTCTCACAGGGCTTTCCTTCAGTTGGAAATGCATATAGGTAATGATTTAAAGAATTCCCTGACTCACAATCCCAGTCCATTGTAACTTCGAGATTAAACACTGGGGCTTCAATAAATGCAGCTCCAGAGGTGCCGATTGGAACTTTTAAAGAATGTCGACTTATCAAACTCTCGAGACTGCTCAAATGTATCTTAAAGTCTTTAGCATTGACAAGCACACGACCATCTGACTGCTGAAGTTCAATAGGACCAGTCACTATTTGAAGTTGATCAAGACTCTCATATGGATCCGTTGTAGCAAGAATAGCCCACTTTGATTCAGAAAAGGATAAAGTGATATTTCCATGAACGTAGTTTCTCATATCATCCCACCAAGGTAAGCTTCGTTCTTTTTTAGCGACAGGTGGGAGACCTGGACTCCTATGACTCAGATTAGCTCTACGAAGAGCCACTGTGAAGGCATAGCTAATGTCTGCAAAAGCTGGTTCATATCCAACACCAAAGGAAACATCTCCTTGTTCAAAGTGAATGTGCAGATCTGAGTAGGTCTTGATCGGAGGAGTTGTGCCAGTTGCTGACCGGAACATTCGCACTTTCCTCCATCTGCCTACAAAGACATCTTGGGAGATTTGTGGCTGAAAACATGTTGCCTAGTTTAAGAGAACAAGTACAAAGCGCAAATAATCAGTCCACGGAGATCATAATCAGAAAATGGTGAGTCCAGAACGCAGAAATATGGATGGATCAAGATGCTAATATTACTAATAGAAGCATTTCTGTTCTAGCTAGATGGAGAATGAAATATAAAACAATTTTGGTACCAGACAAGGGTTATAAATAAACTTTCAGAAAAGTCCATTTCGGCTCTAAGTAGATGGAGAAATAAGATAGTAACTGAAGCAGACCATTAAAACTAAAATCACAGGTCCCAGATGATACATCAGCTATTACCTATAGTATGCTTAAGAACAAACAAAATAGCCACATTTAAAATTGACACAAAGATCAATCATAGAAGAGAAGTCATAAACAATGGCATGGGAAAGGATAATCATACCTGCTGAGCCAGTACAATGCGACCTTCACATTTGCCAGAAGTGCCAGAGAGAAGAGGGAGTGTGTAATTTCTTAACTGAACTACTAAGCTTCCGGTATTCAAGCTAACATTGCTTCCATATAACCAAGAAAAGGGTATGTCATTTTCTCTACAAATAGGATCAAGCTTCTTCAAGACTTCTATCAACCCAGCATCACCACCATGAACTGCAGTCAAGCTTAAATCAAAATCTGTGGCACAAACAGAAAGAAGAGAGGTTCTACCAGCACTTGGCTTAAAACCTGCCTGGAATCCCTCCCTACAGGCACCTGAACCATCTGAGGGAACTAAGCTTTGGCATGCCTGATAATACGACAGAAACGACCGTTTATGAATCTCTTCCTTCACTTTCTTTATAGCTAAGGGATCCTCGACATCAATTTCAACCCCATCAAATAACATCTTTCTTTCATCTGAGAGAACACTTGTTTCTGCACCTTTAGGAGACTGAGTAGCTTTTTGAATAAAATCTTCAAGAAATTTCAATCTGACAGCCAGCTCGCAGGCTTCCTTCTTCACCAGCTGATAGTGTTCATCAAGCCAACCCTGAATTGGTTCCTCCTCAATATCTGCAGTTAGCCTGCGTATGCAGAATCTTATGCGGCCAAATTTTGGAGTAGATTTCTTAGGCTTCGAGCTTTCTCTCTTTCCAGAAAATATGTTTTTACCTTTTGCTACGGTTATAAGTCTCAAGGCTCGCAACATGTCTTCAACTGAATCATCTATGGCACGCAACTGTAGTTTGTATGGCATGCAAATATGCACATCAAGCCCTTGTACTACCCAGTCCCAGGGACCACCTGTCGTTACAGGGACTGCATCAGACAAATTCGAAGAGGCACTAGGAATTCTTGATATTTGCATTCTTGTACTTTTAAACACTCGAGATCCATTAAAAGCAAGTGTAAGCCCCTCAAGAAGCACTCCTATACAGGCATTCTCAGAAAATATTGATTGTGCCTCCAATTTAATCTCCACCCCATCTCCTACGACAGCTGATATAGTCAATGATTCCACATCAATAGCAAACATAGATTCCTTTTTCTTCTGCTTGTCAACAGAATTGGACAGATTTGTTTTCTCATTATGGCCTCCTTCCTTCACACTAAAGATGCCTTTGTTGTACCTGTTTTCATGTTCTTTAAGCTTTTGTGCGAAAATCAGGGATTTAAACCGCAAAAACAGTTCATAAAACGATAGATGGAGGTCAGGCTCCCAACCAAGTGAAATTTCAGTAGCACTTAAGAGAGAACAAACATCAATTTCATTAAGACCACCAGATCGACGTACAAGCTTCGCGTTGTGCATATCAAACAATGTGACCTTTGAACAAGGTTTATGCTCCTCCAGATACTCCTGGTAGATGGATTTAGCTCTCTCAAGTTCCATTTGGGTTGACTGTTTATCCTTGTTGAGACAAAAGCTAAACTGTGATATTTCAAGAGAGACTGAATACTTCAGTCTTCTACATTCTTCAGGAGCAGTAGACAAAATACTCGCAGTGCGTGGTCTGCCATCAGCCAATGAACCAAATGTAACCCGGCCACCTTGTGACCCATAATTGACAGATTTAGGATCGTCAATAATTGTATTATCCAATCCTGTATCATCACAGAAATTTACACAGCAACGCTCAAGATTAAGGTTCACAAGCCTCGTTCCTTTCCCAGATGCTTTGGACAGTTGCACTCCTCCAGTCTTATTCATCTTTTTGCCGCCAACAGATAATGTCTTAAAGAGAGCTTTGTAGGACATACTATTTGTTATGAGAGATTCAATCCGCTTGAATGAAAAATAGATACCCATTCCAGTCACGTCTACTGAGAGTACCAATTTACTTCTGAAACCAACCTCGTCAGATGATGTCCTATCTCTTCTTCCCCAATCCAAGCTAAGCTTTGCTATGTGCATCAATGAACCAGAGTTTGGCTCTATTCCGAATAGGTTTTCCTTATAGCATTCTTGGTACTCATCTGCCAAATGCAGATTCAGTTCACCAAGTTCAACATGAACTGCAGTACCCATGCTTGAAATGTTATTTGCAAACACATGTGATGACTGCGAACAAAACTGCATATAAAACACCAAGGATAAAATAAGTCTCTAGTAAAACAATTTCATAAATTGCATCGTAAAATAAATAAACTAAAAAAGCAAGCATGTGAATCGGCTTAAGGCCCTATCTCATGATTTATTGACTACAGCTTAAGTTAAGTTAATGAATGAAGTCTAAAGTCAACCAAAATTATGTCAGAGAAATATCTAGTACAGGATGCAAATAATGGGATTTGTTGTGTGCAGCACGATGGCTTGATTCATGTTTAACCACTACAGATATATATGTGGATAAGGTTACTTACATGATACACAGGCAAGTCATCAAGACCATACAGCATAAAAGTCATCTCTGGGGCTGAAACTGTGCCTGTCCACATAATGGCTTTCATATCAGCAGCTTTCGACTTCTCGGGAGTGTGAGTTCCCCGTTGAAGTACCAGTTTTCTCTTTTTTGAGAAATGAAGGTGCAACCATGGCTGTAGCCTAGAAATGAACAGGTTGCATCGGGTACCTCCCAGCTTTATATCAACTTCAGCTCTAACAGGCAGAACTGGCTGAAAAGAAAATGTAGCAATTAAGATCATATGTAACAACATAAACTTACATGGTTCAAAAAGTTTAACGCAATTTCAAACCTGAATTGGGATGTAGATGAAAGAGACCACATCAACTTTCATAATCTCTAAAATGGAGGACTCAGCTTCTCTAAAAAGCTACAAAGAAACACAAGAGCATAGTATTAGTAAATAATAAAATTTGGAAATCAAATTACTGACAGAGCTTACACGATCATACATGAATCTCACTGAGTTCCATCTGAACATCAAGACGTGTACTCTCCCCAGTGTCTTCAAATGATTTTGATTTAACACTCCTTAGTTCAATTCCTGTGATATTATTCTCAGCAACAAGATCATGTTCTCGATTGACACATCTTACATCCAGTTTGGGTAAACTGAATGAAACCTGCACAGTATGACCAAACTATTCGATGAAACAATGACTTAACTTTCTACATCAGATTAATCTTTTCATAAATGCAGACTCATCGAAGACACGTATAATCTTTGCAACTACAAGATATGAATATACTACAAAACTATGCAAAGATATAGCCAAGTCAATTTCTATTAAGTCAACTAACCTTTTCAGGGAAAGACGGGGAATACTTTGCAAGCGACGCCAGTAATTGATGCTCTTTATGTGGTTTCTTGGCAGATGAGGCATCAGTAGCTGACGTTACAACATCATCTGAATGAACAGTAGGCGATGATCGTTTGCTCTTGGGAAACGAATCCTCATCAAAAGTCAGAGTTACATCTCCGGATACAATTTCAATGTTTCGTAAAACAATACCCACTGCCCTAAATTAAGAAGAAAAACACAACAAAACAATACTGACAGTGAGCAAAGCACTGATTGAGTATAGATTTATATTCTGAAACCTAAGGCCACAGCAATCTTAAAGGTCACAGAGCACTCTAGTCTACACAATGCAAGTTTCCCAATACAGTCTCCAAAATTAATCCATTAGGGAGGATTTACTTCAGTCAAGAACCAGATAGGAATTATGGTACCTGTCATGTCCGAACTCGGAAGAAAGAGAGAATTCATCACAAAATAAAGCAGCAGAGGATCTGTCTGATGTGGCAGAGGACGCTTGGGAAGCAGAACACCTTTCAAAGCTTAAGCTAGATGACTGATCAGAAATTATGCGTGATTCACATAAGTGAACCAGAATCGGTAGTACATGCAGCTTAACATATAGATTTGGCTTTGTCCCACCATCCTTGGATATATCCAACTTCAACTCCTTGACTTCCACTATTGCCTTTGCTGTCTGCATTTCAAAAAGGTTATTAGGATATGGTTTCCAGAGATATCCCTATTAAAAAGCAATCAAAGCTCAGACTTGAATTTGGAACACAATAGTAAACTCGAACCAATTACCTTCACAACCATATCTGCGACAGAAACTGAAAGAAACCTTGCAACATTAGCCACCACCATCCAATTTCCTCTGCCTGAAGTACGAGGTTTCTGACTTTTGGCTTTTTGTACATTTTTGGTTGAAGTTGAGGACCTCATCACAATTTCAAGATCACTTATCAAGACTTGCATTTTTGGGTCTCTAGAAAGAAAACCAACGCCAAGTTTGACCAAGGACTGGCGTAAGCTTAGTTTAATTTCACCAGCAGACACCGACTCAATGGCACCCTGGAAAACACTCAAACCAGCAGCAAATTATCTTCTTTGCCTCAAAAAAAACTATTGCCCCAGTAGAAACACAATACATCATGCAAAAATGATACAACCACAGTACCAAGATTGCCTGCTACCTTTTTCCAATCCCAAGAGATAACAAATAATGTAAAAAGGACAGATTCAATCCACTACATTCTTTAGACTAGCAAGCAGTAAAAAGTTTACAGAATTTAGAGCTCACCTTATTAAACTTGACGACGACATCCCTCAGACATTTCCAACCGCTAACACGAAACACAACCGATGCTCCCAGTACTCTACTAAGCATCCAAGCAAACAACCTGGAACAAAGCCTGGAAAAAAATTGAAATTATAAGCTACCTACTTACCACTAGATCAAGTAGATTTCCAGAAAGAAGAAGCAGCAAACACATGTAATCAGCTATTTCGACTAGTAGCAGCATAAAGGCAAACTCTAGAACGAAAATTAGAGAATGTGGATCCAGGCAAACCCTATAATCTCAACTAGTATCAACTTATTTCATCATTGAGAACTAAAGATCAACACCGGAATTTCAAATACAAACCAGAAATTGTAAAGAGTGCTTACATGAAGATCATCCACAAGATAATGGAAACAATAAGAAACCCGACGAAGAACTTAGCAGGTGAAGCCGCCATTTCCACCACCGTGAAGTTAGAGAGAGAAAGAGCTAACTCCGCCGGGATAAACTAAACTGGTGATTTTAACGGCAAGTCTCAGCCGGCGCCGGAACTGAAACAAACGATTCTCAAGCAAAACAACATAGAATTTTACGAGGAAAAAAACCCTAATCGTTCAAAATCAGTCGAAATTCGGCGAGAGAGTGAGACTATAGAGCTACTTCCATGGAAGAAAGATCCGATCCGCGAGGTTTTGCAGTGTGATCGCTAGAGAGAGAGAGAGAGAGATGCACTGTTTGGGTGGTCTGATGGATGACCATGTGTGACTGGTGACGCGAGTTGTGGGGGCTAGGTTGGGATCTAGTGTGGTAAGGTGTACCGTAAGTTCAGTGGTTTCATCGGTTAAAGAAAGACGCTTGAGATGTCTTTGTATGAGAGAGTAAATTCTCGAGTAAATTCTCGAAGCTTGGGACTCGGATCAATTGGTCAGAGAGGTAAGCTACGTTTAGGGACTCTTTTTAAGTCAACTCTATGTTCATTGTTCATTCCCATCACAAAACTTTTAATTCAACAAAGTAAATAAATAATCAATCAATATAGCAAAATTAGAAGATTTACTGTCCCGAAATCCGAAATCCGAAATTTAAATTAGACCGTGAATAAGAACGAGATGGGAGGATTATAACTTCTATCCTAATTGTGGTACTCACTCCGTTTTATATTAGTTGTCGTTTAGAGTTAAATTTTGTTTCACATTAGTTATCGTTTTATATTTTCAATGCATATTTATTACTCATTTTTTCATTTATATCCTTACTATTTTAGCTTATTAATTACTCCTTTCAAACAAAAGATTATATGAATTAGGGGTAAAACAATAAATTTAATTATTTTCTTAATTGTGTGAAATAACATTAAACGACAAGTAATTTGAAACGGAGGAAGTATTATTTTTTATGCAACGTTATATTATTTTCAATAACTCTTCAAGAGTTTCCCAGAACATAATTTTGATATCATTATAATCCTTCAAAATTATTTAGATAGATATGTTGAAGGGGGAGTTTAAGTCATTTATGTATAAAATCATGAAAGATATTCCAACAAAAAAAAAAAGCATGAAAGATATTTAATATTTCTTCAATATAGGATAATTCACATAATTTTATGCAAAAAAACTGTCTTGTTCAATTATTGATGTTTAATATTGATGTACCATATTGATGTTCAATCGTTGGTCCAATAATCGTTGGTATATTCCAATATTATCCATTTATGTCTTAGATATATTTTACGTAATTTTAGAACTTTAGTTTTCTACAAATAAAATTTTATTTATTAAGAAAGAAAAAGAGTCAATAATTTTTGAACTTTATTAATTCTTGAAAAAACTTTGATCGTCTTTTACTAGAGATGTCTAGAAAGGGAACAAAGTAAAGAAACTAGTTGGAATACCCAAAAAGCAACGCTTGCTTGAATAGAAAAAGTTTCCAAAAGGCAAAAGGAAACTTAAAAAACATAATACAGTAAATGAAAAGAATCAAAATACATAAACGTGAAGCAAATACAATAAAGAAACATCAAATGCTGCATGTGAGGGCCTTAATTAGCTACAAGTTTCATATAGCTTAAGTGCTCCAACTACTCATCACCAGGTCCACCGTTTTGAAGATTGTCCTCGAGATTGTTTATGCTACAAATCAAGAAAAATTACTTAGAAAAACCGCGTGAATATATCGAATGCGAAACTTATTTTCTCACGCAATACTTACAACTTCTCCACTACAACAAACGAACGAAGCTCACAATTGTGGTAACTGCACCAGTTAGAAGTTGGGAATGGTGAGAACAAAAAAAAATAAAAAATCAAAATGATCAAAGACAGAAGAAGAATCTATTGTAGAAAGCTAGCTCACCGGCCAGAGAATTGTTTTTTCACAGCTTCATCACACTCATTTTGAAATAATCCTAATGTATAATAATAAAAAACGCCATGAGAAACAACCGCAATCTCCTTCTCTGGCCTTGTAAATAACCTGAACAAACAAAAAAATATTAGCATATGTAAACATTACCATAATCATAAAATTAATATTCAAGTACGTATGTAGCGGGGCATTGTGGATACACTCACCATTTCAAGAATTTCACACCTCTAACCGCGATTTCTTCGGGCGTCTCTGCCCTCTCTGGATTCCACAACACATCTTCCTCCTCATTTATCTGTATATAGAATTCGAGAAGATTTTATTTTCTCTATACGGACTCATAAGGATCAGTCATGGACAGTGACGAATCTTGAATCTATTTTTTGTCCGGGGCAAAACTATAAAAATCTATAAAATACTTTTATAATCAAAATTATCAATAAGTGCATTATTAAAATTCCTTCTAAAAACACTAAGTTAAAAAATTTCATCCCAGGCAATTGCCCCTGGTGAAATGGTTTGGTACTTGCCAATGAAAAATCAACCGCAGGGAATAGTGACTCGTAGTATGATTTATTCCTTCTTCTATCACAAGGATGAAGTTCCTGAAACCCAAGAACATAACATTTTTCAGTCGTCTTAACTGTTAAGCAAGTGCAAATAATGCAAATGGCGACATGTAAACCGCACCATTCCTTCTCGGCAAAGTTCTTGAGCAACGAACGGTTTGCAATTTAAGTTTGATATAGCAGGACGGTTGCTATTGCCGGCACCTTCAATCATAAGTAGAGGATTTTCACCAACATCACCTTCCCCACCAAATATCCCAACTGCTGTTTGCAAAGTCCTATAAACACAACACAATCTTAAAAAAAAAAACACACAAGAAAAACAAGCTATAGACCCGAATTGATTTTCTTTGTAAGTTTCAATAAATAAGTTTCTTATATTCTTCTACATGACTCTTTCTAGTTTTTTATATAGTTTATTTCAAATTGGAAGGGATATATTGCTAGACAATTTGATTTACTAAGTTTGCTAAACGTTGCATTAGAAATTTACAATGTATGATTATAATTTTGCGGTTGACAACGTGAAAACATCGCCTTATAGTACGCTAACAATGTAAGTTTAAGCGCCCCAATAAACTTAATTCGGGACCCTCTTGATATATACCTGAGCAGAGGCGACACAACAACCATTTCAACTTTGTCAAAGATCCCCTCTTCCCTAACACTCATGTGTCGCTGATCAACCTGCAATCACAGCATTCATGTCAGTTATTTTTGCTTTAAGCATCATTACAATAATAGAAAGATTTATGTCTCATAGTAAGTACATGCAAGCAAGACCGACTCATGGTATAGATTAGTTAGAGGCGTGATGGTCATGACCTCAATCCGTGATCCAATAATTACAGGATCCAGATTTTTTGTTTAAAAAAATTCAAAAAAGCAAACAATATTATCCTAATAAACAAAAATATATAATGTGTTGAATGTTGAGCATGACCAATAATTTTACAAAATTTCCCACAAAACAGAGTTTAAATTTATATTTGATGTGAAGGACCAAAAAATAATTGCCTCAAGCCCCTAATAATATGAAATATTTACAAATATGTCACATGACTGAGTTTTTAGTACGTGATTATAATTTATTATGATAAGAACTTTATATGCCTAGCAAATTACCTGACTCCATCCATCAGGTGTAAGCTCTGCATCAAAGTAATCTTCAAAAAAAAAAGACGGAACATACATCTTCACCCTTTGGCACTGCGTCTGCTGCTGCATTGTGAGTCCCTTCACCATGCCTTACCTACAGAAACCATTCAATCTAATAGTTATGTTTGAACATGAAACCAAAGCCAAACATTGGGAAGAAAACAGACCCAAGTCATACTAAAAGGAAAGAGAACGAACCATATGTATGGTTTTGCAACGACCCAGTGGGTAAACACCTTGTTCGACTGCCATACCTAATCTTGATCCAATTTCATCCACAAAATCATCAAATTATAATTAATCTATGAAAAGTGTGAGAGAAAGAGAAGAGAGTTACCGTGAGAGAAAAGCCAAGGAAGGATGAGAGAAAATCGGTTAGAGAAGTTACCAATTGAGATTCATATACATGGTCCAGCTCTTTTATGTGTTTGTTTACTTATAGGCACGATGTGCACAAACTTTTGCAATAAGTCAAGTTTTCCACCACCTTCTTGGATTTTTTATTGACATTAATTGATATTGACTTTAATTGTTATTGACTACAATTAACATTGACTTCAATTAGGCCATCACCAAAGACATTTTACCAATGTCTCACAATATAAAAATATTAAAAACACATTCTCTTTTCTTTTTACTCAACTTTATACCTTCTTTTTCATTTTTTTACTCAACTTTATACCTTCTCTTTCATCCTTTTACTCAACTTTTATTAATTTTATATTTAAACACACCCCAATTATCTCTCTCTTATGTCTTTCCCAAGACACCATCTCTCCAACTAAACCCACTATCTCCTCTTTTTACTCAACTTTTATTAATTTTATATTTCAATACACCACACTATTTCAACAAAAAACACTCTCTTTCTTCATTTTACTCAAATTTTAATAATTTTATATTATGAGACACACCTACATTGTCTCCAATGTACATGCTCTTAGTAAATGTTTTAAATAACTATATCGTAGAATCTTTTTTAATTAAATATTTATGGTGACGAACGAGGATTAAATAAGGATAACTTCTATTCTACACCAGGTTTGGAAGCAATTCTCTTGATATATATATGTAACGTTTTGTGATGTGTTTTAGTTTTAATTGTCCATTGTTGTGTATATTTAAATTAGTTGGTTCCAAGCAATGCGTCTTTGTAACTTGTGTTACAAGACCATATCAAACGTGTTATTTTAGAGATCAAAATGTAGTCTTCCACGTTTGATCTAAGAAACCCAGTGCAGCATTCATGGTGGATTAATAAATTAAACTTAATATCCTGTTAGCGTAACGATTTATTTTGTGGCAGTTTTGCAAAACCTAGTTCATGGCATTCTAGATTTTTTGGCAATATTAGTACAAGTGGATTTCAGAGTTTTTATTTTTTAAACTTGTTGCTTGTGAATTTAATTTCGATCTATGCTTAGCACTTGCTAAGTTAAGTGATTTCCATTGAGGCATGTTAAGGCAATATGACAGTTTTAATGACTACTCTAGCCGATTCACGACAGGCTAAGAGCTTGGCTCATCTTGAACATGAGCTTAAAGAGGATAAGCTACATGACCCAGCTCTGGTGTCTTATCTAATTTCTTTGGCATGTTCCAGTTCCGGAGAAGGTGGATATTACACCGCGTCATTATATTTTTTTTTCTTGCGTAGTATATGGACTAAATGTTTGAGTGTCCTATGGGTTTTAAGTATTGCGAGGGACTACAGTCGCTAAACTCTGGCCAAACTTGTTTGTTGGGCAGATCCCCAGAGGTCGGTTTTTTGCAATTGGCTTGGTTATGTGATGGATCTAATATATAACAAGTGGCCAACTTTCTCCAGGAACTTGACACGTGGTATTTCTATTTTGTTGACACCTGTCACTTAAAAAAAAAAAACCACGCTTGAAACTAATTCCGTCCTCTCGGCTTCTGCCGATTCTTCTCCAATCTCATTGTAACAAATTCCCTCTGCCTACGCTTTCAATTTCGGAACCGCCGTTCACTTTCGAATACTCCCCTAATCAAATGATGAAAGAAATTGAGTCTCGGGACATTCGGGGAGGTGGTATTTGTAAGCGAATGAACGAAATCGAATACGTTCTGCATGTCTTATATGCCTGGTTTCATTTATGCTCATTCAAAATGATATCCACCTGTCTGACTCTTATACCTTTGCAGATCAGAGCAAGACAAGATGGTAAAATCAACAATTCATAATATTAAAAAAGATGATTCGGGTTTTTCTAGATTTAACTTCCCTCTTACCTTTGTGATTTTTAAGTATCTATAATGCAGGCTATCTCTGTGGTTTTCATTTCTCTCCAGGAAGTTCCAAGCAAAAATCATGTTTCCTTAAAGCTTAGTGCTTCATATGGCTACGCCGCCTAACAATTATCCTCAAGGTTCTTCACTATGCTTTTTTGATGTGTATTCCTTTCACCTATAATTTCATTATGATTTTATTATGGTATGCATTGTTACAAATAATTGTGGTTTTGATTGCTATTTGTTTGACTGGAAAATGCTACAGATTAAAGATGTCAATATATAATGACTTAATGATTTGATGGAAAAAAAAATCTTCACGGGCAGGTCAGTGTTTCTTTATTACATTGTGATTTACTTGTTACCACAATGGATTGGTCATCTCTTACTTGAAATGCAACCATATTTGTCTAGCCACTGTTTTGATGTATACAAGTATCGAAACAAAATGAGAAATCTAGATAATGGAATATGAATTTGGAATTTCCTAATATAATCTTTGTTTTTTGGTGCAACTTCTCTGGATCCGGGTTTTCGTTAAATTTTTAAGTATTTTGCCTACACTCAGTGTTTGCTTGATGTGAGCTTTGCGAATTTTATTAACTTTTCTTTGATCTTACCCCACGGAGTGAAACAAATGGCCATTTATTCAATCCTGCTGAGGATGGTTTAAAGCACCAGCTCATTGTTGTATGTTTCTTCCACGCTTTTATCTCATTTTCAACTCTCCTCTCATACTTCAGTATGCAACGACTGCTGTTTTTTTTCATTTGGGAAGATTGAGCTATGCCCTTTTATGGCTGTTCTTTCCAGATATGTAATGCGGTATATGTTGCCAAAATTGTGAATGCAACTCTCATTCTACCAGTACTGAAGCAAGACCAAAACTTGGAAAAACTATAAGAGTCAACGTATCCAGATAGCTCCAGTTCGGTTGATGTATTTTGTGATCACGTTCTAAGGATGTGTGCAATATATATGTGATAGTTGATGTCATTTATGTTCTTCCCGTCTATCCAGATCTAAAAGACAGCCACAATTCCTACCACGCTATACAACAGAGAGAGTATGATGCAGTTTGAGAACAACAAGATCAAGTTCCCTTTGTTCTTCTTAATGAAGGTTAAACCTCCCAGCGGAAAACTGAAGACTACATACCAATACCAGAACTCCAAGGCCAACCTTCTTCATGTGGAAGCTCACAATATGTAGTAAATATGTATAAAATATAATGGTTTTGAATTAAAACAAGTATCTTATTGTATGAAAATTATTGGCATGTTAATTTGATTATCTGTAACAGGGCAGAACATTAGGAATATTGCGAAGGATGGTTTCATTATCACGAAGCCATAGAAGATTCACTGACGTTCTCGTGCAAGGAGTTGGAATGAGGCCAATAGAACGGGTCGTCACACTGGATACGGATACGGTAATGGTCACATGAGACACGTGCGCTGCAGTTTGAGTTGGTAGCTCACAGTCAGGTAGTAAATAGCAATCTTTCTGAGTCAAGTCTATTAAACCATAGTTGTGTCAAGTTTCTCTCCTTTATTGTGGCTGCTTCGGTGGTATTTCTCGCCAGATTAATTATTCGTTTAAAACAAAATACCTAGGTAAAGCATTTAGCAATGTTGTTCTCATTTCAATCCTACACACATTACAAAAAATCCTAGATAGACATGGTTCTATACGAGGAATCCTCTATGCGAGGAAAAAAATAAAGGATGAAGAATTGTGTTTGATTATCCTGCCTCGAGATCGTCTTACGCTCTACTGGTCTTTTATGCATAATTAAGGTTAAATTGATTTGGTGAATTAGATTACAGACGGTTTTGATGTCTCCTCTTACGCTCTATGTTAATGTCTCCTCTTACACTCTCTTGGTAAATTTGATTTGTATGTGGCATATTGATTTTGAATTCTTTCGGTTCATACGGTCGTGAACTTTCTTACAATTGGTTTCCATGGAGGGTTGTAGATGTGTCTTTTTTGGGTTTAATATATTTTGATTTGTAGATATCTTATATTCTCAATTTAATCCTAGAAGCTTTTAACATATGTGATTTCTACACCTTTTATATTGGGGTTTCTACACCTTATTCTTCTTACCCAAATATTTATTCTTTTCTAATTTGGTTTATACTCGTACAACCAAAGCTAACATATTTCGTAACACTTGTAAAATTCGTTCGTATCTTCAATCCGACTCTTCCATATTTCACATTTGAATATTTTTGAATCATTTTCAAAATTGGTTACCTAGATAAAATGTTTGTACAATAGTAAAACTGCTGAAAACAATCAATTATAAATTTGAGAAAACAGTATACACTACAACACATACCAAAAAATTAAGGGTTAATGTGTGCAATAACCTAAAAATAAATTGAAAACTAACAAACTAACCAAACCGGCAAACCCCCTCAATCTAAAGACTACGATTTTTTTTTCACAAAGATTAATTATTCAAAAAAAAGAAAAAAAAAAAAAAAAAAAAAAAAAAAAAACAACGGGAAGTAGCATTTGTAAGTTAGTAAAACTAGCGTGGTTTTGAAACTTAGTAAGCAAACTTGGATTTACATCTTTCAATTCTTATATTGCTTTTGCAATTGTTCTACAACAATCTTTATTGTATCATATAAAAAAAAATACTTTACTTTTCGATCCTCGATGTAAAAGCTCGAGTAGGTTTTACAATTATATAAGGTTGTAGATTTAAATATAGGTTTCCATTTGTTCATGCTATGCATGTCGTTTATATGATTATATCCACTTTGTTTTCTACTTAATGGAGTGTGTTGCATAAACTTGGTATATGTACGTGTTACTCTACAGATAGAGAAATCCATTTTAAGATAATCACACACCCCTTCTATTATTTGTTCCCAATAACTTTTCCTTTCATTGCCAATATCAATGTTCCTTAGGGAAAACACATCATGAAAAAAACAATGAACAATGAAGTTCACACCTACTTACCCAAGATACTAAAATTTAAAAGAAATCAAACTAACGAAATAGTTATAAACCTGATCCGCGCGTTGCGCGGGCTCTCACCTAGTCACTATAACATTAACACTAAAGTTTAAAATCACACAGAGATTAAAATCCGACAAGAATGATTTTGAATACATATATGTATACTAATAAACTATGGGTATGTTGAAATTCATACCTTATTAAAAAAACCGGTGGTAGAATAAACATCTTTTTCTCCCAAAAGAAAAATCCCAGAGATACTATAAACTTATCAAGCAATAAACTTTGCAAGATTTTTGTAAATAGCAGTAATGACTTTGAGATTCATAAAAGGTTAACATTCTCTCATCACTTTTGTTTCTCCAACTATTATTAAGGGCCGGTTAGAAGTTGGGAATGGTGAGGAAAAAAAAAAAAAATCAAAATCAAAATGTTCAAAGCGAGGAGAAGAATCTATTGTAGAAAACTACTAGCTCACCGGCCAGAGACTTCTTTTTTTCACAGTTTCATCACACCTATTTCGAAATAATCCTAGTGTATAATAATAGAAAACACCATGAGAAACAACCGCAATCTCCTTCTCTGGCCTTGTAAATAACCTGAACAAAAAATGTATCGTATGTAAACTTTGACATAGTCATAAAATTAATATTCAAGTATATGTATTTAGTGGGGCATTATGGATACTCTCACCATTTCAAGAATCTTAATCCCCTAACCGCGATTTCTTTGGGCGTCTCTGCCCTCTCAGGGTTCCACAAAACATCTTCCTCCTCTGCTATCTCAGTGTATTGTATGGTTAAAACTCATATCCTTTAGACATGAAGGCAAAATGCCTATATTTAAGCAACCATACACTCCTCTACATGATTTTCCATACAAATCTCTTAGAGCTTTGATGTTGGCATAGGACAACCTGTTGATGACGAGATAATTGCCTTGGAGACAGATTATTCAAGTATAATTAGAATTCTGTTATGAATCAAGAAAACGAATGGGGAAGATTGTGTTTATTCATTAATCATAAGATCCTTTATATAGGATTATTACAAGAGAGAAAAGGAAAATTCCTTTTCCTAATGGGAAAAGGAAAATTCCTTTTCCTAATGGGAAAAGGAAAGTACATAAAAGGAAAATCCTAATTCAACTAGGATTCATTAAACCGGCCTAAAGACTAAGTGTTAATGGGCCGTAAACGGACCAGAACTAGTTATGACAATCCACTATGATTTATAACACTCCCCCTTGGATGTCATAACTCTAATGGGCTTGTAATACGCTTTGGATGTTGCCTCATTAAAACCTTACCAAGTAAAACCCATTTTGGGACAAAACCGTGGTGAAGGAAAAAGAGTACAACACGTATTACTCCCCCTGTTCTGAACCTCACTGCAAGTCTTTCAAACGACGCATTCCAATCTGATAAGTAAGTTTCTTGAACGTTGAGGTTGGAAGTGACTTGGTGAATAGGTCTGCTGAATTCTCACTTGATCGTACTTGCTGCACTTGAATTTCTCCATCTTTCTGTAGATCGGATGTGAAGAAGAATTTTGGCAGAATGTGCTTCGTCCTATCACCTTTGATGTATCCATCCTTAAGTTGAGCTATACACGCTGCATTGTCCTCGAACAAGACCGTCGATTCCTGCTTACCTTCGGCCATTCCACAATCCACTCTTATGTGCTGGGTCATCAGCCTTAACCAAACACACTCACGACTAGCCTCATGAATTGCCAATATCTCTGAATGATTAGAAGATGTAGCTGCAATGGCCTGCTTCATTGACCGCCAAGATATTGCAGTTCCTCCATGAGTAAATACATAACCTGTCTGGGACCGTGCATTATGAGGATCTGAAAGATAACCTGCATCAGCAAAACCAACTAAACCGTCCTTAGATTGGTTAGTATAAAATAGACCCAAGTCTTTCGTTCCTTGTAGGTAACGAAGAATATGTTTTATCCCGTCCCAGTGCCTTTGGGTCGGACATGAGCTAAATCTTGATAATAAATTCACGGCAAAACATATATCTGGCCTAGTGTGGCTTGCCAGATACATTAAAGCTCCTATGGCACTGAGATATGGCACTTCGGGACCAAGGACTTCTTCAGAGTCTCTCTTAGGACCAAACGGATCATTTTCTAGATCAAGAGATCTCACCACCATTGGGCTGGACAATGGGTGACATTGATCCATATTAAAACGCTTGAGTACCTTTTCAGTATATGCCATTTGATGCACAAGGATTCCATCATTTATGTACTCAAGTTGCAATCCCAAACAGAACTTAGTTTTGCCTAGGTCTTTCATCTCAAATTCTTTCTTGAGGCATTCAACTGTTTGGACGATTTCACCAGGGGTTCCAAGGATGTTCAAATCATCCACGTAAACTGCTATGATAACAAACCCTTTGTTTGCAAACTTTTTTATAAAAATACATGGACTGATGGGATCATTCTTATAGCCTTCTTTGACTAAGTACTCACTCAATCTATTGTACCACATACGCCCACTTTGCTTCAGTCCATAAAGGGATTTGTTCAGCCTTATGCAGTGTTGTTCTCGAGAACCTTTCTTATCTTTGAGCTCAATACCCTCTGGTAATCTCATATAAATCTCATTATCCAGTGGACCATATAAGTATGCAGTTACAACGTCCATTAACCGCATATCCAACTTTTCTCTTATAGCCAGACTTATCAAAAATCTAAAAGTTGTAGCATCCACCACAGGGGAGTATGTCTCCTCATAATCTATTCCTGGTCTCTGTGAGAATCCTTGTGCAACAAGCCGTGCTTTATATCTCACGATTTCACCATGTTCATTTCTTTTCCTCACAAAGACCCATTTATGTCCAACTGGTTTAATCTCATAGGGTGTCCGAATTATTGGACCAAAGACATCCCTTTTCCTTAAAGAATTCAACTCCACGTTTATAGCTTCTTTCCATTTAGTCCAATTTTCACTCTGAGTGCACTCATATATCGACGTGGGTTCTAGATCCTCCATAAGTTCAAGTGCTACCTTAAAAGCAAATATATCATCGATTTCCACACACTTTCTATTCCATTGTATTCCAGACATAACATAATTCATTGAGATCTCATTATTTTCAGGAACGTCAGAACCATGAAACTCGGCGTCCCGAGTCTCATTGCTTGGAACTATCGGTTCAGTTATGTCTGGGGTTCCATCAGATTCCTCAACCACGATTTCAGCACCTTTCTTTCTTTTCCGAGGATTCTTATCTTTGGAACCTATTGGCCGGCCACGTTTTGAGTGTGGTTTAGATTCTGTAGCAACTTGATTGTGTCCCTCTTGAACATCAATTCTAATCGGTGCATTAACAGCTGGTATGTAAGACTTAGTTACTCTTTTCGGGTCAGCAAAGGAATCTGGCAATTGATTAGCTAGCTTTTGTAAATGTATAATCTTTTGGACTTCTAATTCACATTCTTGAGTCCGAGGATCTTGCCATTTTAAGGACGTTTGATTCCATATAATTTCCTTTACCAGTCTGTTATCTCCTCCTAATGTTGGATAGACAGATTCGTCAAAATGACAATCTGCGTACCTGGCCTTAAACAAATCACCCGTGGTTGGCTCAAGGTACTTAATGATAGTAGGAGAATCATATCCAACATATATCCCCATCCTCCTTTGAGGTCCCATCTTTGTTCTCTGTGGTGGTGCAATAGGCACATAAACGGAACATCCGAATGTTTTAAGATGGGATATGTCTGGCTCTTGACCCGTTATTAACTGTGATGGGGAATATTTATGTTCACTAGATGGCCTGATACGAATTAGCTCTGCTGCATGTAAAACTGCATGTCCCCAAGCTGAGACCGGGAGTTTTGATCTCATTAGCAACGGTCTAGCAATCAACTGTATGCGTTTAATAAACGATTCAGCCAAACCGTTTTGTGTATGTACATGTGCCACAGAATATTCAACACTTACCCCCATGGACATACAATAATCGTTAAACGCTTGGGACGTAAATTCACCAGCATTGTCAAGAGGTATAGTCTTTAAAGGAAAATCTGGAAAGTGTGCTCTTAAACGTATGAGTTGGGCAAGCAATCTTGCAAATGCCACATTTCTAGTTGATAATAGGCAGACATGTGACCATCTCGTGGATGCATCAATAAGGACCATAAAATATCTAAACGTCCCACAAGGTGGGTGTATTGGTCCGCATATGTCTCCTTGAATTCTTTCCAGAAAATTTATCGTTTCCTTAGTTACTTTGATTGGTGATGGCCTAGTAATGAGTTTCCCTAGTGAACATGCTTCACACGTGAGATTCTTTGGGATAACTCTCCTTTCTTTCAAGGTGTGCCCATTAGTACTTGCTAATATCTTTCGCATCATGTTAGCACCGGGATGGCCAAGCCGGTTATGCCAAAAAGTGAAATTCTCAGTAAACTCTTTGTTTACCATAGCATTTGCTTCTATCATTCCGATCTTAGCACAATAAAGGCCCACAGAAATGGCAGGTATAGTCTCTAGGACTTTCTTATAGCCATGGACGGTTTCAAAGATTTGAAGGAATTCTTTGTTATTCTCGTCCTTAGTTTCAACATGAAGACCATTCATTCGAATGTCTTTAAAGCTCAATAGACTTCTCTTTGAACTAGGTGAATATAACGCATTAGAAATTTCTAGATGCGTGCCCTTAGGTAATAAAATATGGGCTTGACCGTGGCCTTCAATTAAATTTGCTATACCCGCAATTGTGGTTACATTTGCCTTTTTAAGTGTAAGATCAATGAAGTATCTCTTATCTCTTAATATCGAGTGGCTTGATCCACTATCCACAATGAACACATCCATATCGTTCATACTTCAAAAGAGATAACAATAGATACTTTTAAATAACACTCTTTCATTCCATAAAGTTTAATAGAAAGCAATAACACAAAACCAAAGTATAAAGTGTAAAACGTAAAACAAGCAAAACACAAAACACCAAAACAGAAAATCAAAATCAATCACTTAAGTATATCTGAGGTTTCAAAATTCATCAAGTCATCTTGCTCATGATCGAAATCTCCTTCATTATCATGCTGGATCATATGAGTTTCTGGATTCTTCCCTTTAAGGCTCTCTTGATAGAGTTCAACCAGATGCTTGGGAGTCCTACATGTCTTAGCCCAATGATTACTCATTCCACATCGATGGCAAACTGATTTTGGGTTTGATTCTCGTGGTTGAGAAGTAATACCACGGTTATTACGATCATAGTCAGTTCGGTATCCGCGTCCTCGTCCTCGCCCGCGGTTAGAATGATCGTTATGGAATCCGTGGCCTCGGCCCTGACCTCGGCCGTATGGATTAAAATGGCCACGGCCACGTCCTTGCCATCTACCCCCACGTCCACGACCACGATGTCTATAATCACTTTGGACGTGGTTAATTTCTTTCTTTTCATCTGTGGCCACATTCGCTTCAGGAAGTGGGGCTGATCCAGGAGGTCTCATCTCACTGTTTCTCATTAGCAGTGTATTATTCTCCTCGACTAGTAATAGACATGCTATAAGCTTTGAGTATGTCTCAAAACCTCTTTCACGGTATTGCTGTTGAAGCAACACGTTATTAGTGTGAAAGGTGGAGAAGGTCTTTTCCAACATGTCTTTCTCAGTTACCTTCTCACCACATAGTCTCAATTGAGAAACTATTCTGAACATAGCCGAGTTATATTCTTCCACGGACTTGAAGTCCTGGAACCTGAGATTCCTCCAATCATAATTGGCCTTTGGTAACAACACCGTTCTATGGTGGTCATATCTTATCTTTAATTCTTTCCAAAGGTCCAAAGGGTTCTCAATGGTTAGGTATTGATCCTTGAGACCCTCAACAAGATGATGACGAATGATCGATATCGTTCTGTATCGATTCCTTTCATTCTCATTATTATCCTCAATGATACATTCGCCAAGTCCTTTAGACTTTAGATTTATCTTAGTATCCAACGCCCACTGTAAGTAATTGTCTCCAGAGAGATTGAGGGCAGCATAATCCAAATTGTTGATTTTCGACATCTGAAAACATTCATCCTATTCTCTAAGAACTATAAGATTTTAAAGTTTATGCATATGATGCAAGCCTAGTATTCAAATTCTAAACCGTATGATGATATGACCGGATTTTAATCAAGCATGTTATGTCTATATGATGCAATCAGTTTCAGTTTCATGTTTATCAATCAACGAATCAATCCAAACAAGCAAACAAACAAACGAGTTCAAATAAATATGCAACCAAATTTGGACAGAGTGTTTACTGTCGATCGACGGGTGATTTGTGTCGATCGACACAGTTTAATTCAAACAACAAATTCAGGCAGAAGTTTACGTGTCGATCGACATAAAACTAGTGTCGATCGACACGGGTACAGATCATGCAATCGGTTTGGATTTTAATTGAATTAGGTTAGGGTTTCAAGTTAGGGTTTCAAGTGATTACGAATCATGAATCAATAAACACAATCAAGCAAGCAATAACAATAACAAGCATGATTTAGATTAGGGTTTCTAAGATTATCATGAATCTAGGTTCTTTAGATTAGGGTTTCTTATTGTTTACCTTAACCTCCGTGAGTCTTCTAGTTCGCCGTAACCGTTGATAGGCTGTATGAACTTTCTTCTAGTTCGCCGTAACCTTAAAGGCTGTATGAACTATGATTTGAACAGTAACGCCGGATGAACAGTAATCGTCGATGAACAGTAATCGTCGATGAACAATGCGCGATGAATAGTGCGCGATGAACAGTACGCGATGAACAGTACGATGAATAGTAACGATGAACAGTAATCGCGTTTTTTGTGTTTTTAGGGTTTAGGGAGCAACTCGTGCTGATAACGTGTTGTGAATCAAGAAAACGAATGGGGAAGATTGTGTTTATTCATTAATCATAAGATCCTTTATATAGGATTATTACAAGAGAGAAAAGGAAAATTCCTTTTCCTAATGGGAAAAGGAAAGTACATAAAAGGAAAATCCTAATTCAACTAGGATTCATTAAACCGGCCTAAAGACTAAGTGTTAATGGGCCGTAAACGGACCAGAACTAGTTATGACAATCCACTATGATTTATAACAAATTCAACCTTTTTGTTCTTTTCAATTGGATTTATATTTTCTTCTTATTTTCCTTGAGGTTTGCTGTTACATTTTCTTATATATAGGGATGCAGATCGATTGTGATAACCCCTAAGAATTTAGAGAGATTTAGAGTGAAGATAAGCTATTCTGAGACTTTACTCTGTTTTGTTTTCTACTATTTTGATAAAGGTTTTGCTATGAATCCAGTTCTTAATTTATAACACGATTTCTCGAAAGCGCAAAAAGAAAAGAGCATCCGCTGCACAAACAATGGATTCCCCAAACAACCATTCTCTCGTACAATGAACCCAACTTGGTCAATCTCGCCGATCAGGGATGAAACAATTGCAGCTTTATAATATCAGCCGCATAAGCTGATACCGAGACATTTTATTACATATGAACCTTGTTAATTGTAGTGGCCCAGGGTACCTGTACTTTTCAATGTCTGGTCATAATGTTTTTCATTCATGAAAATCATCGTATGCTGATGATCCGCTTGAATAATCACTTTCAAATGCAGTGGTCTCTCTTATTGATTCTCTTTGCTGGGAAGTTGAACCTAAGAAGAAAAACAATTAAGAATGCTGACAATACAGTTGCAGGAAACCTATTTAAGAGATCTTTAAGATTGGCCAATGCCAAAGTTTCATCGAAGCATATAGTGGAGTGCAGATACCACAAATGCAGAAGAGACCTTATCTATAAAATACATAATGTGACTGTTCTTATATGCATAAGATATCAAGGAACTAGTTGTTATGATTGGGACCAGCTAGATGGCTTAGTAGACTAAACATTTCGAGATATAGGAGAGTTGAGGATTTCACTGACCTCTTTGAATTCGTGGACGAAATTTCTTGGTGTGCCGTCTGATGAGCTTCTTTGCTTTTTCTATAGTTAATTGCCGAGCAAAAGGAGAGAATTCTCCATCACTATCACTCCACTCTCCGTGGAAATCATTCTCTGCTTCACCTCTCATAGTTCTCAAGACAAATGCTGTGGCCTTGCGCGTTTGGGTATTAAAGAGTCCTCGGATAGAAGTTACAAATCCGTCTCCTGCTCCATCGCTTTGACGCTTAAACCATGTGACTGGATCATTGTCAGTAGACTCGCCATCGTTATGTGATTTGTTTTTGAATTTCTTCCCCTGAAAATTTGATAGGAAAGAGACTAATAAGCTAAACATCAATTTTATTTTATATGTTTCCGAAAAGTGAATTCATAATGACTATATCTGACCTGCATTCCAGTGACAGACTTCAGTGCTCCCCATTTTATGTGCGTCTTCACCCAAGAAAAGAGTCTTCCCCACGTCCCAGTAAACTCAACATGATGAAATGTATCCATCAACAATTTGAGGTCACTTACAACAAATCTTGAGCCCTCATAGGTAACTAGAAGCTCCACCTGAGATGAAATCATGTAATCCAACTAAAGCAAACCAATTTCTGACCTTATAATGTACGAAGTAGTCATAGAAATTAGCCAACTAACCTGACTTATTTTAATGTTGTGGAACTCCATCATCTTTCTAGGCCTTGATTTCTCCTCCTCTAGTAATTTTCCAGCCTTCTTTTCTTCATGAGAAGAGCGCCCAGACTTGACAGGTTTTGTCTCTTTGAGCTTCTGTTTAGAGATATCCTCTTGTTGTTCAATGGAAGACGACACGGTGCCCGAATGAGCATGTAGCACGTGTTCATTAGCTACAGATTTTGCCCCATTTTCTTCCCAGGTCCCATCGAAAGAAGATGTCCTCCTCAACTCCTGAGCTAAACCACCAGGGTTAGGCCTGAGGCTTAGCATATTTGATTTCTGCAAATAGAATGGAAGTGAAATCAGAAAAAAAAGAATGGTGAAAATTCGTTCAAAACTTTAGAGTGCAGACTAAGGTGAAAGCCCACTTGAACACAGTCAGCATTGTTTTGTGACTGCAACCCTTTCTTTACACGTTTTGAGCCAGCTGTTGCTGATGTTTTCCAAACTTCCTGCAAGAGATAGGGTTAACCAAAAAGCATTTAATCAAATTTTCATATAAGGCCTAAACTGTGACCTGTCGTTTTTGTGAATCATGTTCTTCTGGGAAGAAATACTCCCACATCATTCTGTACATTGTTTCTGTCAAATAGATTCTCAGAGGGTAGATCTCCACCTAAAACAAAATGATAGTTCAGTGAAAAGACGTAAAAAAGAGTCATAACATAAAATCCACTGAGTAGAACTTTTTAAGTAGAATATGGTTACGTTGGGTCACTTTTCAAATTCACTAATGAACGATGGATAGAGAAAAAGAGAGTAAGACACGATACTTACATGGAAAAGCTCAAGAGGATAGTGTCCATCTCTTGGCACACCCTGCTTTGCATCAACACGTAGCATCACTTTCCTGCAAATAAAATTACAGATAAACTTCTAATGAAATTTCACTAATCAGAACTGATACAGAGTTTAAAGGCATTTGGTCTACTAGAAGAACGAAAGAGCACACTTCCAAAGTCAGAACCAGCGTCAAATAATGACTCAACAAGATATATCTATATTTTATTTAATACATCGTTTGTCATCTAAACAATTAAAAAAATAGTACTTATTAAAGTTTTAGTTTAAGGTTCGTAATTCAAGCCCTAAGTAAAAAAAGTAATCCTCCAGGATAAAATGCCTTGCAAAAATGTGATATGGAATTATGCGTGCATGGTAGATAAGCAAGCAAAGATAACGTACTTTCCCCATTCGGATGGAGAATTCCATGCTGAGAAAACCATATCCGACTTTGCATTAAGCAGACAATTCCTAACAACGAAAGACTTGGTGGTAAATCGAGCAACACCAATGCCTTTGTAGTCCCATTCAAAGTCATAAATCTGCATGTATAAATCCAATTAAGTAAGTATGTACTGAATTTTAGTTTAATGCAACAAACTACATAAACTGTAAATAATAGAGTAAGTCAGAAATGAACCAAGTAGACTGAGAAAAGATTCTAAGCAAATTGCTCATCAAGTAACTCTCACCATTCCATATTCTTAAGAGTATGATGGCGAAGAACAAAACACAACACTTTAGCTGCGCTGGACTGACAACAAACAAAATGCATAAACTTACCATATCATTTATCTCTGCCTCAGCAAAGGTTCTACCGTCTACAAGCATGCTCCAGACAACCCTACGAATTTGCAAGGAAATGCACATAGCATATGATGGACTTTTGTTCTCCTTCTCCATTAGTAGTAGCTGTGCAGCTTTCTGCATCACTATTCTTAGAGATGCAAAAGCCGCCTTCCTAGACTTTTGTGCATATAAGAGCTCTTTCTTTAATCCTTGCACCTAAAAAACACCAGCAAGAAATGCAACATCAACTTTACTGTCACACGACATAATTTCACAAAACCACTTTCAAGGATATAAACAGAGAGATGATGCTCTAACTGAATAGTTGCATACTGTTAAAATAGAGATTAATATGGCTAAAATGAAGCTACATACTGTTACTTCACACTATCATTATTACATAGTCTTACCAGTATGGATCTTCTTGTACTAATCATCCACAATTCACCTTCTCTTTCCATATGAGTGTCATCCATATTGTTGGAACAATGAGCCAATTTCTAATATCATCAAGAAGCAACTTTCGCTCCCTCTCTTTTTCTTCGAGGTTGATTTTTGCAATTTCTACTTCTTCAACTCCATATGGAATTACTTCATCAGCTTCCTCTTCAACATCATCATCTTCAGTGGGACACTGGAGACTACTTTTTCGAGGCCTGAATCATAAAACGATCTCCATCTTAATTCTAGAAAATGTTCGTAAAACGGACAGAAAAAGGTTATGAAGTATAACCCTAATCATTAGTGAGTTAAATTGGTGGCTTTAGAACGCACATAGATTCGAAAGTGCACTTATAATTCTTGTAAGCAAGAGAAATTTGACGATATTGGCATGAAATATGTAGGATGGCCCTAGAATTTTACTCAGGTTTCAATACCCACTTAGGAAGCCTTGCAAAGAGAAGGTTGGCCAAAACATCCAGCATAACCTGGAATTGCCGAGACGTCATTGTAGCTGTTATATTGTGCGAATTAAAAGCGAGCTCTCTTAGTGGTTTCACCTGCAAGGGCATAAATAAGAGTTCAGTTAATTTGAAGAAAAGAAAGACCCTAAAACGAAAGTTTTGCAACATACAGTACACAAAAATAGAAATTTGAACAAAAAAAAAAGAACACTGTAAGGAAATGGTAGTAAATAATTCCGTTAGTTGGGAGCAAATAAGAATTTTAGTACCCTGAAACGAAAGTGGCGCAACAAACACTAAAAAGAAATTTTAACCAAAAACAAAAATGAAAATACTGCAAGGAAATGGTGTTACCTTTAAATCAGGTGTCCCACCTTTGTGTCTTGTATATCGAAAATACATATCACAAGGCATGAAAACCCTTTCAAGTAGAGCCCCAGTACGCTTCACTTTTGGCGAGTTTCTACGAATTTTTGGGAGCCACTGCAACCCAGCACCTGGGTCAACATCAGTGCGAGCAACATGCACCTGGACATGCTCTAACATTACTGAAAATTCCATCCGTGTCCATGTCATTTCAGGACTACTTTCTGGAATCTTCACACTTCCAGTCCCAAGAGCCTGTTCAATCACTTCCACACCAACACGCATAATGGAATGAAACGATCGTGCTAGAACACGACCACTAACAGCAGCCAACAGAAAACGACCCTGGTATCCATCAAAATGAGGTTGATCAACCAGTCAGCAAACTCTTTCTTATACCCAGAACAAAAACATGTCAGTTTTGTTGGTTAAGTGTATTCATCATGCAGCTTGTCCAACTATTATATTTTTTTACAATGCAATAAAATAGGTAATGGTGTAAAATGTATATTCTTATATAGCAATGGTTACTTACATTTGCTTCTTCTGAGTGGAGATTAAACTGTGGCTCAATGACATTCACCATGAAATGACGAGTCCCTTCTTCCTCGGATTCACTGGTCTCAACTTTACCTAGATCCAGGTCAAATGTTAATAAGTATATGATGCATCGAGATTAAAGCAGCTAGTTTTGAGTAAGAACAAATGAAAAACCAATGTTGATCATTAAATCAAGACATACCAGCACTGTCATATGGTTTCTCAGTTTTCACCGAATGTGACGGTGATGAAAGAGGTCCAGCCATCTCCATAGGCTGAGAAGAGAGATTTCTTCCAGGGCTTGCAGAAGATCTCGGCATTTCCGCTTGATGCGTATCTGGACAAGATTCTTTTTGGTTTTCTTCCAGAATCTTCCTCTGTGCATACTGACGAGAAGGAGAAGGCTTTGGAGGCTCAAATGCTTTAGATATTCCACCAACAAAAGACCAAACAGCATCTCTATTCTCTATTGTCCATAGGAGTTTGAGGCCATACACAAAAACCCGCTGACAATTGTCAGCAATGACCACATTGTATCCATCATCATCACTAGGATCTGCTCGTATGTGTTCATCACTCTCACTTCCATTTTCAAACTCAGACCGCACGTACGTCGTCTCAAGATTTCTTCTTCCAGCCTCTTGCCATGCCAATAGTCTTTCGGGATCAGCTTTTGGGGCCTGCCTTCTGATTGTAAAATAATCAGAAGATAATAAAAACCCTTCATCGCGATGCTTCTCATCCCTTTTATGGTCATCTTTGTTGATAAAAGCCTTAGGCACGTGAAGGTCGAGACCCTGATATACAAGATCAAGCACATCCCGCTTGCACTCGAATGTATACTTTTGCTTCCCACGACTATAGCATAATTCGTATTTGAGCTTTGTCATGTTAAAAGTCAATCCTTTGGCAGGGTCATCAGAGTCCAAAGGCATGTAATTTATTACGAAAGGAGTGAGATCTACACGGAGCATAAATTCTGTCATCACCTCATCTAAAGATAAGCCTTTTGATGTTGCAACTCGTGGGACTCCAAACCTATGCCATCTGGAGAAGGAACGTAACTTGTGAGGAGGATCACAATTCATACCGCAGAACTTGAGTACCCATGCTAAATCATGAGCTCCAAGATTCATTGTGGGTGTCTCAGGCTTGTCTTGCGAAATGTAGAAAGTTCCAGTGTCTGTTGGATAATCAGTACCTGACGAAGACTGGTGACATGTTTTGGGTCTAAGGGAAAAATTCCATCGAAGCGAGAGTGATGTAGATCTGAATGGATCAAAGACCTTCTCACGGGGCTTTCCTTTCCCAGACATGCAGTTCCAGTCCAATGTAATTTGAAGATCAAACACCGGGGCTTCAATAAATGCAGCTCCAGAGGTGCCGACTGGAACATTCAAATAATGTCGACTAATCAAACTCTCCCGACTGCTCAACTTTATCTTAAGATCTTTAGCATAAACAGACACACCACCATCTAACTGCTTAAGTTCTACAGGACCAGTCACTATTTGAAGTTTATCAAGACTCTCATATGGATCCGTTGTAGCAAGAATAGCCCACTTTGATTCAGAAAAGGATAAAGTGATATTTCCATGAATGTAGTTTCTCATA
Source organism: Draba incana (assembly GCA_963576765.1). Classification (NCBI taxonomy): domain Eukaryota; kingdom Viridiplantae; phylum Streptophyta; class Magnoliopsida; order Brassicales; family Brassicaceae; genus Draba; species Draba incana. Next base: position 5,881,300 of record OY755215.1, on the reverse strand, counting down.
TCATCCCACCAAGGTAGGCTTTGATCCTTTTTGGCGAGGTGTCGTAAGCTTTGATCCTCTTTATCTCTAGGACTCAAATTAGCTTTATCAAGAGCCACTGTGAAGGCATAGCTAATGTCTGCAAAAGCTGGTTCATATCCAACTCCATCGGAAGCTTCTCCTTGTTCAAAGTGTATGCGCAGATCTGAGTACATCTTCATCGGCGGAGTTGTGCCAGTTGCTGACTGGAACATTCGCACTTCGTCTCGGGAAGTTTCTGGCTGAGAACACCTTGCCTAGTCCAAGAGAACAATTACAAGAAGTCAAGTGAGATCATAAACAAAAGACATACACATAGTAAAAGCATCACATAGTAAATACATTTTCAGTAAATACATTTTCAGTAAAGTTGAATTGATAAACCACAATTGTCTGGAAGAAGATATTTCAGACCACTAACATTTGTAACTGGAGTATATTGGCTAACTTATGCTTAATAAAACAAAATTTAAGACAAAGAAAAGGATAACAGGGAAAATAATACCTGCTGAGATATGGGAAAGGTCGAAATGGGAAAGGTCACAATACGACCTTCACATTTTCCAAAAGTGCCAGAGAGAAGAGGAAGTGTGTAATCTCTTAACCTAACTACCAACCTTCCTGTTTTCAAGTTAACATTGCTTCCGCTTATTTCTTCACAAATAGGATCAAGCTTTTTCAAGACTTCCATCAAACCAGCTTCACCACCATGGACTGCCGTCAAGCTTAAATCAAAATCTGTGGCACAAACAGAAAGAAGATAGGTTCTGGCAGCACTTGGCTTAAAACCTGCCTGGAAGCCCTCCCTACAGGTACCTGAACCCTTTGACGGAACTAAACCCTGGCATGCCTGATAATACGATTGAAACGACCGTTTATGAATCTCTTCCTTCACTTTGTTTATAGCTAAGGGATCCTCAACATCAATTTCAACCCCATCAAATAACATCTTTCCTTCATTTGTTTCTGCACCTTTAGGAGACTGAATAGCTTTGTGAATAAAATCTTCAAGAAATTTCAATCTGACAGCCAACTCGCAGGCTTCCTTCTTCACCAGCTGATAGTGTTCATCAAGCCAACCTTGAATTGGTTCCTCCTCAATATCTGCAGTTAGCCTGCGTATGCTCAATCTTATGCTGCCAAATTTTGGACTAGATTTTTTAGGCACTGAACTTTCTCTCTGTCCAGGAAAAATATTCTTTTCTTTTCCTATGGTTATAAGCCTTAAGCCTCGCAACATCTCTCCAATTGAATCAGCAATGGCACGCAACTGTAGTTTGTATGGCATGCATATATGGACATCAAGCCCTTGTACTACCCAGTCCCAAGGACCACGTTGTACTACATCAGAAAAATTCGACGAGGCAGTAGGAATTCTTGATATTTGCAATCTTGTAGTTTTAAACACTCGAGATCCATTAAAAGCAAGCATAAGCCCCTCAAAAAGCACTCCTATACATGCATTCTCAGAAAAAAATGATTGTGCCTCCAATTTAACCTCCACCCCATCACCTACCAAAGCTGATATTATCAACGTTTCGACATCAATACCAAACATAGATTCCTATTTCTTTTGCTTGTCAACAGAATTGGACAGATTGATCTTTTCTGTCGAGCCACCATTTTTCACACTAGAGATGCCTTCGTTGTACCCGTGTTCATGTTCATTAAGTTTTTGTGCATAAATCAGGGCTTTCAACCGCAAAAACAGTTCATAGAAAGATAGATGGATGTCAGGTTCCCATCCCAGTGAAATATAAGTAGCACTGAAGAGAGAATAAACTTCAATTTCATCAAGACCACCGGATCGACGTAGAAGCTTTGCATTGTCCATTATGAAAAAGGTGAGCTTTGAACAAGGTTTTTGATCCTCCAGATACTCTTGGTAGATGGATTTGGCTCTCTCAAGTTCCCTTTGGAATGAGTGTTTATGCTTGTTGAGATGAAAGCTAAACTGTGATATTTCAAGAGAGACTGAGTCCTTCAGTCTTTTACATTCTTCAGGAGCAGTAGACATAATGCTCGCAGTGCGTGGTCTGCCGTCAGCCAATGAACTAAGTGTATCCCGGCCACCTTGTGATCCATAGTTGACAGATTTAGGATCGTCAATAACTGTATTATCCAATCCTGTATCATCACAGAAGTTTACACAACAACGGTCAAGATTAAGGTTCACAAAAATAGTTCCTTCCCCAGATGCTTTGGACAGTTGCACTCCTCCAGTCTTGTTCGTCTTTTCGCCGGCAACAGATAATGTCTTAAAGAGAGCTTTGTAGGACATACCATTTGTTATGAGAGATTCAATCCGCTTGAATGAAAAATAGATACCCATTCCAGTCACGTCTACTGAGAGTACCAATTTACTTCTGAAACCAACCTCGTCAGATGATGTCCTATCTCTTCTTCCCCAATCCAAGCTAAGCTTTGCTATGAGCATCAATGAACCAGAGTTTGGCTCTATTCCAAAAAGGTTTTCTTGAAAGCATTCTTGGTGCTCATCTGCCAAATGCAGATTCAATTCACCAAGTTCAACATGAATTGTTGTGCCCAAACTCGAATTGTTATTTGCAAACACATGTGATGACTGTGAACAATACTGCATGTAAAACACCAAGGAAAAAAATATTGTTTAGCATTTAGTGAAACAAATTTATATGAAAATGAAAATTACACAATCAAGCATCTGAAAAGGCTTATGGCCCTACCTCACGTCTACAGTTTAAGATTAGTTGATGTACAAAGTCTAAATTAACCAAATTATGTCAGAACAATATCAGGTACAGGATGCAAATAACGGGATGTGCTGTGTGCAGCACGATAGCTTTGATTCATGTTCAACCACTATAGATTCTTTGATTAGGTTACTTACATGATACACAGGCAAATCATCAATACCATATAGCATAACTGTCATCTCAGGGGCTGAAACAGTGCCTGTCCACATAATGACTTTCATATCAGCAACTTTTGACTTCCCGAGAGTGTGAGTTCCCCCTTGAAGCACCAGTTTTTCCTTTTTTAAGAAATGAAGGTGCAACCATGGCTGTAGCCTAGAAATGAACAGGTTGCAACGGGTACCTCCCAGCTTAATATCAACTTCAGCTCTAACAGGCTGAACTAGCTGAAAAGAGAAAGTAGCCATCAAAATATTGTGTAACCGACTAACCATAACTAACAACATAAACTTATAAGGTTAATAAATGTACAACTATAACTGATGCAAACAAACATAAGATACTGTCCGTTCATGCAAGAACAAAATCGAGGAGTAAACTACAAACTTAAATATATATACCAGAGATTACTTATCAAAAATGAACTCCTTTACGCACAATATATAAGACAAATCACACATCCAGGTGCTCAAATCTGAAAAATTTCTATGCGTAATGTACAAGCTGATATAGCATATGAGACAGAAATGAAAATCTACTGAATGAGCAGGAGAGATAAACTCTTAACTCGAAAGAATGTGTACTTCAAATGCATCCTGCAACAGTTCTAGTATTGGTACTGAAATTAATTCTGAAGCTACTGGAAACTCTTGTCTATGATAAACTCTCATCTTTCCATGCTGGTATATTATTTTAAAAACTCTCACAGTGATGAAAGAAAGGATGAAGTCAATCTAAAGCCAGTTGTAAAGACACAAATAACAGAGGACTCAACTTGGGAAATAGAAGTATATAATGTTAGTAATTTCAAACCTGAATTGGGATGTCGATAGAAGACTCCACATCAACTTTCATAATCTCAAAAATAGAGGACTCAGCTACCCTAAAAAGCTGCAAAGAAACAAGAAAGCTTAGCATCATTGGAACAACAGTAAATAATAATACTTTGATATCAAATATCTGAAAGAATTTTCATAAAACGACCATACATGAATCTCACTGAGTTCCAGCTTAACATCAAGACATGTACTCTCGCTTTTGATCTCAACAGATTTCGATTGAACACTCAATTGTATTCCTGTGATGTTATTCTCAACAGGAAGACAATGTTCTTGATTCACACATATGACATCCAATTTGGGTAAGCTGAAGGAAACCTGCTCGGTATGACCAAACTGTTAGTAGACCTTGGATGAATTCTTCCAATGCTTCATGCTTATGCATGAGGTAAAGAAAAGTCATCCAAACATAACAACCCAGTGAAAACAAGGGAGAAAACTCAGAAATAACCTACATATGACACCTTGAAGTTCAATAATTAAGTATATGGGATATTCTCAAGAAGTTTTTTTACAAAATAATTAAACAAAATACCAGCGCACTTAAATTAATATCTTGAAAATCATAATAACTGGAATAAACCTACGGAATGTTATACACATATCACAGAATAAACCTAATGTCTCAATGTGCCATTTGTTTTATGCTCCTTTATGCCAAAATCTTTGCCAAAACAATTTTAAAAGACTGTAATGCAGAAAGAAATTATGTATTCTATAACACTTCAATGGTAATGACTCCAAACAAGCATATGCTTTTCAGCATTCTCTAATAAGAATGTATGTTTCGTATGCTGCAACTGGAGTAGAAAATCTCAAACAAACTATCTGTAAAAACTATCTATATCAAAGTAATGTTTTAAATCATGCAGACTCCAATAGGACACATGTAAAATCTTTGACCAACTAAGAGAATATAAGAAAGTTACAAAGCCGCACAAAACAGCCAACTGACCTTTTCAGGAAAAGACATGGAATATTTTGCAAGTGCTGCCATCAATTGATGCTCTTTATGAAGTTCCTCGGCAGATGAGGCAGCAGTAATTGATGTTACAACTTCATCTGAATGAACAGTAGATGATGGTTGTTTGGTCATGGGAAAGGAATCCTCATCAAAAGTCAGAGTTACATCTCCAGATACAATTTCCACATTTCGTAAAACAATACCTACTGCCCTAAATTCAGGGGGGGGGGGGAGTGTTTACTTTATGAGATAATCAGATACCATCGGTAATACCTGTCATCTCCAAATGCGGTAGAAAGAGTGAGTTTGTGACAGCATAAAAAAGCAGAGGATCTGTCTGCAGAGGACGCTTGGGAAGCAGACGATCTTTCAAAGCTTAAGCTAGATGACTGATCAGAAAATATGCGTGATTCGCATAAGTGAATCAGAATCTGTAGTGCTTGCAGCTCAACATATAGATTTGGTTGTATCTCACCATCCTTAGATAAATCCAACTTCAGCTCCTTGACTTCCACTATTGCCTTCGCCGTCTGCATCTTACATTGATTATTAGGATATGGTTTCCAGAAATAATCCTATTAAAAAGCAATCAAAAGCTAAGTCTTGAACTTGGAACACAATACTAAACTCGAACCAATTACCTTCACAACCATATCTGCGACAGAAACTGTAAGAAACCTTGCAACATTAGCCACCACCATCCATTTTCCTCTGCCTGAAGTACGAGGTTTCTGACTTTCGGCTTTCTGTACACTTTTTGTTGAAGTTGAGGACCTCATCACAATTTCAAGATCACTTATCAAGACTTGCATTTTTGGGTCTCTAGAAACTCCAAGTAAGCTTAGTTTAATTTCACCAGCTGACACTGACTCAATGGCACCCTGGAAAACACTCAAACCAGAAGCAAGTCATCTTCAAAGTAAGCTTTGCAGTCACAAAAAACTATCGTCCCAGTAGAAACACAATCAATCATGAAAAAATGATACAACCATAGTACCAACAAGATTGCTTGCGGCCTTGTCCAATCCTAAGAAAGTAAATAATGTAAAAAAGACTGACAAAATCCACTGAATTGATCTGATTCAAGCTTCTACGGAAATTTTCTCCCTAAGCAACAGCAAAACCATTTTTAAAAAACTTTTCTCCCTTGACAACAGTTCTTTGATGACTACATAACAGTAGAAAGTTTGCAAAATTTTTAGGTCATATACGGTGCTCACCTTTTCAAACTTTACCACGACATCCTGCACGCATTTCCAACTGCCAAAATCGAATCCACCAGATGCTCCTAGAGCTCGACTGAGAATCCAGGCAAACAACCTCGAACAGCATCTGAAGGAAAAAATGAAAGGAAACACTGGTAATCCAAGCAACCCTATATCTCAACTAGCATGAACTGATTTGCACAGAAGAACTAAGAAGCCCAGAATTCAAGCAGGGAACATAAATTTCAAAACATTAACATAAAAAGGCACGGGGGCTCACTTTGTGATCATCCACAAAAGGATGGAAACAATCAGGAAACCGACGTAGAACTTAGCAGGTGAAGCCACCATTTCCACACCCGCAGAGAGAACTAACACCGCCAGATAAACTGCAATTCTCACCAGCAGAGACAAGTCTCCCCAGTCATCGGAGTCTGAGCAGAAAACCCAATCATTCAAAACAGTCAAAATTCTGCAAGAAATGAACTATAGAGCCATAGAAGAAAGATTCGAAGAGCGAGGTTTTAGGGATTGTTCTTAGTCAACTAGCTTCATCGCTGCTTCTCATCACAACTTTAGCTAACGTACATAATCTTCCCTAAGTATTTTATTTGAAAAGTGAAATGTTCAATTGTGCTGATGTGTAGAGTTGACATCAACAATATTTAATGTTAATTATAAATATCTATATCATTATATGAGTGGTGAATTTTTCTTATGGAGCTCTATCGTTCGGTGATAACATTGACAAGAATGACTATAAGAGACCTAATCTAAAATAGGCTCAATTAACGATAAGGAAACTAACAAAATCCCTAGCAACTACGGCTGCAAGTAACAACCCTAATCCCTTCTCATAAAACTCATATTAACAAAAATCCCTATGGCCGCAAGTCTATCTCTTTAGTAAACTCAAACCAATTACCTTCACAAACATATCTGCGACAGAAACTGAAAGAAACCTTGCAATATTAGCCACCACCATCCACTTTCCCCTGCCTGAAGTACTGAGATTTCTTGACTTTTAACTTTCTGTACATTTTTGATTGAAGTTGAGGACCTCATCACAACTTCAAGATCACATATCAAGACTTGCATTTTTGGGTCTCTAGAAACAAAACCAACACCAAGTTTGACCAAGGACTGGCATAAGCTTAGTTTTCATTTCAGTAGCAGATACCCATTCAATGGCACCCTGAAAATCACTCAAACCAAGCAGCAAATCATCTTGGAGATAAACATTGTTATCTCAAAAAATAAAAGAAAAAACAAATCCTGCAAAAGTTGATACTACCACAATATCGTCTGCTTACTTTTGTTTTTCCCCAATCCAAATAAAACAAATAATGTGAAAATAAGAGATAAAACCAGTAGATTGATCTGAATCAAGATGGTACAGAGACACACTATAACAGTGCTTTGATGACTACCCAGCCGTGTAAAAAGTTTGCAGAATCGCCTGATGGATGTCGTTGTCACCGTTTGAAACTTGACAATAACATCCCTCAGGCATTCTGCAAACTCCAACACGGAAATAACTAAAAAGATGCTCCGAGCACTAGGCTAAGCATCAACCAGCGAATTCTCAAACATACAAACGGAATTAACGACCAAACACCATTTCACGATTTGCTTCACCGGCTAACGGGAAAAACCCTAATCGTTCAAAATCAATCAAAGACGGATTTGAGATCGGTGGGATCTACTGAATACAACCGTAAGTGTAAATCAAAGACGGTGGTATTTGTTTTTTTTTTTTTGGTCGGCAAAAAGATCTAGTGGTTAAGGCGTAAGAAAATATATTTACACTGGTGAGAAAATAACTTTTTTTTTACTCGAACATACTACTTTCATTAAGAGGTTCTCCCTTTCAAGTTTTCAACTTGTACTAGGCCAATTCATGCGCATACGCGCTATTTTTTCGTTTTTTTTTTGTTCAAACCAAACTTTATTAATCATAAGAAAATGTTTACAAGATCTGCCTCGATAAAGATCGAAGGGTAGCTTTTGCGATACAATCTGAGGCTTCATTAGGCAAACATGGAATAAATAAAAAGCGGATAGAAAATGGAAAGGAGATCATGAGACAACGGATGTCAAAAATGATGCTTTTCAACTCGTTAATTACGCTTTCCGAATTGAGTAGCAAAACAAGAGATTGAGAGTCGGAGAAGATGTTGAGATTCCTAAACTCTGTCGTTGAAGCTGCAATTAATGCGGCTTTAGCGCTATTTTTTTCCTTATATTATAATTTTAGAAACCAGTCTATATTTTTATTCATAGAAAATTTATAGTCATACGTTTTCTATAATTGATTCCGGAAAATAACTTATTTCTAAATGATATTTATAGATATTAAACCTCACCAACACAATAATTTGTTGCGTCTGATTATTTTGTAAACTTAGAGACTATTAACTTATGTTTTTATCACTAAACTTAATAAAACTACAACAAAATTCAGTTTATATTATCAATTGATTTGTAACAACGTTATCCATCAGCAATATACGTTGTTCTGGGAGAGATCATGTCACCAACTACACATTGAAAGCAAGAAGAAAGTCACAGAGATCGAGCACAATTGTCCATTTTTCACATTTGATGCTCTTCTTTATAGTTTTCATTCTTTGTCTTCATCTACTTCTTTTTATTAATTAACCCATAGAGTCATCACGCCAAAAACAGTACAACACATTACACAAGCAATGACTTCTTCATGTCGTTATTGTTCTTCTCCTCCTCTCTTCTTTCTTTAATGCATGTATGTTGTATCTACCGGTCAAGTATACATCTCCCTTCTCCCACATCACATAAACCATTTACCCAACGACCCTTAATCCTTTCTCTGTTGTATGACAGACTCATTCATCGCTAGAAATTCCATAAGACCTTCTAAAGTTTCTCTCTTTGAGTTCAGAACCTCAGTCGTGAAATTCTCTTTGATGAAGACAACGTCAAATAAATAAAGAATGTATGTATTATAGGACAATTTACAAAGACAATAATTAGAGATTTATAATAAAAATTTGCGGATTCAAAACTATAATATGTTATAGAAGATCAAAGAGTCACTTTATTACCATTGTCAGAAACTCAAATCCAAAGATTAGTTGGATATAATGAAAAATGCTCTAACATATAAAAATTGAATTAGATCATATATTATGTCAAAATAACATCCAACAACACACAATTTTTTCTTTTTTCTTTGCTAAAAGGTAAAAATGTAAATATTCATTTAAAAGGATATATATTCTGACCAAGGAACAAGGTTGACCTTCTCTGTTCTATACTAAGAAAAAGTCAACAATCCATTCTACGACAATACTGATAGTTAAGAAGCATAGCGAAAGAATGGATACATTTGTAACAAATGAAGGGAAAATAATGTATACCTCGAAAGAAGAATTGGGTGCAGCAAATTATCGAAAAAAACTTCACCGTAGTTATTTATACCACAGAAACCTAATCGAAGAGCTAAGAAATTTAGAAACTAAGAATAGGCTAAACCCTAAACAGATAGTTATTTATACATGAACGAAGTAGATCAAACGTTTTTTCTTCGAATAAATATGTAACATAATTATGAAGAATATGAAGAGATCTTAGGTGAAATTAAGAGACGGATTAATATTTATGGTTTTGCGATAATAAATTGTGAAAGGGCACGTGACACTTTTCATACGATTTGGATTGATGAGGTGTCACGATTATGGAGAAGGACAATTGAACTTTCAAGTATATGATTGGTCTAAGCCAATTTGGGATACTACATTCTGAAGAAGCATAGTTACTGAATTCACCTTTTGCTTTGTTGATGAACTGTCTCTTGAACTAAGTATTGCATGGGCTAAGATAATAACAAACAACATAACAAATTTTAATCCCAAAAGAAAATTCTAGAGACTTCTCTAGCCGATTTACGACATGCTAAGAGCCTGACTGATCTTGAACACGAGCTTAAAGCAGATAAGCTCCTTGAGTATTCCAGCTGTCAGCCTTGGTAGGAATACAATGAAGTGCTATAGAGTGGACTTCTTCTGAAGGCCCACACTGTATATCCTGAATTTGGAATGCTTTCCGACGAATGTCGGGGTAGCCATATCGCGTATTACTAGACCCAAGTAAACTGTCTGGGCCTTTGGCCCAAGCCCAAGCCCAGACTTCCCATATGGATGTGTTTTTGTTTCTAGGGAGATTCAAACCCTGACGAGAGTGTTTTTGCACATTCTCAAATCTCATCTACCACTAGACCATAGCCATGTGGGCTTGTGCCATGTTCCAGAGAAGGTGAATATCACACATCATTAGAAATTTTTCTTGCGTAGTATGGACTAACCTACCATATGTTAATGCACGTAATTACATACATAAATACTTGAGTGACCTATGGATTTTAAGTATTGCGAGGCTTAAAGTCGCTAGATTCTAGCCAAAGTTTTTTATTGAGCAGATCCCCAAAGGTCGTTTCTGTGATTGGCTTGGTTATGTGATGGATTCAGGTATTAAATCACTATATCAATAACACTAAATTTTAAAATCGCAGAGAGATTAGAATCCGACAAGAATGGTGTTGAATACATAATGTATACAAATAAACAACGGGTATGTTGAAATACCAGATACTAAACTTATCAAGCAATCAACTTTGTAAGATTATTGTAAATGCATGAATGACTTTGAGATTCATAAAAGGTTAACATCCTCTCATCACTTTTGTTTACTTCTTGTCAGCAATATCACTTGGAAGATCTTCCCTGGAAGGGGTCTTTCCAGGATAGTTGGTTACTGGAGGATTCGAACTGTTCATGCTGCATTTCAACAGCCAGAGAATATGACTTTAAATATTGTCTGAATGTATTAAATGTGAGCGCTCTTTCATTGAACAAACTTACCATTTATCCACCAGAACAAACGAACGGAGCTCACAATTGGCGAAACTGCAACCATTAGAAGAAGTTGAGATAAATGAAACAAGAAATGGATAAAAATCGGGTATTTATGAGTCGTTCAAATAACTTTTAAAGTATTTCATGTAACTTTTGAGTATGTTGGATAAAAAAACTGAAATATATGAATCCGAACCCAAGCACGAAATACATTTCGCATATTAGCCCATCAAAAATAGAAGAACAAATTTGGTTCGCAACTAAGACATTCTTTACATAACCCAAGAAAACATTATAATACTGTAATTTAACTTTAGCTTAACTAAAAAATAAAGACAAGACAGTGAGATGAGATGAGACTACTTGAAGAAAAAATAAATTTCTCTATACCAAATGAACCAAAGTTTATACATTACAAATGTGTAACGGTACTTGGATCAATACCGTACACTCGAATCTATGAGCAAAAAACATGCAACAAAGCTCGCTTAGCTTCACAACACTTACGAATGTTAGCCAAAGAAACCGTCTCTTGCACACAAATTAAATGAATCCTCAGTTAAAAAATCTTTTGCGGGAAGCTGGTTCGAAGTAATCTCGTTCTAGTCAAAAGAGATGAACATATTCTTCTTATCTTTTACTTTTGTTGTCCCACCATTGCCTTAAGCTTTTCCTCTAGAATGTCCTTCTCCAGACCGTACATTCTGTTCAAAGCATGCATATTCTCAAGCATCTCGCTCAGCGTTCTACTGTCACTCCCGTCACATCTCAAATGCTGCATTGGACCATGTAAGAATCTGTTCACAATACCTCGGCTTAAGATTAGTGGAGTCCTTATTCTTAATTAAAACTAGTGAATTTTCTCTTTTCAAGTAGAGTCCTATCTTTTAAATTTGTTGCTTGTGAACTTGAGTTTCGATTTATGCTTAGCACTTGTAAGTAAACCCAAATAGATTCATGCTCTTATGAGCTTTATTGAGATTGAATACTAAGACAAAAGCTGAAAAAGCTCAAATGAGTTTTATTGTGCATAAAAGTAAATGAAATGAGAAAGCTTTAAGGTGTCACGAAGACTAAAATGGATTCAAGATTAATCTAATAAATTGATGAAGGAGCAGAGTTGCTTTGAGGTAACTCTCAAGGTTACATCTCATCAGAGCCGGCCCAAGCCCAGGCGTTAGGCAGCAAACTATAATACTAAATTTATGGGCATTAATTACAGGAAGTATAAGGTATAGTGGTTATCCTATCACTGTTTAGTGGCAGAGGTTGTGGGTTCGAAACCTTGAATGTTTAGGCATCATTTACCAACGGGGCGGGCCTGCATCTCATAGTGCATTACAAAAGTATTTGTATGAATCTAGACTTGATATTCCCTAGCTAGTGGATCTCTTGAGAACACATTGTTGGTCCTTCTAATGGACAGTTTAATAGCAATTGTTAAGTTAAGAGATTTCCACTGAGGCATATTTAGGCAAGATGACAATTTTATTGACTACTCTAGCCGATTTACGACATGCTAAAAGCCTGACTGATCTTGAACATGAGCTTAAAGCGGATAAGCTCCATGAGTTTCCATCTCTGGTGTCTGATCGAATTTCTTTGGCATGTTCCAGAGAAGGTGAATATCACACATCATTAGAATTTTTCTTGCGTAGTATGGATTAACCTACCATATATTAATGCACGTAAGTACATACATAAATATTTGAGTGTCCTATGGGTTTTAAGTATTGCGAAGATTAAAGTCGCTAGGCTCTAGCCAAATTTTTTTATTGAGCAAATCCCCAGAGGTCGTTTTTGTGATTGGCTTGGTTATGTGATGGATTCAGGTATTAAATCACTATATCAATAACACTAAATTTTAAAATCGCATAGAGATTAGAATCCGACAAGAATGGTGTTGAATACATAATGTATACAAATAAACAACGGGTATGTTGAAATACCAGAAACTAAACTTATCAAGCAATCAACTTTGTAAGATTATTGTAAATAGCATGAATGACTTTGAAATCTCATCACTTTTGTTTACTTCTTGTCAGCAATATCACTTGGAAGATCTTCCCCGGAAGGCCGCTTTCCAGGATAGTTGGTTACTGGAGGATTCGAACTTTTCATGCTGCATTTCAACAGCCAGAGAATATGACTTTTAAAATTGTCTAAATGTATTAAACGTGAGCGCTCTTTCATTGAACAAACCTACCATTTATCCACCAGAACAACCGAACGGAGCTCACAATTGGCGAAACTGCAACCATTACAAGAAGTTGAGATATTGAGAACTCAAAACAATACCAAATGATCAAAGAAACAGCAAGCTTACTGTGAAGAAAACTCGCTTTTCACATCCGCAACGCAATCATTTCCAAATGAGTTTAATGTTTCATACAACCATCCGCTATGAGAAACAACCGCAATCTCCTTTTCTTTCCTTGTACTCAACCTGAATTCAGTTGAAATATCAATCAAAAGATCATGCTTTTTTTTGGTCAATTCAAAAGATCATGCTAAGACATAATTGTTTACTCTTATGTCAGAAATAAACTATCAAATACACAAAGATGTTATTAAGAATTTCAGATATTCACCAGTTCATGAATTCTACACCTCTCGCCGCAATATGTTTGTTGTCCTCTCTAACATCAGGCTTCCACAAAACATCTTCATCAGTTTCTATCTGTATACAAAGTATGAGAAAATGTGAAACAACAGACGGTATCTGGTTAGGTACTTGAATTGGAATTTTACGTCCAGTCAAGGAACACAAAAAATGGTTAGGTACTTGCCAATGAAAAATCAATCGCAGGGAATAATTCGCGGTACGTGGTGATATTGCTTCTTCTGTCACAAGGATGAACACCCTAAAACCAAAACAAGAACATTGTAAAAAAGTTGTTACTCTCAAGTAATTAAGTAAAAAGGTGAAAAGTAAACAAACCAAATGCTCTCGGCAGGATTCAACTGCAATGAATGGTGGACAATTTACACTTGATATACGAGGACGATCGCTGTTTCCTGCACCTGCCTTCATAAGCAGGGGCGCATCAACGCCATCTCTATGACCTTCTCCGCCAAAAGTCCCAACCGCAGTTTGCAAAGTCCTAAAACAAAAAAAAAAGTATTGAGGTACAAATTAAATACTCAAGTAAGAACATAAATCACTAAGAATATGAGACTTTTCTCAAGTAAGCATCCAACCATAAGATCATATGGAATAAGCTTTACGGGTTTAGCTCGTATATTACCTGAGGAGAGGCGACACAACGACCAATTCGATTTTGTTGGAGATTCCAGTTGCCTTAACATGCTTGCGTAGATTTTCAACCTATAGTGGACATGATGATTACAGTTATCAAAAACTCAAAACTATAACAAAATGTTAAAATCCAAGAAAGGAAAAAACCGAAAAAAAATACGGTACTTGTTGCCATCCAAGAGGTGTGAGATGTGCATCAAAGTAATCCTCAGATAAGTAATTATCTTGATTCTTCTCTCCTGCAACATTGTGAATCCCTTGAGCATGTCTCACCTAATTAAAGAGCCAAAATCAGAAATCTGAGAAACAGAGCCAAAATCAGAGAGAAGGAAAAAGGAAACAGAACGAACCAGATGTATGGTTTTGCAACGGTGAAGTGGGAAAATGCCTTGACTTGGTTTAGTAGCATCCTCCATATCTAAATTTTTTAATTCATTAACAAAAAAAATCATTCAAATCTACAAATAACCCATTTGAGCCTTTAGGATATGATTTACGATCTGATTCAACAAAATTAAACGATCTATATTAATAAAACAGGCGTTTTAGGTTTCCAGTATTTATATTCCGACAATAATATTATAAGATCGTAAGAGAGAGTTACCGTGAGAAGGAGAAGAGTTGTAACAACGACGAGAGAATGTACGGAGCGATGGAAGAGGAGAAACAGAGGAAATGGAAATGGAATGTGAAAATGAAAGATATGAATTCATTGGTTAATGGTGGAAGTTAAATAATGAAATATATGTGTTAGATCCGTGTCTCTCCAGCTTTTCCTGTTTCCAACTTCCCTTAAATATTATTTTAGTTTTGTCATTACATCGAATACCAACTTTTGGGATATTCCCCGAATTTCACGGTATTATGATTTAAAAGCGAGATACTTTTTTTATACGGAAAAGAAAAAAGAAGTCATACTCAATTATGCAATGCCAAATTCATGAACGGAAGATCGTAGCATAATAGAGAAATAAGTAAAGGTTGGGCAAAAAAAGAAACCGAACGCGAGCCAAATTATCCAAATCGAATCCGAACCGATGCTCTAAAATAGCCGAAGAAGTTTTCAATATCTAGTACCGAAAATATGAACCAAATTTAAAACGGAATCGGTACCCAAAACTTAAGATAACATAAAGATATCCTACATATATTAATTGAGGAGACACTAAAAGTTCTAAATCCTAGGTGTCACTCAAATAGGCATTTAGAAGACATTAAAACTTAAAAATTCTAGGTGTCATACAAAGAGAGTTTTAGGGACAATTATCATTCAACATTAAAAAAAAAACATTTTTAAACTTATAAACATTTAAGGTATCAACAAAAAGATATTCCTAAAATTCCGCATTCACTTTCCTACAACATTCTGAAAAAACATTTATATAACTTTCCTAAAATCATAACTTTTAATATATACATTCTCGGAATCCACTAATTGTCTATAGAATGTAATGAATATTGTGGTAATTAATTCCACAAAATCTCTAACTTTTTTAATTAATTCTAAATACATTGGAATTTTTTTTTGATTTTTCAATCAAAAAGAAATAAATAGTGATCTCCAACTTTTTATTTGTTTCGTTTTTTGGTGCTACTACAATTTTGTAATTATACGTTTAAAGATGAAAATCTCGGTTTGGTTTGTGCGAACCAACTCAATAAACTTAAAATAAAATTTAAATACTGATTATTTATTCATATTTTAATCAAAATACATGTAAATGTTATTAACTTGAGTGTATATAAATGTTTTGAACATTACACATAAATTACAATACCAAATTAATTTAAACTAAATAAATCGCATTATCATATTTATCTACCATTTAACTATAGACTTTGAAATTATTTCATAAAATTATTTTCTCAACTCATGTGTTGGTCCTATATATTTTATGCAAATCAAAATATAGAAATAAATAATAAAATTTATAATCCCGCGTTTGACGTGGGTCAAAATCTAGTTTAGATTTAAGTATTGAACTTATCGATATATTCAATTAACAATAACCAATTTAGGCAAGGCCGCCCTAAGTAATGTGTTGCCTAAAGGCCAAATAAATATTTTCGTCCTATTATAAACACATAAAAAAAATTGTTATGAATTTACGCTGCTTGGGGTTTGAACTCATAACCAAACTCATACCATGACCATAGTGAACCGCTAGACTACAAGGATTTTTTCCATTTTTGATGCCCCTAAAATTAATAATTTATATTGATGCCTAAAGCAGGTGTTTTACCTGCTTTAAGTCAGGGCCGCCCCTATTTAGCTATTATTTGAGTTTTTACAAATCTTTTTTGTTATCTTTTCGGAAATTTTCTGAGATTTTGAATAAAAAATAAATAAATCAAACCAAATATGGATAAAAATCAGGTATTTATGAGTCGTATAAATAACTTTTAAAGTATTTCATGTAACTTTTGAGTATGTTGAAAAACTGAAATATATGAATCCGAACCCAAGCACGAAACACATTTCGCGTATTACCGGTACCCAAATGCCTAGGCCTAAAAATAACCCATCAAAAATAGAAAAACATTATATTAACCCAAGAAAACATTATAATACAGTAACTTAACTTTAGCTTAACTAAAAAATAAAGTAATGACAGTGAGATGAGATGAGAATACTTGAAGAAAATACATTTCTCTATACCAAATTAACCAAAGTTTATACATTATTACAAATGTGTAACGGTACTTGGATCAATACCGTTACACTCGAGTCTATGAGCAAAAAACATGCAACAAAGCTCGCTTAGCTTCACAACACTTACGAAAGTTAGCCAAAGAAACCGTTTCTTGCACACAATTTAAATGAATCATATAGATCCTCAGTTAAAGGATCTTTTGCCGGAAGCTGGTTCGAAGTAGACTCGTTCTAGTCAAAAGAGATTGAACATATTCTTCTTATCTTTTACTTTTGTTGTCCCACCATTGCCTTAAGCTTTTCCTCTAGAATATCCTTCTCGAGACCGTACATTCTGTTCAAAGCATGCATATTCTCAAGCGTCTCGCTCAGCGTTCTACTGTCACTCCCGTCACATCTCAAATGCTGCATTGGACCATGTAAGAATCTGTTCACAATCCCTCGGCTTAAGTCATCAACCGCTCTCATCGTTTTCTTATTAATATCATCTCCCATTTTAGACAAACATTTCTCGAGTTCCGCCACTCTGATTCTCTCTGCATAAGCTCTGAGCTTCTTGATAGTAGGAACCGTCTCCAACGAATCTCTCCATGCTTCAAATTGTTTCGATTCTTCCGTGATTATCGCTTGAGCTTCCATTGCTTTCCTCATCCTATCCTCTTTATTAGCAGCAACAACTTCCTTGAGATCATCCACATTGTAAACCCGCGCGGTTTCTACTTCATTAACACAAGATCCAACGTTTCTCGGGACAGAGATATCAACAAAAAGCCTCATTCCTCCAACCTCTGAACAACCCCGAGGGAGATTCTCTACGTGTTCTTTTAAAAACAACGGCGTCTCAGAGGCTGTGCTGGTAAAAACTACATCCGCTTCTCCAGCGGAAGCTAGCATTTCATCGAGAGGTCGATATATAATCTCAATCCCCGGGTTCTCCTCACGGATGGCTGTAACTTTCCCTTCACTTCTGTTAACCACCACCATTTTAGTGCAACCCTTGGCTACCAAATGCTTTATCACAAGCTTTCCCATCTTTCCTGCGCCGATTATCAACATCCTAGCGGATGTGTGTGAAGATGCCGGAAGCTTCATCAGAGCAAGTTCGACAGCAGCTGAGCTAACGGATACAGCCCCTGCAGCAATGTTTGTCTCTGTTCTCACACGCTTCCCAACGGTTATAGCGTGCTTAAACAGCCCGCTGATATTTCTTCCGAATCCATTCACTCCTTGACCAACTTTAACAACTTGTTTCACCTGTGCAAGAATCTGACCTTCTCCTAGGACAAGCGAGTCCAAACCAGCCGAGACTTCGAATATATGCTGCGTAGCGTCCTTGTTGTACAACAGAAATCGGTGCTGGCAAATCTCAGAAACCGGTATCCCACTCGTCTGTCAAAAGAAATAGCATATAACTTCAGTTTCCGTCGGTTTACGCTAACAAAGACTACTCTAACGCGTTCTTAAGCATTAGTACACTCGCAAACCGTAAGTGAAACCAGTCCAAAGTACCACAAGGAGAACAATAAGAGCTAAGGGGGGAAAAAGAGGAACCTTCGACATCCATTCAGTGACTTCTTTAACACCACGGTGCTGAGATAAAGCTAAAACATAAATCTCCATACGGTTACAAGTACTAAGTACAGCCGCCTCTTCGATATGATTCAAACCGCACAATTCACCAATAGCTCTTGGCCATTCAGCTTCTGGAATTGCAAGCTTTTCACGCATCTCAACAGGAGCTGTGTGAATACTAAGCCCAATCACCACAATGCTACTTCTTTCCTTTGTATATCCTAAAATAACCACAAAAATAACAAAATTGACTTCACTATATATCAACTTTAAAAGGGTTGCTTTCAAATCAAAACATAAACATAACCCACAAAACAAAATCCAAACTTGAGCAGCTAGCAAATTAGAATCAGACCATTAACACAAACCCAGAAAAGAGAGAAAGGAAGAGAAATTTCATACGATCAGCTGCAGAATTCTTGAGTTGTTCAAGGGCAGAGATGCTTGCTGCATTAGACGCGGAATCAAGCTCGCAACGAGCTCTCTGGATCAGACCACGTCTGTTTCTATTAGCACGAACACCGTTCAGACCCAATGGAGTCTGTGAAGACGAAGACGAAGAAGGAGATAGATTGTGGTGATGATTCAATAAAGTTTCGAGCTTTGGGCAACCAACGAAGGCACTCGAAACCGCCATGGATTTTCCCCTCTTTGTCTACGAAACCCAGATCAGGAATCGAGCAGAGAGACAGAGAGGGATTGGGTGCGATGTGGAAGAAGGAGATTGTTTTGTGAATATGATTGTGAGAGAAATGGAAAAATCAAATCTTTTCTTCTGGGTCGGGTTAAACCGGTTTAGGTGGAAAATGGGGATTTTTGATTGGTTGGAAATCTAAAGAGATGTGTGAAAAAGTGGAAAGGAGAGATTTGAGATTTTGATGAAATTTGATTGGCGGGTGGAGAACACGTTTTATCCACACTCGTTGTCCATTTGGTGGTGTTTGTTCTTCCACGGCAACTTTATTATTTTTCCTATTATATTCGTGACTCTTATGAGATCTATGATTATATTTTTGTTATGAGGAAATAAATTGGAAAATTATGTGTGCATACAAATTATCCGGATATCCGAAGGAATCTATGTAGATTTAGGAGAACCATATGAATTATATGAAAAGCTCAAAACAAAGGTTAAATAATCATTACTTTAAACCAATTAAATTTTAATGTATCAAAACCTACTTGAGAATGAATTTTAAGTTTGAGGACGAACTTAAGACTATCTTTAAAAAATGACTCGTTTAGTGATCGCTTAACAATGTAATTAAAGCTAACTTTAACTAAGCTTGTTCTTCTTTAACTTTTTCTTTTGGAAAAAAATTCTTCTTTACCTTTGAGTTGAGGTTATAAAAATACCCCGACTTTTAGAATGGATCAAAGCTAAAAATAATATATGGAAGATATGTACTTTTTGGTACCAAAGATGGTCCATTTCACAAATAGCATATGTGCCTGTGGTAAGATACTTAAGTTCTATTAGAGAAGATGATTCAAGGAAGAAGAAGATGAGATTGGGAAAGAAATTCTTGTTATTCAACAGAAAAGTGTTTTACACATCTCTTATACATGAGCTTAAGAACCGGTTCAACTACATACTGCAAACCGAAACAATAAAAGCAAACGGGAAATCGGTTTGGTATAATAAGTTCATAACCAAAGATGTTTTGATTGGAACTTTTTTCTGTCTCTGGCTTTAATCTTGTTTTATTTTCGTTATAATATAATTGAAAGATGGAAGCATAGTTCATACAAACGTGGAAATGGAAAAAAACACAACTAAGGAAGTCGGGTTCCTACATCTCGGTAACCACATAAACTTCCTATTATTATAAAAATACCAAATATTTGAACTTTTGTTTTCTTACTTTTGATGGCCTTCCCGCAAACTGTGTTGCCGTTGGAAGCTCATTACAAATCAGGATAATAAGAGACCAAGAATCTCACTAGAAAATTCGAACGATTTCGCTGTCTCTTCCAAACAATGGTTCTTCTCTTCTCTTGTCCATAACTGTCCATGCAACATAAAACATACATAAAATTTAGAATGCACCAAACTTTTAAATTTCGAATGCACCAAATTAGTAATGTTATGTTCTATACCTCAGCAACTTTGTTCAACTTTTCCCTAACGTTCTGCAACAATTTGGAAAGCTCACCGTCCCATTTGTAGAACTCGAGTTCTTTATTGTTTAGTATCCTCTCAGATATCTACAAAAATTCTAAACATTGATAAAGAAGTTCCAAATGTTTTTTAGTGTATAAAGTTGCTTTTTTTTTGTTAACCTTTGTCCCAATCATTCGACCACCGGCGCTCTGTGCAAAGTAGATGTTGTAGAAGTGGCAAACGAATGCTAGAGGATCGTTCGCTGTTATATCCTTAAGATACTGAGAATATGCTATACCAGGACCCATTGGCTCTGGAATCTCGTAACCTTGTTCCTTGAACCACTCTAAATCCATTCTTAACTTCTCTGCTCTTTCCAATCCCGTGTTCTTAAACTCAACTTCTACACAAAAATAGAGGTTTTGACATTACACAAGAATAAGATTATACTTTTGGCATGTGATATATCATGGTTTTTACCGGTTTTTACACCATGATATATGTCCGTTTTATAGAGTATTTTGGTGTTTTCGAGTCTTTTATGTTTTATATTAGGTACAAGGACGAATTGGACTCAATTGGTGTTTACTGGAGCATTTTGGAGCTTAACGGAATGAGCAGTCAAAGTGGTAAGTTCGGAGTCAAGATTTAGAGACTGTGTCGAGCGACTTGGATACTAGTGTCGCTCGACACCGAAGATTTGCAAGCGTCGATCGACAGACTTAGTCGTGTCGATCGACAGACTTAGTCGTGTCGATCGACACGACCATCGGACCAGCCCAGATTCCAAGTTTTAGAAGATTTCATTTTCACGCCAAAAAGCCCAGATGTTTGCAATTGGGCCCACAACGGTTTTGTACTTTATAAATATGTATTTTCAGCCATTGTTTAGGCTATGCTTTATTTTAGTTAGAGATTTTTATACTAGGGATTTATCTTTCATGTCTATGTCTGAGTAATTCTCTAGTTAGGTTTTAGGGATTTTTCAAATGTTAATGAAGAGTTGTTGATTTATTTACTTTTGGAGTTTTGCATCATATTTATATTCTTCACCTTGATTGCTTTGAATTCTGATTTAGGCCTGAATTAGATATCCTAGGTTGTTTAATAGATGAGACATCATTATTGAATTTCCTGAATTGAATCATAGGTGACCAAAGATCTGATTCGCAACGACAGTTGGCTTTGGATCTTTGTGAACAAATCGAACCTGAATTTAAATGCTTGTTTAGATCAATTTGATTTCGCAACGACATTTGGTTGTCTAGGGTTTAAACATAGATAGTATTTGCAACGACAGTTGATTTACTTTACAACAGTGTTTTGAGTTCTAGAATTTGCACTTCATCAATCCCAATAGTAATCTTATTCTGCAATTTGGATTTATTCCTGCGAATTCCCTAAAGCTTAGCGTTTGTTTCCTATTGATTTAAAGTTTCTGCAATCATCCTGATTTATTTTTCTGCAATTTATTTACAACCTTATTTGCTTAGTTTAATCCAAAAGTCTAAATCTATTGTGCAATCTGATTCCCTGTGGATTCGATAACCTCAAGTACTACAATCGATCTCTTAATTTGAGAGAGTAGGAAAAAGGAAAATTTGACCGTATCATGCTTGCATCTATCTCTAATACATAACCATGCGTCAAGCGTCATGCACCATGCGCAAGCTTAAGCTTAAGCTTATCTATAAGAAACTAAATGAATTAGAGTAATGTGTGATATTGACATAGCTTAACACAAAAAAATGTTAGTGTACAATGTTATATCATATTATATTTAATAACCAAACTAAAATACTGTTTCTAAATACAAAAAATCTAAGGTTATACTTATATATATTATCTTTGTTATCATCACATGTAAGATGCATGTTTTTTAGGGATTTTTTTTTGTATTTTCTTACATGAAAAAAATGAATATGTTTCATAGCAATGTAAAAATGTAAAGATTGAACTTATAATAATAAAAATGAATATATAAATTAAACATATATTGATTTAGTAAAATTATTTTTTTGGTCAAGATTATAACATTTTTGAAAATTTATTGATAAATACATTAAGTAGGCAAGAGGACTCGAAACCGGGTGTGATGGTGTATGTCTTTTGTGATATTTTTTTAATTGGTATTATAAAATTAACATTTCTCAAAATTTTCTACTGTATTGTTAATATATTGGCAATATTTTGAAGATCGGACAGGACCGGCTGGTCAAACCGATTCGACTGGGAATCGTACATAAAGCCAAATTTGGGTTGAGTTAAAAACCGGATTAGGATTGAACCGCTAGAATCGATAAAAAACCGGCAGAACTGGTGACCTGGTTTGATATAAAACCCGGTTTAACATATTCTAAGCTATAATTTGGCGTTTTATCAGTAATTAAATGACATTTTCTTGCTTTGAATTCTAAATAGTTGTCTCTTTGAAAAGGAAAGAAATCACATGTACTTTCCAATTCTGTGAAAACCAAAAGTCATCCAAAATAATTTATTTGCTTGTATAAGTAACCAATCCTCAACTTTTAAAGAGAGGACCACATGATTTTAGTTTTAGATTTAGGTATTATATATGTCACTCAATTATAATTACCATCTCTAAGTTGAGATTTGTAACCATTCCTTGTTCCATTCTTTATATCATTATCAATTTATCATGTCTTTCTATACTCATAAATTTTATGTCAGTGGTCGTATACAATATTGTGTTCATATTTATAATTGTTATCTATCTTTTTAGTTTGTATATTCCCATCTAGTAATTACTACGTAATATTGAAATTTTTATTTAAGTGTATTTTTGTCTATTTTCAGTCTTGTATTACCCTTTTTCAGATCTACATATTTTTATTTAACTAAACTTAAAAAAAAAAAATTAAAACTCTGGTCCGACCGATTACACCAGTCCGACCATCCATCCAGACTACGATGAGTCAGTGTCTTGTCCGGTTTTTAAAACACTGTGTATAGGGGATAAGGAACCTAAGTCTGTAAATCCAGCCTAATATTTATTCCATGTGCATATGATCCGACATTTTGTGTATATACTAAGATCTAAACACCATCGAGTGAACCAGATCTAACAGACTGATTGAATCATTTAAGGTATAAGCTACAATACCTAGCAATATTTAAATTCATAAGAAGAGAAAGGAAGAGAAAAAAACTCACAAGTTGGGACAGTAGATTCACGAATAATCTCTTCAAGTGTGTCGTAAACAAGCTTATTGTCCACGAGAAACTTCAAGTATCCTTCCACTGTGAACTTCCACGTCGCGATAGGACCGTCCTGGGGAGTTGTGGACTCTTTTTGTCCTTCCTTTGCCTGATCTCTCGTGTGCATTCTCATCGCCACGAACCTTAGCTCTTCCACAAACACTGCAAGAAAACACCCACTTTTCCGACGGCCTAAACCGTCGGAAATCCGTCGGAATAAGGGTCTTTCCGACGGAATTCCATCGTCGGTTCTATCTTGTCGGAAATCCGTCGAAAATTTCCGACGGATCATGGTATAACGGATTTCCGTCGGAAATCCGTCGAAATCCGAATTCTGACGGATTTATGACGGATTTCCAACGGATTCCGTTACCGTATACCGTATCCGTCGGAAATTTCCAACGGATTTCCGACGGAATTACAATTTTTTTTTTTAAAAAAAAAATCTCCTCCTCCTCCTCCTCCTCCTCCTCCTCCTCCTCCTCCTCCTCCTCCTCCTCCTCCTCCTCCTCCTCCTCCTCCTCCTCCTCCTCCTCCTCCTCCTCCTCCTCCTCCTTACCAAATAAGAGAATATGAGCGGTATAAAATTAGAACATATTCCGTCGGAAATCCGTCGAAAATTTCAGACGGATTTACGACGGATTCCCTCGCCTTTTCGATGATGACGATGTGTTTGGGCGGGATAAAATTAGGATAAATCCGTCGGACGGAAATTTCCGGCGGATTCCGTAACCGTATACCGTATACCGTATTTCCCGTATACGGATACAGTATCCGTCGGAAAATTGCGACGACTTAGTTCCGTCGGTGTAAGGTGACGGAGTTCCGACAGTTTCCGTGGCCGTCGGAAATCCGTCGGTAAATTGTGACGGAATTCCGACGGATTGATGTAAGTCGGAAATTTTCGACGGATATTCCGTCCGTCGGAAATTCCGTCGGAAAAGTGGGTGTTTTCTTGTAGTGAAACCCCTTTTCTTCCCCGGGATACCTTTTCTTTGGGACCTCCTCCGCTTCCGCCACAACCTTCACAACCAAAGTCCGATCTTGGTTTACTCTTGGGTCAAGATGGCAATGAGGAGCGGTTAGGGTTCGGGAATAGCTGATCGTCACGGTCTTAGCTCTCAGACCGACATAGCTCTCGCGGTCGAGTCTTCTGCTCGCTGAAAAGCGGCAAGAGGCATTAAGTCTTGCTGTTGCCATAATTTGCAATATACACACGCAAAATAAGATCCGGAAGTAAGGGTTGTATGAGAAAGACTAATCAAGTGTAATGTAGTCTTGCATCGGGCTTTTAATTTATAGACTTTAACAATAAGAGTTTACGTTGTCGCCAAAAAAAAAAAACGTTGTCTTGCATTAAGTCTTTCTCAATTATTATGATCAATAAGCCTTTAAATTTAAGAAATAGGCCAATTGGTATAAGCAAATTAAAATAATAATAAAAATAGGCCAAATAATGGATAAAATGTCGATTAGCCCCATTCTAGTTTTTTTTATTTGAAACAAAACCCTTCTAGAATTAACTTAAAAAAATGGAATATGGTATAATTTTCAGATTGTTTAAGCTAACCAAAGACAAATACATGGGGATATGATCGTTTTGATACGCCATGTTCAATCCAACGAGTTCAAGTGTCTACTGCTAATAGTAATATGAACTAACTGAACATTATAACCTTTTTACATTCCATAATTTTCACTGTGGATATGTCTGATTTTCAAGAAGAATCGAATGAACTTGACTTTGAATCAAACAGTTTTCACCCTACCTGTTGTTGATGCTTATGAACAACATAACTTTTATAAATGGCATACTGAAATTGTCTAGTGAAATGATAAAATTAATTTGCTCTTCATGTGAAATTATGTCCCATGTTCGTCGCTATACTCTTATATATCGGACATTTAGCATCTTACTATCATAAACATTTTCAGAGTCAAGATAACTAAACTTCATGAGGATCTCTAAATTTGCATCCAGAAAGGTTTGAAAAACAAAGTTCATCATAAGTTTAGTATTTGCCATTTGCTAAAACATGAACTTTGCAAGTACACCACAAAAATTTTGAGCTCTGAAGATTTTTTCTTGTTCATCTTATATCCGTAAACACAAGAAAAGAGACTCGTCTTATCTAAGTAATTCTAAATTAGGGGTAATGAAGTTAAGGGTAGTGTATATCTCTAATATTAAAAGAGATGGCCTATATTTTTAATTTCAGTTTCTTTTGAATTATTTTCATAATTTTAAAAGTGTAATATGTCGTGCATTAAGAGTGAGATTATACTCCTTTTACTCGAGGAATTAAAAGGAATAATGTAGGTAGATAGAAATTATATTGTACAGTAATAAATAATAATGTTCCCCCATAAGTAGAATATGATTTAGATAAGTCAAATTGGTTTCGACTCTCTCTCTTGTTTATCTCTCTCTAGAATTTTCTCAAGAAAGAAGCACTTCAAAATTCCTTAAGTTTAGCCCGGTGATTGGCTTTTGCCAACGCCGCGGCTTGTTCGGATGTTTATTTTCCGGTTATCGGATTTAGTTTTCCGTTTATCGGATCTCCTTTCCTAGCCTTTTGCATGTGGTCTTTCACAATCATTCTCCAATCCCGTTTTGCTCTTGATCGGAAAATTCTTTCACTGGTTTACCTGGATCTCTTTTTTAAGAGTGTCAATCTAACTCAACTTTGAAAATCCGTTTATCGGTTAAAGAGTTAGTTTTTGAGTTAGGATCTCTGATGGAAAGAAGGAAAGGTTGCTGGAGTTTAGATCATCTTGGAGACTGATTCAGTAGATTTGACGTTTTCCTATAGAAAACGGTTCAATGAAGAATCTTTATCCGGTTGTGTTCTAAACTTCCTCTGGTTTATTGCTCCAGTTATTGTTTTTTTCCAGATCAAGTTTGCATCGGTTTAGTGAAAGCCGCTTGCTTGGTACAACGAATCATCACTCACGGCCAAGAATTTAATCCTTCCTTATGAAGAATTAAACCGGAGATAAAATTTCAGGTGTAATATTCTACTGTTCCGGTGAAAATCTCTACATCTGGAATCTGGTAGATCTTGGCCACGTCGAAGACAAAGCGAAGATGCTATTACACGTGTTTTGTTTTCCCAATTGTGCTTATCTTAAAACTGTATCAACAATTGTTGATGATCTTGTTGTACTCAGCCCTTTCGTATAAGAAGTTGACAAAAAAAAAAAAAAAATGTTCCCCCATAAGTTCGGTAGAGGGGAATTTACACTTGTTTTCTATTTTTTGAGTAAAACATTAGCGTTTTATTCCTATGCTAGGTGCCTAGAACCGGGTCAAAGTTTTTTGTTTTTTTTTTTAGGGAAAAAATTCTTTAAACTTATTTGTTTGGGAATTTTTTGCTAAATAAAAAAAGTCAAAACATTTGTTTGTTAATTTATTGCGTAGATTTGGTTCTATGTCTCTTTCCCTTCCCCAACCCGCCCATTCAAAAAAAATTGTAGAACAAAAAATTCTTTAATTTATTTTTAGAGCTTTTTGCTAAATAAAAAAAATTAAACCATTTTCATTAATTTATTTTGTAGATTCGGTTACATGTCCCCTTCTCTAAACTGGCTATTGCCTTCTTCCCCTTGTCTTTTTGATGGTGAAAATATAAAAAAGAATCTAAAGTAAAATAATTATCAAAAACAAATGAAAGCTTGAAGTCTTTGGGTGTGAATGAAAAACTTTGTTAGATTAAAATGCAAGTGGGAAACATTTACTCTCCAATCAACATTTTTTTGAGTAAATTGTTTTACTCCCCTTCCCTTCAACCTTTTCATAAATCTTCCACTTCATAAATAGAGGTGGATAAGTTTTTCCACTCAATTACTCTAATTTTCCAATTTTTATCCCTTCTATGTTATGAACCATTCACACCCTTCTATGTTTAAGATTTGAACAAAAATTGTGTATAGCCAGCTTGCGACGAAGATAGGTTTGAAGAGACAGGTTTCCGGGAAAATACCGTCACGTCCATGTGTGCTGCTTTGACCGCGGTTACACAGGTTAGAAAAATGTGCCACTTGATAACAAATAAAGAACTTGGCATACAAATCACGTTCAATGACAATATGGTCAGTAATAATATTGATGCATCACATGGTATGATTAGTGATACGAGAGAGTATTATAATTTTTTTTTTTTTTTGCTAAATGGTAAATATTTCATTGAAATGAAAAAGTTTAAGGATTATAACACAAGTTTATAAACCTAGTTTATGGATCCATGGCAAAAAAAGGGGGAAAACATGGAAACATATTGATTTCAGTCCGTCTCCTTGACACAAGCGGATGCTAATGGAACGAGACATAGTGATGACGATGCGATTGTTCATCCAGAAGAGAGTGAAGTGACAAGTCTGCAGACGCAAAGCCGAGGAAACGAAACCGCAGTCACTAGAACCCGTTCAAAGGAGATCCAAAAAAGAGTCGTCAACGGCATTGCCGCATAGCCCTCGTTCACGAGCTCCCCTGCATCCGCGAGTGCGACTAGCCGAACAAAACCATGAGCAAACCCTTGAAGAAACCTCACGAGCCAAGACAGCAGACGATGAAAGCTCACTCTACCAAATCCCTCAAAGACAGTAGCAC
This sequence comes from Draba incana, assembly GCA_963576765.1. Taxonomy (NCBI): domain Eukaryota; kingdom Viridiplantae; phylum Streptophyta; class Magnoliopsida; order Brassicales; family Brassicaceae; genus Draba; species Draba incana. The sequence continues at coordinate 5,853,072 of OY755215.1, read as the reverse complement.
AGAGCAACATAAGCACTACAAAACCCATCGAATACCTATGGCCATACTAGCTCCTCTAGCTGTAAGTTTAACCTCATGATTACAAACATGTAATCCAACCCATAATCTCCACTAGAACAAATGAATCAACAATTTCATATTGATGGTGTTTTCGGTTATGAGAAGGAAGAGTGTCTAACCTTGATCCATTGCATTGTTAGGCATGATGATGATTCCTTGATGATTGTTTGATCTTCTCCTTCCCTTCTTTACTGCGATCTCCCCTTCGACGGAGCCGGGGTTTTCGGATTCCGATCACAATCTCTAATCTCTCATTTCGGTTTCTATGTTGTGTCTTTTCTTCTCAATTCAGAAAATGAGAACATATATCTGCAATAACTTCCTCCTCTCCCTTATATATGAGGGCCCACGAAATTAGAGAGAAGGAGGAGGGAAATGTGTCTCTTAATGAGACACCCATTCATTAAGACATAACATATAAACTATACCTTAATACATATACATTCATATGAGTTAATCTATCATATATAAATGTATATGAACCTTTAGATTAGATTCTTTATTGGGTGGAGTAAGAGGGTTGACATCAAACCCATTCTGGTATCTTTTATTTGATTCGGTCCATCACCGTATCCCGTTACATACCGGAAACCTTAAACCTTACATTAAACTTAAACTATAATAGTTGGACCGTTAATACTCCGGCCACACTAATGGAAGTATTCTTACACTAGCAACAAACAAAGCCCTCGAGCGCAAGCAAGCTGAACAACATCAACAACCTAGACCATGAGGAAGACACAAACAACACCAGACCCTAATCCAAACTAACACAACTAGATAAACGGAGGAGTTAACACAAGAAATCAGCCAGTAGCTACCACCGATAGCTGGACCAAGAGCAAGGAAACTACTCCATCAGCCTGAGAGGGAACCAAAAGCTATTAGAAACATCAACACATGCTTGAGTTGCCACCATGGCACAATTCTGGCGCCTTTGGAGCTGTCCAACAATACAAACACACCGAGGAAGAACCAAAACAACAAGAACCGTGTCAAGATCACAAGCAAACGAAACCATTCCAGGAGCCTTGGCCTGAATCCCAATCGAAACCATTCTGTCACGCACATCGTGTCTCTCACCGCTCGCCAAAACAGAACAAATCTAGCCGATCAACGAAGAATTAGCAGCAGGAAACACAACAGAAATTGAGGATGAGGATTGCCGTCTCATGGCACCGGTCGAAACCGGCTACCGGAGAGGCGGGACGGAGAAACAGAGGTGAGAAACCGCGGCGGAAGTTTTTGAGAAGAATCGCCGCGCGTGAGATTCACGCGCTCGATTCTCTGTGTTTTCAACTATGAGGTATGAGTCCCAACAATTATAATTTTTTAGTAGTCTGAGATTACAATACAAAAATAGTGATAAAAAACCAAGTGATAAGAATCTAAGTGGCTCTTGGTCTAGTATTTTTTTCCATATTAAAAGTGAAAATGATCCCTAGTTCAAGTCCACTTAAGAGGAGGAGGATTTTGAAAAGAAATTGACTAAATGCTGACTCTGAAGCCACGAAAACTAAGGCATCTGTCCGAACTTCGACGTTTAAAAAAAAAGAAGTGATAAAAATAAATAACAGAGATACGTTTTCTTTTGGGAGCGTGATGAATGCTTATATTCATGTTTCTGAAAAGCAAGATGAATGCATAAATTCATGATTCTAAAAACAAAACCATTCACTGCACCACTATGGGCGGTGTATTCAATATGACATTTAAAAGAATATGAGTTTTAACGATTTAATGATTTGGTTCTTTGTATTTTTCTTGATCAAACGAGAAGTCTTATTTGAAAATTAGTAACTATAGATCGCAAATCAGTGACCATAGATCGTAATTGCTGGTCTTCTTTTAAAATGAGCCACCCTAGATCGCAATCTGAGTCTTTTCTTAATAATGTCACTAAATAAGTAGTATAAAATATCTGGACCCATGTGCCCGAGTATTTTCTTTTTCTTCATTGCCAAGATCGCGCTTAATTACAAACTGATTGGAAGTTAGTGGAGTTTATTAACTTGACGAGGAAGACATGAGACATCGGTATTCGGAGACATGACCACCATTTTAAAGTTAAATTAAAGGGGGATTACCTGCTCAGATGCTCTTGCTTGTGTGATTGACTTTTTGGGTTTACTATATTCTTTTAAAAGCTTCAATCTCTCTACTATAAACATGGCAAGTTTGCTTATATATATTGTGGCTAACATAAGTTTGTTCGAGATAAGTCACTAGCGATATGTCTAGTAACACGGCAATATTTTGTTGAGAAGTTGTTACCGCTGCTAGTAATTAAACAGAAGAAATCAACGACGCACAATTACAATTATTGCTGGTAAGGCTGGCCATGATCTGAAACGGAGCATGGGCTTTAGGCATCCAAATAAATAGAAAGATTGTAAGGGACATCAATTGTTGCCTTTCACTAGCTGAGTTGATTGTGCAACTTATGATTTTTCTCTCGTGCTACATTAATTCAGTTTCTAGATGTGGTTTCCCAAATATTTTAAAATTGTAATTTTGTAATCTCCTACTACCAATTTATCTAAGCATAACAGTCCATGATCTCCTACTACCAACAACATCCTTCTTGAATAGTGTTAAGAAATCAAACTCTTCCCATGGTTGGAATGGTATTGTGGCAGGAAGAGATGTGCTTATGAAGGGACTGGGCTGGATTATTGGTAATGGGACAGAGCTCAGCGTTTGGAACGATCCCTGGCTGTCTATGGAGAGGCCTCTCCGTCCATACGGTCCTCCACCTCAGGCCTCACTCTCACTAAAAGTAATTGATCTCATTGATACTACTTCGAGAACCTGGAATGTTGCAGCCATTCAAAGACATTTACCTCATTATGAGGATTTTATCACAAAAATTGTGTTGAGTTCTTTCCCTATGGAAGACACAATTGTTTGGTTACATGCTAAGTCATGCACTTACTCGACTAAATCGGGATACGCTATAGAAAAATTGAATCAATCATCTCGGGAAACAGAGGTTTTCGACTGGAAAAGTTGTATCTGGAAGGTGCAAGGGAATCCAAAATTGAAATTGTTCCTTTGGAGAGTGAAAAGTAGAGCTCTACCTCTAGGGAAAAATCTGATCAAGAGAGGCATTGTGGATGCAAGTAGGTGTAAGCGCTGTTCAGAGATTGAAGATGAGTTACATGTGTTTCTCAAATGCCCCTTTGCAACTAACGTGTGGAGGCTGGCTCCAGTTATGCATAAACTGGATTCAACATCGATTTCATCTTTGAATCAGCTACTCTCCGATGCTCGTTGTTAGGTAAATCTTCCCCCAACTAGAATTACTTGTGCCTTATACCCATGGCTCTTGTGGCAGCTCTGGAAGGCGAGGAACTTACTCATATTTGAGGATCGCCATGTCTCTGCGGAAGAGATAGTGATTAAAGCTTTAGTAGAAGCTAAGCAATGGCAATCGGCACAATCAGAGAGTCCCAAAAACGCTCCTCCTACGGAAGTATCCTCTTGCGCCCATGGCTGAGCCACACCCAATCCGTTGCTACGTAGACGCTTCATGGATCGCAACATCACTGGACTGTGGGATTGGCATGTGCTTCATGGACTCACATAAGAGGATTATAAACCAATACTCTGTTTCTAGAAAGCAAGTACCTTCGGCTCTTGTAGCAGAAGCTTTTGCGGTTAAAGCTGCTGCAGCTCACAATGCCGGGTTCCGAACGCTTGTATGTTTCTCAGACTCGCTTTCTCTTGTCACGCTAATTAACTCGAAGGGCGTGATCAACGAGCTGAAAAGTGAAGACTATACTCTACGACATTGGTTGTCTTAGTGTAGGTTTCGAATCTTTATCTTTTGTTTTCATTCCGCGATCGGAGAATACCATTGCCGATGAATTGGCCAAGGATGGTCTTGTATCTCTTAACTCTTTTCCCACCTTTGGTGGTTAAAACATCAATTTAAGTTTTGGTTTGAGCCAAAAAAAAAAAAAAAAAACAGTCCATGATCGTTGGAGAATTCCCTCATGTTACAGCACCTCCATCAATTGGTTTCTTAAAATGGGTATTTGATCTAAAAACTATCAATATATTAATATGAATTACTTATTTAATTAAATTTTAACATTAAAACAAAATTAGATCAATAATAAAGTGACATGTAGCAAAAAAATGTATCTCATTAGGTTTCTCAAATCTCTCATTTGAGAGATTCCATCTCTCCTACTTTTCTTATTTTTTAATTTTTTTTTCTTTATTATTGTTGAGAGACCCTATATATATCAACTAAGAGCATCTTTAATGGTCACACTCTCCATTGGGTCTTCCCAAAATAAATATAATGTTTAAGTAAAACTATTAGTGTGTAGGGGTCCAATCTCCCCTAAGAATAATCAATTTCCTAAAAACGACTAAGTATACATTGAACCAGTTATTTCGGGAAGTCAAACCAGAAAGTCAAAGTCAAACACAACCCAAAAGTCAAGGCCCATTTAAAGCCCAGCCGACCTAGAAACTGTGTCAAAAAGGAAAACCAAGAAGACTTAGGAAGTTTTCCTTTTTCCTATTTGGGCTTGGCCCAACCGACTTTGTACACTATAAATATACTTGTACATCCTCATAAGAAGGGGAATAAAAAATCTTTATTGAAAACTCATACAGCTTTCCAGCTAATAAGAAAACCCTAATTCATAATCTGTCTTTGTGTTTGAAACCCTAGAAGCTCTTCTTCAAGAATCTTCACAAATTCAATTGTGTGAATTTCCAGCTCACACAATTTGGTGCTAGAAGGAGGGTCTTCTTCTACTCAAGCTTCATACACGAAACAAACACACAGACAAACTCGAAAAGATGTCAGGAACGAACCAGCAAATCCCAGCGAGCGGCGGTGGTTCAGATCCAACTGAGGATGGGCAGACTAACGTAAACAACAACCAGTCCACTTTGGAGCAGGAGGCAGACGGATCTGCCCCGACAGGAAACAATACAACCACCAATACCGGTTCAGCCGACCCGATCACACCAGAAGCTTTCAATCAGCTCAAGGTAATGCTTGAGCAGCTGCTCAAACAATCTCAGAAACAAGACCAATCAACAGCACGCTGACTGCCGAAATCAGAGCATTATCGACAGCCGACCGATCTCAGACACTTCCTCGCCAAGCCGCGCTTCGCATTACCCCGACCAATCTCTTCTCCACCCCAGCGGGCACGACCTCAGCTCGCGGAGCTCGCGAGGATAATACATCCACACCTCTCGGAGATGGGAGCACCCCCGCCACGGGCGCAACTGACGACATCGTCAAGATCGCAGATGATCTGGAGGAAAAGCGTGAATTCGAAGGAGCTGCACGATCCGGCAGACGGATCAATCGTGTCAAAGGTTGGGACGACGACGAAATCGCAGAGAATCTGCAATGGGTGGAGCAGGCCGAAATCCCGACCAATCGTAGAACAACTATTACTGCGCAGCAAAGAGAGATGGACGAGCTCAAAGCCCTCATGAAGCAGACTGCCTGCGATCTCAAGGAGATGCGATCACAAGTGCATCGCGCAACCAGCAAGGCACCAGAAATCGACCGGGTTCTGGAAGAGGCTGACACAACGCCTTTCACCGAGCGAATAACAAGGACGTCTGTCTGATCCGGGGAAAATCAAGGTCCCTATTTACGATTGAAAGGGCGACCCCACATAGCACATTACGTCATTTTCAATCGCTATGGGACGAGCAAATTTTTGACCCGACGAAGGGGACATTGGTTATTGTCTCCTCTTCGTGGAGCATCAAAATGGGGAGCTCTCCACTGGTTTACGGGAATGGAGAGAAACTCGATTGATAACTTCGCGCAGCTCTCCGGAGCATTCTTGAAGCAGTATGCCATCTTAATCGAGCGAAGGTCGTCGGAGGCAGATCTTTACACCATGTCGCAAGCATCCAATGAACCCTTGGGAAAATTCATAGAACGCTTCAAGGCGATACTTACCCAGGTCAAAGGGATTGATGACAAGTCAGCACTGAGCGCGTTGTGGAAAGCCCTTTGGTACAATTCAGATTTTCGAAAGGAAATGACAGTTAATGAGCCCTCTTCTATTCAAGATGCACTCCATCGCGCTAATGGTTTCGCAAAAAGCGATGACGAAACCAGAACTTTGGCCCAAAAGTATGGAAAGGCCAAAAATCTCTATTCACAAGAGATCCCAGCTACAGGAAAGAAGCAGCAGGGCAACTTTGTGCAACACGAGGGAGGTTTTAAAGGCGTCCACAAGTATCAGGTGGACTTGCCCGGCTACAGTCGAGGTAGAGGGCGAGGCCGTGGAAGAGGCACTCCAGGCCGTACTAATGGCAACACGTGGACGAGGAATTCGTAGTATGACAAATCAGCATATTATGACTTGCACAAAATAAGTGGACATTCGAGGGCTAATTCCAGAGTGCTCGGTATGCGACTTGCAGCGAAGCTGGCCGCCGGCACATTCGAAGGGAATATAAGTGTTGATGATTTCCAACTTGAGCAACTCGACGATGCGGCAGAAGAAAACCATAACGAGAGCAATAAACGAGACATGCGGAACGATAATGAGGACCAAGGCAACCTGAAAGGAAAAGTCTGTAATATGATCATAGGCAGCTCGCGTTATTGTTCTAACACCATCTCGTCAATCAAAGCTTTCAAACAACGAGCTGAGATAGGAGCAAACAAACCAACCCCATCAATGTTCCCGAACGACGTCATCCAGTTTGAAGAGCGAGAGGTGGACGACATTGACAGACCTCATGATGACCCGCTCGTCATCCGACTACTCATCGGAGATTGGGACACGGCTCGTGTCTTGATTGATACGGGAAGCACGGTGGACATCATTTTCATAGACGCTCTTAAACGCATGGAAATCGATCTCGCTCAGATTGAAGCTCATCCTAACCCCTTGACTGGGTTCAACGGAGAAACGACAATGACGCTCGGAACGATCAAACTTCCAGTATGTGCAGAGGGAGTAACTAAAGTGGTGGAGTTCGCTGTATCCGACAACCCGACAATTTACAACGTTATAATGGGAACCCCTTGGCTGAATTCGATGCGTGCCGTGGCCTCGACATACCATCTCTGCCTTAAGTTCCCAACAAGAAACGGGATCAAGACAATCAGAGGCAGTCAGGCGTCTTCATGATCTTGCTTCATGGCTACGCACAAACTACAGAGTCAAGCGGCAACACCGATCCTGATCAAGAAACGAAAAAAGATCAAGACTGACAGGGAGCCCGTCAAAGAGCTCTCGAACCTTTTATAGCAATTACAGATCGAAGAGGCCCGTGAAGAGGAAGGAGCGGGTCCGATCTACGAACCTGTCATATCAGTTTGCATAGACGACGAGTTCCCAGGAAAATGTGTGGAGATAGGCGCGACATTAGACGAGGCAATCAAGCTCGACCTCGTCAAATTTCTTAAGGAGAACGTCATACTTTCGCATGGGCGGCCGAAGACATGCCCGGGATTGATTTTAGTATCATGTGTAATGAGTTAAATGTCGATCCGACCTTTAAACCTGTGAAGCAAAAGCGAAGGCGACTCGGGCCGGATAGATCTCAAGCGGTAAATGACGAAATGGAGAGACTCCTGTGAGTCGGTTCAATTTCAGAGGTCAAATATCCATATTGGCTCGCGAATCCAGTTGTCGTGAAGAAGAAGAATGGCAAATGGCGAGTTTGTGTAGACTTCACAGATTTGAAGAGGCATGCCCAAAAGACAGTTTCCCTCTTCCACATATCGACCGCCTCGTCGAGGCGACATCTGGGAACAAGTTACTGTCGTTTATGGACGCGTTTTCCGGCTACAATCAGAACTTCATGCACCCTGGTGATCGTGAGAAAACATCTTTCATTACAGATCGCGGGATCTATTGCTACAAGGTCATGCCCTTTGGCCTTAAGAACGTTGGGGCAACTTATCAACGGTTGGTGAATAATATGTTTGCGGACCACCTCGGCAAGACAATAGAGGTTTACATTGACGACATGCTCGTTAAATCGCTCAAGGAGAAGGATCATGTTGGTCATCTCACAGAATTATTTCGCACTATTAAACAAGTATAATATGAAGCTAAACCCGACCAAGTGCCGTTTCGGCGTGACATCGGGCGAATTCCTCGGCTATATGGTAACTCGTCGCGGGATCAAAGCAAATCCGAAGCAAATCAACGTGCTCGTCCAGATGGCCTCGCCAAAGACGAAAAGAGAGGTCCAACGATTGACAGGCCGAGTGGCAGCGTTGAATAGATTTATCTCGCGTTCTACCGATAGATGTTTGCCTTTCTATGATATGCTGAAGGACAAAAAGAAAGGGGGAAGTCGAAAGGAATTCAAATGGATAGAGAAATGTGAAGCAGCCTTCCATGAGTTGAAACAGTATCTCGCGACTCCACCTGTTCTGGTGAAACCTATTACTGGCGAACCGCTCTATCTTTACATCGCGGTTTCTTTATCAGCAGTAAGTGGAGTGCTGGTTCGCGCATACGGCCTGGAGCAGAAGCTCGTCTTTTACGTCAGCAAGTCGTTAACAGATGCAGAAACAAGATATCCTTTGACGGAGAAATTGGCAATCGTAGTTATCATGTCGGCTCGCAAGCTACGACCTTATTTCCAGTCCTACTCGATTATAGTTCTCAGTACTTATCCACTGCGGGCTATTCTCCATAGTCCAACTCAATCTGGGCGACTCGCCAAGTGGGCTATCGAATTAAGCGAGTTCGATATCGAATATTGAAGTAAGACGACAATCAAAGCACAAGTGTTGGCCGATTTTTTAATTGAACTACCTGAGGCGGTGGCCTCGACAGCAGGCAAAGATCAATCCCAAATTTGGCAATTATATGTGGACGGTTCGTCATCTAAACACGGGTCGGGAGTACGCATTCGGTTATCGTCACCAGACGGGGAATCGTTGGAACAGTCATTCCGCCTTGGATTCAGAGCATCAAATAACGAATCAGAGTACGAAGCCCTACTCGCGGGTCTTCGGTTGGCTAAAATACTTAAAATGACAAGGATAAACGCTTTTTGCGGCTCCCAACTTGTCGTGAATCAGTTCAACGGCGAATACTCAACAAATGACGGGCGAATGGAAGCCTATTTCGCCCTCGTCAAGATATTAACAGCAGAATTTGATGTTTTTACATTAACAAGGATTCCAAGGATAGAAAACTCACAAGCAGATGCCCTCGCTTCACTCAGTTCGTCGGCACAGCCGGACGAAGCACTTCAAAGAATTATCCCGATTGAGTTCATTGAAAAGCCAAGTATCGCATTCACCAAAGATGTCAACATGCTAACAAGATCTCAAACTGCGAAACAGAGAACGGGTCAAGGGACCAGCTCGCCTACTAGTCGTGAGGCAGTTCCAATGGACCTCGACAAATCCGAAGATGTTGTCGAACCTGTCTCGATTGACCTCGAGCAGTCCGAAGCAGTCATAGCAGATGCAACGACGGATGTGATGAAGGAAAACATCGAACTCGATCCGGATAATACAACTTTTAACCGTGGTCCTCTCCCGGAGCAACTCGAGGAATTACCAGAGGATGCTTACCCATGTAGCGAGGAACCGCCACCATCGCATGAAGTTGATTATATCGCCATCGTCGACGAGACCATAATTTATGGTTGTGATACCAAGTGGATGGATGACATGCAGATATCTTGCGGAAGGTGAGGTGCCGACAGACAAATGGGCGGCTCACAAATTAAAGGCGCAGGAATCGCGTTACATTCTGTTTCACGGAGAAGTCTTTAAATGGCGACTGTCCGGGCCACTCCTCGTCTGTGTCGAAGGTGCAAAAGCTCGCCAGATAATGCACAAAGTTCATGGTGGATCTTGCGTTAACCATTCCGGAGGTCGCTCACTCGCTATCAGAATTAAACGACATAGATATTTTTGGCCAACAATGATAAGAGACTGCGAGTTGTTCGCGGCTAAGTGTGAGAAGTGTCAACGTCCTGGTCTCTTCATTCATCAACCTACGGAGTTTTTGACTTCGGTCACTTTGCCATATCCGTTTATGAGGTGGGCGATGGATATCGTCGGACCGCTCCATCCATCTCGGCAGAAACGGTATCTTTTGGTCTTAGTGGACTATTTTTCTAAGTGCATTGAGGCAGAAGCATTTGGGTCAATCAAGGATAAGCATGTCAAAAAATATCATCTGCCGACAGGGCGTGCCTTACAAAATAGTAACAGACAACGGTTCGCAATTTATTTCCAAAAGGTTCGACCTCTTCTGCTACAAGTGGAAAATTAGACTGAGTAAGTTGACACCTCGCTTCCCACAGGGAACGGTCAGGCGGAGGCGTCGAACAAGACACTCATTCAAGGATTGAAGACTCGACTTGATGCTAAAAGTGTCGTTGGGCAGATGAAATCGAGGGTGTTTTATGGTCATATCAAACCACTCCCCGTCGCGCTACGGGTGAGACTCTTTTTGTCCTCATCTACGGAATAGAATGTGTTATTCCTCCTGAGGTCTATTTTCCAGGAGTTTGCCGCCGATTACTTCCGGAACAGGAAGGTCTTAACCATCTCCTCATGCTCGACGAGCTCGACCTCATCAACGAAAGACGTGATCAAGCTCTCATTAAGATGACTAAATATCAAACCGCGGCAGCAAAATATTATAATTCCAAAGTGCGAGTTCGGCGTTTTTACGAGGGAGACCTCGTTCTCCACGAGGTATTTCAAAATACGGCCGAGCCGAATGCCGGTAAACTCGGCGCTCATTGGGAAGGACCTTACCAAATCATGAAGGTGGTTTGTCCGGGCGTCTACGAGATCGCCAATATGCAAGGCGAAATGATCCCGCATTTCTGGAACGCGCGACATTTGAAGAAGTACTTCTGCTAGAAAGTACTAAGTCACTTGACTTGAACTATGGGGCGACTTGATCCCTGCGAAGGGTACGTAGGCAGCTCGTTTTTAGACGGGTTCAGTTACCCCCCTCCTCAAAAGAGAGGGGGGGGGGGGGGGGGGGGGGAATGGATGCATATATTCATATTCTTAAACGGAATGTAACATCGATTTCGCACAGCCGAACCTTTTTTATAATTTTGATCTCGCAAACGACGAAGTCTAAAAAACGACGTCTAGCATGTCAAAAGAAAATACGCTAACGACTTAGTCTAAACACGACATCTATATCGATTCATCATTACTACTGGCCATAGTGACGGACTCTAACACTTCATCGCGAAGTTTACCTATACATCCATAACTGATATTAAAAGCGCGGTATATAAATTTAGAGTTCATTACAGGAGCGGATATATTCACGGGAATATGTCCGTAAACTAGGATGTTCGTCTCGCAAAACCCAGTTATACTTAACACTGGTCAAACTTGACAAATATAATCGGGTCAGAGATTCTGTGGAACTCATCTATACACCAAAATTGGTTTAAAGTAACAAGCTATAACAGGCCTCGCCTACGAGCTATAACGGGCCTCGCCTAATATAGCAAAACTTAAAACGATAAGCAAGTCGTTCGAAATCCAAATCCTAAAGCATTCATTGAAGTTTTGGTTCGACCAATCGAGCAAATAAAATGTCACAAGATGGATACAGCCATCCAGGCATTGAAACACACAATAACAAGTCTTAAAAACTTTAACGAAATAACGAGTCCAAAAAAAACTTCACAAACAATGGATTTAGACGACAAGCTCGCCATTCTTTATTTCTTTCCCTTCATTTGGGGCGAAAAGACCAGCTGAACTCGCCACTTTGCCAGTCGGTTTCTCGGCAATCGGTTCGCCAGTCTTTGGGATCTGTCTAGAAGGAGCCGGCTCGCGCTGAGGATCGGTTGACATAGCTTCTTGGTCAAGAGTAGTAGTCTTGTTTTTCACGACCGATTTGCTGTCATTCTATTCTTCACTAGCAGTTCGCAAACGCATGCCCAAAGCACCATCATTGGATCTAGAAGCTACATTAACACCAACAGACTTAGCGACCAGCTCGATTCGCGGAGACATAGGGATATCCATTACTCTAATAGGGACGACATAGTTCATACCTAGAGTCTTTCTTAGCTGAGCGGCCAGGTCATCAAAAACCTCATAAGCGGAAGACAATTTTTCCTTGGTTTCGCTAAGATCTGTACGTTTTGCCTCATGATCAAAGGGCTCTCCTTCGGTGTTTCCCATGTCGTCAAGAAGCTGCAAGTTCGCCTCCGTTTGGGCGAGGTGTACCATACTTTTCATTGGTTTCTTCATTATTTTCTTAAACAACTCATAGGCACTATCCAGTCGGGATTGGATCTCAGCAGCTGTAGCTCACCTCGCAGAAGATGTAGCCATCTCAAGCTCCTGCTGATGCACCATCTTAAGGGCTGACAATTCTTGCTCCAGGTCGGCAACCTTTTGCTCATCTTTTTTCTTCTCTTGGGATACTCTGTGAAGATGCGTATGAAGGTCGTCAGCATTCTTCTTGTACGAGTCGCGCTCAGCGGCGAGCTCCACCAGCAGCTTAGCAACCCTTGTTTTCTCAACTTCATCTTTTTCTCGAGCCTCGTTGATGAAGACTTGTCTTGACCGAGCGTCAGCGTCATACGCCACAATCATCCTGTTGAAGTGGGCAAAGGCCTGCAAAACAAATGGAAATGTATGAGAAAAGAATTTTAAGCTAAGGATTTATGAGGAATAAGACAATACCTTAATCTGGCGAGACGCGAATTCATTGTAAAAATCGCTTTTCAATAGCATATCTGGGATTGGAAAGCTATCCCTCGGATAGGTGATCTTGGCCATCAAGGCAGCCGCGGTGGATGGATCGCGTAGAGTTCAACAGCAGAGATATCCTTCCCAGTTCGCGGTCCAAGAGAGGCCAACTCACCAGAAGGCACAGTCGGCAAGTCGCGGCACAACTTTTTCACATCGCTGGCTTTGCCTTTGACTTTATCAGCGGCGGAAAGTTTTCTTTTCTGACTCTCCTCTTTTTTCGGATCGATGGGCTCGTCAACAATGATGATTGCTAAAGATTTCGGAACTGAAACGGAATCGCCCTCAGCTCTAGCTGCCACCTCTTCTTTCTTATCAGTACTTGGAGCATGATCTTTCGTAATGCTCCGCTCAGATGTTCCACCAGCGGGAGTAGCAGCCGGACTCGCGACAGTCGAGGCAGTCGGTTTTTTGTTCCTCGCTGCTTTCTTCTTCTTGGTGAGGTCGCGGATTGTAGGAATGTTCGACATAACTTTAAGATCTTCGGATTCGCTTTGATAGTCTTCTTCGTCGGGAAGGGCGGATTCTCGCGCTCTAATAACTCTTTGGAGATGAAAGTGGCAAACCCAATAACACTTCTGAGCTCCAAGTTTCTTGTGGAGATCATCAATCCTAGGGACAGAAGTACCAAGTCTACGGCGAGCTACAAATTACGAAATAAAAGAGTTAAAAAACTAATCAAATCAAAACAAGTGAAACTGACCAGAGGCAGCTCGAAGAAGAAACTTCAAGAATATCTACCGATGGTTCCCCACTTCGCCCTGACCGCGTTCTCATCACCAACAGATATGACAAATATGGGCACATAGAAGAAATATTTTCGCCAATCATGGTCTTTATTTGGGAACTCGTCAATAATCTTATATTGAGGACGATTCGCCAAGTTATATTTATTTTTGCCTTCCGGGCTCTTGTTCTTGCGAAAGTCCAAAAGGTTAACAAAATGACGAACCTCAAAGGGCTCTCCACACTCGGCAGCTCGCGTCAAGAGTCCCACCATTTGACGAATTCCTCATGTATTGATTTGGGCAAGTGCAATGTGATGAATCCACATATATCGAAGTATCACCGCAGGGATTGGAAAGGTGATATAACAATCTCTGAACCAGCATTCATATGCTGTAAACATACCCGTAGGGGGCTCGTCTTCTCGATCATTAAGAGACGGAGGGATCAGTTCGACCTCGTCGGGAATCCCGCATTCAATTCGCAGGACTTTTAGAGAATCATCATCACACCATGAAGAGCCTGGAGGAGGTCGTCTTCGTCACCTCGACTTAGTTTTCTTGATTATGGGTACTCCAGAACCAACCCAGGCTTCGGGCTTTTCTTTTTCTGTGAGGGGGTTGTAATCCCAGTTGCATTCTTCAATTTTTACTTGGGTCGATTGGTTTGAAGGCAGATCAAGAGGTTCGTCTCGCAGACTCGAAATCTCGATAACAAGCCTATTTTCGTTATCGCTAAAAACAATATTAGGTTGCGAAGCGCTGGGCCCTAAGCGATCTTGTTTTAGCAAAGTGTTTTCTGCTACATCACCTCGCGTCGTTGGTGTTGGGTAGTGAAACAAATCGACAAGGGGAGAATTGTGAAAAGATATATCATCTCGACCAGAAGTACTTGTTTCTTCTCCACTTTGGATCGGCTCGCCGCTCGAACTGGCTTCTAAAAGCGGTTCGCTATCACTAGAATACTCCCAGATTGATTTTCTTCCCTCAGGCGGACCGGATTTCGAGGTGAGCCGCATTTTCAAATGGGCCGATGATTTGGGCTTGAAAGATAGTCATATCGGAAGAATTCAAACTTGTGATCCCGCGATTTCATAATAACTCGAAATTTGATCCTACGAGTTGGTGCTTAAATTAACTCGCGACTCCAAGGCTTTGTGTTCTCAAGATCCTTTTTCTCTGTCCCCATGATCTCGCAATTTTTCGAGATTTGATAAAGTCGCGCCCTCGTAACTTCTTCAAATCTGCTCGCCACCTCGCAGTTTTTATAAGACTTCGCGATTTTCAAGGAGACACCTCGCGTTTTTTCATCAATATCTCGTGTTATTCAATCGAATCATCTCGCAAAAATCAATTCGCGACTTCACGTCGCAACCTCGCAGTCAATCTTTCAAATGGGCTCGCGGCCTCGCAGCCTTCCTTCATCAAATGGGCTCGCGACCTCGCAGCTCTACTACATCGAATCAATTCGCGACCTCGCATCTTTACTTCATCAGCTCGCAACCTCGCGACCTTATTCCATCAAGTCAGCTCGCAATTTCACGGCTTCAAATCAATTCGCCGACCATCAACTCGAGCAACTCGCCAAGGCAAGCATAGCAATTTGCATTCGGAATGGCAACTTCGGAACAAACTTCACCAAAATAATATGGCGCTTAAAACATCGACAGTCTAACGGAAAACGATTCTTCTTCTGGACACGCTTACTTCAAACATTTTTATTAATAAAATTGTTGAACTGGGGGGCTAACTGTAAGGGTCCAATCTCCCCTGAGAAGAATCAATTTCCTAAAAACGACTAAGTATACATTGAACCAGTTATTTCGGGAAGTCAAACCAAGAAGTCAAAGTCAAACACAACCCAAAAGTCAAGGCCCATTTAAAGCCCAGCCGACCTAGAAGCTGTGTCAAAAAGGAAAACCAAGAAGACTTAGGAAGTTT
This sequence comes from Draba incana, assembly GCA_963576765.1. NCBI lineage: Eukaryota > Viridiplantae > Streptophyta > Magnoliopsida > Brassicales > Brassicaceae > Draba > Draba incana. The sequence continues at coordinate 5,837,616 of OY755215.1, read as the reverse complement.
TCCTTTTTCCTATTTGGGCTTGGTCCAACCGACTTTGTACACTATAAATATACTTGTACATCCTCATAAGAAGGGGAATAAAAAATCTTTACTGAAAACTAATACAGCTTTCCAGCTAATAAGAAAACCCTAATTCATAATCTGTCTTTGTGTTTGAAACCCTAGAAACTCTTCTTCAAGAATCTTCACAAATTCAATTGTGTGAATTTCCAGCTCACACATAGTGTAATAATGATTTATGTTTAAAATTATTGGTATTATAATGATGGATGTCTTAAAACTTAAGACATTTCGGTAAGAAATGTCTATGGAGAGACAATTTAGAAATTTTGTCATAGTTTTTAAGACCTTCATCATTATAATGCTAATATTTTTAGACATCAATATTATTACACTCATATTTTTATTTAAACATTATTTTTATTGTGGGAAGATCTCATGGAGAGTGCGACCATCAAGGATGGTCTAATGGAGGTGCTCTTAACCGTTATCTTTCGTTGTGTAAAAGTATAGATCCAATGCTTATTGAAAGAGAACAAAAGTAATGATTGCTAGCTATGACACACTAATAGTGACATTTTTTTTTGTGACCATAATTGGCCGGCCCATTAGCCTAATTCCTACATCAAGCTGAAGGATTCGATCCCGTGGGTGATGATGCCTGCTCTCAGTGAATTTACCTTCTTCCACTAAACTAAGGTTAATTCACAATAGTGACATTTTTGCGATTGTCCTTTTTTGATATCCCTTTTCAAAACACCTTTGTTTGAAACATTTCTAAAATACGTCTGGAGCTACTAAATATTTACAGTTTTTTTTTTAATTCTTTTTCTTTGTATATTTGATAGTTAGGAACCATTTATCATCTCTTTTTGGAAAGGGTCGGTCTTGCACAATAGTTATTTCAACTGTGCTTCGTCACTGAAAAATCAAACCATTAGTTAGAATGCAAATAACAAATTGAGAAATTTCTTAATATACCACATTTTGAAGTTTTTTTTCCAAACATACCACCAATTTTTAAAAGCTCCATAGATACCACTATTTCAAAAAACTTTCAAAAGTTCCAAAAATACCACTAACATAAAAATTGATTTTTAAAGGGTTTAGAATTTAAATTTTTGGGTTTGAGTTAGCTATTGTACAATTAGGGTATAGTTTTAAGGGGTATGATGTAGGTTTAGTGTTTAGGGTTTAGTTTTGACCATTTAAAACTAATTTAATTTTGTGGTATTTTTGAAACATTTGAAAAAGTGGTATTTTTGAAACTTTTAAAAATTGATGGTATGGTTAGAAAGAAAACTTAAAAAAATGGTATCTATGAGAATTGCCTAACAGATTCCTATCACCTCCAATCAACATAGGAGATGACAATAATATGATTAACTTTCGCTCTATAACTAGTTGATAAGTTTGCTAAAAGTACATTCTCAATCATAAAATAGAAATTCTGTAATAACAAATGCCACACAAATTTACCATGGCCAAATCCTTTTTAGACATTATACAATTACGATATTTAATTTTGGGTTGAAGCCTTACAAAAATTAAGTACCAAACCACCGTCTCACTCGCACTGGGAGGCCAATCATCAAACTCTATCGAAATAAGTTTTACATATACGTTCTTTTTTTTGTTTTTTCCAAACTTTTCATTACATACACGTTTGAAACAAACGATAACAACGATTCATAATTTGGCATAGTTACACTGAACTTCGGACACAGATAAATATTACTTTCTTTTTTGTTAAGTGACATACACATAGAAAATATTTACAAACAAAATTCGTCTAAGAATAATTATTACACACAGACACACATATATTTGTAATAAATATAAAATTATTTGTTTATATAGCGACGTTATCGTAGAATGCAAATCCTTACATTTTATTTGTGATGTTATTCAACGGTCCATGCTTGACGCTACAAACGGCGGCGTTTTGCTGTTTGATCTTCCTTCCTCTATGTTCCCTTGCCATCCTTTCCAAAGTAATTAAAAATACTTTATATAATTATTGGTACATTAATTTATACTAATTTTTGCTTTTCAATTTTGAACTCTTGAGTATAGTATATGTTCGATCGATAAATTACTACTTTAATTTAGTTTAGATAAGATGTCTTCTTACATATCTCCCTTAATTCATTGTTTATAGTGAAATAATTGCAATGATGACAACAACTAAAAAAATACACTTAAAACGATCACCAGTAGTGAAAAAGAAAGAGGAATGAGAGATTGGTTACCTAGAGAGGGATCAAGACCACGATACTTGAGTTCGCGGTGTTCTTGAGAAATAGCACATGGGCAGCAGAAGAAGTGAATGGCGCCATCGGCGCAAGGCTCCTCGGGCAAGGAATATTGGTTTCTCAATTTGGCTCTGTATTTTGAAGCATAGTACCATCCACAACCAATGTGAGACATTGCCACCACCATTAATCCAGCTAGTCCTTGACCTTTTTATTTCATATATCCATTAATTAATCAACTTGATAATACGAGTATACACATATATTTCACATGTGTTATGTGAACATACAAGTCATTATGATATTACTATGTGAATTTCTTAACATGTCCTTTCAATATGATATATCTAATAATCCTTTTATATTTTTTCTACTTCAGATTGGAACGTTGAATCTCCAGTCTCCAAAACTTCAGCTATATACAATTTTCCATTCTACTCTTTAATCATGATACATATACAAGTAAAAATATAGTATATTTATCTCGTTTTTTAATCAGATCGAGTACTATCAGCGATGAAAGAGTTATCAATGTGATACAATATCGACCTATAAGATAACATTATTACTATATATTTTGACAAAAAATTATTCAGCCTCATTTTGGAAAATTCACTAAAATGGTATCTTTTGTTTGATAAAAAAAAAGTATTTATTTTTGACAGCCAAACATTTGTTCTCAATTGAATAGTAGTAAATTAGAATGGAACGTACGTGTTTCTCCTTTGTCAAGTATCTCGACGATCCTCCCAAATACAATGCAAGGACAAAACCATGTAAAGCAACCTTCATACAAATTTAAAAGTAAAACCAATAAATATATAGTTACGACTTAAACGGAATACTTTCTTAAAACTTGTATAAGAAATAGCTACAAAGTAAATTGATATACTTACAAGTAGAGATATCTTCGGATAAACAATCGTATAAACCGGTCGTCCATTGCCCTTCCATTACTTTCCTCTCATCTTTTCCTTCATGCGCAGACATTTTCTTCGTACTAGAAAGGGCTTATTGAAAATGGTGTCCTATATCATTTGTTGTAGCTTTTCACTATATATATAGATCCTTGATTTAAATTATTTTATTTGGTCGGTCTCCATTTTGAATATTGACTACACATTATATACATATTCTCTTGCTGATCACAAGAAAACAAATACTGTTGACAGTGCAAACGTCGTGGTCGCTTGTTCTAAAGGAGAAGACCGTTCTTTCCTAATGATTCACAAATCTTGAGTAATGGATCCTGATTTGATGATAATTTTAATTCTTGTTCAATTCTTTTGGTTGAGTTATCTGTCAAACAAACTCGAGCTTATATATAAACTTTCATTTTTTTAAACGGTCTTACCGATTTTTCTTATCTCTTCAAACATTTCATATATTTATTTGGACATTGCTTCGTCACTGTTTATGGTATATTTGGACATTGTTATATAAAGTCACTCGTATTTCCTATGTACTTTTTTGTAGTTCAATCTAACTGTTTTTTCATATCAATGTGAAAAATGAATTGCTCTGGATTTTTACAAAAAGCAAAAAATGATTTCTGATCTGCTCTGAGACGAGAAAATAGTTAGTGGCATTAGTGATGCAAGGATGTAACTTAACAAAACAAAAAAACGTTCAAACGATAACAAAAGACCAAACAATAACAAACTCTTTAATTAATAAACTCTTTTCAAACGTTAATATATATATTTGAAATTTCAACGTTCAAACGATAACAATCTCTTTAATTAACAAAAAAAAAAAAAAAAAACGTTCAAACGATAACAAAAGACCAAGTACAAACTCACAATTCACGCCGAAATTTCGGTGTAAAGTTACATAAGTAATACTTAAAGTATATGGTTATTTTATCCAGAAGATAATGCTTAATTAATGTAAATGATCTGATTGGGACGATAAAAAAGTCAAATTATATGTCAATATCTATGAAATTACCAAGCTGGATCATCTATCTGGGCACAAAATGCGACCAAGTTTGGAAGTTTCGTGCATAATGTATCTACCTTCAGTATTTTTTTGTCACGTAAATCTACGAAACTGCATATATTCAATAATTTTATTTTTATTTTAATCTTTCTCTTTATTCAATATTTTTATTTCCATGTTAAATTTACCTTCCATCTGAATTTTGATTTTTTAACGGAATCAATTTATATCGATCATGCTTTTAGTGTTGAATTGTTGGGTTTAGCCTTGTTTTTACCAACCAATCACGTTGCCCAAACACAAGAGAACTTGCTTACAAATAAAATTTAAAGGCCGAGAAATTAAAGACCACCCAAAACTGGAAAACTTGACGTGATCAGCTCACTGATTTTATCTCGAAAAAGCCTCGCTAATACTAACAAGTTATCCTCTTCTCGAGGATGATGTCCACAGTAAAGCTTCCATCTTCGAGTGTATAAATGCGACAAACACCATTGTTGACATCTCACATCTAGCATCGAGGAGCATTGTAGCATCCACACACTAACATATTGTGATAAGAGTTGTGATATGGCGTATCCTAATCGAACTAAAAGGAGGAACAAAAGTATGAGATTTGGGGGAAAATATGAACGGAAATTGAGAAAATTTGTTGATGAGAGTAAACCACTTTTCACTTCATTAGAGCATGTCTAAGAGATACCTTATAACTTCAAATATAAGGTTCTATGCTCTCCAAGAGATATTTTAAACTCTAAAATATAAGGTATCGAATAATGTGATACTTTATATACATTGAGGTTTCTGTAACACCCTTATCCCAAGCCCCAAAAATCAATTGGATTTAGCCCGGTCCATTAAGCAAAGTAGGCTCGGTTTATCTTTAAAAGGCCAAAGACGAAAAAGTAAAAATCTATTAAAGTGAGTTAAAGGAGATGAGCCGCAGACGTTATCTTAAGTCCAGAGAAAAAGCCCGAAAGGAAAATCCCATGAGGAGGAAACCCAGAGAAGTCGCCGTCGTCGGCTGAAAAGGAGGAAAAGATAAACGGACGAGCAAACCGAATTAGATTCGAGTGAAACTTTGTGGTTAAGTTCTTCACTCTCTGATCTAGTTATAGAAGAAATAATTTCTTCATTCGGATTTGTGGTTTATGAGTTGTGTCTGCTTTCCCGAGACCTATCTGTTGAGATCCGATTAGCGACCAATCTTCTTGAGAAGGGTTTTGCCGACGATCCAGAAGGATCCAGGAGAGAATTTACATATCACCAGAAAGCTCTTTCTGTCTAGTTTCTAGAACTGTTTTCCGATTCAGAATCCGATATCCGTAGCTCTGTCTGTCGCGTTTCCAGTGTTGTGTGTTCAAGGAAACTTTCAAACCCTGGTGGTTCGGTTTGGGTAAACCGACTGGTTCGGTTCGGGTTAACCGGTTGGTTCGGTTTAGGAAAACCGACTTTCCCAAAGTAGGAAGTTTCCTAAAATGAAAACTTTCTGAACAAGGAAAGTTTCCTGGAATGGAAAGGTTAGTCGGAACCTAACTCCATTTCGTGCTTGTGCAGATTCATAGCCGCTCTTCTGTTCTTTGCTTCTCTCTTCTATAAGGCTAAGGTGAGGTGGTGATATGTGGATACATAGCATTCGTAAACCTTCTTCTATATGCTTATATTAGGTTGTAGAGTAGCTATATAATGTGATGGTTTGTTTGACAGCTAGGTTGTTAAAGAAATGATTGGTATGAATGATGTTATGCTTTACATGATTGTGTGCTATGTTAAGTTGACCTGTCATGGGATAGGCGTACGAACAAGGTGTCATATGACTTGTAGTATATAATGTATATCTATTGGGTATCTGATCCAACGCTATCTATTGGGTGTCTAATCCAACGCTATTGTTATTAAGTGTCTGATCCCACGCTTATATATTGTTATGCTATGTTGTGATGTGCTAAGCGAGTACGCTATTGGGCAAGTAGCTCTGCTAGTGTTGCTGGTATGAGTTGTTTATGCTACACTATTGTATATCTATTTCTTGACTTGGTATGTGTATATACCGGTTCGTTTGTGTGTGATATGTGTCATGTGGGCAGAGATGATCCTCCCTCACTGAGTAACTTGTTACTCACCCCTCATTATCCTTTTTCTCAGGTAATAAGTAGGAGCTTGGACTTGGAGCCGGTGGGGTGCTTATTTGGGGAACGTCACGTTTTCGCTTTATTTCAGACTTCGCTGTTTTTAAGATGCGACTTTGAATTCCATTGGTTCCGGTTTATTATTTCTTTATGACTATTCGTTTACCGCATTTAATAAAAGCATTTCATGCTTATTCGATTATTTAAACGCACATTTATAGTTTGCTCAATAATGTTCCTACCCGGCCCAGTGGCCCGGGATAAGGATGTTTACAGTTTTTTTTTTGGGATGTTACAGTTTCACTATTCAAAACCTTATATTTAAATTATCATGTTTTTATTTGCATTTGAGATCCTACAATTATATAGATCACAAATAATCTGAATATATATATATATATATATATATATATATATATATTCATTTTGGTTCTTATTGGAAGAAAGAGTTATTGCATGATATAATGATAGTGTGCATTATAATACATATCATGATGATTGAGGATCACCGTGATATCAACGCATCGATTAGAGATGCAAGACCACCGTCAGAGGCAACAATTAAATTGACAACAAATGAAAATATCCGCTTTCAACACCTTTTAGCTAGTAATCAACATATTAAAAATAAAGAATCTCATTTATCACTTCGAAATGGTTTGGTTGGGTATGGGAGCATTACGGAACTAACTTTGTTGAATAATATGGTATTTTCTATGTAATTTATGGTTTAGTTTGTTTATTTTTATTATTTATTTAAATGTACTTTTATATTGTAATATAGCATATTATTGATTAATATTGCTTGTATGTTTTATAGTCATTTATACATTTTTAGGATATTAACGAATTATATGAATTATAATCAGTTATAAAGACTATAATGAAAGCAACATTTTTAAAAAGTTCAATAGAAATTATAGAGAAACAATTACCTTATTTATAAGGTTTCCCATACCTTATATATATATATATATATATATAGAGTATCTCTTCGAGATTATCTTGTAATCTGATAATCGTTTACAAAGAACAAACAATCCTATATAGAGAATAAAACGATCATGTAATTATATTACATATTAAAACAACTCCTATCCTAAGCCCAAACCTACTTATAAGTACTACCGGGTTGTATCAGAGACCCTAGTTAAAATACTTACATAGAACTAGAAAAAGAAAAGGGGAAGAACACATCTCTAGTAGTTTTACTATTCAATACCTTCTAATTTAAGGTATAAGTCAACGTGGGTCATGGCCAAGCACTGTCTCCATCTGCACACCCACATCTCTTAACCGGAGATAAAATTCTCCTGCCGCTCTTATTAGCTTGATCGCTTGTCGTGGATTCATAATCTCCACCACTTTCCCCACCGTCCAACACCGGAGCTGATCAGCGTTTTTCATCACCACCTTCATCTCCGACTTCAAAACCTCCATCGCCTCCTCCATGTTCAACTGCTCTACATCGGAAAACCCTACTACTCCAACACGCCTCGTTGGAACCATAAGCGGCGGGTCCGCCACGCTCTGCTGAAGTAGCGCAAACTGTCCCATCAAAGCTCTCTCTTTCCTTTTATTCTCCGACCGGATGCTCTCCAGCTGATTTTCCTGGTCCCTCGTGAGGTCGTTTATGGAGTTGGTGATGAGTTTGAAAACAATACCTGGCTTGAAACCTCCGATCCAAAAGATGAGTTTCTCGTATGAGCTAAGCCATGGCGGGGAGAAGAAATTGTATATATCGTCTCCAGCCATGGATATGGCGGCTGATTTCTCGTTGTAGTATTGGAGACAGTGAGAAAGAAAAAATTTCACTAGAGATTTTTCTTCTTCTTGAGTTATACTGGTGGTTTCATCAGTAAGGTATGCAAGGTGTTGAACGAATAGCCTGTGACGGACAAGCCAGCGGTTGAAGAAGTTCGTGAAGGTTTCAGAACTGGTCATGATTGGCATGACTCATGATGTATATAGGCGAGGTATGCATGTGTTCACTATTTATATATGATAATGACAGCATGTAGTTTTTGTTTTTGCTAAAATTTGATGGTTGAAAATTGGTGAAGTGTTTCTTATTACACGACACCATGTAGTTAGATAAAAGTTGTAACTTACCAAAACAACAAAATAAATGTTCTTATCTTTTCACAAATCCATTTCAGTCAAAAAAGTAGTATTTTTTCGAAAAACAAAAGGAAAACGGTCATTTTAATACTAACATTTCCGTTTTGCGCCAAAATAAATACCACTTTAACCATGAGTCGAATAAAACAACAACTTGAGTTGACTGAGCCAAACGAGATATGAAATTAGTCAACTGTAATGACCGTTTAAGAAAAGTTAACCGCCGTTTGCTGCAACCGTTAGGTCTCAAAACGACGTCGTTTTTAGACTAAGAAAATGGCCATTTTAATATCAAACTCTCCGTTTTGCGCCAAAAAAATACCAACTTCTTAATGAGTCATAAAATAGACAAACTTATGTTGACTCGGCCAAATTAGGTATAAAATTAGTCAACTTTAGAACAAATCTCATGTCTACAGATATGGAGAGACAAGACCTTGTTAGGGCACGAGATCCCTGGAAACCGTAGCCTGAGTCTAAAGACATGTTAGGGCACGAGATCCCTGGAAACCGTAGCCTGAGTCTCGAGACCTAGCAGGATACGAGATCTTTAGAAACCGCAGCTTGAGTCCATAAACCTCGGAGGACATGAGATCTATATTGACACATCCAAATTAGTGTCCTCAAGTGCGAGAGTCTCAAGCTTTTGGGAGAGTTTGATGATTTAAAGATCGGTGTAGGAGTCGTAACTCGCACAATTAGATTTGTAAGAGTTTTTAGAGGAAATGTGAGTTTCTAGGTTAAACCTCAATGCACAAAAGTAGAAAAGATTTGTATATTGCTTATTTCACACATATAGCATGCAACGACATCACGACACCAGAATAATTAGACAAAGATTTTGTGCCTTAACATGTCTCAGGCTCATGCTACCGTTTACAGGGATTTCGTGCCGTAACAAAGCTATGGACTCGGGCTACGACCTCACAAGGTCTTGTCTCTCCATATCTGTAGACATAAGATCCGTTCTAAAGTTGACTAATTTTTATACCTAATTTGGCCGAGTCAACATAAGTTTGTATATTTTATGACTCAGTAAGAAGTTGGTATTTTTTTGGCGCAAAACAGAGAGTTCGGTATTAAAATGGCCATTTTTTTAGTCTAAAAACGACGTTGTTTTGAGACCTAACGGTTGCAGCAAACGGCGGTTAACTTTTTTTAAACGGTTGTTACAGTTGACTAATTTCATATCTCGTTTGGCTCAGTCAACTCAAGTTCGTGTTTTATTCGACTCATGGTTAAGGTGGTATTTATTTTGGCGCAAAACGGAAAGGTCAGTATTAAAATGACCGTTTTCCCGAAAAACAATGTGGAATCTCTCTAACAATTTTTTTTTTGCTAAGAAAACAAATTAGGGTCACAAGGTAGCTTTCTCTAACAAATAGTTTCCGTTATTTTTATGTTTTTATTATTTTGTTTTATAAATTTGGATGAGTTGATTCAGACAAGTTAACGTAGCTCTACAGAATGCCATGAAAATTTATAATCTTATCCCAAAAGTGAATTTTGCAGGTCCTAATCAATTGTTATAGGTTAAGAGTTAACTGTTTGTTCTGTTAGTTGGGATAATATCGAGTTTTATTCATCGCAGTTATACATTGATAAACAAGCGTTTTAAGTTTATTTTAACTCTGGAATTAGTCTGATATCGATCTATTAGGTGTCTCAAAATCAATGCAATTTGGATTCGAAGATCACAAAATAAGATATAAACTGTCCCGCCATTTGACAGAATAAGGTAGTAAGTTCTAGACAATAGTCTATCGCAGCCGATAATTATTGTAGTCTTAAGACTCTCAACCATGCGTTGAACGGATTAAGAATAATACTTACTAACAAAAAAACACTAGTAAGTTAAAAATAATAATAATATCAACATGAACTTCTTAATTCTTTTAATGGAATTTCTGGTTTTGGGATGGTTATTTTTACTTCAAGACTATTGTTCACCAATATGATGTAGGCTAATATGATATAGTTACTATATAACAGATTATAATTTTAATATATAGAATTAAAAAGTAAACTTTTCTTTTTGTCAACCAAACATATACATCAGAAGATGCCTCCTGGATCAGTTGTCCAAGTCGGAGGAGAAGAGTTTACAAATGAAAATGCAATAGCATGAGAGCGCGCAGAGCGGGCTAGACAATCCGCCTGTAGGTTGTTCGCACGCGCAATCTTCGATACAGTGAAGTGGGTAGGGAAGCTGTCAAACTCTGAATCCTACTAAAAGAAGCAAAAAAGCTAGTCAATCGTCTTGATGTTTTATAATATCGACCAGGTTAGAGATGCCAGTCTCATAATGCTGGCACTCCAGTCCTCGCTCCTACAAACAAGATATCGCCCAAAGAAGCGCCTCCATTTCTGAATGGAGTGGTGATCTTCGATGGAGCAAACCTCGCACCCCTAATAGCACATATCCACCCCACTCCAGAGGTTGGATCAGTTTTCTTCCAGGAACCATCCACTCGACATCTACGTTGAATAGATGTAATGTCGACAATTGGAATAATGACCTCCATATCCGTTACCCTTATATCCTTAGACTGAGCAGCCGTCCATCCCCGATATTCCTTATCTACCGTGTTAATTATGTCCTTTGGTTCGGGTTCCACTCCCTGAAAACATTTTTTATTCATCGACTTCCAAATATATCATAATATCCAGGGAAACATATTTTGGCCACCATAATGATATCCCTCTCTTTTAGCCTCCAAAAAAGATGGTCCGTATTAGCATAGATAGATGACATTTGCAGATTGGTCATTTCCTGAGGGGATAGGAATAAAGCCCAAATTTGTCTAGCTATGTTGCATTCAAAAAAGGAAAGGTTAACTGTTTCCTCTTCTAGTCCACACCGCATACACACTGTAGGACAATTAATCCCTCTTTTGTTAATATGATTTTATTCAAATATGAAATTAAAATATATAATATTTGTTTAGGTATAAAATATAAGTATATGGAAATGAAGGGATCACTTCGTAAATAAAAAAGTATTACTCTAAAAATAGAGGAATGAATAGTGTTACTCCAAATATAGAGATATACTTCATTTCTCTATTTTTAGAGTGAGTTATAGAGTACCATTGGAGATAGTTTTACTTTAAAATAGAGTTAAAAGAAAAATAGAATACTATTGAAGATGCTCTAAAGCAGAACGGACGGACTGCAACTACTAGTATGTACTAGTAGTCAACTATTATATATAGGATAATAAAAATGAGGCGTTTTTATAAACTATGTTCATAAAAAACAAACCAAGTCTGACGATCTTAAGAAAATAGAGTAGGTGGAGAAGAATCAGAAACGCATATTCTTTTCTTCTTCCGGAATGCAAACGTTCTTTTAATATAAAACTTTACACTTGTGTGTTTTTTCATGTAGAAAACAACAAATAATAATTCATACAAGCGCATGCACTCGTAGTCATTAAGAAACAAAAGACACTGAATGTAAAGTGAACTTGGAAACATTGTATGTAAAATAATCAAACACATCAAGTTAAAATGATTTTTATAAATCATATTGTCATTCAAACAACTCTTTTAATGAATGAATTGCTAAAACAAACTCATATAAGCCGATGATGAAAATAAACTATCTTAAAATCAGCTACATAAACAAATGAAAGTCCAAACGCTTCAAAGCTAGGGTTTCTGCTATTCTCAGAATTTCAAGTTCCTAATCACTTTTTATTGGTACCAAACACTTCAACGCTAAGTTTTTGACAAAGTACCGATTGAATTTGCTTCCATGTTTTTTATCCTCTCTTTGCCATGGACCAATATCTTTAGGTAATTGAATTCGTTAACTCATGTTTTAACCTATTCATTCCATTTCATTTAATGAATATTTATAATTTAGCAACAACAAAAAACACGTAAGGCATTCTAAACTCGAGTCAGGCAGTGTGGTAGGCTTTCGGGTCCCAGTAGTCCACAATGTAGCACTTCGGTGCGTTCCCCGGGGCTGACCGGATCAGCCGATAGGGTATATCAAAAAAAAAAAAAAATATATATATATATATATATATATATATAATTCCATATAAACAATCTAAGAATCGGAAAACGTTTCCTGTTAATATGGCGAAGACTATATTATTTGGTTCTTTGAAATGAACATATATAAGCAACTTTTATTTTTAGTAAGAATTGTTTTTAGTTCCAATTTCATTTACAGTTATCCTATGGAAAAATCCTATAAACGAGAATTCGAGAAGCGTAAACAACAAAATAAAAGTAGCGTCAACATGGGTTTCACAATTGTATATGCATGAATCCTCCCTTAAAGAGACTATGGAGTTTCTTGTTCATGACATGATTTGAGAAATATTGAGTTCTCTTGTTATTTTCATTTTATTTTTGTGTGGAGTTCTCCTGTTATTTTCATTCTTGGTCTTGACTACATGATGATTGCCAACGAGAATCTACGAGACATGTTTTCCAAGGTAAGTTCTCTATCTTCCCAGTTACCTTTTCCTCTAATTTAAAATTTTGTTACAGTTAGAGGCAGAGGCGGATGCAAAGAGGTGACTATGGGTGCATGTGCACCCACAAATTATTTTATTTTTTTGTTATTTGGTAAGGTAAAATGAAAACATAATCACTAAACAATTTAAGTTTTGTTAAGTTGTAAGCCAAAATCCACCCACAAATTAATCAATTTATATTGTGCATCCACTTTAAATTTATTTCTAGATCCGCCCATGGTTAGAGGCATTGTGATTGTGAGAAGATGTGGTATGAATTCTAAGCCTACGTAGTACACGTACATTTGTTTTTTTCTCTCCAAAATATTTCTCTATATTTTTTTTTTTTTTTTCCCCTCTTAAAGTATTTTTTCTTTCGTAGTGAGAGAGAGACGTTTTTTAAATGGGAGAGAGATGAATTTGTGAGTGAAATGATAAGAGGGTGAAGCGTATTTATAGCCAAAAGAATTTGCCACTACTTTGTGACGCCAACAAAAGCGTCACAAATTTGTGACGTTTTAGCCACTACTTTGTTACTACCTTTAGAGAAAAATTCTCAGTTTGGTAGACTCAATATTTAACCACGTTTTTTTTTTCTTTATTTCTTACCGATATAAAATACTATTTGTTTTCTTCTGCCGACATGTGATTTGCCACGCTATTGTGACTCCAGCGGTGGCGTCGCAAAACTGTGACTCCGTTTTTGGTAACAAATGCGTCACAAATTTGTGACGACAATTTTCGTTGTTCAGTCGTCGCGAATTAGTGACTGATATGTGACGACGCCGAAACCTGAGTATAGTTGTCGCAAAGTAGTCACTAATAAGTGACATCCTTGCGACGATAATTTTGCGTCGCAGTTTTGCGACGCCATTGCGACGTTTGTATACCGCGTCGCAAATGAGTCACAAATTCATCTCAAAGTAGTGGCAAATATTAGTGACGGATTTTGCTGTCACAAACTGCAGTCACTTATGGACTGTTTTCTTGTAGTGTTATATCTTCCTGAGTTTATTCTTTTTTCTTTTTTTGTTTGTTAAAGAAGTTACCTTATTACCTCATTCAGTTACAATGATTGTCAAATATAATTTGAATGATTATTTATCTATAGATTTCATGATTTTGTTTTCATAATTTAATCCAAATCTTGCTTTTTCGCGATACATGAGTTCTTTTTTTAAAAAAGTTTAAGGGGAGTAGTATTTTTTTATGCATATTTCTGATCATGGCCTTGGTGAGGTTCTTTCCTAACTTTTTTTGTCTTGCCTGATTAAACAATTAATGTATATGTGTGGTCTAAGATTAAAAATATCCAAATGAAATGAAAGTGGCAATGTTAACAACGAACTTATTAATTTCCCTCTACAAAATATTAGCCTCTAATTAAACAGGCCAAAAGTAGCAGCTTTAATACAGTAGACCAAATATATAAAGAATATTACTGTGACAAGAAACAATATATGCTAAAAAAAACCGTGACATATCTTTGTTTTTTGTTTTATTTTTTAAGAAAGGCCGTGACGTATCCGGAATTTCCTTTTAGCACTAAATCATGAGAAATTTTGAGTTATGCCATTTTTCTCATGTTACTATTTGAAAATCATTGCACCTTTGCCATTATTTTCTGATTTTTTTTTCTCATCCAAATTTCGTTTTTTTCTTTATCTCTTTCTACAGATCGCCATCATGAGATCGGATTTTACTGTCACTAAATCCATTCTCGTCATCCCTAAATTCACTATCTCTGATCTCTGTCGAAATTTCCGCTAAGAAGATTTGAGAAGGCGTTGTTGTTGACCAAGAACGTGGATCTGAGATTAGATCGAGCAGATTTAGGAAAAGAAGAAGAAGAAGAAGAAGAAGATCTCAAAGCAAATTCAAACACAAACGACAGTAAATTATCGGGTTCGGGTTAACTATTATGCATTTAGGATATAGATTTTGGAGAAGGGGAAGGAAGTAGAGTTTTGCCTTTACATTATAAAACTGTTAAAAAAAAATAATGCTTTTAAAAGGTTTAGTAAAACTGTTAAAAAAACATTATAAAACTATTTTAAAACCGTATAAAACTGTTTATGATGTTTTTGAAAAGATTTATAAGGTTTTTTTTTAAAAGTTTTATAAGGTTTTTAAACAATCTTATAAAATCTTATAAATCTTTTAAAAACATTATAAAAATCTTATAAACCTTTTGAAAACCTTATAAATTATTAAACTGTTTAGTTTTTAATGGCACGTACAAAAGTCTTATAAAACTGTTTAAAAACTATATAAAAACGGAAAACCCCTAAAAAAAGCCAAAATCCAAATTTGACCAAAAAAACAACCAAAACCCAGATCTGACAAAAAAAAAAATCAAAACTCAGATCTGAACAAAAACCGAATCAAAAGCTCAAATTTGTAACCAAAATCGAATAAAAAGCTTAGATTCGTAACCAAAATCCAATCAAAAACTCAAATTTGCAACCAAAATCGAATCTAAGAAAACAAAATTCATAGAGTAACTTCTTCAATTATTTTAAAATTTACAGAGATTTACGTTGACGAGAAAAAGAAGGAAAAGTCAATTGTTTTTTTTAATGTTAGTGAACAGTGGCACGCTCGTAATGAATCTGTGAACAGTGGCATATTTGATTAAAATTTTGCCAAGTGCGACATATTTGCAATTACCCCCCACCCCACCCCCAAATCATTGTTTTATTACTAGTTCTTATTTTATTTTATTACTAACAAAAAATTTCTACCTATTTTATCCTCAAATTATTTTTTTAATTAAAATTATATTTACGATAATGCTATTATAATAATTGTTATCAAAAAAAAAAAACAAAAATTTACATTTTTGCCATTTAACAAACTTAACATAGATTTCACATGAATCAATAGATTTATTTTCTGACAGATTTTTCTTTCAGCCACAAATTTACTTAAGAATTAGAGATTTATAAGTGTCTCACCGATTTATTTAACATACCTTTTTCTTTTTGGCCGTAGATTTACTTAATTTTGACAAATTTAAATAGTTTTCAATAGAATTATTTTCTTTTGACCACAAGTTTACTTTATTTTGAGAGATTTAATTAGTTTCTCACAAACCGGTTTCTATTTAGCCACAATTGTTTTTTAATTTGACAGACTTAATTAGCTTTCAATATATTTATTTCTCTTTGGCAACAAATTTACTTTATTTTGATAGATTTAACTAGTTTATCACAAATTTATTTATTTTTGTCACATATTTATTAGTATTCGATAGATTTTTCTCCTTTTGCCACATATATACATTGATAGATTTGTATTCTATTGACCATAAATTTATTTCCATTTGGTCATAGACTAATTTATATATATTAACCTAACTATACCGATTTGGTTTAAACCGAATCGAATCATACATTTTAACCAAACCAAACTGTTTAAACCTAAACAAGCCGGAGATTCAGTTAAAAAAAAAAAACAAAAATTAGGGTTAT
This sequence comes from Draba incana, assembly GCA_963576765.1. NCBI lineage: Eukaryota > Viridiplantae > Streptophyta > Magnoliopsida > Brassicales > Brassicaceae > Draba > Draba incana. The sequence continues at coordinate 5,821,220 of OY755215.1, read as the reverse complement.
AATTCAACCTCAATACGTTAGCTTCGTCTCTTCCTCTTTTGCATCTTCTTCCTCTTTTTGTTAGATCACGTTCGTTTTATTCTTCAATCCTTTTTTTAACAAGAGCATGACATTCATTAATTTGATATATGGAGGATTAATTTTTAAGATTTAACAGATCAAGAAGAATTATTTTGGTGGTAATAGTGGCTGATGAAATTAGAATTTTGTCGAGAGTTAAAAAAAATTTGTCGAGAAGAAAAGAAGAAGATTATTAGAAGGCTTTTAATTTACTTTTAGTTGACTTTTAACTTTGAATTTTTAATTTAGTAATTTGTTTTAATTTTTGAGTAATAAAATGGAATGGCATTTATGTTATTAAATTAAAATTTGATGGTTTAACTGACTTTTTACGTATTTTTTTATCAAGTATTTTTGAATATATAGGTGTTTAGTCTAGTAATATATCAATACATTAGTGCCAATCTAAGTAATTTCTCTTTTTTGAACATCGAAAAAAGATTTAGTATCTTATTATATAAAGGAGAGTTCTCATAATTGTAACTCACGAGATCGCGACACGTGTTAAGTAGTCGTTTAGATTGTGACACATGTCAATTATTTAAATATGTAAATTTTCCAATACCAAAATTGTTAGTTACTCAAAAAGGAAGAAATTAAAATGGAAAATAAACAATATATAAAAAAGAGTTCTTATAATTGTAACTCACGAGATCGCGACACGTATTAAATAGTCGTTTAGATTGTGACACATGTCAATTATTTAAATATGTAAATTTTCCAATACCAAAATTGTTTGTTACTCAAAAAGGAAGAAATTAAAATGGAAAATAAACAATATATAAAGGAGAGTTCTTATAATTGTAACTTACGAGATCGCGACACGTGTTAAGTAGTCGTTTAGATTGTGATATATGTCGATTATTTAAATATGTAAATATTCCAATACCAAAATTGTTAGTTACTCAAAAAGAAAGAAATTAAAATGGAAAATAAACAAGCATAAAATAAAGATAAAGAAAATTTGGTTAGTGGTATGTTTAGTTTACGAAATCTATACTATATAAAAATTGATGCTATAGCGCTCTAAAGGCGTCCACATAGGATTTTAGAAACGTCATTATATTGGTCCACGTCATTAGTTAACTTTTTCTTAATTAACATTTAATTGTTTATGTAATTTATTATCTTTCCTTATTTCCAAAAAAACTTGATAATTACCAATCGTTAATTAACTTTTTCCTAATTTATATTTAATTGTTTATTTAATTTATTATTCTCCATCTTTTACAAAAAAAAGAACTTGATAATTACAAATACTCCTTTTAATTTTGACTCTTTTATAAATCTATATGTCCTTTTCCTTACTAATCTATATGTCATTTTACTTAAAAAAAAGAATAAGTTCCTATATATGAAAAAAGGAAATTCAAAAATTTCCATTACTATTGCAAAAAGGAAACTGAGAGCAATATATATATATATATATATATATATATATATATATATATATATATATATATATCTATAAGGTCGGCGACTATTGATGCATACTAAAATCCTTATGCAATAATGTTCAATTTGTAACCTTATATACCTTTATGGTTACGTCATGGTCCCTCCGTTTCCTCTATGAATTTATTATCACATCTCCTAACTACGATGAAATCTTATTTAGAATGGGTAACCTACTTCTTGATATCAACCTCAAATATTATATTTTTTGTTGTATTCATGTCGCATGTTCTTTATGAAAATATGGTATGAATCTAGATTCCTTATGAAATTCTTCATCCATGGTGTTTACTCTATGATATGTGTGTTGTATTTTTAGATGTCTTGGCTTTCTTTTTCTGATTTGTTTGTTGTAATTGTGACAGAAGGAGTTGAACAATGCGATAATCATAGCCTTGATGGCTTAATGAGGTCATGACCCAACTTTTAGTCATGATATGTATACAGTACAATATACCAACTTGGTTTCACAAAACCCTAGCGGCTAACCCCATAATATCTTAGGATCTCTCATCTCTAACATTCATAATCACGTCCCTATATATTAATGTTCTCTTTGATATCCTTATAGTTTTTTTAATGTTGCTCCCTTCCTATTAATTTATGAATTATATATTAATTTATGAATTATTTATTTGTTCTATTTTCTATTGTTGTGTAAACATGATTGGAATTTTCACTCTAATTTTGTGATTCTAAAATCTTAAAGGACCAAGCTCCTCCGATGTGGAAAAATCAAGAACTACCGAGCTATGAGTTATGTGGCCGTGGAAAGACTGTGAAACTGGTGCTCCTTGAGCGAGAGACTAAAGAGTAATTGGTTGTCCTTTTGAGACTAACATTGGAATCAACTGGAGAATTTCTGCAAACACTGGAAAAGTCACCGTAATAATTTAAAAACTCATTAGTAGACATGACGACAAAGAAATAAGTGTATAGATTCTTCCGGTTTCAACCCACCATCAAATATATCGAGGTTTGTACTTTGTATTTACTTAGCTTTTCATCCAAGTAACAATGTCAACTTCGTATTCTATAGGGATTTAATGGTTTGTTTTGACACGACATTATCTAGGTCTCTACAAGATGTTCAAGCCTAACCATGAGACGTTTAAGCGATGTGTTGATTATATCTTTTTCAGTTTGATTGATAGCTTTTGGTGGAAGATCGTTTGAATGTAAGTAGTGATAGTTGTGGTTGTGGTGTTGATGTGATGGTATGGTGATTACGGCCGTGGTCGCGATGGTGGTGGCGACAGTTACAAAGACTGTGGCGGTGGTGGTGATGTTGGTAGTAGTGCCGGTTAGAACGATGGTAGTGGTGGTGGTAAATAGTGACGCATGGTAGTCACGGTGGTGGTGGGAAAAAAATTAACAAGATAGAAAAAAATGAGAAAAAAATGAAGAAGAAAACGTGAGGTGAGATTATTTTTGTCTTTATTATATATTACACCCTCCAAATCCTTTTTTGTTAGTTTGTCTAATATATTATTTTTTATGTCTTATACATGTCAATTTCTCTTAATTAATTTTGAATTTTTTGTTGATTTTAGTTTCGTTTTTCCTTTCTCCATTTTTTTTTTTTTGTTAAAAGTTTTTTTTTAACCAGGTTTTCTAGGTCACACCAAGGTCGTCCCGACTAGCGCCTATATCATTGTTCTGATTATGACGTGGTCTTGGTGGCCTTAAATACCGGGTTCACCTTATCCCATCGTTAAGGGCGTGGCAGTGGCCGAGACTCAAACCCATGTGGCGGAAGTCACAACCGTTACCATCGAGCCACAAGCGCTCGGTTCTATTTTTTTGTTTTTAAAAAAGTTTTATTTTCTTTCTCTATTTGGTCACATGTTTTCTATTTCTTAACTAGGTATGCATTTTATCCCTTCAGTGGCTAATTTGATGATGCATTTTTTGATTCTCTATTTTCTTTATTATTTTTATGCACATTGTGCTTATAGTTTTTTTGTTAAAATCAATTTGATATTGGTTCGGATTATGTTATATTCCAGTGGTACATTTGCAATGCTCTAATATTTATAATAAAAATAATCTATCATAGTGTTTTGGGTCTTTGCACATTTGTGCACCGTTCTTGAATTTGTCTTAAATTAATAAGAAGGTGAAGATAAGATAAAATTGTTTCTCTGTCACCAAATCTAATGTTGGTGGTATATTAGATATTGATATGTAAAATATCATCTGTTTATCTAAGAAGGCATATACGGTATGATTGTGAAAAAGTTAGTGGTAAAGACTAATAATTGGATAGTTGGTGACTCTTTTGATTGATTGATCTTAAATTGCAGATTACACATTTAATTGTTTGGGTTTCTTCAGTTGATAACAAACCGGAATTTATTGGGTTAACTTAAAATCTTAACATAAGTCAAGTCTAAAATATATATTTAAATCATTAATAAACAAAAAGCCACGCGTAGCGTGGGTGTAAATTCTAGTACATTTATATACACAAGCTTTACCGTACATAACAATAATACGAATTAAAAAAAAAAAGAAGCAATAATACGAATAGGGTTCTTTGTATAAAATCCCTTGCTTTCTATTTCCAATGGAAAAAAATGATAATGATAGATCTCTCAGAATAACGGAGATGTTGATAAGAACGATGCATGAATTTTATCAATTGTTTTTCTTTCCTTTCAACAACTTTCTAAACCACTGAGCCGATTTCTTTGGGTATCTCTTACGTCCATTATTGAAATCGACGTAAACCAACCCGAACCGAACTGTGTATCCCACTGCCCATTCGAAGTTATCTAGCAAAGACCAAGCGAAAAATCCCTTCACATTTGCTCCTAGCGAGATAGCGTCTTGAACCATTTCAAGATGTCGAACGTAGTAATCGATCCTATCCCCATCTTTAAGCATGACTTTACCAGTACTTGCTTCATCTCTCCCATTTTCGGTTATGTACATAACAGGGTCCTTAAACTTGTATTTTGCATAGAGGACAAGATCGCGAATTCCTTTTGGATATATCAAAAGCCAATCCGATGCAGCCTTGGACCAATAGGAACTCCTTCTCTTTCACCTGTGACGCTAGCGCAAGGATCAGTGAACATCGTAACGTTTTCGGTTGAGCAAGGGACATCTTTTGCGTAAGAAGAAGAGTAATAGTTGATGCCAATGAAGTCATATGATCCCTTAAGCATCTTGGATTGTTGTGAAGTAAATGTAGGCAACCGACCGCCTTTTACATTATTGACCATGTCAATAGGGTATTTACCGGTCACTAGTGGCTCCATGAAGTAGTCAAACGTAAAGGCCATGGCTCGTGCCGCAGCTAACTTATCCTCGGCTGATTCCGTGTAGGGCAAGTTCCAACCAGCGTTCAAAGCAATACCAACTTGACCATTTTGAGACGTCTTGTATTTTTCTCTGTATACTTTGACCGCGGCTCCATGAGCTAGGATGAGGTTGTGACCAACGATATAAGGCTCGGTGGCTCCATCTCCCACGGTGCAATTAGGGTTAGTGAATTTGGAACATCTACCTGGAGCCATTACACCAGCAACATACCCTTGTTGTACTACCGTCAATGGCTCGTTTAATGTCATCCAATGCTTCACTCTATCTCCAAAATTCTTAAAGCAAATATCCGCATAATCGCGGAAATCATTCACAATCTCTGAACCACGGAATCCACCATAAGCATCTTCAAGGCCTTGTGGTGTATCCCAATGAAAAATTGTCGCAAAGGGTTTAATTCCTTTGGACAAGAGCTCATTGATCAAGTTGTTATAATAGTCAATACCAGCCTTGTTGATTCCTCCTTCAAGATTCCCACGAGGTAAGATTCTCGACCGCGAGATTGAGAATCTGTAAGCATTGAAACCAATCTTATGCAATATAGCCACGTCTTCTTTGTAAAGATGGTAAGAGTCATCTGCAACAGATCCATTGCTCCCATCGTTTATCCTCTCTGGGTATTTTTCAGAGAAGGTATCCCAAATACTTGGTCCGCGGCCATCTTCATGAGCAGCTCCTTCGACTTGGTAAGCAGAGGTTGCTGACCCAAAAATGAAATCTTTTGGGAAATCACTTATTCTTATTTTAGGTGTTGTAGAATTTTTCTTGGCAAAAACTTCATTGGAGGCCAAGACAATGAGCACTAGTAAAGAAAGATATTTACCTCTCATTCTAAATTCTCTTTTGATTGTTAAATCCTGTTGTTTCTTAAGAAGATGAATTTTGTGGCGATTTATATAGGAAGAGAGTTGTGTTTTTTCATAGGGTATGTGAATCTATAAATAGAGCAAATTTTGAAAAAGATAAGATCTTGTATAATAGTTTTCTAATTTCTAGTTGTTTCTTTATTAGTAAACAAAAATTTTCAACTAACCTTATCTCTAGTTGTCTTTCAAAATTGGAAAAGAATAGCAAAACATTAGTGAAATTTGTTTTTTGTTTTGTTTTAAATTGGATCATACCGGCATCGACTTTTCAGTAAATGTTTTTGACCACCAGTGATAATCACAATTTTTTCTCCTGCCAATTTTGGTGGTCGATCCTTCTGACCTTCTCCTATGGTACCTTTCATCACATGAGATTGGGGTACTTAGAAAAATGATGTTAGTTCAAGTAGTAGTCCGCTTGTCTGGTAGGGCTTTTTAAATCAGGCCCGTTTAAAAGCCCAAAACACAAGGTCTCCCAAATTTTGTCTGCTGGCAGTGGTCCATGGGATCACTCTCTCACTCTTTTTTATATGAGGCTTTTTTGCCATTCTTGCTATTCCTATGATTTTTATGTGCCTAGTCATAAACTAGTAGCACTTAGGTTGTTGATTTAGTAAAGGTGGTTGGTCGATGCAAAGGTGGGATTCTTTGAGACAAAAACAGACAAGTTTTTTCCAACACGGATGCGAGCAACTTCCTATGATTGTAATAAAATATGCTTAACATTTGCTGCATCTAAATAGCCTCTCTCTTATGATGACTGCTTATCCATGAAAGATTGTTTAAAGGCTTAACAAATATAGTAATAGTATAATATTAGTATCTTAATTATTTTTATTTGTAAAAAAAGATGAAACTGAAATAAATTTAGTTCTCTTTCCGATTCGTTTTTCCGAACCCGAACCAAAATAGCGAATACCCAATAGATAGTAGCCACTACGGTGATATTGCTTCAAACAAAAACAAAAGAGGGTCTTCACCTTTCTATGTACTCATGTTGGGATTACAAACCAAGTCCCACATCCGAAGATTAGACAAAAATAGTCTAGTATATAAGTAGTGTCCAACTAAATTAGTATGAGGCCTTTTGGGAAAAAATTCAAAGATAAATCCGTGCAGACAATATCATACTAATAGGAGAGTTGGACATTGGCTTGAAAAGCCCCACAACTCATGCACTTGAGTAAAAACTTCTGAAGCTATTGACAAATCAATTTCCATGAGTACTTTCATAAATAAATTTCGGTCTTATTCTGTGTCGCACCTTAGGAGCACAACAAGTACATCTAAAATTTGTCATCCATTTTTTTGTTTTCTTTTTGATCTTTGTTCAGGAGTTGACATTATATTATAATTCGTTGTTACGTAGTGCATTAATTAGTGCACGATCGTTTCATGATGACTACATGTAAAAAAAAAAAACTGGTGAGCTTGAAAAAAAAACTGTTGAAGGTGCAACTTCTGTTTATAATGATGCTTCTTTTAGTGGTACAAATTTTTGTTAAGAGATTGGGAAACCACATAGAATGGTGCATTGGAATTAGATCCATGTGGGCAGTTCTAGGTGATGGACACCTTCGATGAGACAAAATTTTTTGGTTCTTGTTTGGTTAGTGTTAAAATTAGAATTAATTGAGGCAGCATGGTACTATAATGAGAACTAGTTCGATTTGCTTTTCAGGGGTTTTCACACAATTTTTTATTCTGGTCGAATCAAAGCATCTCAATTTGGTGCAATGCATCCACTGTACTTTGTGGCATTTGACGCTTAGTTTCGTAGTAACGTGACACAAGTCATGTCAAGTCTAGTCAAGATTGTAATATTTGGGTTACTGTTTTTAAAAATCCTTAGAACATGTGTTTTAGAGACACTTTGATAAATATTTTTTTATTACATTTTATTTATTTATAGGCTTGAGAGTGTCTAAATTCTATCAAAAGTATCTAATATTTTTGACAGAGTTTAGACACTTTCAAACCTAAAAGTAAATAAAATTTAATTAAAAAATATTTAAGACATTTTGGTAAGTGTCACCAATACACATGCTCTAAGATAAGAATGAATGAATATCATTATTTGTATGTAAATGTAAAACTACAAAACTGTTTGTACGTGTTGTCGAAAATTATAATTTATTGATTCTAAAATGGGAAATTGGCATAACTAGCCAAAACAAAGTTCTATAATTTGTTCTAACACAACGCACATGCATGTTATAAGAAAAAAATCCCACTTTGCTTATTTACGTTGGATCTCTTTAAAACTAAAGCAAATTCGTAATATCTTTTTTTTTAAGTCTATATTTTTTTCGTACATGTCATAGTTTGAATTTTTACAAATTAACAAATATTATTCGGAAAACAGAATGCAATTAAGTGACCGTTGAATTGATATTATTTCACATTTTCATATAATAGTTGTAGAATACTGTATATTAAAATTAATCATGGTCGTTATAGATACTAACTATTTCAAGGTTCTTCCAAAGAATTTAATTAACAGCTTTTTTAATAAAAAAAAGATTTTTACAGCATTATTGTGCGTTGGATGCAGGCAAATGGACATCACAACAATATCAACCGATTTAAAGAAAGGTTCGTATATTTATTGAGGCTTTATTATTTTTCCAAAAATGTACATTGTGGATCGCTAAAAAAGTACGTCGCATAGATACAAAAGCTAAAGTACTCGCAAACATGCATATTAGGAATGATAGTTTTCCATACTAACATATTTGATTAATTAAAACAGCAGAATATTGATTCAAACACTTCGTTTGTTTTATTTTTAAATTTCGATGGCGACACTAAATAGAAAATGAATTTATTTATAAGAAATTCAAGTTTTCAGTTCCTAGATGTGTATATCAGCCAAAGACTAACGTACGTATTTTCTCAAGATTTTCTAATTGTTGTTAAAGTTTTATATATTCTTCTTTTGAATTCAGCCATACATTATCAATAGTGTGGTGGCCTATAATGGTAACATAAGAAAGTTAGTTACTTTGTTTCCCAGGTCCACCGCCGGCCCTTCCATAAAGCAAAATGCTTCAGGCCCATCCTGAAAAAATTTATTTTAAAGCCATATAATTATTGTTTTAAGGCCACATAATTATTGTTTTACATGAGTTTATGCCACAATTATCAAATTTGATTTAGGCCACATATAGTCTAGGGCCGGCCCTGCCCAGGTCCAACCCCTTTTTAGGATGGAAAGTTATTCTTTAGTCATAATATCTAAATTGGATATCTAAGAGGTTTAGTTCCTTTGTGCAGAGCCAAATTTAGCAAAAGACATTGGGATCACTACAAGGAAACAGGGCCATTTGCAACGGAAATTTGCGACGGAAATAAAGCCTCGCAAATTTGCGACGATTTTGCGACCAATCGGCGACGACATTTGGCAAAATGACGCAAAAACGTCGCTAATTTGTGTGGGAAAATATAGCAGCAAAACCGTCGCAAAATTGCGACGATTTTGCGTCTGTGGAATGTTTAGACGCAACTTCGACGCACATTTTGCGACGATTTTGCGTCGAATAAACGTTTGCGACGCTTTTGCGTCCAAAATTACAACTCGACGCAAACTGGTCACAAAACGTGCGTCGAATTTGCGACGATTTAAGTGCTGCGAGGGATTTGCGACGAAAGTTGGTTACACACGTTTTAATTGATTCTTACTTGTTTATATGTGTAATATTTAAGTCGCAAATCGGTCGCAAAAGTCTTGGAAAATAGTAGTAATTTAGTCGCAAACTGAAATGAACATTCTATAAAATCGATTTTATATCCACATTAATTACCTCGCATTCTATACTTCAACAAATATGGATAACAATCGATCTTTGATTCCGGGTCCGGCTGGTGGGAGACAAGCAGAAGAACAGGTAAGGAAAAAACTTGAAGAATCGATGTTTAAAGAGTATTTGCCAGAGGGTAATAACTCTGCAGAGAGTTACTATGAGATACAAAGATTGGTAGGAAGTCTTGGATTACCGTCTGAGATGATTGATGTCTGCATTGATAATTGTATGATTTTTTGGAAAGATGATGCTCAGCTGCAGAAATGTCGTTTTTGCTCTCATCCAAGATATAAGAATACTAGTGGTCGCACCAAAGTCTCATTCAAGCGTATGTGGTACCTTCCAATAACAGATAGGCTGAAGCGATTATATCAATCAAAGCAGACAGCAGGGGCAATGAGGTGGCACGCGGAACACGATTGTGAGGAAGGAGTTGTCGCCCATCCATCAGATGCAAAGGCGTGGAAACACTTTCACACGGTATATCCAGACTTTGCTGTAGAACATAGAAATGTGTATTTGGGTCTTTGCACTGATGGATTTAGTCCATTTGGGATGTCTGGTAGGCAATATTCGTTGTGGCCAGTCATAGTGACGCCTTATAATCTCCCACCGGAAATGTGTATGCATCGAGAATTTTTATTTCTCAGCATTTTGGTTCCAGGGCCAAAGCATCCAAAAAGATCACTTGATGTCTTCCTACAACCTCTTATACAGGAACTACAGCAGTTGTGGCATGTTGGTGTACGCACATTTGATTCGTCGAGCCGTCAGAACTTCAACATGAAGGCAGTCCTCATGTGGACGATAAGCGACTTTTCGGCGTATGGTATGCTATCTGGATGGACAACGCACGGAAAGTTATCTTGTCCTTATTGTTTAGACAAGACCGAATCGTTTCAATTGTCAGCGGGAGGGAAAGCTTGCTGGTTTGATTGCCATCGTCGTTTTCTTCCAAGGGGTCATCCTTATAGAAAAAGTAGAACGTTGTTCCGAAATCGAACTGTTAAAACCTCCCCCTTGGTTTACCTCTCAGGTGAGGAGTTGGAAGAACAAATGGATGGATATGGTGCGCAGGAAACTGTAAAAGTTGGAGGTAATTGGCAAAGTAATCCAGCAAATATGCCTGTTGGGTATGGGGTATACCATAACTGGCATAAGAAAAGTATATTTTGGGAATTGCCTTACTGGAAGGACCATCTGCTGAGGCACAACTTGGATGTCATGCATGTGGAGAAAAATTTCTTTGAGAATATTATACACACATTGTTGAATGTTGCAGGAAAAACAAAAGACAATCGGAAATCTCGTCTGGATCTCGCGGCTTTATGCATAAGGCCTGAGTTGCATCTTACAAGAGATGGTAGGGCACCTATTCCCAGTTTCCGACTATCACCTGCTGCGAAGGATGCTTTGATTAACTGGATTAAGGAGTGGGTGAAGTTCCCAGATGGCTATGTGTCAACTTTTTCAAGGTGTGTTGAGCAAGGGGGAAATTTTCTGGGATAAAGAGCCACGATTGTCATGTGTTCATGCAGCGACTACTCCCTTTTGCCTTTCAAGAACTTTCATGCAGGTGACGTTATGTTTATATATGGTTATTAATATATACATACATGTATTTAGTTTGTAACTTACTCCGGACCGTATTGGCGTTTTAGGTATTGGAGCATTTTTCAGAGACATATGTGCCAGAACCTTAATGAAGGACGAAATCTCGAAGTTGAATTCAGACATTCCACTCACAATTTGCAACTTAGAGAAGATATTTCCACCTTCCTTTTTTGATGTGATGGAACATTTGGTTGTACACTTACCACATGAGTTAGATTTGGGTGGTCCAGTCCAATTTCGATGGATGTACCCCTTCGAAAGGTTCTTCAAACATTTGAAGAAGAAAGCCAAAAATCTCGCAAGAGTAGAGGGATCAATCATTGCTGGAAATTTGACAGAAGAGACATCAAACTTCTGTACTTACTACTTTAGCCAAACCGTGCAAACTAAGAAAACCCGTTGTAGACGATACGACGATGGTGGGGTTGGCCGAACATATCACTTGGAGGGTGTACCAGATGTTTTCTGTGATGTAGGTCGGATGGGTAGAAAAGTGAAGGAATCAACGTGGTGTGATTTCAAGCATATGGAAGCTGCCCATACGTATATAATGCTAAATTGTAGCTACTTTCAGCCATATGAGAGGTATATATATATATATATGTTTATATTTATATATATATTAATTGAGAATATATATACAACTAATTAATTAATTAACGGGTGTACAGAATGTTAGAAGGCCAAATACGAGAAGCATTTCCTGAACTAAATGATGACCAAGTTCAATTTTACCTAGAACGTGATTTCGCAGGCTGGATGCGGGAGAAGGTAAGAACCATGCATGATTTATCTTAGTATTACTTATATATATACTAATTATTTTAATTTGACAATAGGTGGCGAAGACATCTCGACAAAGTTGGCCTTTATGGGTACATGAGTTTGTTTTGGGGCCCATTGCAACCATAAAAACGAGTAAGATGTATTGTACTCGCGGCTTTATTTTTCACACATTTCAACATGGACAAAATAAAGCCACTGCAAATTATGGTATTCATGTCCCGGGCGATACAAACTTCTATGGTATTTTGAAAGAAATCATTGAGATTGAGTATGCTGGTGTGCTTAACTTGAAAAGTGTACTATTTCGCTGTGATTGGTTTGATCCATCCAATGGTCTCGGGGTTAGAACCAGCAAATTTGGAGTTGTTGATGTCAAAGGAAATAGGAGCTACACTGACAAGTTTGAGCCATTTGTTTTAGCATCCCAAGCAGAGCAAGTAGTCTTCATTCCTTACCCTCGTACTCGTGGACGACGGGATCAAGATTGGCTATCCGTGATTAAAGTTAACCCAAGGGGTCGAATTACCGGGGGGTTAGCAGCTGATGCTGATGATGATCAACCCCCAGTGCAACCTGCAAGAACCGAAGAAGTTTCGATCCCTACAGAGGTAACCACCGATGTGACAAGAATCGACCCACTTCATAGTGGTCTTGATGTGATATTCGAGGATTCAGAAGGAAACGAAGATGAGTTTGATGAAGACGAAGAGGAAGATGAGGACGACGATGGTGACGAAGATGGCAGAGTAGAACGTTATGTTTCTGATCATGATGAAGAAGATGAATAAATTTAAAATTAATTATGTGTATATTTTAAGTATGTATTTTCGAGTGAGGTGTTAAAAAAATAATATTTTAAACACGATATATAACCATTTGCAACGAGCACACTATTTATACCATTTCAATCTTCGAATATAAAAACATATCATAGAGGGCCTAATTCATATATCAAAATAACAGCTAAACGACTGCAATCTAAACAAAGCTAAACGACGCTTTCGTCGCAATTACGTCGCAATTATGAACGTTTGCAACGATTTTGCGACGAAATCGTCGCAAAAACGTAGCAAATGTCTTTACCCTATACACTAAGCAATTCATTATTTTTATTGTTTAAATTTGCTCTATTTGGAATATATACGTATCATAGAGGCCCTTTTTGGAATATAAACATATCATAGAGGCCTTAATTGATAAATAAAATTATTTGCATCAATGTCCAAGTAATAAGAATTGGTAATTAACACAAAGGTTTAGGGTATAGGCATTTGCTACTGTTTTGCGAGGGAGTCGTCGCAATTGCGTCGCAAAGCCTTCTATTAGCGACGAACTTGCGACGATTGCCTCGCAAGACCGTAGCAAATTCCTATACCCTAAACTCTAACCAATACGTTTTGTATAACCTTTTAATTAGCTCTTCTTCGAATGTAAATGTATGAGTCTAATAAATAACAATCCCTCTGTAATTATTGAAATATAACTTTTCAAAACATTTTCGAGAAACATATATAACGAAGTATGATATACATGTACTTATACTAATAATTCGATCAATCTATCATTTTTGCCGATTTTACGAAAAACTTCAATTAGTACACTAACTCTGCTTCATACATGCACTAAGGACCCCAAAAAGTGTATATTTACATTTTATGAATCATATTTTTGGTCTAAAACATCCAAACCCCTAAGTATACCCTAAACCTAATTTGCAAACTTTGCTACACGTTTGCGACTAAAATCACTGTCAACTATATTAACTGATCGTTCATTCACCTAGAAATTCACACTTTGCGAGGCTTTTGCGACGGTTTTTTAATTTTTGCGAGGTATTTGCGACGATTTGTGCGCGGCAAACGAAAAGTCGTGGGCGGCAAACATGCATTGGGTCAAATTTTCGTCCCATTTAGCAACCGATTTGCGACGAACTTGCGAGGTTTTTTTTCCTATATAAGGAAATCCAATCCCTCGCTCATTCCTCACAAAATCACTTATCTCTCAACAAAATCACTTTTCTCTCTCTAATAAAAAGTGCCATCGACCTTCCTAATCATTCCCGATCCCGAGCTCATAATGTAAATCTCTAAATTTTTCTTTTCTTTTATGAATTTAAAATTTTGCGAATGGTTAGGAATAATTAATTAGGAATGGAATTATACTTGGAATTTTAGGATTAACTAATTAGAATTTTTAATTTACTAATTATGTTAAATTATTTTGATCTGTAATGTTGATTAGATTAATTTAATGTTATTATTACAATTGTTAAAATCAATATTAAATTATATATTTTTTAAAATGCAATAACTAATTTCAAAAATTATCAAATTTAGATGGCAGAAGAGAACGAGTGGTTAGAGTTCGTACAGTCCGGTGCTGGTCGTGGTACTGGTCATTCACGACCAGGACAGCGACAGCGTAGACATCCCTCGCAGGCCTCTGCTTCCCACTCTGGTTCCGGGATTCCTGAGTCACAGCCGACGCCACCTCCCGAGCCAACCCCTGGCCCAAACCCTGGAGCAGTTCCTTCATGGGATGACATGACCTTCGCGCAGCTTCTCGTTACTCCAGGACGGCAGGTTCTTGCCCATTTAGTACATGACCCTACCACTTCCGACAACCCTAACGCTGTGTGGTAAGTATTTTTTTTACATAGTTTTAATTTTATTTTGTTTAATAATTATTAATATATGCTTTTATATTATTTTTTAGGTTTTGCAGAAATTCGGTCGGAAAAGATGTTAGGAAGATCATAGAGCGAGATTTCAAGATGTGCCACACGAGCTGGAAGTTTGTTAACCTAGAGACCAAGGATCGGTGGTACAAACAATTTGCGGTAAATTTTTTTTATTTATTTATTTTTTACTTTTATTTATTTATTAATTTATTCAATTTTGTAATTTTATAACTTATGTTCTAATTTCTGACAATTTGCAGCAAAAATACTATTGGGACCCCGCGATCGATGGTTTAGTTCGTGAGGCATTTGAGGAGAAAGCGAAGAACCGTCTGAACAACCAAATAGGACGGTGGAAGGAGAAGTGGCTTTTGAATCCGGATCCGAAGGTATGTATGCCATCTTTCTTCAATCCCAATATTTGGGATGGCCTTGTCGCCTTCTGGCAGTTGGAGAAATCGAAGGAGATTGCTGCCCGGTGCAAGGCTGCTCGATTGACGAAGGTTGGCGATACTGACCAGCCTTCAAAACACTGTTCGGGCCAGATTTCCTATGCTCAGCATGCTGTTAACATTGTAAGTTATTATATTTTTTACTTTCAATTTTTATGCTCACAACAATTTGAACTTCTAATATGTTTTCATTGTCAGACGGTGGAAAAAGGAGTTCCCGTAACGATGCCAGAGGTTTGGGAGAAGACCCACCGCAGGCCGGACGGGACATGGGTTGATGAACGTGTCCACAAGCTCCACGACGATGTCATTGAGCGAGTCGGCGAACTATCAACCCAGCTTACTCCCGATGGTCTACCTACTCAGGTGACACCGATGGAGGTCAACCGTGTCGCATCACAGGTAAAAACTTAATTTTTTTTTTAATTTTATTCACAATTTTAAATAATACTATTAACAATTTAAAAATAAAATTATATTATTATCATTTATGTAAAATTGTAAACTTTTAATTTTATTTTGTAGTTGGCTCCTCGAAACCGTAAGGGAAAGATGGCATTTACCAGATCTATCCGGACGGATGATCCCGGAGTGTCATTTTGTCCCGTTTCGAGATTGGCGACGGATCCGCAAATAGTCAAGGAGCTCCATGAAACAAAACAAGAGCTCCATGAAACAAAACAAGAGCTCCATAAAACAAGAAAAGAGTTAGGGAAGACGAAGAAAACCTTAGCGAGGAAGACCAACACCTATGATAGGATGTTCGCGGAGTTAGCGAAGACGAACCCCACCCTTGGCGAGATTCTAGATGGGGAAGAAGACGAAGACGAAGCTGGAGGCACATCGAGGACCGGGGATCCGATCGATGATATTTGTTTCGATTAGATTTGTGTATTTTTCGGATTTAGCTTTTATTTGTTTTTGGTTTTAAAATACTTTATTTTATGTTTAATTTTTAATTTAAAATATTTACGAATTTTTTTTTTTTAAAATTATTATTTTTTAATTAATAATATAAATAATAATAATAAAAAAAGAGTCGAAAATCGTCGCAAATGCGTTGCAAACCAATATACGTCGCAAAATAGAGTCGCAAAACCGTCACAAATTTTAGTCGCAATTTAGTCGCAAATCTTATAACAGCAAAATCGTCGCAAAAGGTTTCGACACAAAATAGCCGCAAATTCGTCGCAAACCATTTAAACGCAAATAAGTCGCAAAAGATTTAGCCGCAATTTCGTCGCAAATTATTTCCTCGCAAAACAGCCGCAAAATGACGCCGCAATACCGTTGCAAATCCATCGAGAGTTTGGCGACGGATTTGCAACGAAACTTGAATTTGCGGCGATTTTGCGACAATTTTCGGTTTGCAACGAGCTAGTTGCGACAAACCTAAAATCGTCGCAAAATCGTCGCAATTCGCCATTTGCAACGGTTTTGCGACGAAAACGGCCGTTGCAAATGGACCTGTTTTCTTGTAGTGGATATATTTCATCTCACATAAACGTGGTATTATATATGTAAATAGCATATCATTAGATAAAAGAGATGATATTTAAAAATACACTTGAAATTCATGTTACTTAAAAAAGATACATGTGATAAGTGAGTCACTAGTTTTACAAATATATCATCCACCAATTTTTTTTTTTTTTGCTAACCATCATCCATCAATTTTGCAAGTAAAAAAGATAAATGTAGTTATATAGTGTTATATAATTCACAGTTTTGGGCAGCCTGAAAACTAGAAAAGAAAGAAAGTAAACACGGCGATAAAACTCACTAATTAATGGAAAGAAAGTTCACATGTATTTTATGCATGATCTTCTCTTGTAACTCTTGTGTTTTCATGTTTTCTTTTTTTGTTTGGTTTAAAGCTTTTCTTGTTTTCATGCTTGACATATAAAATTTAGGAGATATTTTTTTCCGGAAGGTCACAATTGGAAAAATAAAAGGAACAAATCCAAAATAATTTGTTTCAACGTGAACGTAAAACGTTAATTTTTTAGGATTCGCCTACAGACAAATTTAAAACCAACAAAAAAAGAGCTTTTGTATTTGTCAGCAAAACAAGAGATAGTGTTCCAAATTGAAACAGCCAGGCAAATAATGGTATTATTCGGCCATAACTTATCACAAAAAGTAGCAGCAAACACATATAGTGGATTCTGCGAATTTGTTCCATAAGTTTGTGGACAAATTTTTTTTCTATGCTTTTTTTTTTTTTTTCGTTTTTATACGTTTGTCATCTTTATATAATATATGAAAGATCTTTAGTATTTATATATATTTCAGCCTTGTCATATGTCTTACACTTTGCACTTTTGAATAATCTCCTTATTTTATTTGATTGTGGATGTTTTGTGAAGCCGACAGAATCACTCTTCTTGATCTCCACTATCATAAAAAATGTCTAAGGGTGTGAATGGTAAACAATAGAAGAATTGAGAAGAACTGAGAGGAATGTAATTGAGAGTAAAAGAAAAATGATAAATGGGAGTAATTGGGAAGAATGTGGAAGATAAATTTATTTTTATCGTGAATGGGAGATTTGAAGAGGAATTAAAAGTAATTGATTAAAATATTAAGATATATTAGAGTTGATTGATGGGGAAGATTTTTAATACAATTTATTATAAAACACATAAGAAAGCAATTGAATCATGCTTTATTATTTTAAATCACTTAATTAAATTTACTAATAATTGTCACAAGTTTATTTGTGTTTTTTTTTGTTTTAGAGATCATAATTTTTTTTCCTAATGTCAACAATTGAGGAAATTGAATTTTTTTATTTGTATTATATTGTTTTAGAAATTATTAAATATTATGTGTGATTGTTATTTTATCACTTACAAAATATTTTTAAATTATATTACATTATTTCATACATTTTTTAAAAATTCATATTAAAAAAAAAAAATTGAAAATACAATTTAGTGGCGACGGCGAGATCCACGTCGATTATCTGACCATAACCGTTGAGCAATTTGATCACGAACTATCCGCATATACGCTCCTTCCTCTGATGATTCTTCAACTCTAACACCATCATTGTTCTCTTGGTAATCATTTTCAGTATGTTCTGTTTGTCCAACATCATTATCGTTACTGATATTGTCAAAGTTGGAGTCTTCAAAATTGTTTTGACGAATAAAATTGTGAAGCCCCATTGTAGCGAATATAACACTTCTTTGTGTTGCTATGTCATACCTAGGAAATTCATTTAAGACCCTGCATTTTTTCTTCCATACGCCAAACGTCCGTTCAATAACAGAACGTAGTGATGCATGCCACCTATTAAACATTTCTTTACTATTTCGAGGAGGTTCACCGTTGAAAAACTCTTGGAGATGATATCTTGTGCCGTCTCTGTTCTCTTTTCGATATGGAGCTATATATCCACGCCTATTAGCATATTGATATGTTAGGATTTTAGCCTAATTTACCCATGGTTTTGTGTTGCTTTTCTTGTCTTTTTGTTTCCTTTTGATGTCTTTTCAGGTTCTAAAATGCTTTGGAGCACCATTTGGAGCTGCTGGAGCTCTATGAAGAAAATGAGAATAATTGGAGCAAAAAGGAGACTTTTCACTCTCCCGAGTACCTGCTCGGTACATGCGAGCACCTGCTCGCAGGGAAGCACCAGACCTAAACCTAAAAGCTGTGGCCGCCGAATCCAAATTGCTGGCCCACAAGATTTGCTGAATAAATGAGTCAAAGATCACCTCCTATTCATTAGGGAGGAGATCACTCCTTTAATTTATTATGAAAATCTTACTTATTTCCTATTTTAGAGGGATTTGATATTTTGTTTTAATGTTTTTCCTTTGTATTAAAAGGAGGATTATTCCTTCCTGGAAAGACACTGCTCACGTTCAAAAGAGAATTCTCTCTAAGTTTTTAATAAAGGAGTTCGTTGTTCTTCATTTGTTCTTCATTGGTTTTCGGTTCCGAAACCTTGCACCTTTCCATTCCGATTTCTACCACCACCGTGGACTTCACTTGGCCAAACCGAATCATCCCCAACACAATCTCTTGAGAAGAATTCTAATCCCTTCATCTATTTCCATTGTTTTATGATGAATTCTCTCTCTTTGATTTTTGTGTTTGATTTCTTTATGTGTGAGTAGTTCTTTAGCTAGGTCGAGGTGGTTTTGATGGTGATTTAGGGTTTTAGATGGTTGAGCCAAATAGGGTATTTATATGTCTTCATCTCTAGGAAGTCTCAATGCTTAGGCTAAATTGATCACTTAGTCTATGATCTCTAGGTTTAATCTATTCACCAAAAATGATATAGGTTGCTAGAATTACCTTTGATGAGCATTCGGTGGTAACCAAAACACCATTGATCGTTCCCATTGAATGTGAACATATTGAACCTTTGCATTAAAGCTTGTTTACTTCATTACTAAATCCACTCGAAAGTGTAGGTATTTAGGCTGTAGACAAAGGTATTGATACATCGCCAAAAGCGGGGCAATACATATTTATGTTTGAGTTCTAGACCGCATTTAAATAGACCCTGAATAGAAGCTCAACCCAAGTACCCGAAATCACCAAAGAATCATCTCGGCTTAGTGCCTTTTATCATTGTTTAATTACCGATTTTTATTCCAAGCACCTGCTCATTTACATCGAGCACCTGCTCACGTCAGTTTACAACTCATTTAATTTATCTTAGCTTTATTTGAAATCTATAGATTCATAGTGTAACCTTGGTCTCTGTGGATTCGATACCTTATATACTACTGCTTTTGCCTGTGCACTTGCAGCATTATTTTGGGTTAAAACTCGAGACTATCAAGTTTTTGGCGCCGTTGCCGGGGACCAATAGCGTTACCTTTGAATTTTGGTTTTATTTATAGTCTAAGAATTTTGCTAATTTTGTTTTTTTTTGTTTTTGTTTTTGTTATGTTTCAGGTGTATGACCAGTAGAAGAACGAGGAGAAATCTGAACGAAGATCTAGTCAGTCATACGAACGAAGAGTTAGCTCGTCTCGAACGTCAGAATCGCCGCCGAGCACCTGCTCAAACCGAACGAGCACCTGCTCGCACAGAAAACATGGCAGATCAGGAAGCTATGAATGCTCAGTTACAGATTTTGAGAGATCAAATCACCCAGTTGCAAAGGCAACAGCCGCGGGGTCAGCCAACCATAGGGGATTCGGATAATCCCCATGCGTTTTATCAAAACCGTTCGGCCATTGTCATTCCGACCATTCAGAGACAAGATTACGAGGTCAAGGCTCAGTTAATTTCATTGGTAAAGCAGCATCTATTCCATGGTCTACCCGCTGAAATACCAATGGACCACATAGAGAACTTCGAGGAAATTTGTAGTACTACGGGTTCTAATGGTGTTCCAACCGATTTTCTGAAATGTAAGTTGTTCCCATTCTCTCTCGCGGACAAGGCACAAAGATGGTTGAAGTCGCTGCCGGCTGGTTCATTGAGGACTTGGGATGAGGCTAGATCCGCGTTCTTGGATCATTTCTATACGAAGTCCAAAACGGCCGCTTTGAGGAACAAGATTGCATCCTTTCAACAACACTCCGGAGAAGCTTTTGGTGAAGCTTGGGAAAGACTCAAGGAGTATAAGAGGGAGTGTCCTCATCACGGTTTCAAGGATGAGCAAATCTTGAACATATTCTACGATGGAGTCGATTGGGATTACCGTAATGCTTTGAATGCCGCAAGTAATGGAGACTTCATGACCAAGACTAAGGAAGGTGCATTTGAGCTCATCGAAAACCTTGCCTCAAGCTCCAACAACAAGGCTCCCGAGTACGATAGAACCAAGAAGGTCAATAGTGTGGACTCTCAAAAGATCGATGAATTAACCGCAAAAGTGAACTTGCTTCTACGAGAGACTCAAAGGCCGGTTAAGTTCATGGAAGAAGATGGGGCTGCCCCTAATGCTCAAGAGTTTGTGGAAGATCAAGAAGATGGTTTGGAAGAGGTCAACTATGTGAATGGCCAAGGGTACCAAAACCGAGGGTTCAACCCCAACTACCGAAGCCACCCAAACCTCTCCTACCGCAACACCAACGTGGAAAACCCCCAAGACCAAGTCTATCCGCAACAAGGGGGTACAAATCAGAAGTTCTACTCCAACAACACTCAAGGGAAGCAATTCATTCCCAACCAAAATCAGAACCGGTTTAAAGCAACAAACCAACAACAAACCGTTTCCGCGCCTCAACCTCAACAAGATGATTTGAAAGGTCTCATCCATCAAGTCTTGGCCAACCAACAGCAGACATCATCCGAGCTGGGCAGTAAGATGGACAACATGTACAAGGATCTCCATGCAAAGTATGAGGCCGTGACCGCACATGTAAAAAAGTTGGATACACAAGTAGCTCAAACCGCCGAAGCTATTCAAAGACCGATTGGTGCTCTTCCTGGCCGTGGTGAAGTGAACCCTAGGAAGGAGTATTCGCCATGCAATGCTGTTGAGTTAAGAAGCGGAAGAGCGTTGGCACAGCCTACGGCCACAACCTCTCAAGTTAAGGCCAAGGAGAAAGTTGTTGAGCAACCGGCACAAGAGGATGACTTGGCAGAGGATGTGATGCATGAGGAGGCTGGTTCTAGATCAGAAACCACACCAGCTACTGTTCCGATCAATCTGGAGAAAACACCCCAGCGAGCACCTGCTCAGCCGACCGAGCACCTGCTCGCTCAGAATGTTCCCGCGAAATTTCCAGAAGCTCAGACCGAGAGAGTCTATGTGCCTAAGATACCCTACCCAGTGCCTCCCAAGAGATCTAAGAAGGATTTGGAGGATGCTAAGTGTAAGGAAATGATTAAAGGCTTGGAGGTAAAGCTTCCTTTATCCGATGCGGTTCAAATGGTACCTTCTCTCAAACGGTACATGAAGGGGCTAATTTCTGGAAAAGTTGTGGAAGAGGAGAGTGTGATGATGGTTTCCAAAGAATGTAGTGCAATACTTCAGAGTAAGGTGTTGACTAAGAAAGGCGATCCCGGGAGGTTTGTGATTTCGGTAAAAATTGGGCCATGCACGTTCGCATGCTCACTGGTTGACTTGGGTTCAAGTGTTAATTTAATGCCTTATTCCGTTGCTAAACGTTTAGGTTTTACCGATTTCAAACCAACTAAGATCTCCTTGATTTTTGCAGATAGATCCACTAAACTGCCTGTAGGTATAATCGAGGATTTACACGTCCGCATAGGGGACACTCTAATCCCGACCGATTTCGTGGTTCTAGAGCTCGATGAAGAACCAAAGGACCCACTGATTTTGGGGAGATCATTCCTAAACACGGCGCGTGCAATCATCGATGTTGAACAAGGTATAGTCGACCTCCGTCTCGGAGACATGGTGGTACGGTTCGAGATGAGTAAGATGCTCAAGAGGCCGATGATAGATGGGCAAACCTTCGTGATCCACGATGACTCCGAGGTGTCGGAAGATGTGGTTGAAGAGATCCTAGCAAAGGACTCTCTCGAAGTTGCATTGACAAAAGCCGAAAGTGAACACGGGTTTCATGAGTGAAGACGCCCAAGGATTTGCTCAGTTTCTGGATTCCAACACCAGAATAGAGAAAGAAGATGAGTTCCAGAGTCTGACCGAGGGCACAAAAAACGATGTTCTGCCAGATTCCCAGCGAGCACCTGCTCGCTCCGACCGAGCACCTGCTCGGACCGAAAACCAGAACATCACCGGAACATGGAGCGAGCTGAAAGCTCCAAAGGTAGAACTAAAAACCCTCCCAGCGGGGCTCAGGTATGCATTTCTAGGTCCCAACTCTACATATCCTGTTATAGTGAATGCGGAATTGAATAATGTTGAGATCACTTTGCTTTTGTGTGAGTTGAGGAAATATAGAAAGGCCTTGGGATATTCGTTAGATGATATAACCGGTATATCTCCCGACTTGTGCATGCACCGAATTAATCTAGAGGATGAATCGATGACTTCTATAGAACATCAGAGACGGTTAAACCCGAATCTAAAGGATGTTGTAAAGAAAGAGATAATGAAACTTCTAGACGCTGGTGTGATCTATGCTATATCTGATAGCAAATGGGTAAGTCCGGTGCATGTTGTACCTAAGAAGGGAGGTATCACGGTGATTAGGAATGAGAAAAACGAATTGATTCCAACTAGAACGGTAACGGGTCATAGAATGTGCATAGACTATAGGAAATTGAATGCTGCTACTCGCAAAGATCATTTTCCTTTACCATTTATTGATCAAATGCTTGAACGTCTTGCTAATCACCCTTACTACTGTTTTCTAGATGGTTACTCAGGATTTTTTCAGATACCCATCCATCCCGATGATCAGGAAAAGACAACGTTCACATGTCCATACGGCACATTCGCATACCGCCGGATGCCATTTGGTTTGTGCAACGCCCCAGCGACTTTCCAACGTTGTATGATGTCCATTTTTACTGATTTAATTGAAGATATTATGGAAGTATTTATGGATGACTTCTCTGTGTATGGGAGTTCTTTTTCTGTTTGTTTGTCTAATTTGTGCAGAGTATTACAAAGATGCGAGGAGAAACATCTAGTGCTGAATTGGGAAAAGTGCCATTTTATGGTCAGGAATGGGATAGTACTTGGGCACCGGATTTCAGAGAAAGGGATAGAGGTTGACAAGGCTAAGATAGAGGTCATGATGAGTTTACAACCGCCTACTACGGTCAAAGGAATCCGAAGCTTTCTAGGCCATGCCGGGTTCTACCGTCGTTTCATCAAAGACTTCTCCAACATTGCTAGGCCTCTCACTAGATTGCTGTGTAAGGAAGTCAAGTTCGACTTTGATAGAGATTGTTTGGCTGCGTTTCATACTATCAAGGGTGCCTTGGTTAGTGCACCAATAGTCCAACCACCGGATTGGGACTTACCGTTTGAGATTATGACGGATGCGAGTGATTTTGCTGTGGGGGCTGTTCTTGGTCAAAGGAAGGACAAGAAGCTCCATGTGATATATTATGCTAGCCGGACGATGGATGATGCTCAATGTCGGTATGCAACCACCGAAAAGGAGTTATTGGCGATTGTTTTCGCTTTTGAGAAGTTCAGATCATACCTCGTCGGTTCTAAGGTAATTGTTCACACCGATCATGCTGCGTTGAAGTACTTGCTGACCAAGAAAGATGCCAAGCCTAGGCTATTGAGATGGATACTTTTGCTTCAAGAGTTTGATTTAGAGATCAAGGACAAGAAAGGGTCCGAGAATGGAGTTGCTGATCATTTGAGTAGGCTGCAAGTTGAAGATGAGACACCTATGGAAGACAGCCTGCCAGATGAACAAATTTATTCGATCTGCGAAAAATTTCCAGAAGCTGAGCGAGCACCTGCTCGGACTGACCGAGCACCTGCTCGGAAGATTTTTTGTGGAATTATCCAGAATGCCCAACCTTCGAGTTTCCCTTGGTTCGGTGACTTTGCTAACTACTTGGCAGCTGATAAGGTTCCGGAAAACCTAACGGGAAGCCAAAAGAAGAAGTTTTTCCGAGATGTTAGACGATACTATTGGGACGAGCCGTACTTGTACAAGCAATGCTCGGATGGGCTGTATAGAAGATGTGTTTCGGAGGAGGAGATCCCTGGGATCTTGCACCATTGTCACGGTTCACCTTATGCCGGACACTTTGCCACATTCAAGACGGTTACAAAAGTGCTACAAGCGGGTCTTTGGTGGCCAACGATGTTCAAGGATGCGAATAGGTTTGTTGCTCGATGTAACGCGTGTCAAAGGCAAGGGAACATCAGCAAGCGCAATGAGATGCCTCAAAATTTCATCTTAGAAGTAGAGGTTTTCGATGTTTGGGGTATAGACTTCATGGGACCGTTCCCTTCCTCCTATAAGAACAAGTACATACTTGTAGCCGTTGACTATGTTTCTAAGTGGGTCGAAGCACAAGCTAGCCCGACTTGTGATGCTGCGATTGTTACCAAGTTGCTCAAGACGGTAATTTTCCCTAGGTTTGGAATTCCGAGAGTTGTGATAAGTGATGGAGGTTCACACTTCATTAACAAGGTTTTTGAGAACTTGTTAAGGAAGAATGGAGTCACGCATAAGGTAGCCTCTCCTTATCACCCTCAAACTAGTGGACAAGTGGAGGTCTCCAATAGAGAGATAAAGAGTATCTTGCAAAAAACGGTTGGTACAACGCGTAAGGATTGGGCGAATAAGCTAGATGACGCTTTGTGGGCATATAGGACAGCATATAAGACTCCGTTGGGGACAACGCCTTTTCATTTGGTGTATGGGAAGGCATGTCACTTACCGGTAGAATTGGAATACAAGGCGGCATGGGCTGTCAAGCGACTTAATTATGACATCCTTAGTGCATCCGAGAGGAGATCCATGCAGCTGCATGAGTTGGAAGAAATTAGGCATCTCGCCTATGACAATTCCCGAATCTACAAGGAACGGACCAAAGCTTACCACGACAAGAAGATTATCCCTCGAAACTTTGCTCCTAACGATCAAGTTTTATTGTTTAACTCTCGTTTTAAGTTGTTTCCAGGGAAGCTAAAGTCGAGATGGAGTGGTCCGTTCACCATCAAAGAGGTGAAACCATACGGGGCCGTAGTGTTGCTAGACACTAAAGGAGGTGATTTTGTTGTTAATGGTCAACGTCTCAAGCCATACCTTGCGGATACATACGTGGGAGAAATTGAATCAGTCACTTTTAGTGACCCTCCTCGAGCCTAAAGGGTTTCCAAAGTCGAGCTAACGACTTAAAACAAGCGCTTGGTGGGAGGCAACCCACCGGTAAGGATTTTTGTATAAATTTTGAATTTTAATTCCTTTTATTACTAACATTTCACTTGTGATTTCAGTAATTACATTCTGCGAAAAAGTGTAAAATGGCACCGAGCACCTGCTCGCACGCATTCGAGCACCTGCTCGGACCAGCCAGCAAGGAGAAGGAGGAAGAGGTCTGATCATGTCTCCGACGACGCTACATCCGGGTGATATCCACTTTCACCCTACTATTTCCATTGTTTATATCACATTTGTTTCTATTTTGTTTTTATTTTGTTTTTGATTTGAACTTGTTTTTAGTCTACTCTTTCGGTACTTTTCTTTCACCGAGACGGTGAAAGTTAAGTCCGGGGGAGTGGATTAATGTTTTAATTGTTTTTGCTTTGAGTCTTTTGCACTTATAAAAAAAAAAAGAAGAGAAACTTTCATAAAAACACAAAAAAATGCATATAGTTTCTCATGGCATAAACATTTTTATTATCTTTTTCATGCTAGGATCGAGTCTAGAGCATTTTAGGATTGCATTTGCATAGGGAGCAGTGATGAAATTTCCTTGTAAAGATTCATTTTAGGATTCCATGATATGCCCTCATTAGAACTTTTTCGATGCATTAACAATCATGAATTAGAGGCTCATCCATACTTGAATCTTATTTCTTTGAAAATCCCAACTCAATTGAAACTTGCATGATCTAGATTCAACTCTGTCAACTTGAACTTAAACTTGATTAATTCTTCTCACTTTTGGACTTTGAATCATAACTATGGATAAACACCTTACATTCAAATCATGTTTGCCTAATTTTTACCACTCTTATCTTGATTTGAATGGCTATCCCGATCTAAGTTCATCTTTTAGATGAGGATAGTACCACACCTTTTTAACCCAACCATTTCGTTCAAACCCTTGCATATGTTCTCCGAGTGAGGCCTTTTTCTTTGTATTGCATTGGTAAAATCTTGCAAGCATTAGAGACGACAAGGCAAAGTTTCCATTAGGCTAGTTTCTTGAGTTTAAGACTAGTCTTAGGTGGGGTATGAAACCGATTTGGTTAAGCATTTACTTGATTATCTTTGGGTTTGTGGTTAAGTGTGAAAAGAAAGAAAGAAGAAAGGATGAGTTCTAGGGAATAAGTTTGAAAAGAAAAGTATATAGCTCTAAGTGTTTAAAAGAAAAATGATAGCTTAGCATTCTCTTAGAATAAATCAAAAAGAAGAAAAATGTGTTAGAGAATGCTAGGATAGAAAGAGCTAAAGTTAAGAAAAGAAATTCCCTAGGATTCGGAAAATTTAAAGAAGAAAAGAGGAAGTTTGAGAGGTTTAGCCGAAAATGGCTAGTGTTTAAACGAATGGGTAGTGAGAAAAGAGAGATGAAAGATTGCAACAATGGGATTTGGGTAGAACTTTGGATTCTTAGCCTTGTATGCATCAATTGTCTCTTTTCTTTCTTGCTTTTGCTAAATGTAACACTTGCATTTGAGAGTTAGCCACCAAAAAGAATTCGGACAGCCTCTTTACATCACTAAAAAGCCTTCTCCTACCTAGCCAAATGGCATTGATTCAATTTCCAATTGTGAGACCGCACCAAACGCATTAATGAATGTTAAAGAGTTGAGTTTAGTTGATTGCACGCTTTCTTTTGAGTCTAAGGATTTGGAGTAATTATTTTGATAAGAGATGAGTATGGCGAAAGCTTCTTGAGTAAGATTTGTTATGCATCGCATTAGTTCTCTTTAGGACATGTTGTTGAATCTTTCGATGTTTCTTTTGCATTTGAGCTCCCACCTTCAAACACTTCTCCGGATTCCTCTCTTCTTGTTTGCTTGCGGACAAGCAAAAGGCAAGTCCGGGGGAGTTGATATGTTAGGATTTTAGCCTAATTTACCCATGGTTTTGTGTTGCTTTTCTTGTCTTTTTGTTTCCTTTTGATGTCTTTTCAGGTTCTAAAATGCTTTGGAGCACCATTTGGAGCTGCTGGAGCTCTATGAAGAAAAGGAGAATAATTGGAGCAAAAAGGAGACTTTTCACTCTCCCGAGCACCTGCTCGGTACATGCGAGCACCTGCTCGCAGGGAAGCACCAGACCTAAACCTAAAAGCTGTGGCCGCCGAATCCAAATTGCTGGCCCACAAGATTTGCTGAATAAATGAGTCAAAGATCACCTCCTATTCATTAGGGAGGAGATCACTCCTTTAATTTATTATGAAAATCTTACTTATTTCCTATTTTAGAGGGATTTGATATTTTGTTTTAATGTTTTTCCTTTGTATTAAAAGGAGGATTATTCCTTCCTGGAAAGACACTGCTCACGTTCAAAAGAGAATTCTCTCTAAGTTTTTAATAAAGGAGTTCGTTGTTCTTCATTTGTTCTTCATTGGTTTTCGGTTCCGAAACCTTGCACCTTTCCATTCCGATTTCTACCACCACCGTGGACTTCACTTGGCCAAACCGAATCATCCCCAACACAATCTCTTGAGAAGAATTCTAATCCCTTCATCTATTTCCATTGTTTTATGATGAATTCTCTCTCTTTGATTTTTGTGTTTGATTTCTTTATGTGTGAGTAGTTCTTTAGCTAGGTCGAGGTGGTTTTGATGGTGATTTAGGGTTTTAGATGGTTGAGCCAAATAGGGTATTTATATGTCTTCATCTCTAGGAAGTCTCAATGCTTAGGCTAAATTGATCACTTAGTCTATGATCTCTAGGTTTAATCTATTCACCAAAAATGATATAGGTTGCTAGAATTACCTTTGATGAGCATTCGGTGGTAACCAAAACACCATTGATCGTTCCCATTGAATGTGAACATATTGAACCTTTGCATTAAAGCTTGTTTACTTCATTACTAAATCCACTCGAAAGTGTAGGTATTTAGGCTGTAGACAAAGGTATTGATACATCGCCAAAAGCGGGGCAATACATATTTATGTTTGAGTTCTAGACCGCATTTAAATAGACCCTGAATAGAAGCTCAACCCAAGTACCCGAAATCACCAAAGAATCATCTCGGCTTAGTGCCTTTTATCATTGTTTAATTACCGATTTTTATTCCAAGCACCTGCTCATTTACATCGAGCACCTGCTCACGTCAGTTTACAACTCATTTAATTTATCTTAGCTTTATTTGAAATCTATAGATTCATAGTGTAACCTTGGTCTCTGTGGATTCGATACCTTATATACTACTGCTTTTGCCTGTGCACTTGCAGCATTATTTTGGGTTAAAACTCGAGACTATCACATATCCAGAATCTACAAGATAATACTTGTTTTGTGGAGGTACGGGAAACAATCGATCATCTCGTATCGCTGTGGCTAAGACTCGAGCATCATGTGTAGATCCTGCCATCCCAACCATACAATATGTGAATACCATGTCATAGTCACATATGGCCAAAACATTAAGGCTCGCAAATCCCTTTCGGTTTAGGAGTCGCAGACCTTCTTGACCAGGTGTCACCATAACAGGTACATGTGTTCCATCAAGTGCACCAAAAAATCCATTAAAAGCATGCCAATATTTTTTCTCCCTTTCTAATCGGTTAGAGATTGCTATTAGTTCCTCGGCTGTTCGTGGACGTATATACTCGACAGCCAAGCATTCCATTGCTTTAAGAACATCATGAAACTTTCGGCAAATAGTTTCTTGTCCATGTCCGAACCTTAGCGCTATATCTCGTTGTGTATCATTTTGAGCACAAATGATTAGGAATATTGCAACACTCTCATCGAGGCTAATGTTTCTCGAACTCTGCAAGTCATATCTTCCTTTTAGTATTCCACATAACTGCGTGAATGCCTCCGAACTCATTCGAATAAGCGTTTGGCATGACATTTCGTTACCATAAATCTGCTCCCGAATAATACGCCATCCTCTTCCTCGATCTGAAGTTGTAGGTTCTTTGTAGAAATATCTCGTATAATACTGCAACATAGGAGATATGCACGCTTCAACAGTCTCTTCTTCTTCTAGTAAAATTAACTCTGCAATCTCTTCGTCTTCAAGATTATCAATTCCACGTGAACGCAATTCAAGAATTCGATATCCCTGATATTCCATATAGATTTGAGTTAGAAATTTATAAATCACATATGTAATTATAAAACATTTATTAATTTCAAAAAAAAAACACATATCAAACATCCATACGTAAGAAATGAAACATAAATTTTGAAAAAAACACACATCATAGACAAACACACATCACCCATCACTACTTTTTCCCATCATTCTCCGTAGGCCTATTAAAACAGTTTATCATTTCTGGGTCAGTAGTAAAAGTTGATCCTACAGATCTAGGAGAGTCAATACCGAGCCACGATGAAAAATTTGTCCCTGAACCTGAACCAAAGGCCCCATAACGAGGAGAATAACTTAGAGAATCATGGGAACTATATCCTACCGGTGGATGGGTAGGTAAAATATTGTTACTTTCTATGTTGATGTTATCCCATGTGCCCACTCCAAAACTCTGGTTACTCAGAGAACCACAACCAACAGACCCTCCACCAACCAACCCTCCACCAACAGACCCTCCACCAATTGACCCTCCACCTACAGATCCTCCATCGGTTGACCCACCACCAACATACCCTCCACCAAACGATCCACCACTTGTGCTGCTCGTGACTCGAAGGTTGATAAGATCACAAGGATTTCCATATCTGTCCACATCCGCTAACCTCTCCAAAAACTGAATTTTATTTTCCTCACTCTTTAACTTCATGAATCCGTCATGAATATCTTCATCATTCATTATCAATTTGTTTGCCTCCCACCAAAATGTGTTCATTGGCTTGATGGGCAAAGATTCTAGTACACCTAGTGCATCACCATATGTCGGCTTTGAGGTTTGACGTGACCGCACTACATTCATAAGTTCACCACAAAATTCTTCCATACGTTGAAATCGTTTATCGATTTGTGTCTCAAAATTAACTCTTCTCATATGAGTACGCCGTGTTGAAGAATTCCGGGCACGACCAGATGACGTACGAGTAGGGCGTGGAGAATATCGGGTTTAGGGTTTAGGGTTTAGGGTTTAGGGTTTAAAAAGAGGTATGATATATTAATATAGTTAAATTAAAAAGAGGTATGATATATTAATATAGTTAAATTAAAAATTAATGCAGTTATTAAAGTTTGACAATTACCGCAATAGGATCCGCCCACCATAATGGTACCATGTTGATTTGTTCATCGGGAAAAGTTCCCACACCACTGCGGCTGGTTAAAATGTTGTTGTAGTACCACAATTTTTTCAAATAGGTAAATTTTCCTTTCATTTCGGGTTCCCACACTACAAGAAAACAGGTCGTTAGTGACTCGAATTACCGAGTGGCAAATTAGTCACAAAGATTTGCGACTCATTTGTGACTCTTTTGTGACTAAAGCGTGACTCTTTTTGACGGAGTCACAAATTAGTCGCTCATTTTCGACTCCATCCCGTAGTCGTTAACCAGTCACAAATTTGCGACTAATCTGCGACAACGATTGGTATATTTTGTTGGAGTCGCATAAGAGTCACAAATTTACGACTCCATAGCGACTAACATTAGAGTCACAAATTAGCGACTCCTTAGTGACACATAACGGAGTCACAAATTAGCCACTTGTAATTGAGTCGCAAAAGAGTCATTAATTAGCCACTACTTTGCAACGTTTCAGGGTTTCGCGTATATAGTAACTAAGGAGTCGCAAATTAGCCACTCTGTTGCGACTCATTACCCACTACATGTATGTTTTTGGGAAAAAAACACCATAATTAAATCTATATAAGTTAGTTTTGTATTTAAATCTTATTCAAGTAATAAGTGTGTAGTAAATACACAGTACAAGTCAAAAAAACAAAAAAGAGTTTCCTAAAAATTTTGCATCACAAATGTTTTCTTATCAACATCAAAACCTATATAACTAATCTCTTCCATTTCATTTTTTTGAAAATTATTCTACATTTTTGATTACTTTTGTTTAAATGAATAAAACCAAACAAATAATGAAGAAATACATTGGAAATTGATTGGAAAGGAATATGGTTTTTGTGGTTGATCCAAATTTTTAGGGTTTAGGGTATAGGCTTGTGACTGAGTCGCAAATTAGTCGCAAAGTAATCACAAATTAGTGACTCCATAGCCACCACTCTTCTTCTTCTTCTCTCTCGATTCTGTTGGTTGAGAGATTCTCTCTCGGGAGCTTCTAATTCCGGCGAAGATGATACCCCAAACCTTCTTCTTCTTCTCTTCTTCTTCTTCTTCTCTCTCGATTTTGTTGGCTGAGAGATTCAAAGAACCCCTAATTTTGTGTCGATTCCTTCAAAACCCAGAAATCTTCAACTTTCCTCTCCTCTCTCGCCACCTTCGATGTTTTGATTTCGATTCCCCTAAATTTTCTTCCTCTCTTTGCTACGAGAGAAAATAAACCAAAGAGAATCAATATTAGGAATCTAGAAGTTTCTGGTCGAGGCCTTGCAGAATCCTCGGCATCGTCTTACGAGTAAGCACCATTGTTTCTGTTCTCTGTTTCTTTTCTGAAACCTTAATTTCTTGAAATTAGAGCTGATTTTGGTCATGGGCATACGAAAGTTTGAGTTTTTGCTCGGCAATTTGTGTGAATTTAGCTTAGCTCTTGCTTACGGATTTCGGGTAACTGCAATTTGGGGGATTTCAAAATGTGGCTACTTCTCTGAATTGATGTTGGGTTTCTTATTAGATTTGGAGTTATAGAGGTGCCCATTTTCTTTGTACTGTTAAATCATGGTTAATGTTATTAAAGCTGTAATCTTTATGTATACTCCATGGTAAAATGATTCATAATGTAGGTTATTGTATCAAGAGTGTTACTTAATAAACTTGTTTGAATTATATCTCCTTTATCTTGTTTTAGTGGTAGTACCTTGGCTTTTATTTTGGTTATATGGTTCTGCTGGTTGGTGTCCTATCTCTTGTATGGATTTCATTTCATGAGATACTTTTTTTTTTTTAATCTTTAGACTGTTTACTGTATCTTAATCATTTTTTTTCTTGTTATGTCAGTTTTGAGGATGGAACTTGATGTTCAAAGGTTCTTGCAGAACTCTGAAAAGCAGCAGTTTGAGTTCCAGCATTTTCCTACTTCGTATCTTTGTCTTGCAGCTCATCGTGTTGCTAATCACTATGGACTAGCTAGGTGTACATCTTTTGTGTTGTTCTCTTGGAAGCTATTACCAAAAGGTATCCAGTGGATTATGCGCGGCCTAAAGAAGAGGTACTGTATGCGAGAGATAGAACTTGATAATATTCGACATGATGATTCAGAGGTTGCTCTTGATTCTTGAAATGTGTGTGTTTTAGGTGCATATGGTGGAGTGGTGAAAGCTTATGGTTCAGCAGAAACAGTTAGAAGACGTGGTGGATAAAGAGCTCGAGACCAAACCGTCGACAAGTGAACTTAAACGAGCGCTTTTGACAGCTTTGAGATGTGTTGATCCTGATGCAGACAAGAGGCCGAAGATGAGTCAAGTAACTCGAATGCTTGAATCTGATGAGTACCCTGTGATGCCTAGAGAGGTATAATTACAACAAGAACAACACACACACACACACAAAAACCGAGTTCTTGTAGAGTGTTAATAATTGGTTTGATGAATGTTTGATGAATGTAAAATCCAAACTTTTCTTCTTCTTTCTATTATGCAATTTCAAATTTACGTTCTTAGTATCAAATTAGTATCATATTAGTATCAAATATGTTACTAAAAACTGACCAATTAGTTACTAGATCAAAAAACTATCATCACAATTTGGTCTCAAATAAGAGACACAATAGTGACTAATTTGTGACCACTTTCTATTATTAGTTCGTAACAAAAGAGTCGCTAATGCGTTGTAAATTTACGACTCATAGAGGAGTCGCAAGCTAGTCGCACATTAGCGACTAAACATGACTGTCACAGAATAGTTGCTAATTTGCAACTTAACAAGACTGTCACAAAATAATCGCTAATTAGCGACTCATTTGTGACTCGAAAAATTAACGACTCGACTATTGTGACTCCGGTTTTCGAGTCGCAAATTAGTCGCAAATGGCTCTTTTGTGACTCTTCCCGGAGTGACTAACGACCTATTTTCTTGTAGTGCCATTTAACTGCATCACCAATTTTCTCAAGGAATTTTTCTTCGATTCTTTGTTTACCAGCAACTACCGGAATTCTAACTGTATAATCTTCGGCTTCTAATTCACCAATTATAAGTTCAAGAAAAGTTCTAGTAGCTAAAGACGTCCATTTATACTACCAATATTTTGAAAAAAATAATAAATCACTATAATATAAATAAAAACATGAATGAAAGATAAACAATAAATAAGTTTAATAAACATACATTTCTTGTTGTTGAGGTATCGCCTGTACCATCACCACAAGTGGATGTTTCCGCACTAGCAGATGCACGACTCAATCTTCCACGACGTGATGGTCCTGTGTCACTAGTACCACGACGGCTACGATTACCGGTGTTGCGTGTATTCTCTGATCAATTATTCATCCCTATAGGATAAAAAAATATAATTAGTAAAATGTACAATACTTAATTATATATATGTATGAGGATGGGAGTTATATATACCAAATTACATTATTTCTTATATGTGAAAAAATTTAGAGCTCAAGGTCGAAAATTTTGTTTTGTAAATATTATAATTTAAAGTAAAATTTCAATAATATTTAAAAATCTGTTTAGACGAGTACTTTTCTCAAACTAATAAATAAAAGTTAAAAAAAATTTTTAATATATACAGTTACGTTTATTAACAAAATTTTAATGTATATACAGTTTGGTTTATTAACAAAATTTTAATGTATATACAGTTAGGTTTATAAAGTAAATTAAAATTACATAAATACAAAATAACATATTTTGAAGTACTATAATGAACTACATAACAAAAAACGTTTCTGTATGTTTAGGAAAAAAAGAAATAAACAACAATGAAAATGTTCAAGTATAAAACTCATACCGTTGATAAAAAAACTTTCATACCTTAATATTCAATAACTTGGAATTTTGTGAAGCATTTGTAGAGAAAAAAAAATATGTTTCTGTAATTGTTTGCAAATGTTGTTGAGATTGTGCCTATATGAGTGGTGATGATAGGTATATTTATAGATAAGAGACGGCAAAAAAAAAAAAAATTATAGATAACAAAGATGTTTTTCACTTCCAAATTTGGGTGGACAGAATTCTTCCACTTTTGGAAGAATTTGTTTTTTCTATTTTCTTTTCTTTTGTCTTTGATTGGTAAAAAATGAGAGAATTTCAAAATCTTTTTTTTTTTTTTTCTACTATATACGTTTACCATTCACACCCTAAGTTATATAAGAGAAAAAGAGAAAACAAGAATAAGAAATAAGCACCAAAACTGACAATACACTATGTTTGTGGCCACACCTTCTTCTCTTTCAAATTTTGCTTATCGACAACAATACAAATGTGATATGTCCAAGATCATACTGGAAGTATGAAGAAGTCGGTTTACAAAGTCTTGGCCCACTAACACCGGTTTGATTTTTCGTTTTCTCACCTCTCTAACTTGAAACTTGAAACAGCCACCCCACATTTTCTATATATTATTTTCTAGGATCATTGTCGATTCTCTTACCTTCGTTGGAAAACAAATTTATAATAATATTTTTACACTGACCAATTTTTCACTATTTGTAATATATAAAGTTTAGTCACAATGGTCCACAAGAAGAATGGATAGAAAAGAAGAAAATAGCGAAGATAGTTGATAAGGCGGCTTTTGTTTGTTTATTGTATTTTATTTTTATTTCTTCTTTTTTGTTTGTTTTGTTTCCCCAATTAGTTTTTGCCCCCAGAAGCAGAGGCAGTGGACTAAGTCTATCTCTCACAGTGAAGCAATCTTATTTCTGTTCACAAATATAATATATATATTTTTTTCAACTAGCTACATATATTAAATCACATTTGGTTGATAGAAAGCATTCCAACACGGGTACTTTCTACCAACTCATCGGAATCTACATGGTAAAAGATATGGTTACATGCTTGTGCCGCTTTTGCAAGGGACATTACAAGATCGAGGTAAATAAGATAAATAAAATGTAGTAAACATATCTCTAAGTTCAGTAAAGTGATCTAGTTCAGTCTGAAAAACTGGCCAATCCATTGGGTCATCAATCATCCTCAATATATCTGAGCAGTCGGTCACAAGTTGAGCCGTATAGAAACGCCTCTAAATTAGGCACTCCATTGCCCAGAGGAGTCCCTCGAATTCGGCATGTAGAGCTGAAAGGCTTCTGTGACATCTTTGTTTGTCGGTGTGCGTTTTCCCTGCTGTATCGGTGAGGCACTATCCGAAGCCGCTAGAGTACCCATAATTTGTCCAAAATGCGTCCACTTGATAGATCCGGATATGAGGGTACTCCGGTTGGCACTCTACCTCTCACCACTTGTTAAAGTATTTATGACAGTACTACCTACTTGGAATGCATATCAACAAAAAATAATTCTTTTTGTCACTTTAGTTAAATATTTACATTTTTTTGGGTTAGGAGTTTACGACTACGTGTATTTTAGCAATGGTCTAAACCTCAAATTCAATTCCAAATTTGTTTAACTCGTTTGCTTGGAAAATCAACAAAATATATTTATATACAAGCCACTAGGCATTAAAGAAAATTGATTCAGGAAACACTAACATTGAAGAAAATGATGAAATAAATTTATCTATGATAAATGATATTAAACACGGGTGCTATTGAATTCTACTAGATTTTAAAGTTAATTAGGTGAATAATAGGTTGGAGGTCTTTAATTAGGTGTGTGACATGCCATAATTTGAATTTAGGTATCTAATATCCATAAAATAAATTGTGACAAAAATAACCTTACTCACCTATTAAATGAAAATCAATTGAAATCCCAAAAAATATTTATTAAGGAAAGTAATAAATCTAAGAAAAAACAAATCCCTAAAATCTTTTATGGAAGATAATGTCTTTTTTTGTACTGAATAATTTTTTCTTCACTGTAACAAATTAAGAACGTATATAGTCAGCTATTTGAATGTGTATAGTCAACTATTCATGTAAGATTTTGTACATAGTGATAGTCAGCTATTTGTACCAAGGCAAAAGTCTGTATAGTTGACTATATTAGTTGTCTTTCTATAGTTAGCGAGAATTATAACTGAAATAGTGAACTATTTAATAATATTAGTATTAGTGTAGTTGACTACTTAATAATACTTTAGTTCACTATATTAAGATAGTTCACTATATTAGTATTAGTATAGTTGACTATTTAATAATACTTTAGTTCACTTTTTAAAGTACAAATAGTTGAAAATCTTAAATTTAAATATAATTCACTATATAAGAAATGTAATGGTTAACATAGTTCACTATGAATAGTTAGCTATCATCTCAATAATTTAAGATAGTTCACTATATATAACATAGTGTTCATTGGGGTGGGTCGAGAACTATGCTACGTAAGTTATACCAATTATTTGGATGTAGCAAGGTACAAACAACTGTGTAAGACGTTTGTTTGATAGCAATCAATAGTGTTTTTTTATAAAAAAAACTTAAAACATAATAGCCATACCGTTTGTAAACATACGGTTTACCGTATTTACCGTTTACATACCACAATCCTTAAAAGTAATATTGAAAAGTTTGGACAAAGACACCGAAGAGGAGAAATCGACAAGAAAATTGGAGAGGAGAAGTGATGAAATCGAGGAATGAGATAACAGAGTTGAAGGCTTAGTTCTCTTCACGAATCTGGAATTGGGGATTTAGTGAAACATGTAATGAAGGATTAGAGGATTAATAAAAGACAATCAGAAGAAACAGTGATGATATCAGAATTTAGAAGAAGAAGGAGAAAGAAGAAGACGGCCAATCTAGGGTAAAAGGTTTTTATTTTTATTTTTTGTTATTTATGAGATTGGTAAAGAAAGAAGTGTTTTATTTTTATTTTATTTTAAAAACAAAATATGGTTAATAGATTAAGAGTATAGTTGTGTTTTTAGTTATGGTTAATGTTAGATACATAATTATAAATTAGGGTATGTTAGGGCATGTACATTGGAGATATTTTTAAAAGTGTCTAAAATCTTTTTAGTAATTAAATATATTAAATTATATGATCTTTTTCTGTTTTTAGACATCAAAATCCTAAAATTTAATATATTTAATTATTAAAAAAAATTTAGACACTTTTAAAAATGTCTCCAATGTACATGCTCTTAGATACTTAATTATATGTGAAGAAGGTAATATTCATGCTAATTATCCTAGATTTTATATAGTTGACATTAAAAATTAATAAGTACAACTATTTATATTCTAGGTGTAGTATTTATATTCAACCAAATCTATTTATATTCTAGGTGTAGTATTTTTCGAAAACTTCTAAAGACCATATATTGTGGAGCTCTATTCAGATTACTTTATCTTTAATACTCCAAAGTTTTCGAGAAAAGGAGGGTACGTATTCGTTTGAAACGAAACTTCGTGTTTATAGTCATCAACTCATCATTAACATAAATATAGCCTATGTTAGTATACCGAGTTAGGAAGACTACATTATACTATAACGTTATAGTATGTCACGGGTATATAAATAGGTTTATTTCATAAGCACGGATGCACATTTTATGCGTTTGATTGGGCCGGCTTAGATAATAAGGTGGTAAAAACTGCGACAATTGGAGACCCAGTGACGAAAATCATTTTTAGCAACAAAAAAATGGTTCAATATTTAAATTTTATTTAATGTATAATTGTTTACAAAATATTATAAAACAAGATTAGACACTTTTTTGTTAATTAATAATATTTCTAAAAGATTATCATAAAAATTATCGCAATTTCCTTGCTTTAAATGTGTACTAGGTTAGGATTCGTGTAGTTATCATTATATAATTTTTAAACTGTTTGATTACATGCATGTAAATGTAGATATTGCTGTAAGAGTGTTGCATATATTAGGTAATGTATAGAGGATTTAGAAATATATGTTAATTTTTTTTTAGACGTAATTATATGATTTATATTTAGAATTTTTGAAATATTTAATTTTTGGCAAGTGTAGGATTTCGAAATATTTTAATTTTAGTAAATTTAAGATTGTTTCAATGTGTTTGGCAATCAATATAAGAGTAATCAAACTAAGTTATTTTAGAAATAATAGTGTTTTGTAATAATTAGAATAAAATTAAATAAAAAAAAATATAAATATAAATTTTTTGGTGGTGATGACACCTAAACAAAATTAACCTATAATACTTCACTTTTAATATATAGAGGATGCTATTTATTACGCATAACCATAGACTTATTGTAACGACCGTAACCCAAATGATGGATATTTTGGGTGGTGTCGATCGACACCCGTGGTTGGCGTCGACCGACACTGAGTTATGAAAACCGTGCGTTTTGTTTTGAACCGCGATTTTCTCGCGGTTGGTTATGGGAAAACCCTAGCCCTCACCCCTTTATTATGTTTTGGATCGTGAGCCGACGGGAGAGGGGGGAAATATCAGAAGTGAATCGTGAGAGTGGAGATTTCGAGCGAAAAAGGAGATTTTTCCGTGTTTTGCTCGTGTTTCGGAGGTCTCTCGTTCGTGCGTTTCGGTGATTGCTCGTGGCTCGCTTCTTCGTGGTTGTAGCGTGAGAACCAGTGGGTCGAGTCTCGGTTCGGTTTGTTCGTGATCGTTCATTAGCTCCTCTTCGAATTGCGAGGTGAGTGCGTGATTGTTAGGAAATGCTAGAATCGGATATTAGGGATTGCTTGAAAGTTGATAATCGTTTTTCATGATTGATTCTGTTGAGATGTCTCTGGGTGGTGTGTGAGTCGTATTGAGTGTCTATTGTATTGGTTGCAAATGAATTGAGACGAGCCACGTGAGGACAGACTCGGTCTCTGGATTATGGAACAGAGTGTCGATCGACGCCTAGAGAATGTGTCGATCGACACCCTGTGAAGAAAACGATACTCGATATGGTCGAGTGTCGATCGAGACCAAGGTGGCGTGTCGATCGACACCCGTTACTTCTTGTTGAAACTTTGTGTGAATTGTTGTAAACTGGAAATTGTTTAATTAATTGGGAAATTGTTTAATTAATTTGGAAGTTGGTTAATTAAGATTTAAATTGCGCTGTATATTGATATCCAATTTGCGTATTCCTATTGGCGGGATGACCGCTCCACTGAGTATTTATGATAATACTCACGCAACTCCCGGTTTCTTTTTGAGTTGCATGTAAAGGAAAAGTGTGATCGTGGAATCGAGGCCGTTGGAAGAGGATGATAGGGTTGTTGTTGCTGTTTTAGTCTAGCGAACCAAACGTTTTAGGTTGCTAGTTTGTTCATTTGATCATTCTTGAATCTTGTTATTTGATTTATTTGGTTAAAGAAATTATTTATTTAATGGTTTTATTGGTTTATTATATTGGTTTAAATATTTATTTTCTGCAGTAGAAATGTTACTTTTAATAATAAAAAAAAAGCTTGGTTGTTTTATTTTGGTATCAGAGCCTAGACGGTTTTAGGACAATGGAAATTAGATGTCTGAGACTATATGTTTAAATTGATTTTGTGTGCTTAGTCAATTTATTAGAATCTTAGTATCATCCTCTTCGGGCTTTTAAAATGATTCCACGGAAAGTTGTTTTGTTTGAGTGTGACTTCTTTTGCTCATTGTCCAGTTCTGTGTGAGTTGCAGAGAGATGGACCCCGGAGCTAGAGGTCTTGTACGTGGTAGAGATCGTGGAAGGGGTCGTGGACGGGGTCGTGGCCCAGTTTTCGAGTCATCTTCGAGTGTTATGCATGCGTCAGAGACTCATATGCATCATGTGGGATCCGTTGGCGAGGCCAGTGGTAACGCTAGTGTAAGTGTTGTGAGCGTCGGGAGGAGCGGGCCCAGGCGTGGGTGCTGCTCCAGCTCAGGATTGTTGGGAGCGTATGGAGGGCTTTATACCGCAGTTGTTAGAGCGGTTTCCGACGGCAGTTCCGGTTCAGGCTACAGTGGTGCCTCCAGTGGTAGAGGTGCAGCCGAGGGCTGCGGTTGCAGAGGTGCGTTTATCTTACCTGGAGTTGGTGAGTCAGATGCATCACATGAGTATTGCTTTCTTTTCGGGTGGTGTTAGCCCCGAGGAGGCAGATGAGTGGCGTTTGCGTCTGGAGCGCAATTTCCGCTCGGTTCGTTGCCCTGAGGAGTACAGGGTAGAGTTGGCCTTCCACTATCTGAGTGGTGATGCTCATTCTTGGTGGAGAGCTTTAGAGACCAGGAGGCCTGCTGCAGCATGGACCTGGGGAGAGTTTTTGGCCGAGTCTAACGCTCAGTACTTTCCTCATGAGGCTCTAGATCATCTCGGGATGAGGTTCGTGGAGCTAGTGCAGGGTGATCGTACTGTCCGAGAGTATGACGCCGAGTTCAGTAGGCTGCTGGTCTATGCAGATAGGGGCATGGAGGATCAGCGAGCGCAGGTCCAGAGCTTCCTGAGGGTACTACAACTGGATTTTCGGACCCGATGCAGAGTGACGGAGTATGCCACAAGGGCGAACCTGGTAGAGGTGGCTGCTGGTATTAAGGAAGACCTGCGAGGTCAGGCAGTTGCGGTGGTTCCATCGGTAATTGTTCCTGCTCCTCCACCAAGTAGGCAGCAGGGTAGTTCCGGTTTTGGTTCCGGCAAGGGCGGCAAGCCTGCGCAGGGTCAAAAACGGAAGTGGGATGGCGCTTCCAGACCCAGTCAGAGTTTGAGGGGCAGAGCGTGTTATGGATGCGGTAGTTTTGAGCATCGTCTATCTAGTTGCCCTCGGAAGGGTGACCATTAGCAGCAGTTGCAACAGCTGGATTCCAGTGTTTGTTTCCACTGGAAGGAGTTGGGGCACATCAGGTCGAGGTGTCCTAAGTTGTCGCAGATGGTTGTTGCTGCAGTTCAGCCAGTGGCGCAGTTGGTGGCAGTGTAGCTGTTGAATCAAATTAGACCAGTACCGCGAGTCTATACCCCGGGAGAGGCGGGGCAGGGGCACCATAGCGGCGCTTTGATCACAGGTAAAATCTTAGACTCAGACTTCGTAAATTCTTTAGTTGGTAAATTGTTGTTTGTTTCTGTTATTTTACTTGTGATAGTCTAGTAGGGTTCTCAAGGCATATTAATTGTGTAGGGACCTTGTTAGTGGGAGATTTTGAGTCCCAAGTACTTTACGATTCTGGAGCATCGAACTGCTTTATTACCTTGGAGCATGCCGAGAGCAATGACATCCGTAGCAGCGCTGGTGAGCGTTCGCGTTTGGTCAGGGTGGCTGGAGGTAGATTCCTGGCTACTTCGGGCCGTCCTAGAGCAGTTGATGTTCAGATTGCTGGGCAGCCGATGCCGGCAGACTTGGTGATCAGTCCGGTGGAGCTGTACGACGTTATCCTTGGGATGGATTAGTTGTCTCATTACAGAGTTCATCTGGATTGTTATCAAGGCAGGGTGCTCTTCGAGCATGATGCAGGGAGGCTAGTGTTTCAGGGAGTGAGATCGACTTCAGGGAGTCTCGTAATTTCTTCGGTTCAGGCAGTGCAGATGATTGAGCGAGGATGCGAGGCTTATTTGGGGTTGATTTCTATGTCAGAGTCCATTGGTAAGGTTGCAGTAAGTGAGATTCAGGTTTTCCGAGATTTTGAGGATGTTTTTCAGTTGTTGCAGGGATTACCGCCGTCCCGGTCCTATTCATTTACGATTGAGTTAGAGCCCAGGACAGAGCCTATCTCTAAGGCACCTTACAGGATGGCTCCAGCGGAGTTGGCAGAGCTGAAGAAACAGTTGGAGTGTTTGGCTAGTAAGGGTTTTATCTGTCTGAGTAATTCACCGTAGGGAGCGCCAGTGTTGTTTGTGAAAAAAAGGATGGTAGTTTTTGGTTATGTATTGATTACTAGGGACTTAACCGAGTCACTGTGAGGAACAAGTACCCTCTCCCGAGGATTGATGAGTTGCTAGATCAGTTGAGGAGTGCTACTTTGTTCTCCAAGATTGACTTGGCTTCAGGTTACCATCAGATTCTGATCGATGAGGTTGATGTTCGAAAGACAGCAGGACCAGATATGGGCATTTTAAGTTTTTTGTTATGCCATTCAGTTTGACTAATGCGCCAGCAGCGTTCATGCGGTTGATGAACGGCGTATTTCAGGAGTATCTGTATGTCTTTGTGATTATTTTTATCGATGATATCCTAGTTTACTCTAAGAGTTATGTGGAGCACGAGGTGCATTTGCGGTTAGTTCTGGAGAAGCTTCGGGAGCAAAAGCTTTTTGCTAAGTTGAGCAAGTGCAGTTTTTGGCAGAGAGAGATAGGATTTCTTGGCCATATTGTTTCTTCATATGGGATTTCGGTGGATCCGACTAAGATAGAGGCTATTCGAGATTGGCCTAGACCGTCTAATGCGACCGAGATCAGGAGTTTTCTTGGTTTTGCAGGATATTATCGGAGATTCGTCAAGGGCTTTGCGAGTATGGCTCAGTCGATGATGAAGTTGACCGGGAAGGATATCCTGTTTGGTTGGTCTCAGAAGTGCGAGGACAACTTTATGAAGCTGAAGAAGATGTTGATGAGTACACCGGTGTTGGCCTTGCCTGAGTCGGGTAAGCCTTATGCAGTGTACACTGATGCTTCTGGGATTGGTCTGGGTTGTGTGTTGATGCAGGAGGGTAGAGTGATTGCGTATGCTTCAAAGCAGTTGAGGGGTGCTGAGAATAATTACCCTACGCATGACTTAGAATTGGGTGCAATGGTGTTTGCGTTGAAGATTTGGAGATCCTATCTGTATGGTGGGAAAGTTCAGATTTTCACAGATTATAAGAATCTGCAGCACATTTTCACTCAGCCATTGCTGAATGTGAGACAGAGACGCTGGGTTTAGCTGTTGGCAGATTATGAGCTGGATATTGTTTACCATCCTGGTAAGGCGAACCAGGTAGCATATGCTTTGAGTCGTCGGCGAGTAGATTCGGCTCGGGAGCAGGATATCGAGTCGCTTGTGAGCGAGATTAGCACTTTGCGGTTATGGGCTATTTCGCATGAGCCGTTAGGATTAGAGGAGGTTGATCAGGCGGATCTTTTGAGTAGGATTCTTGCGGCTCAGGCGAGCGATCCGGGTCTCATCGAATAGGGAAATTCCTGTTTGCGGTCGGGTTATGAGTATCAGGCCTCATCGAATAGGCAATTTCTTGTTCGCTGTCGGGTTTGTGTACCCAAGGTAGTGGAGTTAAGGCAGGAGGTTCTGAGAAAGGCTCATACAAGTAAGTACTCGATTTATCCGGGAGCGACTAAGATGTATCGTGATCTCAAATGGTATTATAACTGGGTCGGGATGAAGAGAGATGTGGCGGCTTATGTTTCGAAGTGCAACACGTGTTTGTTGGTTAAGGCTGAGCATAAGGTTCCAATTGGTTTGTTGCAGAGTTTACCCATTCCGGAATGGAATCAGGATATGATCACGATGGATTTCGTAGTGGGATTACCTGATTCGCAGACGTATAATGCTATATGGGTGATCGTGGATCGGTTGACTAAGTCAGCACACTTTAAGGCCATTAAGAAGACCGATAGAGCGGCGAAGTTGGCTAAGAAGTTTGTGCAAGAGATTGTGAGGCTGCATGGAGTGCCAGCCAGTATTGTTTCTGATCGAGATCCCGGCTTGCATCGGAGTTCTGGAGAGTGTTTCAGGCAGAGATGGGCACTAAGGTGCATATGAGTATGGCTTACCATCCGCAGACTAATGGGCAGTCGGAGAGGACTATTCAGACTGTGGAGGATTTGTTGAGGATGTACGTTCTAGATTAAGGTGGCCATTGGGCTAACCACTTTGGTTTAGTCGAGTTTGCTAATAATAACAGCTTTCCGGCGAGTATC
Organism: Draba incana; assembly: GCA_963576765.1. Classification (NCBI taxonomy): domain Eukaryota; kingdom Viridiplantae; phylum Streptophyta; class Magnoliopsida; order Brassicales; family Brassicaceae; genus Draba; species Draba incana. The sequence continues at coordinate 5,776,513 of OY755215.1, read as the reverse complement.
GGGATGGCTTCTTTCGAGGCTTTGTATGGGAGGCCATGTAGGATGCCTTTATGTTGGACCCAAGTGGCGGAGCGCAGTATTCATGGAGCTACTTATGTTCAGGAGACGACGGAGAAGATTCGTGTTGTGAGGTTGAACATGAAGGAAGCTCAGGATCGTCAGAGGAGTTACGCTGATAAGCGGAGGCGAGAGCTTGAGTTCGCGGTATGAGATTGCGTATATCTCAAGATGGCCATGTTGAGGGGTCCTAACAGATCTATTTCTGAGATCAAGTTGAGTCCGCATTTTATAGGTCCGTTTCCTGTAGTAGAGCGAGTTGTACCGGTGGCGTATCAGCTTGAGTTACCTCCAATCATGAAGGCATTTCATAAGGTTTTCTATGTGTCGATGTTGAGAAAGTGTCTGCATGAGTCGGAGGAGTTGGTGCCTGAGATCCCTGCGGATCTTCAGCCTGATTTGATAGTTCCGGCGGTTCCTCTGAGGATTCTTGAGAGGAGAGTCAAGGAGTTACATCGCAAGAAGATTCCGTTGTTGCGAGTTTTGTGGGATTGCGCTGGTTGCGAGGAGGAGACTTGGGAGCCCGAGGAAAAGATGAAGTTAAAGTTCAGGGGGTGGTTCGACAAGCTGGTCACCGTTTGAGCTTTATTTCTCTTTGTGGTTCTAGTTTCGTTGTTTAGCATATTGCTTATGTTGTATTTTCGTTTCGTTGTAATGATTATACTTTTTAAAGGTTTATAAGATGGAGTTTTACCTTATTTATTTGTGTTATATAAGATGATTAGTTCTTATATGTGTTTTGTGGTGATATTCCAGGTTAGGGAGTATCGAGTTGGCCACGTGAGGTAGTTCTGGTCGATAGTTGTTTATAGACGTTTTAGTATTTATTACTCTAGGGGCTGCGGTTCCGAATAACTCATTTATTTTATTTGGAGATGATTAGTTTTTCAGTGAGGATGATTAGTTCCTCAACGGAGATGATTAGTTCTCCTGTATACTCTTTGGGATGATTAGTTTCCATTTCGAGTATCGAGGGATGATTAGTTCTCTCGAGGGGATGATTAGTTCCCCTGTGTACCCGGAGCTCAAAGGATGCGTCCTGAGAGTGGATGGGACACGTGACACCGACAGCTTAAAGGATGCGTCCTACGAGTGGGAGGGGTGTGGAATAAGTTAAGAGTAATAGATGTCTGGAAACGGGCGTATAAGCATGAGATTAGACGAGAGCCTCAGACATCGGGTGTTAGGATCTCGGATGGTGTTGGCCAGTTTTGGGCCAGGTTTGGGTCTTTGATAGACGGTTTTGTGGGGTTTCGAGGACGAATCCAATTTAGTGGGGGGGAGAATTGTAACGACCGTACCCCAAATGAAGGATATTTTGGGTGGCGTCGATCGACACTGAATTATGAAAACCGTGCGTTTTGTTTTGAACCGCGATTTTTACGCGGTTGGTTATGGGAAAACCCTAGCACTCGTGCCTTTATTATGTTTTGGATCGTGAGCCGACTGGAGAGGGGGGAAAAATGAGAAGTGAATCGTGAGAGTGGAGATTTCGAGCAAGAAAGGAGATTTTTCTGTGTTTTGCTCGTGTTTCGAAGGTCTCTCGTTCGTGCGTTTCAGTGATTGCTCGTGGCTCCGCTTCTTCGTCGTTGTAGCGTGAGAACCAGTGGGTCGTGTCTCGGTTCGGTCTGTTCGTGATCGTTCATTAGCTCCTCTTCGAATTGCGAGGTGAGTACGTGATTGTTGGGAAATGCTAGAATTGGATATTAGGGATTGCTTGATTGTTGATAATCGTTTTTCGTGATTGATTCTGTTGAGATGTCTTTGGGTGGTGTGTGAGTCGTATTGAGTGTCTATTGTATTGGTTGGGAATGAATCGAGACGAGCCACGTGAGGACAGGCTCGGTCTCTGGATTCTGGAACAGAGTTTCGATTGACGCCTAGAGGTTGTGTCGCTTGACACCCTGTGAAGAAAACGATACTCGATATGGTCGAGTTTCGATCGACACCAAGGTGGAGTGTCGATCGACACCCGTTACTTCTTGTTGAAACTTTGTGAGAATTGTTGTAAACCGGAAATTGTTTAATTAATCTGGAAATTGTTTAATTATTTTGGAAGTTGGTTAATTAAGATTTAAATTGTGTTGTATATTGATATCTGTTTTGGTATTTCCTATTGGCTTGATGACCGCTCCACTGAGTATTTATGATAATACTCACGCAACTCCCGGTTTTTTTTGAGTTGTAGGTAAAGGAAAAATGTGATCGAGGAATCGAGGCCGTTGGAAGAGGATGATAGGGTTGTTTTTGTTGTTTTAGTCTAGCGAACCAAACGTTTTAGGTTGCTAGTTTGTTCATTTGATCATTTATGAATCTTGTTATTTGATTTATTTGGTTAAAGCAATTATTTATTTAATGGTTTTATTGGTTTATTACATTGGTTTAAATATTTATTTTCCGCAGTAGAAATGTTAGTTTTAATTAAAAAAAAAAAGCTTGGTTGTTTCACTTATGAACATAAATTCTATCTAGTCTATAACACTTATTAAAGAGTCTAACATGCCCATGCCCATGTACCTATATTATTATTTTTTTTTTTTTTTTGTTCAACGATAAATTTTATATCTTAGACGCGGTTACACTCTATAACGGAGAAATAATTCCAATCCGAAACTGATGAAATCTAAATTAAAACAACCGCAAAGAAACTACATAAGTAAAACATTAACAACATGATAGAAGCAAAGGAAATACAAAACTTGGTTGTACCTTCCTTTAAGATTGATAGGGAGCCAAAGTTGCAAGAACCCGAAGACGTGTTCGAGAATCTGGAATCTTGTCTGATGCTATAGAAAAACCACCTCCGACCACCAAAAAAAACAACAACCAAATCCCAATCCACTAGACTTCGACTTTTTGAATTTTGGTGGAAAGCATATTTGAAATTAACTTTCTTTAAACCCAAGACCATCACATGGTCATACCTAGCCCGCAAGGCTACAAACGCCAATTGCACATAGTTTAACAAGACTCGCTCCATAAAGAAGGAGAATTTCCTCGGTTTTGAAACCGGAAACCACTCACCTCTCCTAAAGAGGAAAAGAGGACGTATGATTATCTCCTCGAGAGATGATGAAGATGCACACAATTTCGTCAAACGAAAACGAGTCCGTTGAGAGCAATCTATACTAAACATATTGAACCAACTAGATAAGAATCCTAAGGCATATCGAAGAGCTACAAAACTTGATCGTACGAATAAAGGGATGGCATAGAGATTTTAAAAATCAGACCTGAGCCATGATATAGAGATTGCATGATTTGAGAATCCATGAAACATGGTGTTTCTCACAGAGGAGAAATTAATACTCTCAGAAGTTGATAACATTCGGTGATATTCAACATATGGGCCTTCTTCAATATGGGCTAGTCTAAAAGCCTTATAGAGGTGATTGGCTTGACAACTGTTAATACTTTAGGGCATTTTACAGTCCACACAATCATTTTTTAGCCCATCAGGCTTTTAAGACTTTTTCAATTAAAAATTTTTCGCAATCCACATTCTTTTATTTCTTCTTCCGCGTCTTTTTTCTTTTTTTAAGTCTCCTAACTCTAACTTTAGAACAAAAAAAAATCCTTAAAACTTTAGTAATTGAAAACCGTTTTAAATCTATACATATTTTTTTATCATAAATAATTTTTGATACATTAATCAATAGCTTTTTCTTCTCATTCTTTTGAGATCCATTTTGATGCCATTTTTTAAAATCCATTTCTTCTGAGTATTTTTTCTTTGGTTGATTTATCAAATAACTTCTCTTCTACTTTTGTTTCAGATATATTTCGATGCCATTTTTTTACATTATTTTTTGTTCCATCGATGATAGTATGCAAAAATAAGATGAAATTGCATGATTTCAAAATGGTTTCCAACCTATTTTTCCATTAATTTGTAATCCTTTCATTCATAAAAAATCAAATTCTTTTCAAGCACTCCTTAGCTTTTTATTTATCCTATATATGTACTTTTTTTGTTGCATATTAGTATTTTCTTGTTCTATTTGATAAGTTTTTGCATTATTTGAATTTAAACAATCAGTAACATAATATGTAGAACTTAAATATTTTTTTCTTTGATAAATTGTTGTATTTTTATGTTGCATAATTTACATTTTAATAAAAAAAATTAAATAACCATAAAAAAATTTACAAATTGTATTACCAATCAGACTTTGTAAATATTTAAAAGTAAGAGCCACAGTTCTAACAGCCATTTTCTCTACAGCCCAAATTTTAAAGTCACAGTCTCGGCCACAATTCTTTCCAATCAAGCCCATGATTTGAATTGGGCATGGCCTAACAACACATAGCCTGCTTGCACTTGTTGCAGGGCATGAGGATGAGTCGATTGTCGGAGATGAAGTTGTGTCCGGCGAGATTTTTGATGAGGGTGCACCTGTCGGCGAAAGCTTTTCCGACTCCGATAAGGGGCTGATTGGGGGGATGAGTGGAGTGAATGGTGGTGAGTATTGAGTAAAGAGGAGCCAACATCAGAGAGTTCGGTGAGAAGCTCCGAGAGGCTGGACTAGCAGACAATGGTCGTGATGGAGAGGGCGGATCCAGCGGATCAGGTGGTTCCAGTGGGCGGCGGGAGATCAACAGCATCACTTGAGAGGGGTTCTTATTCTGACGACGAAGGTGGTTGAGTAGATCTGATGAGACTGTCGGCACAATGAAAAAAAGGGGATGATGGTCATCGAGACATGCTTAAACCACTTTGTCAGAGAAGGTTGGGGGAACATCTCACCGGCGGAGGAGACGACGATCATGCCACGGAGAAAAACGACTGGAGACAGAGAGACAGAGTCAATCCATTCCGGAGAAGAAAGACTTCGGCGTCACTTTGTTTTCCGAGCCTGGAAGAGAATTAGGTTTTTGGTGGACCCAAATTTACTCAAACTTTTTTTAACTGTGTTTTTGTCTTGGTCGGACTGCCCATGTACCTATATATATATATATATATATATATATATATTATTTTATTTTTATTTTTTTATTTTTTTGTGGCCGCCCATGTACCTATATTAACATAGTATTGTGTGAAGTTCAAATTGTTAAGGATTCCCTCGGGTACGAAAAAAAAAAAAAAAACGAAAATTCAAAGAAATCAAATAAGATATGGAAATAGGAACCACGAAATAGTTAACAAAGACTTTTTTCGCAAAAAAAAAAAAATATACAATATAGTTAACAAAGATATCCAACCGGAAGACGAGGTTGAAACAAGAGATTCTGGAAGATATTAGATGAGATTCAATATTCATAAAATCTCTATACATATGTTGAAAGATAACAAAACTTCCTTATAGTTTTGTTTAATTTGGTGCGTCTTTGTGCATATCCTCTATATTTTGTTAGAAATCACTTTACTGGATTTTGTTGTCACGTTATTATTTTTTCTTTTTTTTTTGTCGACTTTTTTTTTGGTCACGTTTATTTAATATTCATTGGGAGAAGTAATTTTTCAATTTTTTAAAAAGTTTAGATTGATAAATTATTTTATTGTAAATTATGAGAATTGTTAGAAAGACGTTCACGACATAAAGTATGCTTTAAATAATATTAAACAAATTTAATCTTTTTTGTGTGTGCAACATATAAAATCGAGCAAATACCTTTAGTCTAGTGATATGATTTTCAATGAGTTGCCTATCGTATTTGGAGGAAACCAAATTGCCGAAGACATAGACACACTAATACCTTCTGTTCGGCTTATCATGATCTTCGACAGCATAAACATTCGGAATCGCATCAGATCAATTCGATGAAGACGACGAAGAAGGATTAATCCAATGATTTGGTTCCCAACCACAAAGCTAAAACCTGTAATATAGAAGTTCTACTTCTCAAATATCGGTTCATATTTAACCAAATAAACAAAATATTCATTTTATCTCTTCCACTTGAGACATTCTGTGTTTTATTCTTTTGATACAGTTTTTTTTCTATTATACGTAGACGAGAATACTTATTTCAATTTCCTATTTTTAAACTTAAAGTTAAATACAAATTTTTAAGGTGGTGAAAAATATATATACTAATGACCAAAATGTATGTTCTATACTATATATAAAGATTTCAATAGTATAGACTCGACGCATTTTCTTGGCTTGAGAAATATTAGTATCTTGTCGAATACAAAAATAGACCCACAAAATTCCATATTATGAATTACTATCATTCAGAATTTATATGTATAAAAAATAATTTAACATAGTACTTTTTATACTTCTTTTTCGTTTTCTAATTAATGAAAATGCTGTAACTTATTAATTAATTAAAATGCTGCTGTTAACAATTTAACATGCTGTATATTAGAGCTCCTCGTATCTTACTAACCCAACTATATTTATTTATAGTGATATCTAGAACTAAACTCTGAAAACTAAGTGACCATCGTGGCATTTTTTTTCTTACAATTATCTATGCCCAAAAGACATTAATATAATGGATACGGTCCTTTTTTTTTGTGGGGTCACGAATGGATTACGGTCCAATTAATCAAGCAAACCCGAAGATTAAGTATTTTGTTGATGCTACGAAACTTATGTTATTTCTTTTAAACCGTTAGATTGAGGAGACAACGTATTAACGATCTCGATGTTCATTCCAATCAATGCATCATTAGTGTCTAGTGATCCAGTAATCGCAACAGAAAAACTCAAACTATTTCTTTTACAGGGTTAACCATTCGACCACTGGACCAAAAATTGGTATTAGGTCATTTAGATTGTTTTAAGCTTGCTTAAGTAAAATGGACATTAGTGTCCTTCTGAACCAGAGCCAGCTTCCATTTGGATTTTCACCTTACACGAAGATAGTAACAATGTGTTTTCTTTTCATTGTCTTTTAGAGTCATGTCCTATCTTTTAGATAATTCTTATCTTCAATAAGAACGAAAAAATATTAAATTAATGGGACCAGAAAGATGAAGAAAATAATGAGAGAAGCATATCGTGTGGTGGTTATGGCTCGACACTTAAATATTTTGCTGAAAAGAGGAGAGTGGATTATTATATTTTTTTTTTAATAACTCAGGGAATCCCAGACTAATTCATGGAGAGGTGCATGTCATGGATAGACCTTCTCTTAAGGTATTCAAATTGGCCGAAAGCAAAGATCCATATCAATGTTATTAAAGAAATCCCTGACCTAGACCAACATGACAAGTTTTCCTCAAGTGGGAACCACTAGACCACCACTACTTGTTTGGAAAGCGGATTTTTTTTGTTGATCACTACTTAAAAAAAAATGGCAGTGTTTTGTTGCCTTTCAATACATTGGCCAAACATTTTACCATAAAGCCCCTTGTCCCAATCCCTTATTGGAACTATTTGTTGATCTTTCACGTTTCAAAAAACATCATTCCATTATACAATGAGTGTAGCAGCATTGTAGAGGTCAAATCTCCCCTAGAAGAATCGATAAACCAAACGGCTTAACACGTGTTAAACCGGCTCAGCGGTCGAACCCAGAAAACGCAGGCCCGTCAAAGGCCCATCACTGTTCATTCCAGCGCTGTTCAATTCCTCTCAACCGGCCCGGCTCAGAGCGACCGGAACTGTTCAAGTCGCCTCGACTGGAACTGTTCATACCGCCCAATTTTACCTATATATAGACATGTACCCCTTCACTTGGAAG